>JAIEZT010000124.1:7450245-8050245 GCA_019594935.1 Periophthalmus modestus
TGTGTGTCACTTGGGCTGGGCAGGGGACGACTGTAACTCCACTTCTCCCGTGGGATACCTCGCTGTGGGACCCACTGCGCCCGTTTCAGGTACAACTTCAGCAACTGTCTGTATTGTTTTCTTTATCACAATTTGGCACTGCTCATGCAAATCACTTTCACTTTTTGTTACTTGTTTTCACACATTTATTTGTATTTTTATATTCACCAAAGTGTGCATGTCATTTTATTTACAATTATTTTCAGGCCGATGTCTTGACGGATTTTCTTGACCAGGTTTGAGTTTCTCATTGTATTTGACTGACGTGTGTATTTCCTTCCTACTGATTCTTTTCCTCTTTTGCCCCATAACCATTATATCTGGAAAATAACTCATGTTTGGTTGGTTTAAGTCTTAATAGCTGTGGATTCCCTGTTTTTCCAATGACACTTGTCCTGCTCCGTGTGGTCTGTTGTTGTGTGCTACCACAGTCTTTTGTGGTTTGTGATTCCCATGTGAGCGAGTTACTCTGGTAATTGGAGGGACAAAGAGGTTAACACGTGTTTTGACTTTCTTCTCCACTCCCTACACCTCTCTCTCTCACTCTTTCTCCCCCGTCTCTCTCTCTCTCATTCTTCCATTTATCCCGCCATCTCTCCTGCCTCTCTTCCCTCACTCCTTTCGATCCCTCTCTCCCCCTTTCAAACCCTACATCTCTCCACTCCCCCCACCCTTCTTATGTTCACCCCCTCCCTCTCTACCTGTCTCTCCCTCTCTGCAACCACCATTCTTTCTTTCTCTCCCTCTTTTACAGGAATCACTAGCACTAACATCATCATTGGGGCCATTGTGGGCTCTATCTTGTTCCTTGCTCTCATCCTGGCGGTCACAGCCTGGTGCTACAAGTGAGTGGCACAAATATAATTTATTGAAAATATAGTTATACTGTATGTCACTATCAGAGGTGGATAATGGGCTTTTATAGATAGATATAGATAGATTATTGATTGACAATTGTAATTCATGAGATTCATTTAAGATAATAAAGATAATAAAACTGCTATATCTGAATTCCCCTTTATACTTAATTTGATTTAAAAAAGTGACAAAGTGATTTACTACTTAAACATGCATGTAGTCTTTACTTTACTCAGTTACAAGTATTGTTTCATCAAAATAATATCCGATGGAAACAACAATACGTTCCTTTTAATCATCAATCTTACCCACCTCTCATGATGACTACTACACCCAACTATATATTGCAGCATTCTGGTGTAAGGAAACACGGCAAATTTCTTCTGGTTGTTTATTTTCTGAACACAAAGGGCTACCGTAGGCCTCAACCCACGCCAAAACAAGAGCAAAACAACAGACCAGTAACTGATGAATAAAACCTTCACATCAACTTGTCGGCATAGCAACCAAGTGTCACATACAAAAGCAGTTACTTTAACAACACATGAACAATTACAAGAACAACAAAAGGTGTCAAGTCTGAACTAAACACAAAATATCATATTGCAATATGAATATGTATTGTGCAGTGGATTTTGTATTCACTTCCTGCTTTCTCTCTCATGTGATGCAGGAGCTATAAGCAGAAGCGTTACGA
Source organism: Periophthalmus modestus (assembly GCA_019594935.1). Classification (NCBI taxonomy): domain Eukaryota; kingdom Metazoa; phylum Chordata; class Actinopteri; order Gobiiformes; family Gobiidae; genus Periophthalmus; species Periophthalmus modestus. The sequence goes on from JAIEZT010000124.1 coordinate 7,451,840, forward strand.
GGAGTCTGAAGTCCATCGAAGATTTTGCCGGTTTGTCAAGTTCATCATCATTAAATATTATTATGTTCAAAATAGGTTTCTTTAACATGGACCTGCGTTCTTATGGGTCTATCCTTTGGTGATAGATGGTGGCTAAAGACATGTGAATCAAGCTAATCAACAAAAGGGGGGGCGTGACATTGACAAAAGATCTCAAAATTATTAGCACTGCAAAATTCATTACACAGAAGAATGAGTGAACAGCATCTTCATAAGTGAAAAGATAAAATCCTTTTATCTGAATTAAATAATGAATCAGCAAATGCAAAATTTGGTCAGCTAAGACACCATAGGCCAATTAATCAGCCTGTGGTGAAAGAAGTACTCAATTTTGTTACTTAAGTAAAAGTACAGATACCAGAGTAAGAAAAAAAACCTCAAGTAAAAGTATCACATGAAAAAATCGACTTAAGTAAAAGTATTTAAGTATCAGTTTAAAAATGTACTTCAAGAGTAAAAATTAAAATTACTTCTTGCAGATTTTGAGATTTTGCTCAACAGAAACAATTGAATCAGTATTTTTTTAAGATGGTTTTATTTGTATATTTTTGTTTGCTCAAATTATGAAGTTGATCAAATAAAGAAACCAACCCTCTCAGCCTTTTCAGCAGGTCTCAAACAATAATAAAAAATACTTACTTTTCGGTCCTGTTCAAGCATGTCGTAGACATGTTCTCTCAAATGTAGCAAAGTAAAAGAAAAAAGTATCCATTTCAAGATGTACTAAAGTAAAGTACAGATACCAAAGATTTGTACTTGTAATTACAATACTTTACTACTTTTACTTTGTTACATTCCACTGCTATAATGGACAAAAGGGCTACAACCCCTAGACATCTAAAACTATCTGGGTTCTTTTTTGTTGAACACGTGTCTGTATAATGACATATAAAGTACTTTTTGACCTTTACAAATAGCTTCTAAATCACCATGTCAACACTGTGGATTCATTAGCACATAACAAATGAAGTAACGTATCTAAACAGACAGATTAAAAGGCTAAATAGCTGCGTAATTCCTAATCTGTGTTTCTAGGCAAATCCCTCCTGGGGACTATGTAACGAAGCCCAGTGACGCAGACTCGTTCTACAGTGACATGCCTCCAGGCGTCAGCACTAACTCAGGCTGCAGCTCCAAGAAGAGGTCAGCCTGCCTGTCCCACCTGCAGCTCTGCACCCTCTCCTTCACCCCCTCCATCCCATCATTCTCACAGAACCTCACAGTGTTTGGCTTCAGGTGCGCCATCATCTCCACCTCGCTCAGCAGCGCCCCCTAGTGTGTGTGTATGTGTCTATGTGTGTGGAGGAGCAGTCATGATGGCTCTGATCACTGCTTTAGACAAGTTCACTAAGCGCTCCATCACGCTTGTAAGTACCATCTTTCTTTTATAGTCCTATATTCAGTGAACATTTTGGGAAGTAGAAATGTTCACAGCTCATGCCAGTGTCTGTGGTATATAGAGTATGAATACAGCATCTGTATTTGAATACTCAACTTTACCACATCATGCCCTACATTTAGCTGCATAATACTAAGCCATGCTGTCAGCTAAAATGGCCTCCTTTCTTTCACTGACCTCGTCCTCTCATCACACCTCCAGTCTACAACAGCTGCACCTCAGTATTTCTAATTGTCCCGACCTTTGACCCTGCTCTGATGTTGTGACTGTGCACATGTGTAGATCCAATGGGTTGTCCCACTCGTGGAGTGAGAGAATCCCAGATGCCAAACATATCTCTGACATCTGTGAGAACGGCCGGCCAAGGAGCAACTCCTGGCAAGGTAAACACAGCCCAGCGCCATGACAACTCCCCTGTGTTCATACCAGAGACTGTATATATATTTATATGATATATTTTTTTATATATATATTTATATATACAGTATGGTTCGTACGACTGACTTTGGTGTTTCTCATCAGGAAATCTGAGCGGCAATCGTAAGAAACTCAAAGGGAAGAAGTTTCGTGCTCGCTCAAACTCCACAGAGTAAGTTTGATCTGATCCCCAAAGACATGTAACATTTTATGATTAAACAGGCTGCACTTAAAGCGAGAGGACTATGCAGAACTATGCAGAACCTGATCTCCCTGTAGTTTTACTGTGTTATTTCTAATAAGTTAAACTAACATGTGCACAGCTCCTTTCTAAAATGTATAAATGACCAAATTGTGTGCTTCTGAACTAACAAACGTCCAGGCATGCTCTTTATACCCAGGGTTAAAGACAATATAAAATGACATATTCTGTTGAAGCCTCTTTGGTGAATGCTCTGCCCCCTGTGGCCTGCTCAATGAAATGCAGACTGCACGAGTGGCTTTGGCCTTGTTCCTTGGTGCATTTGGTGCATTTGGAGGTCTTGCTTTAGCGCACAGCTCCTGTAGTGGCATGAGAGTGATGGAGTGGGCTTTGTGCTTTGGGTTTGAGCCTGTCTGAGCCTGTCACAGGACACTGTTGTTTGTGATGTTGCTTCATCTGAATCTCACAGGTCTGATGCCATTTTCTCACCATTTTCTCAATGCATCTTGTGTTTGTTCTGACGATCTTTGCTCTGCTTTCCTAAAATATTTCCTCTCTCCTCCTCCTCTTTTGTGCTTATTCTGTGTTGTTTTCCATTTCCTTTCTCTCTTTTTGTTGTGTCCATCCCCCTCCCACAGGTATTTAACCCCTCCCGTCAAAGAATATTATGATGTAACTAAATGGGTAGAAGACGTGAATAAAAACACTCAAGGACCTTACCTTAGGTATTATCTCCCACCATATACTGTGCCCTCGCGCTTATCCTCAGACCCCACTTTTAGTTTAGTTTCATTATTTTTGTCAGGGCAAGTTCAAATGATTATGTTTTTAGTTTTTCTGATGAGTAAAACATGAGTATCTGGCATGTTGTGTCCAGCTGGGGTTGCTAAAAGTATTAAAGCTGGACAAAACAAAGATTATGTAAACGGCTTTAATTTAGACTTTTATTTGAGCTTAATTTTTCTTGGTTATGTTAATGATTATGGCCCTATATATTTGAAAACTACATTATAATTTAAACTATTATTATTATTATTATTATTTAAATCCTCCCTGACTGCCCCTTTCTTTGGCTCCTCTTTGCTTCCTGTTTTTGTGATGCCGCATGTTGTTGTTGTTGTTGTTGATGGCATGTGCTACCTCTTGTGCCTCAGCCTTGTGATGACATCATCACTGTGCTGCCACAACAAACAGAAAATTCTCCTGCCTCAAGGTCTATAGATGATCATAGTAATGTTTCATCGTCAAAACCACAAGAACGCTGCCACACTTCACCTTGACTAACCAGTACTAACAAAACACCACATATTCAATGTTGACATCTATAGACCTTACAGATCCTAAGAGAGCTTTTATTTAATAGAGCACATTGTCAAAGAATGGAGAGACATTACGCTTTCATCCATAGGGCTATACCAGCGTGGCTAACTCTTCTAGCTCTGTGTGTGATTGTGGGTTAAAGTTCCAGAGTCCCGTCTTTTATTAGTTTGAGTGGAGTGTCTGGCCATGTCCCAGGTCTGCTTGCTTGCCTCCTTGACTTCATCAGAAACTACCTGCCTCTCTTCTCTCCTCCTGAATATCTCTTCGTGAAAGGGAATAACACATTATTCAAGGAGGCAAAGAAACAGAATTGAGACATATGAATTTCCTCTAGTGTGTCTCTTTGGCTGGAACTAAACTGGGACTAACCTTGAACTAAACCAGGACTAGAACATAACCAAACCAAGTCTACATCAGGACTAAACCAGGATCAAACCAGGACAAGAGTGAAAATTGCCTTACTATCAGCACTATCCAATCTCTCTCCATTATTTTGACAGTGTGACCTTCACTTCTGGGACAATGGCTCCCAGTCTGTACCCAGCTTCTGTCTGATCACTGTCACCTGTCCCTCAATGTACTCTCTAGAGCTGCAACTGATAATTATATTAGCAGCAGGTTATTCAGCATGTCATTTTTTGGTTAGTCAACTAGTCAAACGATTCTTTCTGTTGTACAGTGTAATTTTTAAATACATTTTTAACAAAAAATGATTGAGATAGATAGGAAGGTGAAACCCACATAACAAACACGATTATCAAAATACAATTACTGTTATTTTAATATTCAACAAGTCAGTTATCATGATAATCCTGCAATAAGATACACTGACCAAACAATAAATACATGAAATGAATTGATGCAGCCCTTGTACTCTCATTGGTCGAGTGCATTTGAGAGATACTGAAAGTGAACACACGTCTGATGGGTACTACCTATAACATAGAAATATATTTGACGGGTTTTCCCTGAAATATACGGCTCCTCTTGTGAAAAAGTGGAGCAGTTCAAGGAGGATGCTGCTGCTGAAAGTCTATGTTTAGAGCAGCACTTCCTTGAATGAAGCCTGATTTATCTGTGGCCAATATAGTCTGTACCATAGAGAAAGATGATCTTTTCACTTTTATCTACTGTAATTTACAGGACCCTGTCTCCTGCCAAGTCTCCCACCTCTTCTACGGGGTCTATTGCCTCGAGCAGGAGATACCCCTACCCCATGCCCCCCCTCCCTGACGACCAGAGGAAAGCCAGGCAGAGTGCCAAGGTGAGGCGCTTAGCAACATTTGAATAACAACAACAATGAATAAGCTAGAAAGACATTAAAAGTAATAAGTTAACCAAGTAAGTGACTGTGTACATATGTCATTATCCCATTGATTGAATGCTACTGATTACTTGTACACAATTACTACCTGGGAAGTTAATTTTCAATAGCATCTGTCATAATAATTATTTTTTTAGCAATGGTAGAATGCAATTTTTCAAAAGCGTATTAATACCCAAATTAACCCAAATAATTCAATTTTGCAAAGTTACTTTGAGACAAAATCGTGTGCATCTATGTGTATTCATTATTATTCGTAGCTGCTTCCATCTTGGAGACAATTTTGAAGGGTTTTAAGGTAGCCTGTCAAGAAGAGGTACCCGCACAGAATAATATCCTTGCTGTTTCTATAAGTGTATGACTGCAGAAAAAGAATAAAAAATCTGATTGGGATTAGATTTGCAATTTACTGTCCAATTCCAGTACAGTATCTAGTAATTCTAAATCATGTATTTTAATTTCTCTCTTTTCTTTCAGCTTTGGGAAACCTCAATATAACTCTACCCTGGTCTGTAATCATGAAGGAAGGTCACTTTTTCTATGGGTAACACAAGTTGCTGAAATGACTTTTGATTGAGGCGACTGATAGGAGAATCCACACAGGCATACAATATGTGAGGTGACTTCAGTGAACAACCAACGCAGAACCCGAACTGGTCTTTTGGTTCATGTTTAGTGGATGAGTTTGCACTGAAAACTCCATACTTGCTGCAGAGAACATTGAACTGTTGAGATCTTTTTCCGTATAGGGACCGGGAACCACTCTGACCCTTCAACTTGAACCCTTTTTGCCTTTCAAGGGGCATATACTTAACTTTACATAACTTAACACAATAGGAGCAGACCATGTTTGTTCAACCATTTCGACGCACGTGAACCACTATAGACACTCCTACACTGTATGCATGGGAAAGCCCTGAGATTGAGGTGGTGAAGGACAGTGGACTTCGCAGAACGCATGGTGTTTTGATACTACCAGGCTTTCTTTACACGATAAGTAACCCATATTTTATCAGCAAATCATATAGCCCAAATCATGGACATTTGTAAATATGTATAGTCGCACCCAATCTGCTTTCCTACACTGGGAGAGGTAGAATTGTGTTGTAGGCAAACACTAGAAACTCATCATTTTGTGTATTTTCCATGCTGTAAGTGTTAAAATTGTCTCCTCCTTTTGCATTTCCCTTTCTTAAAGGTGCACTATGTAACTTTTCTGGTAGTGGATCCTACTTGTTTCTGTGGAAATGTTGTTGCTTTGGTTGGAATATTTCAAAGTATGGCATTATCTTGTTAATCAAGCATTAAAGAAAATTAACTAAAAAGAAGTGTATAACATGCATCATTACAGTGTTGCCTTTCCATTGATCAGACAAGTAACTTTGCCTGGTGGTGTCTGTGTAGTTGGCGTGTTATTTTCGGCGTAGTTGGCGCCTCCCTTCAGATATATATATATATAAGGCAGTGACCACCAGCAATTTGACCAGAACTGAAGAAGCGGCTTGGATGAGCAGTAAAACATCTTCTCTCAAAAAAAAAAAAAAAAATTCCCTGGTGATGATAGACAAGTTTAATGCCATACTATAGCACATTCCAGGCAAAGCAACGACATCTCCATGAGACAAGCAGGTGGCATACACTCCATCATAAGTTATAGTGTACCTATAAAACCACAGTGTAATGTTTTTAATGTCTGAGCACCGGTTTTGCCATCATATAGAAAGTATTAATTTGATGCAGGTTGCGCAGCACTTTATGAAGATATGGGTAAAGTATTCAGTAATTTCATGTACAGTTACTTGTGCCATTATTGGATGTGATTAGACTGAGATGTGTTTGGTGTAGTTAGAAATTACTTACTTTTCACAAACTTCCAAAATCTTTCCCTCTATAGTATTTAATTAAAATATATATGGATTTGTTTGGGACCAATGTGTTATTTAAATTTATTTGACGCATATCTGGTCGCTGAAATTGGCAGATTTTTATTAGATTAATGAGAGTGGTTGAAAGTGTAAGAAAATGCATTTTGGTTTAGCTACGGTGAAATTTTTAGCCTTGTAAATTCTGCTGTATTGTGCTTGCTGTTTGAGCTTATAAAGATATGATTATCAACAGCATGACCGTGCCCGATTTCAAATAATTTCTTAGGAGTGATAAGACCATGGCATGTCACTGAAAGCCCCCCCTGCAATTTACACAATATCCGAAAATATTTTTTTAATTCAACTTATTTTTTATATTTTAAAAAATGCACCACTCTTGTAAAAACATGTGAGAAAGCCTCCTGTTATTTGTCCTCCATTTTGTTCTGATGTGGCACTTCATGTGTAACAGTTAGGGTTGTGTAGGTGACCTGCCTTTCACTGTATTAAACCAACTACAGTAATTTTTATTATATATCTTTGTAATAATTTATTTTTGTCAGCATTCAAACCGTGATTAAGTGCATTATTGTAAATGTGTGTTGATAATAACATTGAGAGGAACTGTGTTTGAGAAATGCATTTGTTCCAGGAGCAGAAAAGGCGGCTGTTCAATTCAGTTTAAAGGGGCAAATCTATTGGACTGGTGTAATAGGTTGCATTCATGTGACATTCTTAAAAAAGACCGTAGTTTAAAATTGAGAAGGAGGTAAGAATTCTGTGAGAAACTTGTATATGCCGCATATAACTTGTATATACTCCAGTTTTAACTACTTTATGGTTAATGTTTGTGTTATTACAAAGTCTGTTCGTACGAAACAATAAACTAAAGTCCAACATCTCGTAACAGAACAAATGGACTAAGGTGAAATTCTTTCCCACAATATTATCAAAGGGTTCTTTATTCATTCACACAGCCAGAATTGTAATTTGGAAGAAAATCCAGCACATTGGCAATCCTGTAGCCCCAATATAACAAGGTCCAGCATTTGTTGATTATTAGTTTGTATATTTCTTTAAGAATAGTTTATTGCTAATGCATAGAAATATATGCACCTCTTGTCCAACTGTAATTATAACATTCAAAAATGTTTAAAAATGTGAATGCAACCTATTAGCTAAGAACTAATAGTTCCGTCTTGTGGTTGCGACGAGAACAGGAGAAAAATTCCGTGGGTTGGGCTTTATGAGGCTATTGATCTCCTGCCGAGCCTTCAAACTGCTCTGCCCAGTCTGAACTCAGCTCTGTCTCTGGGTCAGAGATGTGAATGTAAAATGTAAAACACTCTCTCAGCTATTCGCTCCGAAGGCCAAATGTACTGATCCACTATATCCACACTGCTGTTACGTCCCTTTGTAATTTTCTTTTGCCTGTAATGCTGTAAAGACTGATGATGCAAAAATCAATGCCCTTATTTTTTTTCTCTTAATCAGTATTGTAATATATTTAATAAAAAATTACTCTTTTATGGACAGATGTGGGTATCCCAGTTTTTCTACAGTATATTTTCAGAAATGAACAGATATAATTGTATTTGTATTACTGAAACATCAAACACTATACACAAATATCACACCTAGTGAAAAGGTCCTGTGAATTTATAAGTTTTTACACATGTCATGTTCTGAACTTAAAGGAGCACATGTAACTTATTAGATTACAGCCATGGTATTTAATATACCATAACATTCTGGACAAGTAGGAGACACCTGTTAAGAGAAATTGGCCTATGTGATCAGAGGTATAATGCGCCCTACAATGGATGCATAGCCAGGCTGGGCTGCACTAGACTAGAATGGACAACACTGTCTCAGTGCCTTGAGGGTCCATGTCTCCGAGTGTCGGGCCCTGTATTTATGGTAAATGAACTTTTCCTGTGTCATGCCTCTTTTCTTCAACTCTCGGGCTTCCATAGTTTATTCTGCTATGCCACCAGGTGAAATTACAGGTTAGATCTATGTTACGGCAACCTCACTCACTGTAAGAATGCATGCCTTTCAAGTTTTTTTTTCCTTTTTTTTCCTTTTAGGCAAGTGTAATGCCATACTGTGAAACACTCAAGCAAAGCAATAAAAATCAAGGAGACAAGTGGATGGCAGATCCCCTACCAGAAAGTTTACATAGTGCACCTTTAAAATGATGTATATGGAAAAACTAAAGACCTCACAAGATACCAATGAGGGCACAAGATGTAAATTCATAGCTATATTTGATGAACTAAACATCCTAATATTGTAAAAAGCTTTATAACACATTTGGGACCATCCAGTTCAGTCACGTTTCTTGTGTCTCGTGCATCCAGAGGTCTCACCTGCTAGACCCCAGACAGCAGTGTCCTTGGCAACAAATGCTGATGTCCATGATTGTCACAAATGGCGCCTGAGTTCTTGTAGTTTTTCTTGAAGAACAGCTTTAGTTTTCAGCTCTGCCTCCTCATCGAGAGACTGTCGAATGCAGTTTTTAAGATGTTCAATCCCAAATCCAGTGAGAGCCGAGACAGGAAGTATGTGCTTAAAGTTTATATACTCATTTGGTACCATGTCGTCATCCAACAAGCTACAAAACTCTGTCAAGAAAAAAATATTTAAAAAGTTATTAAAAAATACAATCATTCTGTATACACACATTATTTGCTTAAACCTGTAAATTAGAAGAAACATTTACCTTCTGGGTTCTGAAGCTGGATTTTAAGCTCTTCTAGTTTTTCTTCAGCATCAGGGAGGTCCATTTTGTTCACCACTAGTAAAGCAGGTTTGGACACGAGCTCCTCTTTGTACAACTCTAGTTCCTTGTGGACAGTAATGATATTTATACTGAATTTGCAAGAAGGTTCAAATTAAGTTTGACTGTAAGGTTCTCTTTACCTTTGTCAGAAGCTGCACTGCTTCAAAAGCAGATCTGAATGGTGTTTTACTTGCCAGTTGAAAACCACCAACATCAACCTAGTGTGGAGACAGTATTATCAACTGTAAAATTGAACTTTAAATTAAAATAATAGCTCTGAGTGATTGGTCGTTTAAAAATGTTGGACTTGTGTACATAGAGCAGCTGAAATACACACCACAAATAGTAGTTGTTTAGTTCTCTCCACATGTTTGAGAAACTTATGTCCCATGCCTTTGTTTAAGTGAGCGCCTTCAATGAGCCCTGGGAGATCAGCAACTGAAATCTACAAACAACAAAGAAGTAAATAAATTGTATTAAGTTGCAGCAACTTGAGGCGTTATTGCTTTGCCTGTAATGTTCCATGGTACGACATTACAAGAGGGTGAATCCAAAAGTTAAAGGTCATGTGGAGAGGTGACCCCATAAGGTATTTACAAGCAATTAACATTCAGGACAAATTAGTTTATGCCATAATGTGGAACATTCCAGGTAAAGTGATAATTTCTCTACAGAGACAAGCAAGTGGCAACCCCCCCAACAGAAAGGTTACATAGTGCACCTCAAATCACATTAAAGTAAACAATGTTTATTACCTGTTTATGATCTTTGTACATCAGTTTCCCAATTTCTGGTTTTAAAGTTGTGACTGTGAAAAGAATGTTGTTAAAACAATACTACTTACTGAATGCATAGGGATAGCTACAATACTGACTTACAAGCATAGCTGGCTATCTGGGGAGTTGCATTAGATAAGGCTGTCAGAAGAGAGGATTTTCCTGCATTTGGGAATCTGATAGGAAATACAGAGAGGTTACAAACAAATTGCATGATCATGTGAACAATTAAATGGACAAATGAGTAAAAGCAGTCTTACCCCACTAAACCTATGTCAGCTATTAGTTTCAGATCCAGTCTAATGTGTTTGGGTTTTGCTTTATTGGGATTAAAAAAGGAGTGAAATGAGCCTCCACTTCCACCTTTGGCAACCTTCACACTTTCTCCAGGAGCATTCAAGTGACCTTAAAAAGAAACTATTAAATTCTATCTTGCAGCACATTTGTAGGAAACAGGATTAATTTTGAGGTAGCAAAAGTTAAATAATTTCTACCTATAACTCTGCCATCATCTGTGGTGACAGTGATGCCAACAGGTGCCAATATGCTACAGTCCTTCCCCCGCTGCCCTTTCAGAGCCTTGACACTGTTCACAGACAATTCAAGTTACAATCAATCTGAATGGACTAGACAAAGATACTTAAATTAAGTATAATGTGCTTAATAGGTAAAATTAGTATATTATTCATAAGATACGAAAATAAACGTAAATTTAAGAGGTGGATAAACACATTAAAATAGTATAAATAAATTAGCATTGTATGGCACAAGACAGATTTGTTTAAAAAATGTGGATTGTAGGCTTAATTATGACTTAAAGTAGTAAGTTTAGACAAATATGTTTCCTGCTCAATTTTCTTCTGTGCTTGCAATGCCTCTTAGAAATCACTACCATAAAGAAATCATTGACATTTTAATAGCCAGCAAAAATCTATTACATTATGTAGGCTTATAATCCATTCACTTGCCTGCTGTTTTCCCCTGGTCCAGCTACAAAGCGTTTCTGCGGGTATTTGTCTTTAATTCTTTTAAGGGTCATGTCTTTTGATGCCACCACATAAACATCTCCCCCATCTCCACCTTGACCACCCAGACGGGGCAAACCCATTCCCCCGCTGCCTCCGCGCACATACAGCCGCAGATTGTCGAGGAACCTCCCATACTGTAAACAAGCATGACAATAAACCTAATGAAGAATGCATTCATGGCTTTGTAACATTACACAAGGGCTACACATTGGTTAGCTGGTAAAACTTTCTGCGGTTAAAATTCAAACACTCCTATATCCGTTACGTTACATGCAATTAAGATGATTTACTAACCTTCCGGTAACAAATTCTTGTCAATTGAACCATTTTCTGTTGGCGTTTTAGGTAAAAGTTTGTTTAAATTATGAAGCTAGCGGCTAGTTCACATGTTTCGAGAACACCCGGAAGTGCGTACCAGCGGCGGGCTCTGATTGGTCGACTGAATAAGTGGGCGGGTTATTCTTATAATATTAGTACTTTGCTTTTTTAAATTATTTTTATTTTTTTTACTAAACTTAAATACATATACAGCACCTATAATCATCCAGAACTTGCCTGTTTTCTTATTGTATTCTACTGGTCTCCTAAAAAAAAAAAAAAAAGATTTAACCTACTATTTCAACCATATAAATACAATGTTAATAATAAAAATAGCAATATTCATAAAAAAAATTGAATAGCCAATTTTATCATATCAAGCCTTTAAATGAGGCTACTTAACCCATAGTTACACAGGGATGCAGCGCTCCGGTAGATGGTGATGATGCTGATGCTGCAGCCATCCTTCTCTGTGAACGCGCTTACGTCTGGTGCATGCGCACGTGACGACAAAGACCGAAGCGCCGGTGCCACATTGGATCATTTTCCTCAAGAAGCGTAATTTACTGGAGAAATAGCTGGAAGACCGGGACCTGTATGTGATGTGTGTATGTGACTGTGTGTGTGTGACCGTGTACGTGTGATGGTGACAGTGTGTAGCAGTCGAGAGAGGCAAGGTCCTCCCCCTGACTGTGCCTATTTATACGGCCACTACTGCCACCGCGGCTCGTGATAACTGGACACTACTGGGGCAAAGAGAACAAGTCACAGTGCGGTAAGACATCTCATTTTGGTCAAATACAGTAAAATACCATGAATGTCTGATCTAAATTGGGCTATACAATGATGATGTGTGCTGTCTGTACTTTATCAGCCTATGGACGCAATCTTTGTATTCACACGTAGGTGTGACATAGTGGTCCACGAGGATGTCTGCTGCTGGGGTCCCATTTCCCACTCACACCGTACAGGTCTAATGGGCTGCTGTATTACCTTAAAGAGATGGCTTATGTGGAAAAAATTCCAGGGCCTATAATAAAAGATGATGTGTCCTACACCAGCCTATTGCATAACGAAGGACTAGACAGTGGGATGCATTTGACTATAAATATCACAATGTGGCTGTCTGTTAAAACATGTTCTCAGCAGTGAGGAGGCTGTGACAAGTGCAGTGTACAAGTGAGGCAGATGCTGAGTGGATATTACTCACTGGGGGTTGCATCAAGCAGCGTCCAATGGATAAAAGTCTTTCTGATGCAATAGCCACATAACTCTAACTGGACTCCAGTTAGAGTTATATGGCTAGGTTAAGGCTGAGGTTGGCTACATTATAAACTGGTGGTGTTACTTATCGAAAGCAGCTTGTTGTGCTAAAACATTATGAAACAAAAGATTAAAAACAAAGTGGACCTTGAAGCTCAGATTGTTATGTCACACATTAAGCACAAGGCCAGAAAACAACACAGCAATTACAAAGAATAGCTACTCATATTTACACTGTACATTGAAAGAATAGACATGCACGTTGTAAACATAGCTATTACCCCAATGTAATTCATAAAACATCTTTGATATTCAGCCAAGCTAAAGAAATCCAATTGCCCACCTGCCAAATAGCACATTCTCCAAACTGGTGGAGCAATGCGTGGAATCTGGATGCTTTCACTGATAAGCGTTAACAGCAGAGACAGTGGCTGCAGAGGAGGGCATGACACTGTAACCGGATGTGATTTTATGAATGCCAAATAAACTCTGGCAGGTTTTGGTTGGGTGAGGAGATTTAGGATTGGGGTAAGGGTTTTGATGCAGAGAAGTGAAAAAAAAAAAGTTGACTTTATTGTTAAGAAAATCTTGAGTGCCTCCTGTTCTTTTATGTAGATTTTATTGTGTTATTTTGTTTTAACCATGTTAGAATCCTTCACCTATAAAGTGTGTGATACAGAAAATACATTTGATTGGGCCTGTGATAGGAGCAGGGGTTCACTGTTTAGGATTGCACAATATAGGCATGTTTTAGACATGACTTTCTTTTTTTCTGTCCATTTTTTTTGCTATTATTTATTTTACTGGAAAAGTAAATTAAAGCCACTCCTCCAGACAAAACACAAATCAGGTTTGTGGAGATACAAGCCCACTTATAGAAAGGACACATGTAAAAAACAGTTTTTCAGAGGGGTTTAAAGTCATTTAGTTTAAAATTTTTGTTTATTTAACTGGATTTCTATAATTTCACCTATATGCTGAAATATCTTGTTTTTGTTTTCCCATCTCATGCAGCCGTAGTTCTGATGATCGTAACTGTCCGCATGCCAGGAGCACATTTCCATCCTGGTGCTTTTGAACGAGGCGGCAAAAACATAAACAGGACAGTGGGATTAAGCCCCACTGAGGACTGATCACAGGGGATTTGCTGCGCGGCCAGGGCACAAAGACTCCACCACACACGCTTCACGGCAACGTTTCACAACACGCCCAGGGCTACATAAATCTGATCAGAACTGCTCTTTGTTTTGAGAGCGGGAACAGGGGTTAGCATGGGCCTATCCTGCCACGGGGCATGTTGGATGGGGCGGGGGGTATGTGGGCGCTGGTATGGGGGCGCGTTGTGTTGTGACGGGATGTTTCCACGTGCATAGAGCTCCAGACAGACGGGGAGGGTCCACTGTGGGAACACAATGAGCAGATTTTTTTTTTCCTGTGTGTTTCTGCATCAGCTGATGAGACTGGACCTAAAGCTGAGTATGAAGAGTAAGGTAGTTTGAAATAATCTAATCTACAACAGTGGTTCACAAATTTTTCAAACAAAGTACCACCTAAGAAAAAAATCAGGCCCTCAGAGTATCACCAGATCTTAAAAAGGTCTAAAATAGGACCACCATTGCTATAGTAGCTCTAATCAAAGACTAACCCAAAGGAAAACAAAATGTGGATAAAATCAGGCTGAATTAATGGTGCACTGTGTAGCTTTTCTGATACATCTCACCCCACCTGCTCGTCTCCAGTGAGCTTTGCCTAGAAGGTTCCATAGTATGGCATTCAACTTATCAATTTTGCATTAACTTAATTAATTTATTGCTAAAATACCTTGAAAAACAGGCATTCATACTATGAGCGTCATCACCCATCCACAGCTATGACCAGTAATTTAATAATAAGTTTAATGTCATCTCTTCTGCTCCTCATTGCAGGCTCGGGCTCAGGCTGCTGCCATGCCTTTACTAGAGGAGACCACTCTGCCACAAGAGCGCCCACCAACTATTCCTGTGGTGATCATCGGTACAACTTTTATTCTGTTGTCACTTTTTAATAATACCAATACAACTTATTGCATTCAATTATATAATGCAATAATAATGTCTTCTCTGCTTCTGTCTAGGGAATGGACCGTCAGGTATTTGCCTGTCCTACCTCTTGAGTGGATACAAGCCTTATTTGGATAGAAAAACTGTGCACCCAAACCCAATACTGTACCGTAAACTGCAGGAGGCCAAACATATACCCATCACTGAACAGGTATGACCAAGGATCAATAGATCAAACATGACACAGATGAATGTTAATAGTACTTCTTTTCAGGAGCTGGAATATCTAAGTGAAGGTCTGGAGGGGAGGTCAAGAAACCCAGTGGCTGTGCTCTTTGACACACTCTTGCACCCAAATGCAGACTTCGGCTATGAGCTCCCATCGGTGCTTCAATGGAGGAGGGACAAGACACAGAGCATTCCCCACTTGGTGCTGGGCCGGTCCACGCCTGGAGGAGCCTGGCATGTAAGTAGCCACAAGTTTAAACAAAACTCTGGTTTTGTATGATGCTATATGATGCTCTAGACTGTATATGTATATACATACTCACTCCTGTCCCATTTAGGCCATGGAAGGGTCCATGCTGACCATCAGCCTGGGGATCTGGATGGAGCTTCCAGGTGTGAACTACAGAGACTTGACCAATGGGAAACGCAGGTAGGAGCCAGCTCAGAGAAAGGATTCAATATTTACACATTTACAGATCCCAAACGCTGATTGTGTTTTGACTTTAGAGATGTGACCAGCGACAGAGCGACTCCAGAGGAGATTTCTTCTTATTACTGCAACTACGTGAAGCTCAAAGGTCTCCAGAAAAACTTTATCGATAACACGTATGTTACATCTGTGCAGAAGCTGTGCCGCGAACACAGCGAGGAGGGTCTGGAGGAGCACTCTGGTCCGACAGACAGTGGGGGCAGTGAGAGTGTGAGTGGGGGAGCTCTGTGGGAGGTCAGAGGTTACCAACAGCTGCAGAGCCACACCCATGTGCCCTTTTCTCTGTTTGCGGAGAATGTGATCCTGGCCACAGGGGCGTCAGACTCTCCAGTGCGACTGGGCGTAGAAGGGGAGGACCTCCCTTTTATTTTCCACAGCATTTCAGATCTGGGCCAAGCAGTGAGCCGCAAGAAGCTGGACATGACCTCTGACCCAGTTTTAATAGTGGGCGCCGGGTTGAGTGCAGCGGATGCAGTTCTTTGTGCTTGTAATAGCAACATCAAAGTGCTGCATGTGTTTCGCAAAAGCACCAGTGACCCAGACCTCATCTTCAAGCAGTTGCCCAAAACTCTATATCCTGAATACCACAAGGTCTACCACATGATGTGCTCACAGAGCCACAGCAGTGCAGCCTCCTCCTCTGCTCCCAGCAGGTCCCAGGCTGAGAGTATCGCATCATCAGTCTGTGCCAAGATGTGCCCTAAACCCCAACTTCCCTCAGACAAACTCACGGAGCTCACCCTCTTTCCCGACTACACCAGTTTTCCAGAGCACTGCGTGGTCTCCTTCCAACCCGACATGAAGTGCTTACTTCAGGGAAACAATTCCCTCAAAGCGTTCAAGGTCTCTATGGTTCTGGTCCTCATCGGGACCAATCCAAACCTGTTTTTTCTCAAAGGTCAAGGCCAGTACCTGGGTCTGGACCCGACCAAACCCGTGTCATGCAAACAGAACCCCCTCGACATCGAGCCGTACACATTCGAGTGCATCAAGGAGCCAGGCCTGTTCGCCATGGGTCCACTTGTTGGGGACAACTTTGTGCGCTTTTTAAAAGGCGGGGCTTTGGGCATTGCATCCTGTCTGCTAAAGAGATACAAGAAAAAAGAAAAGCTCATCAGCAATGGTGGGAATAATATTATCTAAAACCAATGTCAGTGACCCTTCATCAGGGGGCACAAATATCAACAATAATTTAAACACCTTTAACTTTTTAAAATCCACAAGCCTGTCATCCATAAGGTCTTAGTCCAATCTCCAATGTGCCAACTTCAAGTCAGTCTGTGACCTCATTACCGTTGTACCTTATTTCAGGGTTATTTTTATACAGGAGTTCATCTGCATAAACCATGTTATGGTTTTGGTCTAGCTTAGCTGCAATTTGAGAATGGAAGTGAACCTGTTGTTCATGTACATCATTATCATATTTTAGTTTTTTTAGTCATATTTTAGAATTGTCAAACAGAGAACACCATCAGTTAACAATAACATTGCACACTACTTGATTTGATGATTTCACCGAATGTTATGTAGCAAAATTTAGAAGAAAACTGTAAACCTGTTCTAATTTAAATCTTTCTTTTTATTACAAAGTCCAATTTCTCAAAAAAACACTCACAACCTATGTATGGATGAATCCAAAGTAAGTGCCAAACGCTGAACATACAACATAGATTATTATTATATGTTTTTAGTGTGTGCACGCTCATCTTATATTCAGAAAACGATAGAACAGTAGCCTTCATCGCAGTTGGTCATCTTGGTGAGGATTAAGCTTTAAGCTGGTTAACATGGCTAGTTTGTGCTAACACATTTGTGCTAAGTAGTACAAAGAAGTTATTGAGGAAATGTTTGTTTAAAGTTTTACTTTTATTTCAGTAGAAATATGCAGATATGAGTGTTGGCTTAATGAATAGCAGCTGCTTGTTGGTTCACACCAGGGGCCTCATTTATAAAGTATCTATACAACACTCCACACAGAACTCCCTTTACTGCACAGACCTGTATGTGCATGCATAAATAGCACTGGGCTACACTGAGGGTGCATGGTTTTATAAATATGAACATGGACTTGTATACTATGTTTATGGCTTGTAGCATGCATACACAGCTTAATAAATGAGACCCCAGGTACTTCTAAAGACAGACTAGTTGATGGAAAACTGGACAATCCTTGACTCTAAATTTAGCTTATTTTTCTCTTGGATATTTGGTTTAATGAAGCAATAAGCTAAAAGTGCTCAAGGTCTCCTCACTTATAGTCAGACATAACAGTGAACGCAGACGCAACTTTCGTCTTTGAGCAGATCTGTAAAGTGCCTGATGGAAAATGGGCTCATGAAAGTTAATTTTAAACACTTGATTATTCATGGGGCTGAGCACACTGGACTTCAGTCTGAAAAATGCTTACAATGCGTTGAGCTCTTGGTAAACTAAAGACTTTTTGATGTTTTGTATGTACTGTTTTTTATTCATGACAAATAAAAGTTTTGACAACATTTTTTTTTTTTTTTTTTACAATTCTTACTGTCGGACTACTTAATTTGTGCAATAATGTATGATAACATATAGTGAAAGTAAGCGGAAAAGTGGAACACTTAAACATTATTCAACAATGATTAGTTCTCTGATAAACATCCAGATATTTGAAAAGTACCAAATGGAGACAATCTCATCTTCTTCTGGTGAGTTTACTGGGGTTATACCTAAAAGAAAAACAAAAGTTTGAGTCAGGGTTACACATTCCTCTATAGCTGCATGGAGCTGAACAGCAAGTCATTTTTTGAGTCATTTTTTACAAAGACTTTTTTTTAGGAAATGTGCTAACAACCAGAGCAGTACTTTTATTCAAAATCTATTTCTGAATGTTTATAAACAACTTTATTACAAAACAATTTGTAAAATTTTAAGTTGGACTGGAAACAACATTTGTAACCACATAGCTTGTTTGGTGTTCATTGTGCCTTTAAACTGTATTCGAATGGGAAAAAATAATGTGAAATTTACTTCCAGAACCTCAGGGAGGCTTTGATTGCTCATCTCCATTCACACTTGTACACGCATCACATCAAAATTAGGCGTAAACTGGGACTAAACCCGGACCAGGACCCAGCTAAGTCTACATCAGGGCTAACCACCATCAAACCAGGACTAAACCAGGACAAGTGTGAACACAGCTTATGTCCTTAGATGCTTTTTGGGACCAACGCTAGAAGAAGGCCAAATTAAGTGCTATAAATGAGAGACGATGTTTGAACAGTTTAAAGCCTGGACGTCTGGAAGCTTACAACCCAAAAAGTGTAGTGTTTTCTTAGTGGCAGAGTCTGTTCCCTGGATACGCATGACTGAGTGGCCATGACTCAGTGATCAAACACACACAAAATCAATATCACACCGTCTCCTTTCTGCTTAGTCAAAGAAAACAGCAGCGGCGGCTTACATCACTGCTGTTACCGCGGCAACGGCAGTGACGAAGGACCTGCCGAATTTTGATTGGTTAAACTCAGTCACCGTGGCCCCACAGTCTTTCGCTCATGCATTGATTGTCTGTAGTTATGTATAATGACCAAAGACCTTTCCAGAAAACATTTTGTATAACTACTAGGGGTGTGCAAAATATCAAAATATGGTGAATCGTGATACTATATTTGCTGATACTGAATCGCTATCATGGGCTGCTGTATCGATACATATTGCCAAGGTTATTTTTTGTATCACTATTATTTTGAGACAGGGTTGCAGAGTTTGTGTTAAACATGTGTGAATTGAAACAACCAAGGTCTGTTTGTGATGAGGAAACAACATTATAACAGATCAGAAAATACCATAATATAGGCCCTTTAGAAAGACTTAATAATGCATAAAGAAATACTGATGAATGATTCAAAGTTAACAACTACTTAATTAAAACCATCATTCATTATGGATTAAGTAGTTCTACATGCTATATTAACGCTAATTTAAGTCTAGTTATTTACCAACATTTTAAATAGTTCGTGTTAGTAGATACTTTAACACAGTGTATTTCTCACCTAAAGAGGTCATCTCCTATGCTCTCATCTCGTCGACTCTGTTGATCCTCCTGAAATAAAAATAAATAGGTAATAAATACATAGTTCCCCTTCTCCACATAAGCAAAATACGACTGGTAAAATGTATACACACACACAGAGACACACAGAGACACACAGATGTCTTTATTCAGCAGTCCGTTTCTGTTGGTGATTGAGATACAACTGCATCTAACTTATTGTAAAGCACAAGTAAAATCATAAAATCATAAAGTTGATCAATCATGTGACCGTACCTCCACAGCGTCTCTAAGCCACTCGTCTAGATCTGAGTTTCTTCCCCTGTTATGAGCCAGAAGATCTTCCCCTCTGATCACAGGAGCCGCACCACTCACCTGCACCTTTGGATTAACACAACACGGACACGTTAAAACACTTTAATATACGTTTAGTCATTTATGTTGTTGGTTTCTCTTGACTGACCTTACGGAAGCATTTGAAGTTCTTTGTGCAGCCATTGCTCTGCTTCTGTTTTGTTACTTTTGTAGGAAGCTCTGACACTTGGAGATCTCTGAACTCCACTAGCAACAAGTTCTTGGGCAAGCAGTCGTCATTCTTTGGTTCCTATAAATTGCACATATAAAATAAGTAGTAAACAGAAACAAGTATATCAAGATTTTATAACAATTTTCATAATGATTTTTTTTTCATTTACCTCCAAATTGCATCTAATATATAATGCAATTCTCAATAATTTGGCATAAATAAAAACTGTTGATTCAAATGAATTATGAAAACAAATATATAAAATATCTAAACAAAATAAATCAATTAATCTTGAGTCTTACTTTGAGCTCCTGTTTGATAGTCACTGGTTTTGGAGGAACCTGAGTGGCTTCTACATTTAAGAGTTCTTCATCCTACAAAATTAAACAATGTGTAATAGAAAAAAAACCCCAAAAACTCAATCTAAAAAAAAGTCTTAATGCTCACATCAACAAAACCACTACCATCATCAGTGAAAGGAGATCTGCTTGGCTTCTTCCCAGCTGGTGGCCTGGCTGGTGGATTGCTGGATTTCTTATGGTCAGATAGAGAACGTTAAGATATAAACATCTTCAATACAAGAAAAAATATAAAAAATATGAGGCAGTTAGTAAGTTATTTATTATGAATTACATATTTATGGGATTTGTGTCTTATTACAACCCTAACGTAAAGTAATCTGAAATTACGTACTTTGACCTCCGGTTTGATAGTTGCTGGTTTTACAGAAATCCCAACAGCTTCTGCTTTGAGGAGTTCTTCATCCTTTAAAATGGAACTAAATATAATAAAAGTACATACCGTAATTTCACGGCTATAAGGCGCGGTTAAAAGTTGCGAACATCGCGGGAGCGATGGATGACAGACAGCGAACACGCCATGCCGGGCGAGTTACGCCACGATTTCTGAATGGATTGTGGATGCTTGGGCTAACGGTGCAACTTTTGTATGTGTTAAATGCAGAAAAAGCACGAAAAAGCACCCATAACTGAAGCTGCGCCTTATAATCCGGCGCGCCTTATAGCTGTGAAATTACGGTACTTTAGAAATGAAAATATCTCAAAAAATCTTTATGCTCACCTCAACAAAGTCACTACTACCATCAGCAAAAAGCAATTGGTCCTGCTTCTTATGACCTGGTGTTTTAGATGGTGGCTTCGCTGGTAGATTGCTGGACTTTCTATTGTCATATGTTTCTTTTGTATGTTCAAATGCATCAATGTTTATAGATACATTTTGTGCTTTAATTTTAACTGTTGGGGTATTGATTGAAGTTGATGTTTTTTCCAAATCAAACTGTTTACTTTTCCTGTTGTCTTCCTTGTTTTGCTCCTGAAGTTTCAGTCTTTTACTGGAAACTTCAACTGTACTAACTTCTTTCTGTGGTTTTGTAGTGTTCGTCTTTGCCTGGTTTTGGCTTCTTGGAGGTGGGGCATCAAAGCAGTCCATATCTTCAGACATTAATGATTCTAGTTCTTCCAGTTCTTTCTGTCTTTTAGAGCTGCTCATTTTTGCCTGGTTTTGGCTTCTTGGAGGTGGTGCATCAAAGCAGTCCATATCTTCTGACATTAATGATTCTAGTTCCTCCAGTTCAATATCAGCCATCTTCTTCCTTTTTTGGCCCTGTGTTTTGCTTTGTGTCTCCCCTCCTGAGCTCTCTGACGGGTCTGTTGGGGCTTTTTTTGAACAAGTTTCTTTAGAAGTTTGTGAAGGTTGTGAGGTTATCAAAGAATCCCGGGCAGGTCGCTTTGGTTGGGATGTCTCTGCAGTAAAGTCATCCTCCAATTGCCTTCAAACATATGAAAGGAGATAGATAAAATCCTCAATGAACTCAACC
Source organism: Periophthalmus modestus (assembly GCA_019594935.1). NCBI lineage: Eukaryota > Metazoa > Chordata > Actinopteri > Gobiiformes > Gobiidae > Periophthalmus > Periophthalmus modestus. The sequence goes on from JAIEZT010000124.1 coordinate 7,473,723, forward strand.
AACAGCAGGAGTGATAAATCTTGAAATTAATCATAAATGAATCATAATTTCCACAATCAGAAATGTGCTAAAATGTGCCTATATATGTCTTGGTTGCGGTTCAAGTACATTACATAAGTGTGAAATGACATTAACCACATGAAGGCAGTTTTGAAAGGATTACAAAGTTTTCTTAAGGTGCTCTATGTAACCTTTCTAGCAGAGGGGCTGCCACCAACTGTTCTTTATGAAGGTGTTATTGCTTTGCCTGGAATGTTCCACAGTATAGCATTTAATTTTTTTATTTCCATAGAGAAGAGCAAGTGACACCACCTGGCCAAGTTACAGGTCAGATTTGTTGAGATCACACTTAGATTAAGACACATGTAACTGAATAAATGCAGGGTATGTTCCAGGCAAAGTCATAGCATCTCTAAGTTACATGGTGCACATTTAAAGCCAACTTCATTCTTTATTTTTGCATTCCTCATATTTTTACATATCATGACTACAACTATTTTGAAATTATCTAGTAATAAACAATATATTGCCCAGTTATATCCAACAGTAAGATATATATTTTTATTTTACCTTTTCTTGTTGATGGGCTGAAAGAAGCTTGTGAGTGATGCCTGCTTTTGAGGTGACTGCTTTTGAGGTGATCCTTGTCCAAAAGTCTTTATTTTCTGAGGGGGCAGTTTTTGTGATAAAATCTTTGTACCACTGTTGGGTTTTGCAAAGTTCGGTTGTGGTCGCATGCCACTAGGTTCTTCTTCTGAAAAATAAAAATATTAATATTGAAAATGTTGAAATAAAATATTAGGGTGATGTTAGAGCAATGATTCTCAGATTGTTCACTCCTAATACCATCTGAAGTATCATCTAATAATTACTTTAAACACACTAAAAACATGTGTTAAAATGCCTAATGCATGCAAGTATACCCAATAAGGAAACATAGTGTAATGATCTGATATCTTGTGTTATCTTGATATCTGCTGTTGTTTTGCTCTTGTTTTGGCGTGGGTTACAGCCTACAGGAGCCCTTGTGTTCAGAAAATAAACAACCAAAAGAAAATTGGCATGTTTTCTTACACCAGAACACTACAATATCCAAAGGTGTTGGCAACAATTACCTCTATAACAACTCTTAGTAATTATACTTTGCATAGAACACATACCTGTCAGTTTGGATTCCTCGATAGTTCGTTTTGACTCTGTGTGCTCCACAGCATTGAGTGAGATGTTTTGTGATTCAGCCACAAAATACTGCGATTTCTTCTCTGTTCCAGAATTTTTAGAGTTGAGTCGTTTTTCTGGTGTCTCTCCCACTGCTAACACCCCCGAAACTTGATGGATATTCAGCCTAGTGAGGACACAACCTTTTCAGCAACCTAGAAATTCTATATTTATTTAAAACATTTGTATAACCACACCGTCACCTGAGAATTATATGGCTCTATCTGATATTTTTTGTTAAAATACAGTTAATGAAATAATCTTGTTCCTAGATATGTATCAAAGAGCTTTTCCAATGGATTTTCAGACTTATAAAGGGCAGAGACGCTAATCAATTTAAACACAATTTTAAAATCTGCTGTTCTTTTGTTTGATGTCATTTATTGTAGAAATCCCAGCACCACAGCTGACATAAAAAATTGGGACAGTTCTGATACTTCAGCAGTTTATGCATATTTCCTTTGAAGTTTATATTTGTTTAGAAACCAGATATAATAAGGAGACTAGCGTATTTGTCACGTGACTGGCAAAAAGTGGTATTTATATGATAAGAATATCGACGGAAGCATATAGTTCTAATGGGACAGCATGTTATTACGTCATACCCCTGTGATGGCTCTGTGTTGGCTGCGTAGGCTGTGATGTTCAGTGATGGAGCTGGTAACACAGTTTCATCCACCGCTACACTCTGAGTCAGAGACGCACTCGGGATCCTGGACTTCATTTTAGGTACAGAATCTACAACAGATAAGACACATCAGATCAAACAATACAGCAAGTTCAGTTATATCTACAAAATGCTATGTATAAATGAGTTAAAACTACTTCAAATAATGTTATTGTATTTTAATTTGAGTATGTGTAAAATATGTGATAATAGAATTAGATTTTTTTTATTATTATATGTGTAATATTATGTAATTAAGGCAAAAAGTTAAAAAAGAAAAATTCTCAGTGTATTCATTGTAACAAAGAATTATTATTACTTTACTTATATATCAGCCTACTTGTTGGGAGGTAGTGTACAAAAAAAAAAAAAAAAAAAAAAAAAAACTAAAAACTATTATTATTAACTCACCGCTATCTGTCACACGAGAGGAATTGCATTGTTCTTTACAGGATGCGTAAATGGCCGCTACTCCAATTTCAGATTCTGTGATAACTCTCAGACCTTTCCTGTAGGACATTACATTAGTTGCCATAGTAACTTGATAAAATAATAAATATATAAAGCATTTCAAAGCATCTTCCCCTCACTTTTCAACAATGCTCTTCACAGTGTTCACCCAGTCCATGGTGGAGGAGGACAGCTCAGGCTGAGAGGCTGAGGATATGACATCAATGACACAGCTCTGAGGAGATTCCAGGATGTCCCGCGGCAGTGAGCCCTCGTCCAGGAGTGTGCAGCTACCCCCCCCATAAGAGACCGCTGCACTAAGGCGCGTCTTCTGCAAACACACAGGAAGACATTATAAACAATAAGACAAATTACTAGCTGAGATATACAATAAACAAAGACCTGCACCACTTTTCTATTTTATTCTAGTGTATGTAGACTTCAAACCGTTTGTTTTGTGGTTTCTACCTGAAATATAAACCTATATGCAATTTTTTAAAACAATATTTTGATCATTATGATCAATGAGTGTAGAAATTATTATATTGATTATTTTGATCATCATGAACCTCAAAACAATGAGAAACTATTAGCCTTCAAAAACCAAAAATAATCCTACTGATTCTGAAATAAACATTTTAAATATCCTGTAAATTAAGCCTTACCTGCTTGGCATTTAGGAAAACAAATGTCTTCCCGGTAAAAAGCTCTCTGCGTTTGGAAATCACTCCAATCTTAATTTTGTCTTTGTTTAAACTGGGCTCGTTTATTTCAGGTGTGAACCTAAAATAAAAGACAGGATTAAACAAACTAGTATTCAAATCTTTCTAATAGTGTTAAGTGTTTATAGCTGCAGGTACCTCTCAGCTTCAGGAGGAGGTGATTTGTTTTGGACGGCAGCCTGAAGTGCTGAGAAAAACTCTGGTTTTACAATTGGACGGCCACAAAGAAGAGCACAAATCGTCTACAAGAAAGAATAACAGGATGTTATTACAAAATATATATATATTTTTTTCAAAATAAAATATTTATCTTTGTAAATACATACTCTAAGTCATAGTCTAAAACAACCTGGACTATCCGTTGCCATAACAAAATCACTTTGTTAACATTGTCATAAATATGTAAAAGGTAAACTACACTGCTCAAAAAGAACTGCAAGTTTAAATAAAGGCAATAAGTGACATTTATACTCAATAAATTGTAGAAAATTGTAGACTAAATTATTAAAATAAAAATAATTTGTGCTTGAAATCTATGAGAAACACAAAGGTGTAAATTAGCTCAGGTATCACTGGACTGCTGTTTGAAGGCCAAAGGTCTGAGTGATTTGAGAAAAATATCTAATTGCAAATTTTCTGACAAGCATTGTGTTTGCGATTAGATTTGCTATTCATGTTTTTGTAATAGTTTCTGTCAAAGTGTCAAATTATAAACATGTCCAGAATAATTGACTAAAAGACTGAAATATGATCTGACAAACTAATACAAGAATCAGGGTTAGCAGTTTATGCAGAATAAGACATACAAGGATATTTTGTAATTCATGGAGAAAATCATAGTACAAAAATTACAGACTCTTGCTAACTGCCTCCATTCAAACAGTAATCTGACCTTGATGGTGACTTTGACATTGGACATGACCAGGTGTGTGCAGTCCTGGCTCCACGTCCCCACCAGTTTCCCACCCACGAGCTGCAGTGCCGCCAAGAGAGACGTCTTTCCACTGTTGTCCAAACAAGAAGAACAAACCACCAGACGCAAATGCTCAACTCTACAAGAGAGGAAGGCACATTTTGTATTTGAGATTATAGACCCTTAAAGAAGACTTGGGCCTGCTATATAGTTATAGCCTACGACACTTCATTATGTTAACATTTGCACATTTTAAATTGCAAAATTAATCTAAAACGACTTAATTAAAAAACTGTGTTGAAGTTGTCGGCCCCCCCATGGATAGCTGCACATCACGCTAGAGAGCAGATTTTTGTCATTTGTACCAAAGTGACTACGTGACACTGCCGAATCCTACGTGTACCACAGATTAACAAAAATAAAATTGGAGCGTGAAGTAGGTACAGACCAATGGGCGTATACCCGTGGCAGTGAAAACGGGGATTGATCTGCAATATGGAGTCTTGAAAGTAAGCGATTAAAGATTGTTCAAACATGCGCAAATCATTCTAAAAACAGCTTTGAGAAGGTAAATAGGAAGGGGAAATGAATTTAACAAGATCATAGAAATAAGATATCACAACAACAAAAATGCATAACAATTCATATATGTATTCAATTACTGGTTTATTTTACTCTACCTGAACTTGCTTTTAAAAACCCCAAATGTGATGTTGCTCCCAGATGTTAGATTCACTGGAGTGTTTTGGGTCAACTGCTGTTCGTTGACAGAAGTGCCATATTTAGAGGTGTCTTTTACAGTTAGTGTCTACGAAGAAAAACAACAAACAGTAATTCACAATCAGAATGCCGAGGACTTTTAAAAAAACAGTTGAGCAGGCTGGGTTTCAAATGGAAGCTCAGCAGCACCACCATCTGTTTAAAATGATTCAAGACATCCGATTGATGCTTTGGTCTCATGGAAAAAGGTCTGAACATACAACAATTAAACATTTGTCTTGTATAGCGCTTTTCCAGACACTCAAAGTCACTTTCATTATGCATTCACTCCACATTCAGTGGTGGTAAGTATTAATTATAGCCACAGCACCCTAGGGTAAATTGATGGACGTGGGGCTGCCAATCTGCACCTTTGGCCCCTCTGACCTTACATTCACTCACAAAATTCATATTGAGCTGGCTGGGTGACGTGTTTTGCCTAAGGACACAACAACAGTAGAGCCACTGCTGCCACACTCATAATGATAATAACTGCATGGCTGTCATATACATCAAAATTAAGGCGTTACAAAAACGACACTGACTTGAGGCCCAGTGTAATTTGTTCTCAAACGGGCAGGTGGACCCCCCGAGCAAAGACATACAGTATGAATATGTCAGTAATGATCTGATATTTTATGTTTACCTCAGAGTTGACACCTTTTGTTGTTTTTGTATCATTTTGTGTGTTGTTGTTAATGTAACAGCTTTTGTATATGACACTCGGTTGCTATGCCAAGAAGTTGATGTGAAGGTTTTATTCAGTTACTGGTCTGTTTTGGAGGCTGGCTCTAGTGAGTTGAGACTGCTGTTGTTTGCTCTTGTTTTCGCATCACTTACGGCCTATGGCAGCCCTTGGGTTCATAAAATAAACACCCAAAAGAAATTTGGTATGTCTCCTTTCACCAGAATGGTGAGTTGCTATGAATCAGCCTGGTACCATACATCATTCCTGTTTTTAAGGTCAATGTAATGTCGTGCACTGTCCCTGTCTAAATAAAAGTATAGCATACCATACCATACCATGCTACAATATGTATATGATTCACCTCTTCCGTGGTGCTGAGGTGCGCATGAGCCCTGCTGATGGACTGGTCCTCAGACAGAATGATATCGCAGTTCTTTCTTCCGACCACATAGTTTTTACAGGACTGGAGATAGTGGGTTTGTCCTGTGAAATATACCAAATGCAGTGCCAGTTATCAGTAAGTACATTTACGAGCCTTATCGCGGTTATCACAGTATTCTGAATATGATGTTTACATGCGTTCAGAGAAACCAGGATACTCATATCTCTTTATACAATCAGAGTATCCTGGATATTTAGAGGGATCACTATGACAACCGTTAATAACTAGAAAACATTATTATTATTTTTTAAAGTTCTGTTAGAGATTTGAGTGGTTTGGGGAAAGTTGCTACTACTATGTTATTTTAATAGATCCATGCCCCTACAGTATTTGTTACTTCAGTTTGCACATGCTTAGTACAGCACTATTGAAGAGAAATCAAAATACTACCTCTACATGCCACAATATCTTGGATACTATCAAAATATCCATGTGAGAGTATCCTGATTACTGGTTTATCCTAAACCAGCATACCGAAATCTTGCGTATACATGGACACACACAAACTGTCACTTATTTATTTATGTCAGTGTATTGCCTTTAATAAGGGCTCCAAAGCTGTATAGTGACTTCAGCCCCACAAACATTGCATTGACTCTTTAAAGTGCACAATATAACTTTTCTTCCGCCCGCTTCTCTTCCACAGTATGGTATAAAACCTAAAAAATCTCCATGGAGACAAGTTGCCACCAAGTCAGATCTGTGGAGAGGCGACCTGGTTCATTCACTCCATTCACAGTAAGTAAAGCATATTTTTCAAGCCGTGACGAGCAATGACAACACATGTAATGACATAAATACAAGATAGAGCGGTTTAATACCATACCGTGGAACATTCCAGGCAAGGTAACAGTCAACCAGACAGTTAACCCTCTACTCAGTAAAGTTACATGGTGCACTAAAATCCCTTCAGACACAACCAATTTTAACACATTTTCTACACTATTATTCTGAATCGTACTGTGTCTCTGACAGACATAGAGATGTGTGCAGATGATGCGTGTTTTTAGCCTTGTTAGCTGTGAAAATCATGTCACCTGCGTTAGCCATATTTATTGCGTATTTAAATTAATAGCGACTGAAGAATTGATTCTCAAGAGATAATTACCTCCAGGCTGCAGGGGTGTTAGAATCCACATGTTACCGCTCCTGTAACTGTTTAATGAAAACACAATGACGTTTTCTTTCTACATTTTTAAAATATCACAACTTTTTGAGCAAAGTGAAAGTGTACATTGGTCTCAGCGCGCCATAGTGACGTCATAACCACGCGCCGCCAGGGAAACTTCACAATAAAAGTCATGGATGAAGTTTGTGCAAAAAGACAAGTTTTTGTCAGTGATTTTCTTTTAATGTTTTTTATAAAGGTTTTTATTCTGGGCTTTTCTTCTTTAATATTAATTTTATGATGATTATTTGTGATTATTTATATTTTATTTTGTTGTACTGTTTAATTCTTTCTCATTCTGTAAAGCACTTTGAATTACCTTGTGTAGAAATTGTGCTATACAAATAAACTTGCCTTGCCTTCTGAGTGAGCATTGACAGATTTAAACTTCATTAAACAAGCAGCCTGCTATGTTAACTGATTAATAATATTAAAATGGACTTTCAAATTAAATTAAGCTTTTTTTTTTTTTTTATTCTATTTATTTTATCACACACTCACCAAATCCTATATGTATTTGATATAACACATTTCCAATAATAAAATCGCATTTAATCTATTATATGCCATTAATGAAAATACCAAGGAAAACAGGAGAAATTCCCAGTCAATATTCATGACTTAGTAAATGGACAATAAAAAAACAAAATAAATAGCCTACTTTTGTCTTTATTTGAATGGCCAATGCAAGACTTTACAAGCTCAAGAGATAGTTTGCATCAGCTAATTAGCCATTTGTATTTCCCAGTCCCTGGTCAGCATTAAAACAAATACACTAAAAACACTTCACCAAATAATGAACTTAATACAAAAAGGCAATGCATGTTTCTGAAAGCAAATTTAGGACATGCAACAATAAATAATGACAGTATATTAAATGTTTTATTAAGGTCATATAAATACTAACAGAAGTTGTTGTAAGCTCAGAATAATGGATCATTGTCAGGTTTCCAGGGCTGTCCGGCTGCAGTCCGGAGGTGTCCTCGTCCCCAGAGACAGGGCAGTTTGGGGTTGGCCTTCATCACAGCTACACTGGTGCACGAGTCGGGCTTTCGGATGATCTCGCACCAGTCCGGATAGTCCACAGGCTTTGACCCACTGTGGAGCAGAGTGCAGGTGAACTGGGTATGTTATACTATTTATATGATTTATATTATTACTGTACAATGCACTGGCAGCTTGGGGCAGATTGTTCGACTTTGGTTTATTGGCTTTTCAGCATATCTTTTTTACCTAATTTATGTCAAACGTGAAATATACATGGATGACATTTACATTAACTTAATATTACAATGTTAAAAGTGCACTACATAATTTTTCTGGTGGAGGATCTGGCACCTGCTTGTCTCCATGGAGATGTTACTGCTTTGTCTGGAGTGTTCCAGACAGAGCACGATATGGCATTAAGCTTGTTTATCTTCATGGAGACACAAGTAACGCCATCAGGTCAAGTTACAGGTCAGGTCTATGCAGTGGCAACCTGTTTTTATAGTGCATCTTTAATAGTAAAAAAGGTAAAGCAGGTTTTGTTGCATATATAATCTTTAATTTTACATAACATAATAACATATATAACATACTTTACTGTTATACATTACTGGTCAGTTTGTTTAGAATTGATATATCCTGACGCTATAAATAGTACCCGTGTGTATAATAAACTCACTGGTCGCAGCAGCCCACGCCGAAAGGCTCCATACAGATGCACTGGAGACAGTCACTGGTCATCCAGCTCTCTCCCATATTAAACCTTTGGCCCATGTATTCGCAGCTGCCTAAAGGATAGAACACAGGTCATAAGTAAGCCCATTACAAACAAACATTTTAAAAACATTTGCATATTCTAGTATTTCCAAACAATATAGCATAAGTAATGCTTATACGCATGTAAAAATCTAATTGTATATATCAAAATAATACTCTTTGTAGGAAGTAGATGAAGAGATGGTATGCAAATCAATTCTAGATATAGAGTCATTATAACTAACATGAGATGGTTTGACCTTATTCTTACCTTTAGTGTTAAAGAAACATTCTCCACTGCTGTAGGCACAAATACATGACACACTGAGGAGCACCAGTACAGGCAGGAGCAGTCGTATCACTGGGCTGACCATATCTGAAATAAATACACAATTGAAATAGGGTATTATATAGACAAATAGATAGATAGGTAGATTGATAGGTGTTGGTCTTGTTTACTCTCCTAAAAAGGAAGTAAATGTTCAGTGAGGTGTTTATATCATTAACATTAACATCAAATGCTATTTTCTCATTATATAAGTTTTTCCCCCATAGCCATAATTCATTATCTCTGTTTTAGAAAAGGATTTGTTGTAATTGTTCGAACATCTAATTCCCACCCCAACATTTTGCTCTTCACCCTCAAAAAATTAGATACCATTTGATTTTTTTAACTTATATAATTCCTAAAAAATATCTAGTTTAGTCTATTTTTTTGTTCAATATCAAAGTCTAGCCTCTGTAAGATGATTTTCAGTTTCAATAATAATATATCCCAAAATCCACCAAGCATATGCAGTTTTAGGCACAATTTACATAGCATTTATTTAAAAACAAACTGTGATACATTTTTCCTTTTGGTAAAATAAATAAATAAATAAATAAATAGATAAATCCTTAAATAAATCCTATTCAGAAACAGTGTCCATCCTTAAGAATACTAATATTTTTCCTACCTGTTTTCAGTGGTGCTTGTATGTGTGGCTGTACGTGATGCTGCCTCTGCCTCCTTAAAGGTTATGCTCCACAGACAGCACCAAACCTAAACTGCTCTCCTCTCTCCTTTCTCTCTCATATATTTATACTCTGTCTATCTCTTCATCTCTTCATTTTCTAGGCTTATTTGTCCTCCTCCCCCATTATTAATTAACATTGGCTTTATTACTGCCATCTTCGTCACTGTGTCTTGTGCTGCTGCACTTAGCGCCTTAGTGCATACAGTGTGCAGTATTTCAGATAACATTTGTCTCACACAGGCCACCGTTTGACCCTACTGCAGATAAAAGACCACTGCATTTGAGGGGACACTGACCAGCGGCCTATTATACAAGCACAGGCGAGTAAATAGTGACCTTTGACATTTAGACAGTAACAGTTCAGGCTTTACTTTTTCTCCTTTTGCCTGGTCCCTTTTAGATTTGTCTTAAAATCACAATTATTTGAGGGGGTTATACAGGGTTACACTTTACTTTTTGGGTATTAACCAAAAATTAGCTGTTAATTTGCATATGTCAGAGGTAATTCAATGTTAATTTGTATTTATTCAGTTTTAATTATGTCTGGCCTGGATGTCTTAAAACCAGGCTCAAAACAGTTCAGCTGTGCATATGACTGAAAGGTTTTTTTTCTGCACTTTTACCTTTTAATGTTAATTTTATGATGATTATGTATGGTTTGATTTTCTTTATATTGTGATTTTAATGTCTTTCTTATTCGGTAAAGCACTTTGAGTTACTTTGTGTACAAATTGTGCTATACACTACATTACATCACTACATTACTAGCACTTTCCTAAACTAAATTAATACAGTATGTTTGCACATGAATAAACCTTAATGAATACAAAAATATTACTTGTAATACTAGCATACATTAACAGCACGATTAATACCAAAATCTCATAAGGATCTTAATTTATGTACAAATTTGTCCCAATATGGTAAATGGTAAATCGTCACATTTTTATACAGTGCTTTTCCGGCTTCAAGGCACTCACAGCGTTTTACATCGAGGCACCATTTACACATTCACACACACATTCATACACCAGCGCCAGCCAAGTACATTTATGTCTAGAGTGGGATTTGGACCAACAACCTTCAGATCAATGGACAACCACTCTACCAACTTAACTACTTCAGTATTATACTAATGAGAAGAAATAAGGAGTTGATTGATAGGAAAATGAGCCTAACCACTTGAATGGCCAGGTTCAAGGCCAGAGGTGGCAGAACCTTTTCTGTGGCTGCACCCAGACTCTGGAACAGCCTCCCTCTGCCTGTCAGATCCTCTCAGTCTTTAACGCAGCTTAAGACTAGACTGAAAAGCCACCTCTTCTCCCTGGCATTTAATTCTAGCTAGACAGGATATCTTGGTGTTTTATTGATATTTTATAGTTTTATTGGTCTTTGCCTATGTGTCATTTTTTGTTGACTTTTATGTGAAGTACTTTGGGTAGCTTAAGTCATGTTTAAATGTGCCATATAATTAAAATACAATTGAGTAAATGTCTGCAAATGAGCATCTAGTTAGATAGCCATAAAAAGTGTTACTGGAACAAGTATTTGTGTACTGTCAAATGTTCACCTGTAGGGACAGAACAGACAAGGCAAGGTAAGACGAGGCAAGTTTATTTGTATAGCACAATTTGTACATGAAGTGCTTTACAGAACCTACTGGAGACTATAATTTATTAGAACTGTTTCATGTTTTAAAAGTCCCTGCTGATGAGACAAGTGGCTTTCTTCAAGGTAGACCAAGTGGCCATATTATTCAGAACAGATGTAACATTTTTTTGTATTATTTTGAATCACAATTAAAAACATAGATAAACTCTGATTAATCAAACAGCACTATCTGTCCCCCATCTGAGCGTGTCCTCTGCTTCCTCTTATCTCAAAACTGTAGAAGTCCACATTTACATACTTTCTATCTTCAGCCAATCCCAGTCCAACCTCTCTAACTCTGAATCATCAAACACACAGATTTTATAAATGCGCTTTTAACTGGCAATTATTCCTAATCATTCATGCACATCATTCAATTGCATATTTTTAGTTCATTAAGCTAATTATAGAACACTGCATGCGTCAGATCACTGTTACTCAAAATATCCCTCCAACTGTTGGCTCTATTGTGTCATACTGGCAGTAGCTGTATTTGCATAATGCAGGTTATTCTAGCTGGTTTATATTTGTATGTTTTCTTACAACACCATGCAAAAACTGGCACATTTTTAATTTAGTAGTTTTTTTTTTTTTTTTTTTTTTTTTTTTTTTTTTCAATTCATTACTGTCTAAACTACAGGGTACTAGCTTTTGCCAAATGCTTAACTGCTGTGTATTTAGCTTCTTCAAATGCTGTGGTTCTCAAAGTTTTCTCACCAAGTACCATTTAATATAATGTTTCGGTTTCTGAGTACAACCAGATCTAAACCCCGGACCCTATCAAGCCTATTTTAGTGCGAAACATGGTCTAAAATAAGACTGAACAAGGTCAAAGTAAGACTAAACCATGAGATAGCTCTAGATAGATAATGATAAACCCCTAAAGAAGACAAAAATATTCAAATATTATGTACAGGTAAAAGAAATAGAGCCAACCCAGCAGTGGTACATGTACAGTACCTCACTGATGCCTTGTCTTTATTATTTGAAAACACATGCATTAGTCATTCACATTATTAGTTTTAACATTCTAGGCTTATTTGTTAATTCAAATTAAAAACATACACATTTTATGATTCTGTGAAATTCTGAAAATGTGGACTTTGAACTCTGTCTGGATGGTTATAATTACTCAACCATTATGAATAACAAATTGCAGATACAAAGCCTCATGTTGTTGTTGTTGTTGGTTTTTTTTTTAATAAATTCATAATGGTATGGTGTTAAAAGTATTCAGTTGCCTTTAAGCCACACAAGATTATTACAGTGAGTTTGTAAAAAAATATCTTATCTGTGCCTCACCCATAGAGTAATCTTGATCCCCTGCCTATTTGAATTTCAAACATGATCAAATTCTTTAACAGGGCAGCAATGTATTCACTTTGTTATTTTCCTGGTACTGGCATTGGCATTGAGTGAATATTAACCACATCAATGCCAGCGTGTGTTTGCTCTTTTAGAAGAACAGGACTGCCCCTCATTAAATCTTACATGCCTAATGTTCAAAGAAGGCCAATGCATGAACCATTCCTGTTAATTATACAAAACTGGTTAAGCATGATAACAATACAGCTCGGTCAATTCCTAGACAGATAATTGTTATTGCTTATTCATGGGAAGGAATTTTGGATACAATAATTGGCTGAATAGGCTAATTGATTGCAGTTTTTTATTTTGTAATTATCAATATTCAGAGAGCATATACACACATGCCTGAGCAATAGGGAACACTGAAATATATCATTAAAAGTTGCATGCATTTCAGAACATGTACGCAAAGGTCTAAACTACAGGGTTAGCAGGTTTTATACATAATAAGACCATAGGAAAAGATAATTTTTTTTGTTTATGGAGGATGTTCTATTGGTAAATAACTGCAACCTTTTAAATTGCAATTTCGATTCATCTTGCAGCCTTAACAATGAGCTGAAACCTATGTTGCCAAAGGTCATACACATCAGCCATCTAAACAATAACATGTTTGCGTTTCAGATCTGGTTGCTCTATTTTTTCCATTAGGAAGGTGTGCATGGAGTTCAGGTTACAAGGAAGTAATGTGCCATGTAGTTGTGATAACATCTGCGTTTTTTTCCAGGTTAAGACTCAGATGCCAGTGCCGGCCTCTGTGGGAATATGTTTGATATTTAGTTGACATGGATGATTCAAGAACAACCGAATATCAAACATATCAGACAGCGACCAGCCAATCAGAATGTCCTTGTATATATGGGTTTCAATTTCCTGTTGAAGGTGCCATTTTGAGGACTTTTGCCCATTCGAAAGCCACGGCACAGGTCTCAACTTTTTATCATTCTGAAATCCACAGATAGAGACCTGTGGCAGAGAAAAAGAAAAGGGAAAAAAAAGAGCTGTATTATAATATTAGAACACTGAATAGAACTGTCATTACATTAAATATATATATAACAAAATTCATACATTGTGACTATGAGGGAGGGAGTGACGCACACAGACTCATTATAACCATACATTACGTGCCTCAGGGAGAGAGAAAAGGATTATGGGGAAAAAAAAGTGGCTGCGTTAAAGGTAAGGTTCATGATAGGATACACTTGTTCAAAATGTCACCAAGTAAAAATCCTACTCACCAGCTCATGATATCCAGGGTCGTCAATGGATACAGTTTTAAAATCGCGCAGTTTAACCTCTTAAAGATAGCTGTTTTTCTGATGCAGTTAAGTTGGTGTCAGTATAATAGAAAGAGTGGGCAAGCCAACAGTGAAGGGACATTTATATAGTGGTCCATGGGAGTGTGGGGCAAACTTTAGGCTGCATGTAATTAAGAGAAATATTGATCATAAACTGCCCTGGCCTGCAGCCTTTCCAGCCGCATTAGTCCGATCAATACATGTAATGTCCAACCAGCTGTGATCTGCTCATATGAACACATCCACAAACAGATGCAGCGATCGCCGAGAGGAAGGGCACCTCATCGGCAGCCAAAGGTCATGTCTACAAAGCTGGAATTTACAATAAATAATAATGTCTGATTCTGATGTAGCTTTTCTTAAAACCAAATTTCTTTACATTTTTCAAGTGCTTTTTTATGTTTGTTTTTTTCATTTTGACTGTGTTTGCACTGAAAAACTTACTGTGAGCGGGCTTGCATCTCCACAAACCTGACCCTTATTTGGCCTGAGGAGCTTCCTCCTGCTTGTTTCCATGGAAATGTTGTTCCTTTACCTATAATCTTGCACAATATGGCACAAAACATAATTCTGTCTTTTATAGTTTGGCTTGACAGCTTCAATTAAAAATATGTTTGTAATTCTATGAGTAATTCAGTGTTCCTAAATATTATTGTACAGGCAGCCAGGGAATTAGCTAAAACCACTCCACAAAAGGGTGTAAGCAATGCATTCATTTAATATCAGTGATAAGCTTTAAAGTCTTATGCTGCTTGATTTGTAATAAATTGTGCATTTCATTTCGTCAAGGTGACCCTGTGCCGTGAGCCTGCCCTGTGAAACTGACCAGGCAGGAACAGAAACACCTCCATCTGTTTTGACCAATGTGGGACCGCAGCACATGCTCTAGATTCACTCAAAAAAAAACAACGCATGCATTGATTTATTCGGGAGATAAGGTTCCTCCTCTTTGGCATGAATATCTGACATTGAGGAAGTAAAAACACTGTTGAAAAAAATTAGGATCACATTTGTGCTTTAGTTTTGACAATATAAAAGTAGCCTATAAGATTATATTAAACAATACAAAAATAATGTTTGGTATCCTCTCATGATGCCATCAAAGTGTTACTGTACTTGTGGAAATAGAGGTTGCAGATTTGAACAGGCTAAATGTGATACTGTTACCTTACTTTGTTGTAATTTTGGTTCCGTTAAAGAGGCTCATCTTGGTTACTCTGGGATTATATATCATTTATACTAGTCCTTCTTTACTCCTGTTTAAGCTGCACTCCCGGCTCATGGTAAATGGTAAATGGTCACATTCTTACATTACATTTTTCCACCTTCAAGGCATCAAAGCACTTTACATCAATTCCACCTTCAAGGTACACAGACACTGGGGAAGAGGTGGGTTAAGTGTTATGCCCAAGGACACAACGACAGCATTCATCTGTGGGAATTGGACCGCTAGTGGGCTATGCATGAACAAAGTCAGTGGATTAGTACAAATGTAGACTTGGCTTGGACTTGTTCATGTAAGTCCTCGTCTAGTCCAGGTTTAGTTCTGGTTTTAGTCAGTTCAGTCCCATTTTTGGTATAGTGTATGTGGAAGTGTAAGCCTAAATTAGTTTAGCCCTGGTTTTGTATTTCAGAGTGTTTATATGTAACTTTGGAGGGTACTGTTGTCTCCAAGGAGATGTAATAGCTTTGCCTTGGAAGTTCCACAGTGTAGCATTATGAAACTTATCAATATTTAATCAGTTATGAGTGTTTTTATGAAGCAACACTGATCCAAAGTCTGCTGGTTCGAATCCGGCTCTTGACATTAGTTGAACAGTCAGATTCACTGGCCCACAGGTTGGAGGTGCGATTCCATTCCATTTTATTCTTAAAAAAGCTCCCAAATGTGTTACAAACATTCTTCTCGCTAAGATTAGGGTTGCCTCTCCACTGATCTAACCTGTGGCATCACTTGCTTGTCTTCATATATAGGTACATTCAATGCCATACTGTGGGACATTCTTGGCAAAGCAATGGCGACGAAGAGGTTGCAGACCCTGGACCAGAAAAGTTACACAGTGCACCTTTAAGGCTTGGTGTACATTAAAATCAAAACCTCCTGGATTTGCCCTTAATTGAGATACAGTTGTCATAAACATTTAGCCCAGCCCACCACCTCTGGACAGCATTCCCGCCCGTCCCCTCTCCCTATCGGGGCTGACCTTGTGGGAGTACTGGGGTGGAATAATGGCCTGTGATTGCCTTTGAGCCTGGAGGGAAAATTTGCCCGGGACAGTCCAACAGATGGGGCGGCAGTATCGCCTATAACAGTGGCAAAGGGGCAATTCATTTAAAAGTTCTCATTTAAATGTTCAGAAAATGACAAAATATTTTCAGCACTCATGACTACTTTTGGTGGATTTAATTTCAGATTTTTATACAGTAAAACAAATATTTGCTTGATAGATCTAATATTTCAAGAAGTTATGATACACTAGTACTGTATTGCTAAGCAGGTATAGTAGTTGGCTAGAAATCAAATCAAGTAATACAACTTACTTAAAATGTTCAAATTAAGATATATTTTGTTTTGCATTGTTATATTTCATAAATGAATAGCTCCATTGTTATACTCCAATAAATGAACTTTGGATGTTTTTCTTCCCCTGTTTAACTGACTCAACGGACTGACTTCACAACAGATTAATGTTCGTAATGTAAGTTTTCTAATCCATTACATTTTTGAACAAGTAAAAGCATTTTTATTTTTGTTTGAGACCTGGTGAAAAGGCTGATGGTTTATTTTCAGCACGTTCATAGTTTAAGCAAACAAAAATATACAAATAAAAACAGCTAGAAAAAAAAAACTATTAAACAATTATTCGTTCTCAAAATCTGCACAAAATACTCTTACTTGTTCTATTCAAGTGCATTTTAAACAGGTACTGCTTTTACTTGAGTATTTTCTGCTCCGGTATCTGTACTTTTACTTAAATAACAAAATTGAGTACTTCCTCCATCACTGGTAACTGGTTATTGCTAGAACAAAAAATCTTAAGATAAATGTATTTTTAATTTTAAGCAACATTGTAACTGTAACAAATACATCACATAAATACACCAACATTTTATGACACATAAAACTAAACTTCCATGTTTCTGAATTGCTTTACAAACTTTACAAATTGTACCTCTGACAGTTATTTTACTTTACTTCTACTTGGGTAATTTTTTTGAAGAAACAGCATTCTTAGTTGCTGCATGTTTTGGCTTTTATACCCAATGTCTGACCAAGTTTAAGAGTTACAAATCATCCTTTCTTTTTTCAGAGTAGTAAATGACCTTTTGTAGAGCTACACTGACCCCTGCTCTCCATCTGATAAGACACCATTCAAATTCAAGAATATCAACAACCTGTGAGACACAACAGCGGCCAGCTAATAAACCTCACTGAGCTTATGGGGGAATCGGCCAAGTCAGTAAGTCAATGAATCATTAAAAAAACAAAAAAAACAAAAAAAAAAAAAAAAAAAGGGGTGGGTTATGACTAAGACCAAGAGCATGTGAATACACCTGTAGCTGCGGTTTCAAAGCTGTACACATTTTAACGAGACCTTCATAGGAACAGGGGTGGGGCCAGATTTTTTTGGTTGGGGAGAGCTATGTGGGTCCTCTTCAATGTTAACATGTTAATTTAAATTCTTCTGTAGATGCGAGCTTTCCCCCTTTTTCTACCCCCAAGTTAAAATGTAGCTAGCCCTGTAGTGATTTATAAAACCTCTTATGGAATCTTTTTCAGTTGCAGGCTCATTCTGTGAGATCGAATGCTAAAATAGGGAAAAAATCTTTGGGGGAGCAATGGCGGTGCATTGGCCATTCTAGGGGAGGCTATTGTCCCCTGAAGCCCCCCTCTTGGTGCCGCCCCTGCATAGGAAAATAATAGAAATGGAATAGGGTTTGTTAAAAGTCCTGTCCTGTCAAACTCTGATAGGAGTAATCAAAAAGACCATTATCAGAAAGAAATATGATGATAATTTTGTATGTGATTATAACAGTTTTATAACAAAAAATATCTGATAATAATCTGATTTTGAGTCCACATGTAACCACAGCCACTGTCAATAACCAGAATAAACTGGCCGCTGTTGTGCAAAGCGATGTTTGCTTTAGGGTTTTATTGTTTAGGAGCTTCTGGTTTGGGCTCTTCAGGTTTTGGTGCCTCAGGTTTTGGTGCCTCCGGTTTTAGGCGCCTCCGGTTTAGGCGCCTCTGGTTTAGGCGCCTCCGGTTTTGGGGCGTCGGCTTTCCCCTCCTCTGGTTTCGGAGCGTTTGGTTTAGGTTCTTCAGCTTTGGGGGGCTGATCCTTCACCTCCTCTGCCTTGTTCTCTTCCTGTTGTTTTGGCTCTTCTTTCTTCTCAGGACAAACACTACACAAGTGCAGACATAGAAATGTATTATACATGAATTGGTACTTTGCAGTGACATCATGCTGGGGGTGTTCTTTATGTATATCTATGGTGGAATGTTCAGCAGTTACAATGAAGACACAATGCACACATTAGCAAAAAAAGGTTTTAAGGTTGTCTCAAAACGCAAGACAAAAAAAAAAAAATAAAAAGATGAAAAAAACCCAAAACACTTTTTTACGAGTTACAAGGAGTTATGGTCCCGGTTGAGTGTTTGATTTTCAACTAAAAGGTGAGAGTGTCGAACTGACTGACAGTTGGCTAATGCAAGCTATCTACTGACGGAAATGTTATTAGAGAGGGATATGTTTAACACCACAAATCACCTCAAACAAAGCTCAGATCAGGAGTAACGTCTTCACACTGAGCAGTGCCTACAGTTAACATCACACCTCCAGGGAACGTTGATGACATCTGCTGCAAAGTATCAATACATGACAGATCCAACCGTATATATGTTGAATACATGGACGGTTGAGTAAAATGGTAAAACACGTACCCTGGCAGTGAGGATCCTGATTTGAGGTAGTTACAAATGGGACTTGGTGTGTCGAGGTTTCCTTTTAGAGCTGCCATCTCTGCTTCCCAAGCCGTCTTCTCCTTAGTGCTCTCAGCTGTCAAATGAAATACATTTTAGAACATCTGATATATTTAACGTTTTTGCAAACAAGTATTCATCAAATGCTGTACATAGACGGTATTTGCCAGTGGCGGGTGAAGTACTCAATTTTATTTCTTACGTAAAAGTACAGATACAGGGATAAAAAAGCTACTTCATTAAAAAGGTATTAAGGCATCTGTTCAAAAATGTGCTTGAGGAATAAAAGTAAAAGTATTTCATACAGATTTTGAGAGATTTTGCAAGAGAATTTTGTTACAACCTTTAGGAATGAATGAGCTAAAAAATAACCCTTGAATCATTTGAAAAGTTTTCATCTTTAGCCAAGCAATTTATAGGCTGACATTTTGAGGTTTTTTTTTTTTTTTTTTACTTTCAATTTTAAAAAAAGAAAATTTAGTTTGGAACAGTAAATTACTATGACGACGGTTGTACTTTAAGGCCAATGCGATAAATAGATCAATATGATGGTGGAGCAGAGGTTTAAGAACTTACCTTGGAACGTGTTTATTTGCTCTTGCACTGAAGTTTTTTCATCTGTGAAAGTTTTCTGTCAATGTAAAAAAAATAAATGCTATTATTGGATTATTTATTCATATCTGCAGTGTACTGTAATATGGACGGTCATGGACATGGATAGGCCGATATTATATTTATGGTATTATTATGAAGTGGAGGTAAGGAAAGACTCTGACATGACATAACAGAAGATCAATACCAGGTCCTTGGAGACACTGTCCAAGTTTTTCTTATCATAGGCATTAGGCAAGCTTAAAGGTGCACTATGTAACTTTTCTGATGGAGGGTACTGCACCTGCTTATTTCCAACGAGATGATATTGCTTTGCGTGGAATTTCCAACACCAAAAATATCTCACATTTATTTTATTTACATTTTTACTGTTCAAAAATACCTGCATTATTTTTGGGACTAGTGTGGCCACTCCACAGATCTAATTTCTGGTGCCCCTGGTGGCCATGGACATAAATAAACTTAGTGCCATACCGTGGACCATTCCGTGGGGCATTTCAGGCAAATCAAGCCTTAAGATAGTCTCTTCATGGAACAATGTTTGCATAAAATAGATATTATTAAAGATGTTTTAATCCAGTGCCTTAATAAACAAGCTCACCTTCATCCCCTGACACGATTCCAGCTCTGTTTTCCTGGAGTCCGTGGCCAGTCCAGTGATTTCCTTTTGGAGCGGCTCTTGCGCCTTCTTCTCCGCCTCGATTCTAGTGTCGATCATTTTTTTCTCTTTCTCAAACTCCCCCAGCAGCTCCTGTGTCACCCGCAACTTCACGTCTAGAACCGAATTTCTCTTCTCTTCAGCGGCCAACTGAGGAATACGGATTTTTATCAGCGCGAACGAGGCCACGGACAGCGCGATGGAAAGGGGTACCATTATTTGGACCTTCATGTTTGTAAAATCCAAATCAATTCTGTACAGGTGAACTTAGAGAACTGTTCGTTTACCTGTCTATCTGGACTGGGCACCTTGTATAATTAGACCTGGGTTTCAAAGGCAGCCAATCAGGATGTTCCTCCCTCTCCATACGCACGCCCTATCCGGAACTAGGCGCGCGTAATTGGATCGTGTGACACCTGTGAAGTGTGACTGGTCAAAAACGATAGGCTGTAGTTGGCTGCCAAAACTGTAAGGCTACTTTAATTTTTGATAAGCCTGTCTGACAGTAGTTCAAGACTAAGATGCCACCCAACCAATGAAGTATGAGGTGATGAAAGCTCTCCCTAAACGAGATTAAAGCCCGGGGAAACAGGTATACCAGTATAAAAGTGAGTCAGTCGCACCTTTCCTGATGAGCAAGTTTAACAGGTTACATAGAAACAGCTGAATAGCGCAGCAGGGAGACAGGTGCATAGTGTCAGGCAGGCCAGAGGATATGTTTTTTTAGGTGACCTCTCTCTGTATTTCGAGGGTTCTCCGGCAGCGCAATGAAGATGATGATTTTCGTATCCGTGGCGTGCGTGACTGTGATGGTCGTGATGGTTGCCCAAGCCGTGCGTCAGGAGATGATCCGCACACGTCTAATAAATTCGGCAGAAGAGAAAGTTATCCAACTCTCAAAAAAAGAAGACGTGATATCCTATATGAGGAAGGAAATCCAGGCAATCAGACCGAAAATGCTGTCCATGATCGCACTGACAGAGGATCTGAAGGGGAAAAAAGGCGCCATCCAAAAAGAAAAAGACCTTTTGGAGGCAGATATCGCCACATGCAACAAGGAAAAGGTGAAGTGCCAGCCCTTCTTATCCAAATGCTTTCCAAATTCTGTTTAAGGGAAATACCGGGTAACAATGACATATTCTTGAATAATTTCTTTAGGTTGAAGCTGAGAAATTTAAGAATGAAGCCTTAGAGAACTTCAATAAACTCAAAAGTAAGTGGAATTTGTCCAGTGACCAGTGTTTCTCAAACTGGGGTACACGTACACGAGTTAATTGTATCCACTTTTCATTCTTCTGTTGGGAATTTTCTTGTTTAGAACTACAATGGAAATGATGTAGTCCACTTTTAGACCTCGTTTGACCCTTGATTAGATGTAGATGTGTGTACCGATCCGGTGGTACTCGGTACTCTAAATCTTTTCTTAGGAGGTACTTGGTGTGAACAGTTTGAGAGCCACTGTACTATGCTATACACATTTTTCTTTTGTTGAACTGAGAAAATGCATGGTTTAAACACTTTTAATTTAGCAGTACCTTCATCATAGACCTGCAAAAGCTGGACCTAAAACCGCACTAAAGTATCTTTGAAACAAATACTGGCCATAAGTTTTACAATAAAATCCATCCATCCATTTTCTTCCACTTATCTGGGGCTGGGTCACGGGGGGAGCAGTCTAGGCAGGGACTCCCAGACTTCCCCCACCCCAGACATGTCCTCCAGCTCCTCAGCTGCGACCCTAAGGCGTTCCCAGGCCAGCCGAGGGATATAGTCCCTTCAGCCTGTCCTGGGTCTTCCCTGGGGCCACCTCCCGATGGGACATGCCCAGAACACCACCTTCTTATAATAAATTATTTTCGATTTACATTTAAAGCTGCACTGTGTAACTTTTCAGCTGGAGGGTATTTCTATAAATGTTATTCCTTTGCCTCGAATATTCAAGCCTGACATTAAACTTGTATTTCTCCATGGAGACATACAATGGTGCCACCAAGCCAAGTTACAAATCAGATCTGCTCACAATAAGAATGGTTTAGTTTGATTTGCTGAGGTATTTATTTTAGCAATGTAACACCTGCAATTAAATGATGTATGATAGATATGTTTAAGGCCATACTGTGAATCATTCCTAGTAAAGAAATCACCTTTCCATGTAGAAAGGCAGATGTAGGACAGATTCCCCACAATAAGTATCACATAGTGCACCCTGCTAAGAACTTAAAACATACAAATGATCAACATCTTTACTAGTAATTGAGTATTTCTTCCACTGCTGTCTGAAATGCCTCTGAACTGAGCATTTAATATTTTTCAATGTGTGTTTTTGTCTGAATCTGCAGGTGCGCACGATGAGGGCAAAGGGAGCGCCCAGAAGACAATCGAGGTGCTGAAACAACAGATTCTGAACCGAGACAAATCTATTTGTGCCGTAGTGGATACAACTGTGGCAGAGGCTCGGTAAGAATCAAAAACTATTAACACTGGATTTAAAAATGAACAGGAAGTGATATCTTCTTTCTTTTCAATAGTGTGACACATTACTCATTTATATGTATTCAGCATTCAGCAGTGAGTCCTTTGATACCATGCATCGCATAATAGTGTAGGCCTATATCACTGTGTCAAAGGGCCCATATTACGCTATTTTCTTATCTATGTTATAATGTTTTCCCTCATCACAAACATACCTGTTTAACACACAAACCCTGCATATTTAGATTGACTTTTTCCTCTCAAACAGAAAACACTCTGTTCCACCTTGTGATGGCATGTGGTAATACAGGAAGTGCTCTACTGTGTTTTTAAACTTCATGCACCTTCACTGGAATTATTTGCATGATTTCAGAGCTGACACTGCCAATCTCTATTGAGCTAAAGGTAAAAGATAGCTGTCAAGTTGAAAACTACCACTACATGAAAAGCGTTTTTGAGTAGCCTTTTATTATTAGTCTATCGACATCTCAAAAGCTCAAACATGTGTGAATGAAATAAAACACAAATCCAGGTATGTTTTTGAAAGGTAACAACATTTTAACATGGATAAAAGCTCACAAGAGTCAATTTTGCGTAATAGAGGACCTTAAAATTCCATCTGGACTATTTCTGCCTGTGAATGCCTCACATGAAAACGTATTCAAATGTTATAGGCAAACATTCTAGGCTCATGCCACCATAAAGCAACGACAGCATGTTGAGTGACCAGAGTTCATCCCAATAAAATGTAACGTTTGAACATATTTATGATCATTTATGGTTTTTACTTAGAATAATCTTTTTCATATGACCTTCACTAAGATGCAGTTTGTATTTATTTTATCAATTATTTCTGTGTAATGTAATGTCCCAACCTTTCTCATCTGCATCTCACTCTCTTAGCACCTGCAATATTTTTTCCAAATCCAATAACAAAAGTATTAACCTGTCCCATAATCTTAACCTTAACCATTTTAGAAAAGAACTTTTAACCATGCTGTTGATGTAATACTGAAGGATTTATTTACCTTTTTTATAGAGATTTTTGGTCACTACAAAACAAAAGTTCCTCTTGATGTTGTGTATAAACAACTGTCCGAATAATGTGATGGATATAATGTGACAGATATAATGTGAAATGTCTTGCCTAAGGACACAACAACAGTATGCACTGGTTATATCTGGATTTGGACCATAAATTCTGTGGTAACAAAACAATAAGTGATCCATTATAGCCCCTGTTTATATTTTTATAGATTTTATTAAAAACTGTCACACAATGTAAACGATTCTTACCATGGAAGTCCTCATTACATGGCCTGTCATCAAACTGAGCTTTCACTTATCCACTTTTACTTTTAAAAGAAACTCATCATTGTGTGCGTTAGATTGTATTGTTAATTTAATTTGCGTGCAGTTACAATATGTGCTTTGGAGTGGCTGCATTATGCACACATCCACACCCAGTTGATCTAGGATATGGTATGTTACGTTACTAGTTTTACTAAAAGATTGTTTGCATTATTATATTTGTTTAAAAATTGCCTCATTTGATCTATTTATGTATTTATTTTTGCGAAGTTTAGAATTATACTTCCCTGTGACACACATGGAGGCATTCCATAATAAGGCAGGTAAACAAAGGCCAAAAATTACACAATAGGTCTGATTAGACAAATAAAAATAAGGCGTAAACTGTTGGATAGAATTATCTGTGTCTTTGACTAATCTACTTTTGTCCACAAACTGTGGACTATGATAAATATTTGCCACATACCACCACGCAAACTAATTATTAGAAAAAAACATGAAAACCACTTTAAATGTTTGAATTTGGAGTAGAAACCCCACTGTGCACAAGAGACCATTATTTTTTACTTTTCTTATTTTTCATTTGCAGGAAGCTGTGTGGGCTGGAGTGACACTGCATAACAAGTGCCAACGATTTGGCTAAACCAGTGGAACTACATTTCACAGATCAGATCTCAGAACTAAGGGAAAATGCTTTGGGCGTCTATGTGAATGGAAAAATTTAAGCACTGACAAAGAACATTCCCTGAATGCAACTGCAGTTAAACCAAAATGTGCCAGTGTGTAAATGAATCTTTTGTGTGTGTCTTCTGTGCCCTCTAGTGGGGGATGGAGATGGGGTTAATAAAGCCAGACACGGGTAAATACCAGTAATCTGACACTAGAAGGTTCTTGTAGGTTGTAGATTCAGATCTTGTGGCTCTGAAAAACTGTACAAAGATTAATTTTCTATTTAGACAAAAATGTGTGCAATTTGTGAATGAATAAACAAATGGGTGTAGGTTGTGTCTGGTAGTAAATGTTTTGTTTGCAGGTCAGGTCAGTCATGGACCAAACACACTTCACACTGGTACACAGGTTTTTACATTATGGTAAAATTTTTCAGGCATTTATAGCAGAATAATGAAATTAAACACGGATACAAATTATCAGGTTGGACATTTATGCCCTGTGGATTTTTATTAGATGTAAATATCAGAAAACTACATGAGCGTTTTCTGCCATGTAACAAGATAGGCCAACATTTTATACAAGGATATCCTTTAGTAACTTTCTATGGAAGGTCCTGCTCTGTTTTAACCAATGGTCTATCATTGGTTCCCCCGGCCTTTTTATTTGTCTCTGGTGCACTCCACTTAAGAGTCCAGCACAGATTGTCACACATATCCTACAAGGCCTACGGGATTTTGAAAGCTGTATTGACTCTAATATCTTATAAAATATCTCACAACTGTACAATTTTCTAATAGGAGTAAATGTTGATCAATATTGATTCTGACATTTCTAATAGCATTCTGAAAGGGATATAGGATTTTTTGTGTTGATGGATTCAAATAGGAATTGAAAAGTCTAATAGGGCTTTTTGACGAGAGTGTTTTTGCCGGTGTTTCTTTAGTAGTTATAAATCGGATAACAAGCTGATTACTAGCTTTTTTTTAATCAATAAAAAAATAATAGTAAAAAAATATGGATGTCCAGAATTATTCTACAGATGCATAACTCACAATGTGAAATCTTCTACCAATTACAGTTTATATCCAGATAGCATACAGTTTAATTCCAGTTTATTTTAAATGTTAAATCTCTTCATTCCAGTTTATTTCAAATATTAAATCTCTCAATGATCCCTGGCGAGTGCTCGTATACCCTCAGGTCCCGGTGCCCCTGACTGAGAAACACAGCACTGCAATACCACACACTACCAGTGAGGGGCAGTACGCACCGTTTACGTCCTTTACTCTGCGCCTCTGACCCAGCGAAGAAACGTTACATGTGAGAAAGGCTGCCCCAGATCTTACGCATCGTTTTACCCCGGCTTTTGAGTAATTGGGCATTTTCTGACGGTTGTTCTGTAGGAAAAAGTCATACAGATGCTAGGAAACACGTGAGCTTGAATTTGTCGCACGCGGAGGGGTTGTTTTGAAGTAGGGGAGAGGTTATGGCGAGGGTCATCTTTGGTCAGATGTTCAAGGGCTTCCACAGTGTCCACATCTTAAAGACACGTCTTTTCACGGGACATAACGGGGCTAAGCTACTACATACTACAGTGGTAAGTACTGAGAAATATACGTGTTTGAGTCATGGATTTGCTGGTTTCAGTGGTTTACAATGACAGGCATCCTCCAGTGAATGCTTTCACTTCCAGAGACCTCTGTGTTGTCACTATAGGTGAACAACCTGTATGCCTGACTACATCAAAATAGACACTTAACAAAAGGATTAAGGCATTTTTATTTTGGCAGACGGTGTTTTTGTAATTTTGCAACTTTGTCATCATAAATAGGCTAATGCATTTTAGACACTGCTGGTGGGGACAAAAAAAATCTCTCCTTTTCTTGTCTGTTTGAGGAAATAGGTTTCAATAATATAGACATGACTCTGAACTTATCCCCTGTATTGAAGACCCCAATTTTAAAGGTGCACTGTGTAACGTTTTCTGAGTGCCCACCTCTTGATTGTCTCCATGAAGGTGTTTTTGGTTTGCCTGAAATGTTCCACAGTAGGACAGTAATCTTCTCTATCTCCATGGAGACAAACAGGTCATGCGAACAGGTCAAGTTTCCGGTCAGATCTGTGCAGCGTTGACCCCACTCACAGTAAGAACGAGAATGTGTATTTATCCAATGTATTTTTTTAAGCAAGAAAAGCACCTCTAACTGAATAAAAGATGATATAATACATATTTAATGCCATACTGTGGAACATTCCAGGAAAAGCAGTTGCATCTTCATGAAGGCAAGCACATGCTGGACTAATAATGTGGAGAGTCCAGTCATAAAGCTTTTGGGGTTAAATTTAGGGGTTAAAACATTTAATCATTTGTCTCCTCTTAGTTAAATCCTGAAGCGTTGTTGCAAAATCAAAATATAATCTTTTCTTATGACAGACATTGCCAGGTATTTTCTCCCCACGACCAAGAGACTTCAGTCTACCAAACTCGTCATGGGGTCCCAAAATGATGGAGCTATACGATCATTACAACAGCATGTGTGATTTGGAAACAGAAGACATTCGTAATCAAAAGGGGCCTTGGATCAGACTGCCCAGCTATAACCGTTCTCTCAAATATGCTACAGGTAAGAAGTACAAAACTACACGTACTGCTGAATATACAATAAGGGATGACATGATCTTGACAATTTGAAGGTTCTATATTACAAAAAATTGACTCTTATTTTCTTTTTTTTAATACTGGCTAAAGTTAAACATGCACATATATCCTTAAAAAAAGGAAGAATGAAAGAAAGGAAAGGAAGTAACAAAGAGAAGAAAGGAAAAAATAAATAAAAGAATGGACAGTCAACCCTGAAACTGAATGTCAAAACTAGTTTTAACTTCATAACTATACGCACTCATTCATTAATTTTACCTGCTCAATAATAAAACATTAGCTCATTGTAAGCCCTCAGCCCACCCCCTCAACCCACCCCAAGCTCTGATCATTGTTTTATTTGTTTCTTGTCCTATGCTTTGTACCAGGTTTATCATTTTCTTGTCTGTTTCTTTGTCTCCTGCACAGTGTATTTCTTATGATAACAGAACTGTATTGGTCTGATTTAAAGGTGCACTATGTAACTTTTCTGGTGGATGGTTTGTAACCTGCTTAGCTCCATGGAGATATAGTTGTGCACTCTTACTTAATTTTGTCCAATATCAACTTCTATGAATAAAAGAAAGATGGATAAGTTTAACGCTATACTGTGAAGCATTCCAGGCAAGGGGACAACATCTCTATGGAGACCAACAGGTAGCAGACTTCCCACCAGAAAGTTGCATGCTAGACATTTAATGAATGAAGATATTGTAATATGCATGTATTTTCTTGTGTGTTGCAGTTTTACAAAATCTTCATTCATTAAATGTCTAACACAGCAAGAGGCTTCCTTGACATTTGTTGGAGGAGTTGTTTGCTATTTGCGGAGCTAGTTCATAAACACTAGTGGAGGCAGAATAGCCGCTTTAAAAGAAAACCTAATGAGTCTGTATTTGAAAGATGTTATGACCTTATTTTTGTAACTTTGCACAAACATTTAATCACTGTGACCTTTTTCGTAAATTCTTAAATAAATATGATTTGACCTACTATGACCTATGCTTTCTTGTGTCTTTTAGGTGGAGTTTACCTGAGTAAGATGATCCAGTCAAAGGCAAGACTTTTTACCAGAAATATTTACCAGGCTGGAGCTGCTTTTGAGTATGTCATTTTTGTGAACAAAGAGGAGAAGAAATGTGTTTGTTTATTACAAGCAGGACATCTACTGGAGGGACCACCAGGGTAAGATCACTTTACAAGAGTTTACAAAATATATTGAAAGTTAAATAGAGATTAGCTAAAATGTGGTAACCACACCTTAAATTACCTTAATAAAACATACATAATAAAGCATGGGAAAGATTTAATTCATAATGAACAAATTGTTTATTAAAGGGCGTTTCGGACTAACTACTTCAAAATGCTGTATCAGATTTTTTTTTACTAAAACAGAACTATGGTAGTTAATTTTAAACTATTTGCAGTGGTCCAAAGTTATTTCTAAATGATCTTATGCATTCTGAGTAGCCTAATTATTCACTGTGTTCGGTTTGTAAGCGCTTTTCACAACTTTCAGAAACCAGAGTGAAGTTTTGCCATGTCGATAAAGCTAACAACAGCTAGCATGCTAACCAGCGCTTTCTGCTTATATAATACATTTTACTCAAATACATGGGAAAAAATAATACCCTAATTCCTAACCTTCTTCAATCTAATTAAGTAGTAGACTGTTATTTGTTATTTTAAAGTGTTACCATATCTGTTTATTACAATTTTCTTAGAGCAATAAAAAACTACTTTAATGTGTAATTAAGGTAGGTTTTGATTGCCATTAAAAGTGAACAACACCAATCCCATACTTCTTCTGAGAGATCACACTTAACTGTTAAATCCACCTGTCACTCACACAGAGCATGACAGAGGCTGAGCAATAGAAGACGATGGGGAAAGGTAGACGGCACGTGTCTGTGTTTGAGCATAGAGCTGCATTAAAGATAAGATAACAAAACCATTATTCGTCACACAATCACAACATTCCAGTTTTGCTACAGTTAAGGGCAAGGACAACTGCAGTGATATAAGAGTCTATCACAAATAGGGCTGTCAGAAGTACCAAAACCCAGATGCTAAGCGATACTAAAACTTCTATCGAAACCTGATACTCATGTGAACAAGAATTGTTACTGAAAAATATTACATAAACAGGAAAGAACTGACAAAGTTTCTGAATAGTTTAAAATGGGCTTGGTAAAAAAAAAAAAATTTAAATTGTAAATTACATTCTATTGTTTTAATAAGAGTGTCTGTTTATTATCACAGTGGTATCAGAATTGGCATCGAAATCAAGCCAATACTAAATTTACAAATATTTAAGATGAATGAAGATTCAAATGTGGACCCCAAAAACACAACAGCAGTCGCCTCACAGGGCTTCACACAATTGTTGACTTAACCAACAGAAAATCAAATAATTGTTCAATAAAAAAACAAGCTGATTAACCAAATAGGAGCAAATAGGAAGGGAAGTGTAATTAAAATACTAAACAGAATAAATACAATCACTTTGACAGATTGTTACAAGATAATATCGATATTTTAATGGTGTAAAATATTTGATGTTTTTTTATTCTATGTGGTATTCCGCATTGATAATGTAATAGTGTAAAATTTCTGTTTTGTTTTTAAGTCATGTTCATGGAGGGGCAATAGCCACCATGATTGATACAATGACAGGGACGCATGCCACCTTTCTGTCTGGACTCGTGGTGACGGCAAACCTCAACATCAACTATAGAAAGTAAGTCAACTTAGAAAATGCTATTGTTTTAGACTTTTTTTTTTTGTTTAGCTTTGGCGCTAATAATGTTTAAAATTCTGCTAGTTTGTTGCTATAAATGCTATGGAATGTAGTGAAAAACAAGCCATATCAGGTAATTGATAACTTTTTTTTGTAGTAAGATCTGGCAACCCAAAGTGAGAAGTTTATTTGCTCTCTTAACCCCAACCCTGATCGATTCAAGAACAAATGTACATGTTATTACAATTGTTTATAGGTAAACAGGTATTTAATTTACTTATATTACTTTACTATCTAAGACCAATTAAAACCAGCTTAACTGTAGTGGTGAATGAAATATATGTAGGAATATTTCATTTAACAACATTTAAGATGAAAAACAAGAAGAAATGAAGATAATAATAATAATATTATTATTATTATATTATTATTAATTATATCAGGCTAACATTAAATTTTTCTATTCACAGTGCCATCCCATTAGGAAGCACAGTGTTAATAGAGTCAACACTGGATAGAATTGAAGACAGAAAAGTATATATAAACTGTAAAGTGACCAGCTCCGATGGCTCTAAAGTGCACACAGAGGCAACAGGTAAAACTTCTGC
The DNA here is from genome assembly GCA_019594935.1 of Periophthalmus modestus. Classification (NCBI taxonomy): domain Eukaryota; kingdom Metazoa; phylum Chordata; class Actinopteri; order Gobiiformes; family Gobiidae; genus Periophthalmus; species Periophthalmus modestus. The sequence goes on from JAIEZT010000124.1 coordinate 7,504,523, forward strand.
TGGGTACAGGTCTGTCTTTCGTTATCACTGACTAAATATATGTTATGTGCTCCTGGTTCAAACAGCAAATACACTGTAGCAAAAACTGGTATATGAACAAACGATACCAGTGATGCCAAGCTGCACACAGACAGACGAACACATTTTTTACAGACAACCAAAACACTTCTTATACCCCACAAATTATAAAAATGTGGTAGAAAAGTGGAATATTATATAGTAATTTATGTTTGTACCAATACCAACATATAGTCAGTCTCAGTTGTATTTTAACTTTTCTAATAAAACATGACACATATTTTATTTTATCTACATTTCACAACATATAGACACATTTTTGTTATTATTTATTTGTTTGGGTTTTTTGCCTATATATATATATATATATATATATATATATATATATATATAAAAAAAAAATAGCAGTTCCCACCCTTACACTTTATAATACTCCTGCTCAGTCCTGTTTTCTAAGTGTTGTCTCTGTTTTTCAGCTCTCTTTGTGTCTATCAACGTGAGCCGTCTGATGGGAATGTAACACAACTTGTGCTTTATCATTATACAAGTGAAACCAGATGTTTACATACAGTTAAGTTCATTAGAGACACACTTTTAAAAGTATTTGAAGGCACACCAGAAACACACTGCTTCTTTTGTGTAACATCATGGGAAAATCATAAGAAATCAGAAGGATGTAGAAGGATATCCAAAACGTTTGACTGTAGTCATATAGTTTAAAGGCAATGGTACCAAATACTAATGAAATGAAACATCCTTCTCTCATTATTCTGGCATTTAGCAAAAAAACATGGAAAGTTTAGTCTGATCTGTCAGGCTGTGAGAAAAAAAAGTGTATGTGTTTATATAGTGTATGTAAACTTCTGGTTTCAACTTTATCAGCTGCCATTTTTTTTTTTAATTACTGAACTGTTACAGATGTTTGTGACCAGTGACCACCTACACATCTGTGACTACCTCTAGAAAATGTCAGCTAACGTAATAATTTATTGTTATATTTTAATATTTATTCCATTCCCATTTATTTATAAGGTAACAGCGGTGGCAAATTATACTTCATAATGACAATGCACTGTTCTGATGTAAAGTAATAAATGGTTTTATGATATATTCATTATTCTATTAATGTAATATTTGTGTCAGTTTTTTTTTATTATTATTTTAACATGTGTTAAGCGTTATTTTTTGCTGGAAATGACAGTACTGTACTTGTCATGACCAATGAAAACCTAATGGTGGCGGTGTTTACCTTTTTTATTTAAACAACAGGAGGCAATTTCTTTAAGGCAGTTTATCTTCTCAATGCCCTCAAAAACCTTTTAGATTTGCACCATGCATTCACTTTGAACAGCACATTTCCAATTTAAAGGTGCACCATGTAGCTTCTGGTGGAGGGTCTGTCATCTGCTTGTCTCATTAATATGTTACTGCTTTGCTTGAAATGCTCCACAGTATGGTATGCACATGCATTTATTCAGTAACAGATGAGGTCATTAAATGAACTAAATAATTATTAAATTAAATTGAAGTTGTGTTATGGTAAAGAAGGAGCTGAGTCAAAAGGCAAAGCTCTCAATTTACCATTTAATCTACGTTACCTACCCTCACCTATGGTCATGAGCTTTGAGTAATGACCGAAAGGACAAGAGCACACCCAGCCATGGGCACTTCGGTCACAGGAGAGGAGCTTGGAGTACTGAGGTTGCTCGGACATCTGTTCAGGATGCCATCTGGACACCTCCCTAGGGAGATGTTCCAGGCACGTCCCACTGGGAGGAGGCCCCGGGGAAGACCCAGGATGCGCTGGAGGGACTATGTCTCTCGGCTGGCCTGGGAACACTTTGCGGTTGCACTGGAGGAGCTGGAGGACATGTCTGGGGTGAGGGAAGTCTGAGAGCCTCTGCTTGGCCTGCTGCCCCTGTGACCCAGCCCCAGATAAGTGAAAGAAAAAGATGGATATATAAAATAAACAGAACAGATGCAGAGATATTTTACCAACATCCACAGTTAAGTGCATTTGTACTAGGCTATTGGTGCAAACACAGATAGAGAGTAGATGTATACACACTTAACTCTTGCCGGTTAATGCTATACTGTGGAACATTCCAGGCAAAGCAAACCCATCTCCATGGAGACAAGCAGGTGGACCTGCTTGGTTGCAGTGTTACATACTGACAGCATATTTGTCATAAATGTTACAGATCTGTTTTTATATTGGTCTCATATCTTCACATCTTGGGCGCACTGACACGTGGCTCTTAGATGTTGCTGGTTGGAAATAGCAAGTTTGTAACCATCAGCTATTTTCCAATAAATCAGTGGTTAGAGTGTGTTGGTTAACAGCAGCACAGTTGTTCTCACAGTCTGGTTTGGAGTGTGGTTTGTGAGTATAGAGGTTTGCTGGTCTTGGGCCCCTCACGTCTGTAAGGTAAACGCAGGTGGAAATGCTGTCTTTGCATTTAACAGCTCTGTGCTTTGTGTCTGTTGCTCACTGAATGCCAACTGTTATTTTTCACATTTCCCCTTGAGCTGTGGTCAACCTGCTTTGGTTTAAAATCGTCAGAAAACCACCGGCACACAAAACATAACTTGTACATTTGTCATTGTAAAGCTGGGCCCCAAGAAGGAAGTAAAATCATATGATAAAACTAAACAAGTGAACATTATTTTTTTCTTAGAGCTCCTAAAATTCCACTTCAGCCCTTTATTCATTATTGCTCATGGACATAACAACAATAGGAATTAAATAGTGAAGGGACAAGATCTTGTATCTATTTGAGAACCATTTGAAAGCAGTTTGCCAATAAGATGTCTGTGTGTGCGCCAATAACTACAAAAATATAAAATAGGTCTATAAACAAATACGAAATTGTGTAGCCAAAATCTTGAACTGGACTACACCACTTTTTAGGCTATAAATCAGAGGTGCCCAAACTTTTTTTTTATGGAGGGCCACATCTCAAAACATATTCGAAGCGGAGGGCCACAGTCTAGTGATCAGTGCAGTGCGGTGCTTTAAACACAGCTTTGACAGAGTCGCTGTGTATTAAGGCTTGAAACACATTCATTTTTGATCTGTATCACACTGCAATGTGATGTTTGAGGATATAGTGGTTGAAATTGTTTAATTTGCTGTTAAAAGTATGAATCAATTGGGCCAGTTCAGTAGGAGACCTGAGGGCCAATAAAAACTGGTCTGAGGGCCACATTTGGCTCCCGGGCCATAGTTTGGACACCCCTGCAATAAATTATGTCAAAATCTCGCTTTATCTCGTTCTCGTTGACCCAATCTCGCATTTCCTTTTGTGGGAATTGTAGCTCATCCCATTGGTGAGGTGGAATTTGATCCATCGACCTTATGTGTACAACTAAACAAACTGCTCTACCACTTTAACCAGGTCCTATGTCTTATTCTGTGGCTTCTTTCAAACGTAGTCTCTGAGTTGTAGACCAAGGAAACCAAACGGTAACGTGGTCCCAATTCATGCGCGTAAATGCACTGTGCCATGGCTACTGAATGGTTAGATTAGTGGCAACACGGGATTACGTTTCTCCACCGTAGAACCCGATCCACTGACGTTACGTAACCGGCTGGTGACATAACCTCCCCGGGCCGCGCAGCCTGGGACGCGTGGTCAGGGCGCGCAGGGCATAGTGGACCCGGGGCAGAGGGACAGCGCACAGTGAGCGGGGGTGGGCTGTTGGACTGCTTCGTTATGGGAAAATAATGACAAAACAGGCCTGGAAGCTGCCGTGTGCACTGGGACCGGGAGAAATGTCCGTGCAAGACTTCAAGTGTCTGCGCCGGCCCGGGCGTTAACGCATCAGGTAAACTGGATTTTTTTATACAAAGAAAGAGGACAGGTGAATATATTATGTTAACCAGGTTATGTCTGTTCTCTGCGCATGCGTGTAGGAGCTCACAGTTGGGTTGAAGTAAAGTTATGGACTATGAAGAGCCCCTCCTGCCTCCTGCTGACACCCTGATCAAGAGAGGTAAGAGGGACAGAGAGAGTATGCTACAACATACTGTCAACATTAAAGGCCAATGACTTGTACATACTTATTAAAAAAAAAAAAAAATCAATAGTTGCAGTCTATCTCTAGTGGTGGGTAGTACTCAGGTTTGTTATTTGAGTAACCGTTTACTCTTACTCCTGCTTGAGTAATATATTGTACAGTGTAACAGTCCAGTAGAGTAAACGTTTTGCTTATTCTTTCCACTGTGAGTAAGTCTGCAAGTATCAAAAGCTTTATGTTGACAATATAAAATGATTTGAACATCTGTGTTTCTTGCACTGTTGCTTCAGATAAGATTTAGTTTTTCTCCTTTTTGTGTCTATCCACTGAAAATACCAGATTTTGTGCATTATTTTTTTCTTTTTTTTGTTTCATATTTTTATTGATGTGCAAACAGATATTACAGCATACTGTTATTTAAATCAACAAATGTATGCACACTTTTTTTCTTCTTTTATATATAACAAGAACTCGAACTTAAGTAAATAAATAATTCATAATAGTAAATAATATGAAGTAATAATAATAGTAATAATAACAGTAATAATATTTAAATAAAAAAAAAATAAAAAAAATAAATAAAAATAAAAAATAAATAAAAATAAAAAAAAATATAAAAATGATATATATACATACATACATACCTACATGCACACCTACATATATTCACGTATGTATACATACACAAATCATAACAAAATAAATAGTAACACTATTATACATAAATCGAAAATAAGTAAGGGGGAGGGAGGGGGTGGTGGTTGGTTTAGACAGCTCCAAAGAAGTCAATAAATGGTTGCCACTTTTTATAAAATTTGTTTACAATACCCTTCTTAGAATATCTAATCTTCTCCACTTTCAAGAAAGACATAACCTCATTAATCCATTGAGTGCTGGAGGGGGAATTTTTTGATTTCCAATTTAAGAGGAGATGGCGTCTTGCAACGAGAGAGGTAAACGCTAAAACCTGTAGTTGTAATGTTGAATACCGAGGGAAGTCTTCTGGGAGACCAAAGATGGCCACATGCAGAGAAACATCAATTGTTCTTGATAGCACTTTGGACATGGCATCAAAATAAACCCGCCAAAACGTTGCAAGGGCTGGGCAAGAAGAAAACATATGCGTGAGGTTACAAGGTGATCCGCCACATCTGTCACAGGTATCCACCACGGAAGGAAAAATCTGTGCAAGTCTTGTTTTCGAGTAGTGACACCTAAACAGAACTTTGAACTGTATCAATGTCAGACGGGCACAAATGTTACTCTTATGAATAAATTGCAATACAGAGTCCCACCAGCGTTGGTCAAAAGCTAGTCCCGACTCTTGCTCCCAGGCCTCTTTTGTTTTAGTGGTCAAGTGACCATCATATGATTGGATCGTGCCATAGATTTTAGAAATTAGTGACTTTTGTGAAGGCCTTAGCTGAAAAAGCTCAGTCCAAATTTGTTCAGGCGGAAGTTGTGGAAAGCCAGGAAATAGCGATCGAGCACAGTTTCTCAGCTGAAGGTACCTAAAAAGATGGGATTGTGGGAGGTTGAACTCATGAGACAAATCTGTAAATGAATAAAAAATCCCATCCTTATAGAAATCTTTAAGATTTTGTGCATTATTTAACATTTTATTCTTCCAATCACATTAACTTTAAATGATTAATCAGATGTTACGTCCCAACAGTTACGCCAGGCTCTTTTAGTTACTCTTACTTGAGTAGTATTTTTCCCAAATACTTTTTGTCCTTCTACTTGAGTAATATTATTTTGAAATAATGTTACTCTTACTTGAGTACATCTTTTGGCTATTCTTCCCACCATCTGCCTATATTCATCAAAGCCCTGACTCTGGTTTCAGTTTGTGCCTTGTCTCCAGCACACATTGCCCAGTCCTTCTTCTCTCATTAAGTGTTAGCACGATCCCCTCAGCTTCCTCTGTCTATCTTTACCTGTCAGCTCTGAGCCACTGACTGAGCTGCTCTTAAGACGCTCTGAGTGGGTAACAGTGACAGGAAATCTGAGTAATCCCAGGGATTAGTTCTCATTTTGATTCTGTTTTTGGAAAGGCTATTTACTTTTCAAAGCTGCTTTTAACTTTATACAAGAGGTTAGTGTTTTAGATTGTTGCCACAGAGACCCACTGTGCAAGTTACACTGAACTCAAAACATTAAAACTCAATTACTTTTAATCACTGAATAAGATTTAGTACTGTATATCGCTGTATACTGTATATCTGTAACTGTATATCTGTAACTGTAATTAAGTACTGTTAGGTAACACTGGGCCTTTAAACAATATAACAAACACCATCACAATGGGGGACCTGTCAGAGATGCTTTAGGGTACACATTTTTAAAACTTATTTTCTTAATGGGCACGTAAATGTTTTTACATAGAGTGGTCTAAACCTTCTTTTTCCCACAGAATAGCATAATACTTACCAGACTCCATGGAGACGAGCAAGTGACCACCAAAACAAGTATTTGAAGGGCAATAAAACATTTATAACTGAACAAAGAACATCTCAGGCAAAGCAGGTGAAGGACCCTCCATCAGATACCCTGCATAGTGCAGCTTTAATTTTCCAGTTTCAATCTTATTTAAACAGTTCTTAAAACATTCAGCCATATTCAAGATGACTTTAAATTTTATTGTGCACACTTTATAAAATAAGACTTTAGGCAGGGTAACATTTTATAACAACTGCACTTGAATTTGTTTAGCTGAAGTGTTTGTTCAAACTTAATGAAGGCTTTGATGAAGGTGTAGATTGTAAAGTGGTACTGTAAAGTGGTACAGATGTGAGCTGTGAGACGATGTTAGCAGTGACTTACTGGATGTGCAGTTGAAATCTGTGGAGGTGGAATTTCACTGCGGTTGTTGAGTGTTAATTTTTTGCTGAAGTGAGTCTTTGACATTCTTGGTTTTAGTGGCTGCTGTGGGTGTCGGCTTATTTTTCTCAACTTTTCAAAGCTTTTTATATTCTCACTATGGTACTTTTCTGAACGGTTACAGGCCATAGCTCACTGAAGTTACTTACTGACTGTATTTTTGTCTGCACTGTATTAGCATTTATAACTGATGAATTGATCAGATGAATGCGTGAGGTGCAAGGTGAGAGATATGATCAAAAATGAGTCGTTCGTTTGTGGTTTTGGGGGCATACAACATTAGTACACTGAGTATATTGCCTTAAAAATCTATGAAACTCTAAAAATACAGATTAAACAAACTAGCAATGTTTCAAATAAAGACATAAGTAATGTCTGCACTTTTGTGTAGGCCTGTCATGATAATTACAATTGACTTAGAATTCAATATATGAAAGCTGGAACAATATGTTTTGGGCTTCAGTATTTTTTGTGAGTATTTTTCCTTTGCAAAAGTGGACAGATTTGGGGTATTTTTGTTGTAATACGATAATATTTGAGCTGTGGAGGAGTGAAAAAATCCCTTTTATGGCAAATTATTGGTACATTCTGCTATTTATTTGTTGCAGCTCATGATGAGGCAGTTTATTTAAAAATGGTCTCTTTAAAAATGGGATTTAGTGCAATATTTAAATCTTAATTCGTGGCATAAATTAGTCTCAATATTATCATTTATCACAATATTTTTCTGTAGCATTATATCGTGCTTTAGAATTAGTTCTCATGACAGGTCTACTCTTGTGGTTCATTTGACTGTCATACTTTAATCTTGACATTTATAGGCATATTTGTGCACATTTTGAGGTATTATTCTTTGTCAGTATAGCCAACTCCTAACAAAATGTATATGCTATATGTTATTAAGTGAAAAGCTGAGGATTCTGGGAGACTGTGAAGCAATCCACACTTAGTCAAATTTTGAAGTGCGATATATTGTTGAAGTAAATGTAGATGGTAAATGATAATACTGAGACCCAAACATAAAGCAGAATTATTCACAAAAGTATTCTTAATTTACGGTATTAATAAAAAAAAAAAAATACAATAAATAACAGAATGCAACACTAGTTTGTATGAATAATAAGTCAGATTAGTTCTTAATGCAAACTTCTACAGCTCAAATCTAAAAAAAAATAACAGTGAAAAAATCCCCATGAAAAATATTGACCCCTAAAACTATTGTTCCATCTGTCCTGTATTGAGCGATAAGTCGATATAGTTTTTATCGTGATAGGCCCGTCAGTATCACAACAGCAGTCATCAGCGCAGAAAAATGGTGCCAACAGAAACAAAAACACAAAAACAGTTACACAATTCTCTGAACATCATCTGTAATAAAAAAAGCAAATGGAACAAGCTGTACAAGATTTACTGTGCTTAATGCGTTAATGATAGAAATGGACATAGCCATCCTAACAGCATTTCTGCTTTATCTAATATAAGAAATAAGGTGTATGTTTTTGAGCTGGTGTTTTTTATTGAATGAAGTGTTACAGTATGTAGTCATGTTTGTGGCCTGTAATGACCTGATTTACTGACAGCGCTTACTAAATATATAAAACCCCTCATAAACCAGAGGAGCTCTCATAACCAACAAACACCTGTTTTTCTGATGAGGGCAGCACTCAGTACTTACACAGAATTACAGTGAAATGTGAGTTAGAATTAACATATCAAGTCTTGTTTTTTTTCGTCAATAGTATTACAGTAATTTACCGATTTCAAGGTGTAGGCTACTGTGTAACTTTTATAATGGCAGTTCAACCACCTGTTTGTGTCTTTCATACACAAAAAACATCCTTACTTAATTAAATATATGATAAATTGATTTGTTTAATGTCGTAGTGTAAAACATCCCAGACAAAGCTATAACATCGCCATGGAGACAAACCAGTGTAACCGGTGGTGAACAGGCTGATTACCAGAATTACATTTTGTAGTGTTATAGTGTTGTTTAGCTAGTGCAAGATCTAACTGCGGGTCAAAAGCTAGGTTCGGCTCAGGGAGGTATGGTGCAGTGAATAACACACAGACAATTGGGTTTAAAGTGCGGTTGGTACCATATATTGTGAAAGTTATGACAAATTTACAGTGAAAAAACCCCAATATTTACAGTCTGCAGAATTAGAAAAGAATTCGATCAATAACCACATGCATAATATAGAATAACAGTTTACAGCAAGATTGTTCCCTGAGAACTGAAACCATGGGTTTGGCAACAAATCACATCACACATGTTCACAATGGGCAGAATGCACACTTAAAAGTTCATAGATCAGGCGCAAACACTAAATGTCCACAATGTTACGCTTCTGGTGTAAAAGGGTCCATTTCATAATAGTTCATGAGATTTCAATTGTCCGTGAGTGTGCAGGTGAATGAGTGAGTGAGTGTGTGAAGGAGAAGGTGGAGGGGAACAAGGCTGCTGAAGCCCCCTGCGCTGAAATCTCATGAACTATTATGAAATGGACCCTTTTACACCAGAAGCGTAACATTGTGGACATTTAGTGTTTGCGCCTGATCTATGAACTTTTAAGTGTGCATTCTGCCCATTGTGAACATGTGTGATGTGATTTGTTGCCAAACCCATGGTTTCAGTTCTCAGGGAACAATCTTGCTGTAAACTGTTATTCTATATTATGCATGTGGTTATTGATCGAATTCTTTTCTAATTCTGCAGACTGTAAATATTGGGGTTTTTTCACTGTAAATTTGTCATAACTTTCACAATATATGGTACCAACCGCACTTTAAACCCAATTGTCTGTGTGTTATTCACTGCACCATACCTCCCTGAGCCGAACCTAGCTTTTGACCCGCAGTTAGATCTTGCACTAGCTAAACAACACTATAACACTACAAAATGTAATTCTGGTAATCAGCCTGTTCACCACCGGTTACATAAAGTGGCGAGCTAGCCAGGAGGTTTGGTGCAGTTGAATACAGTTTTTTTCTTTAAAACAGTCTCACCAATATTTTAAAACAATGGAGGTTTTTGAGGAGCTTGAAATAAAAATTGCAAATGCAGTGCTAATAGACGGAGTCTGTAGTGAAGAGGACACTGAAGAAGTTGGTCAGTTTTTAGAGCGTTTTGGGCCAGTTAATAGGACAGTTTCTGTCAACTCTCCTGAAAATGAGTTTGATGGAATGTGGGTGGTCGAATATGAGTCGGGGTCTGCGTTACCATTGTTAGATCCGCTACTACCGTACACTTTTACATTAAGTGGAGGAAACCAATGTAGTATTAAAAACTTATCAAAAATTTACTCTTCAAAAGTAGGAAGCTCAAAGACTAAGACATATTTAGCTGACCTTAAACAAGTGGCTAAACTGTCAGGAAAGGACTATGCTGAGGTGCTGCAGGAAATGATGGCCCAGATCAGCAAGTCTATTGCAGAGCTTCACCCTGCTAAAATGGAGGCTGCAACTGAAGAGCCGACACCCACAGACCCACACAAAATGGCCGCCACCTCTTCACCACTGCCCAACCCTGCTTCTATACCAACTGTGAGACCAAAAGAGAGAACTTCATCCATTAACTTTGCTGCTAGTGACTTAAATCCACCTGAGGTCCAGAGGTATGTCGTAGAGCACATTGTTAAAAGTGAAGATTCAACTATACATGCACGTTCACCCCACAGACTGCGTGTTTTCTCTGGAAAAGTGCCACGTCCACAACATGAAGTCGACTACGACACCTGGCGTTGCGCTGCTGATTTAATTTTGAAAGATCCAGCTTTGTCTGAAATACAACGTTCACGTCTCATCCTTGACAGCTTACTTCCTCCCGCAGCAGACATCGTGAAACATCTGAGCCCTGATCTGTCAGCTGACATCTACATCAAGCAGCTAGACTCGGCCTACGGTACTGTGCAAGATGGGGAGGAGTTGTACGCTAAGTTCATGGACACTCTTCAGGATGCCGGAGAAAAGCCATCAACGTACCTGCAACGACTACAGGTGGCGCTAAATCTGGCAGTGAGAAGAGGAGGAGTCCTAGACGGGGATGTGAACAAACACCTGCTGAATCAGTTCTGTAGAGGCTGCTGGGATAACACACTCATTTACGAACTACAGCTTAAACAGAAAAAGGTCTGTCCACCACCTTTCTCTGAGTTACTGCTTCTACTCAGAACTGAAGAAGATCGCGAAGCTGCGAAGAGCCAGAGAATGAAACAGCACTTAGGAACTACAAAGCACAAAGTGACATCACAAGTTCAATTTGCATACAAAGAAGAGAAGGGGATGTGCGCAGCCTTGACCACATTCACACAGCAACTGACACAGCAAATGGCCGCTATTCAGCAGCAGCTCTCTGCCCTGACCGCACTCCAGTCGCAGAACAACCAGTCCGGTGCTTCTAGACCCAGCCAAGCCACACAGTCACGAAATAAACCGAAAGCGGGTAACGGTGCTGCCGCAAGTCCAAAGCCCGGCTTCTGTTTCCGCTGTGGCGAAGATGGACATATAAGACCCCAGTGTGTCAATCCACCGAACTCTGCTTTGGTCAGTGCAAAGAGAAAGCAATTCAATGACAAGAAACAAAGATGGCAGAAACAAACTTCAAACTCCGAACAGTTAAACTAGACTCAGTTCTTGTTGGGGGACAAACAGGAACTGTGCTGGACCCATCCTGTCCCGCAATGAAGACTGTTCGATGCGCCGAGATGCAGCATCCCAGGCCTGGGGCAACAGCCAAACTACCTCGAGGGCTGGTAGGATCTCGCTGCACGGCAGAAATTGAAATCGCAGGCTTCAACTGCCACTGTCTGTTAGATACAGGGTCTCAAGTGACCACTGTACCCGTTTCATTTTACAACAACCATCTCCACGATCAACCAATCAACTCATTGAATGACTTGTTACAAATTGAAGGCGCTGCAGGCCAATCTGTCCCATATTTGGGGTTCATTGATCTTATTGTGACTTTTCCTAAAGAATTTCTTGGCAGAAACATCAAGGTTTCCACTCTTGCACTTGTGGTTCCGGATTCCAGCTCCGACTCTCCTTCTACTGTGCTGATTGGCATGAATACACTTGAGCCACTGTACGAGCAACATCTGTGCAGTGACGCTTCAGCCTTCCAGCCCAGCACTCATGGTTATAGCGCCGTTTTGAAGACACTGCAGCTGACACATCAGCAGAGAGACTCCGGCAATGTGGGAGTAGTGCGACTTCTGAGCAAAGTCCCAGTGCGAGTTCCGGCCGGCCGCACTTTGGTCATCGAGGGCACAGCCAGAACATCTTCTCCTCCACTGAGCCAGTCCGTTCTGCTTCACCATCCTGCTACAGCACTGCCTGGTGGGCTGTGTGTCAGCAGCTGCTTGATATCACTTCCGCTTCATGCTCCACGCATGGTTCCTGTGGTTATAACCAACAAGTCAGAGCAAGACACTTGCATTCCACCTTTAAGTGTGATTGCAGAACTTGAACCTTATCATTTCATCCTTTCTGAACATCGTGTGACCAACCTTCCAGCCAAGCAGACATCTTTCAACCTGAGTCTGAACTTTGGCGACTCTCCGATTCCAGAGGAGTGGAAGCAGAGAGTCACTAGAAAACTTGCTGCGATAGAAGAAGTGTTTTCACACCATGACCTTGACTTCGGATGTACCAGCCAAGTAAAACACCACATCACTCTTCATGACGAGACCCCATTCAAACAACGAGCCCGGCCCATCCATCCGCAAGATATTGCTGCAGTACGCCGACATCTTCGCGAGCTTCTGGAGGCCGGTGTGATCAGGGAGTCAACATCTCCATTCTCATCTCCGATCGTGGTCGTCAGGAAGAAAAATGGTGATATAAGGCTGTGCATAGACTATCGCAAGCTCAATCTTCAAACTATAAAGGATGCGTATGCTCTGCCGAACCTGGAAGAATCTTTCACCGCTCTTACCGGTTCAAAATGGTTTTCTGTACTTGATCTGAAGTCAGGATACTATCAGATCGAAATGAATGAGGCAGACAAGCCCAAGACTGCTTTTGTCACTCCTTTGGGCTTCTGGGAGTTCAACAGAATGCCTCAGGGGGTCACCAACGCACCCAGCACTTTCCAACGGTTAATGGAGAGATGTATGGGCGATCTCCATCTTAAAGAAGTGTTGGTTTTTATTGACGATCTGATCATATTCTCAAATACTCTTGAAGAGCACGAGAGACGACTTCTGCGAGTACTTAACCGGCTAAAAGAGTACGGGTTGAAACTTTGCCCTGAAAAATGTAAATTCTTCCAGACTTCAGTCCGTTACCTGGGGCATATCGTGTCAGAGAGAGGAGTCGAAACAGATCCTGAAAAGATTTCCGCCATCAAATCCTGGTCAATTCCCACAAACTTGAAACAACTGCGGTCGTTTCTTGGATTTGCGGGGTACTACCGCCGCTTCATCAAGGAGTATGCTGTTATTGCCAAACCCCTCAATGACCTGACCCGTGGACAAACGCCCGTTCAAAAGTCCAAATCACACAAAGTCTCAAAGTCACACTGCGCCAAAACTTACCTTTCGGTGAGCGTTGGACTCAAAGTTGCCAACAAGCTTTCGAAACTCTCATTGAGAAGCTGTCATCCGCACCAGTTCTCGGCTTTGCCAATCCTGCTCTTCCTTACATCTTACATACTGACGCAAGCACAACTGGATTGGGTGCTGCGCTGTATCAAGAGCAAGATGGGAAGCTTCGAGTAATCGCTTTTGCCAGCCGTGGTCTTTCTCAGAGCGAGAGCAGATATCCAGCCCACAAACTGGAATTTCTAGCACTTAAATGGAGTGTCACTGAGAAATTTCAGGACTATCTTTATGGAGCTGATTTCACTGTAGTGACTGACAGCAACCCGCTGACCTACATCTTGTCCACTGCCAAACTGGACGCTACTGGTCATCGTTGGTTGGCTGCCCTCTCCACCTATTCCTTTAAGCTGCTGTACCGGGCTGGAAAGCATAACTATGACGCTGATGCACTCTCTCGCCGACCTCACACACCACCTGTTGAAGAGTCACTTGACGATAATGAACTCATCCATCAATTCGTGTCCCACCGTTCTGTAGAAGCTGATGTCATTGCTCCTGACATCGTGGACGCAATCTGTCAGAACCATCTGGTCAAAGTCTCTCAGCCAGTTGATTCTGATCAGTTTTGCGTGACATTGATTGAATCCCTCTCCGTCAAAGCTGATGCACTTCCAGAAAGTTACACCTCTGAAGACCACTTACCTGTTGTTCCAGCGCTGTCTCACTCCAGCCTGAAAGAGAAACAGAGAGAAGATCCAAGCATCAGAGAGGTGATACATCAGATGGAGGCAGGAGAAAAGGTTCCTCCAACAGTGAGGGCTGAGCTGCCTGACCTTCCTTTGCTTTTAAGAGAACTGCCAAAACTTGAGCTACTTGACGGTGTTCTGTACCGCAAGCGACAAGACAACGAAACCTTGTCCTATCAGCTTGTACTTCCTGACGATCTACGTGCTTTTGTCTTTAAAAGTCTTCATGATGATATGGGTCATCTTGGAATCGACCGCACCCTTGACCTTGTTCGTGCCCGGTTCTACTGGCCTAGAATGGCATCCGACGTGGAACAAAGAATTAAGACTTGTGGCCGCTGTGTCCGGAGGAAATCTCTGCCAGAAAGGAGCGCGCTGCTTGTCAACATCACCACCTCACGTCCACTTGAATTACTCTGCATGGATTTTCTGAGCCTCGAGCCCGACTCAAGTAACACCCGAGACATTCTTGTTCTAACTGATCACTTTACCAAGTTCGCTGTGGCCATTCCAACGCCAAACCAAAAAGCAAGAACAGTGGCAAAGTGCTTGTGGGACAATTTCATAGTCTATTACGGCATTCCAGAACGCATCCACACTGATCAGGGACAAGATTTCGAGTCAAAGTTAATCAAAGAGCTGTGTCAATTCACCGGAATTCAAAAGAGTCACACAACGCCATATCATCCAAGAGGCAATCCAGTGGAGCGATTTAATCGAACACTGTTGAGCATGCTCGGAACGCTTGAAGACAAACAAAAGTCAAAATGGAAAGACTATGTTAAGCCATTAGTTCATGCATATAATTGTACAAAAAATGATGTTACTGGTTATGCACCATATGAATTAATGTTTGGCCGAACACCACGTCTTCCTGTCGATATGGCTTTTGGGTTGCCTTTGCAAGGAACACACCACAAAAATCACTCACAGTACGTACAACAACTGAAATCACGTCTGGAAGAAAGTTTTAAAATTGCTTCAGAGAACGCTCTTAAGTCAGCTGAGCGAAACAAAAACACGCTTCGACCAGCGAGTCATACCCAGCAGCGTTGGAAGTTGGAGATCGAGTGCTTGTGAGAAATGTACGTCTCAGAGGAAAACACAAACTCTCTGACAAGTGGGAACAAGACATCTTTGTGGTGGTCAAGCAGAGCTGTGTGAACTCCCAGTCTACAAAGTAAAACCTGAGAACAAAGATGGGCCTGTACGTACACTCCATAGAGACCTCCTCCTTCCTTGTGGTTTTCTTCCAGCCAGTGATAACTCTGACATTTCCTGTGAGAATGTTCCTGTTGCAAGACCATATACACGTCATCACAATCCAAATCCTGTTGATTCCACAGACTATGCTGGTTCTGATGAGGACTTTGAAACTGCTTTGCCACTCCACATTAACTTACCTCCAGTCCAGTTCACAGTGGAGAAAGACTGTCCAGTTCCTGTCTCTCTATCACCAGAAACAAGTCCTTTAACCCTACTTCCTGTCAGTCCTGCCGTTGCCACAGTGGAATCTGAAGGGGAATCAAGTGTGGAAAAAGAATTGGCTGTGGAAGATACTAATGGAGACTTACCTGTAAACTTACCTCAGGATGAAGATCCAGCTGAAGAATCGATCCCACCAGTTGTCACTGATGTCGAGCCAATAGTTGCCACTGACATAGCTGACGATGACCCTGTTCTTAGACGCTCAACCCGTCAAAGACTACCCCCTGACAGACTACAATATACCGCACTCGGTAAACCCCTTGGTTCTGTAGTTCAAACGCTACTACACAGTTTATCCGATGTTTTAGGTGTCGCAACCTCATCCAACCCTGTCGTGTCGTCTATTCAAGTTGTCTAACTTTTACATGCAACGGGACGTGCAAGGTCTAAGGCGGGGAGGGTGTAACCAGGTTGAAAATCCCTTTTATTTAAAATCATTATTATGAAATAAAATATTAAATACCTGTACGTCATTACATCACTTCCGCCACGCCGCACTGCCACGCCGCGCTTACGTCCTCACGCACGCGCCGTCACCTGACTGCCGCTAGCTAATCACGGCGCTCACAGCGCTTAATAGGAGCCAGCCGCGCTGCGCTCAAGCAGAAGCGTGGAGGGAGGAACACGGGACAGCTGCTACAGGTCGGTTCACGCAAACAAATGCCTTTCACTCTCGTATATAATAATATTTCTGTAATCTAACGCCTGCCGCCACACCTATCTTACCTTAGAGCCCAACCAGCGCAGGGGCAGGACACGTGGTCGCGCGGTGCGTCGGATATTAAAGGGGAATTGGTGAGTCTGTTTGTTTGTTTTCTGTTAGCGTTAGCATTGGCATCTGTCAATTGTCCACATGCTAATGCTGGCACCCAGATGTATTTATTTTGAAGCTGCTTCAATGCAAATGTACAAACGGTTGTTTGCACTACTTTTATGGTAATTGTCATTTGTTTATGGATAGCTACTTGTGATGTGTATAAATCAATGCACTTTATTAAGAAACATTGAATTTGCTAAACTATTAATTCTATTGCTGTTAATGGAGTAATTTGGACTTTATTATGAACACTGTGTACACAAATGAATGCAACTAGCTAGTGAGCTAATTTTAATCCTGGTTTATATTATACAGGCCAGGTAAACTTTGACTGATGGCGAGCTAGATATTGTCCTGGAGCCGAACCACGAAAGAATCTACAGTTACCACCCTGCTGGTCTGGTAGGAGGCTTCAGCAGCCTTGTTCCCCTCCACCTTCTCCTTCACACACTCACTCACTCATTCACCTGCACACTCACGGACAATTGAAATCTCATGAACTATTATGAAATGGACCCTTTTACACCAGAAGCGTAACATTGTGGACATTTAGTGTTTGCGCCTGATCTATGAACTTTTAAGTGTGCATTCTGCCCATTGTGAACATGTGTGATGTGATTTGTTGCCAAACCCATGGTTTCAGTTCTCAGGGAACAATCTTGCTGTAAACTGTTATTCTATATTATGCATGTGGTTATTGATCGAATTCTTTTCTAATTCTGCAGACTGTAAATATTGGGGTTTTTTCACTGTAAATTTGTCATAACTTTCACAATATATGGTACCAACCGCACTTTAAAACCCAATTGTCTGTGTGTTATTCACTGCACCATACCTCCCTGAGCCGAACCTAGCTTTTGACCCGCAGTTAGATCTTGCACTAGCTAAACAACACTATAACACTACAAAATGTAATTCTGGTAATCAGCCTGTTCACCACCGGTTACACCAGCGACTTATCATTTATCGAAAAGTTACGCAGTGCACCTTAATTATTTCATTTTCATATTTTTTCATTCATTTCGAGCAAGTTAATGGAGATAAATACTGACCATATAAACTTTACACTTAAAGTGACAATATATATTTTAAAAAAATGCTATTTATTTAATTAACTTCTTATAATAACTTTCACTATAACTTTATATAATTAACTTAACTGTTGCTTTTCATCACTTATTACTTATGAACTTGTCTTGTGAGATAAACTTTAAACCCTTTATTAGTTCTCCGAGGGGCAATTGTTTCACAGACAGTGGTAACAAACAATACATAAAACCTCACATTTGTTAAATTGAATGAACAAGGACAAAAGAATGAAAACAACATGGTAAGAAAGATGGGCTGAATAAGGTTAAAAACGGTGTAACAGCCTCAACTTTTATTTATAACAACATCTGGTGATGATCAAGTTCAAATATCTGATCACACTTGATTTCCAAACTCAAATGTGACTCGTGACTACAGAGCTGTCTTGTGGCCTTTGGTTCCACTACATGTCTCTGGTCTCAAGCCTCGGCAAGTGACTCTGGTGGTGTTGAACTTTCTGTGTATTTTCCGCTCTTGTTTGTGGGTCTGGTTCATTCCATGCTTTTTGCTTATGAAGCAAAACAGATTTGATGAGAGGAGGAAGACAGTGAAACCACAGCGCCAGACCAGCTTCAGCTTCAACTCTCCAGTGACACTTATCTCTATATACTTATCTCCCCTTTGTCACGTACAAGTCCATAAATAACACTAGGTCTGAAATGTGCCCCCTGTTTTAGTGTACCTGCCCCTGTGTAATTTAGACTCTCACAATTGTGGTTAAACAGCCAGACACGCACTGAGCCCTGATTGCTTCATAGTCGCCCACCAGCCTCTGTGTTTTCTTTGTTAAAGTTGTCAGGTCGTGAGATCATATGCAGTTTGGAGGCAGCTCATGACATAACTCAAGGGTTTCAACAAAATGTGTAAATGCCACAATATACTGATCATAATACAATTATGATATAAAAAAAGAGTAACCAAATCATAACTTTATTAAAGGACCCGTATTACACTGTTTTCTGATCTATGTTATAATGCTGTTTTGTCATTAAAACACTCCTGGAGTTTTGTTTTGTTTTGTTCACACATGTTTAACACACAAACCCTGCATATTTAGGCTGAGTTCTTCCCTCAAATTACAAACAGTCTGTTCCACCTTGTGATGTAATGTGGTAATACAGAAAGTGCTCTTCTGTGTTTTTAAACTCCCTACATCTTCACTAGAATCATCTGGATAATTTCAGCTCTGAAACTGTCAATCTCTACTGAACAAAGGTAAAAAGTACTGTAGTTGTTAACTTTTAAACTACTGCTTCATGACATCACAAGGTGGAACGGAGTATTTTGAGCTTTGGAGATGTAGACAGACTAATAATAAAGGGTTACTCGAACATGTGTGAATGAAACAAAACACAACTCCAGGTATGTTTTTGAGGAGGTAACAGCATTATAACATGGCTTAAAGCTCACAAGGCAATTATGTGGAATAAAGGACCTTTAAGGAACAGGGGGAACAGTTGGTCACTGTAGTCCGATCAATCAAAACAATCTAGAAAATAAATAAATACATTAAATAAAAATGTAAATATACAAATGAAATAATGATTAAGTACAAATATATGTATCAGTATAGAAAATATGTTTTGTTTTTTTGAAAGCTATTGAAAGCTGATCTATTCACTTGAAACAATGTTTTGACATTTTTTGGTTCTCATGATTGTTATTCAGTATAACCGCTGAATGAGCGTCATCATTTGGGTTGCTTGATTCTTTGAAAACCATCTTGTTTTTGTGTCCTTTTTGGTGTGCTCAAAGCTTACGACATACATTACATACACTTTCCATAACTGTCAGAGTTATAGAAAATGAAGGCCCTTTAGCAATCAACAATTCAATTCAAAATATTACATCTTTTAAATGGGCTAATGTATGTGAAAAATCCTTCTACATGGAAAAGAATAACTGATTTTCTTTGTTTTGTAGAAGCAGTTCTGTCCAAGAAGACTCATCTCAGTAAGTACTCTTCCCTAACTGGTGTATGCACTCAGTGGATTGTGTTTGTGCTAGATATGGGCACATGCTGTGGTTAGCTTAACTACAACGGGGTGCAACATGCAGCAATGCACCTGGAGCATAAGCAACACGGGGTTGGGAGTTGGGCCACTAGCCATATGACATGCGCACCTGTCATACCCGCACAACACACGCACACACACACACACACACACACACACACACACACTTGTACTGATCAAAACAGCTCTGGTATTGACGAGGAGATCACTGCGATATCAAACTGCTTTTTTTAACTACTCGGTTTAACACGTTCTGCCACAGCTCTGTGCACCTGGGTGGGTTATCAGAGAGTTGAGAGGTCTTGTTCAGTTCAAACTACTGTGTAATTGGACTATGTAGAATTCAAATCTAAGTGAATAATATTAGGATCGAAAATACTTGCAGCAGGTGTGGAAGTTATGGAGAAGCGTTGAGTTACAGAGCGTGTTGGCAAGCGGCAAGAGATCAGACTACCAACTTTCTGCTAACACATATTAGAACCATATTATCCATATTGTCCATTATACACTTACCCATGGGACTCAAAATTATGATAAAATGGGACTGTTCCATAGCAATGAACAATTTAAACATCATTTTAAACAACTTGCCAAAAAAAAAATGTTTTTTTTCCATCAAATTTGTGTTTATCATATTTTGTGAAATTATAAAATCTGTAGAGGGTTGCAGGCATTCCAGAAGGTTGCCAGGTTGTTAAAATTGCACTGAAATTGTACTCATAATTGTACTCATAATTGTACATAAAAAATCTCTTATCTGCAAAAAGAACAAAAGGAATTGAAAAGTTGAGTAATTGATGTTTTTGCATTTTTGTGGCACTTTAAAATCACTTCATATTTTGAGCAATGCAAACTTAAACCAAGATACATTTATCCAAAAAATACATTGTGATAATATTCATTTTTTTCTAGTGTCGCCCACTGCTGCGTTGAAGGTAAAAGAAAAAGTACCTTGAGAAAGTCAAACCACGGGACTGTCCCCCTTCCCTTTGATTGTCTCCTCTCACACTCAAACACACACGAACAAGGAAGACACGACAAGGCGGGTTTGTCATTCAAAACTCTTATTTGTTCATCTGTGCAGTAGTGAGCACCCAGCCCTGCAAACGCCAAGGACAAAACCCATCCAAGATACAAGTCAATAGGAAAGGGCAGACTTAAGTTTGTCAATAGTGAGAGAAAAGTGAGTTTGTGAAAGTGGGACACGGCTGAGAACAGAGGAGGATGTTGCGAGGTAGGGATTCTTTGGTGCATCTTAACCTATATTTGTGTGTGGGCATGACTTTACACATGAAACAATCTTTTTGATCATTTGTCTGATAATGTAATCACATTATCAGACAAACGATCAAAAAAATACGTGATTTACGCTAACATTCGAAAAGGGTTCGTGTTACATTAAAGCTTCATTACGTAACTTTTCTGGTGGAGTGTACGCTACCTATACCTGTGTCTGCATATAGAGATGTTATTACTCTGCCTGGAAGTTACCACAGTATGGCATTAAACACATTTAACTTGCATTAATATAATCACTGGCTCAAAATTATCCTAAACAGCGTGTGTTGTTACTGGGAGCATGGTCACCTCTCCATAGATCTGACCTGTAACTAAGCTTCGTAGAAGAACATCTCCATGGAAACAGGCAGATGGAGACTCTCCGCTTGAAAAGTTACATAGTGCTCATTGTGGCAAGCCCTATTTCAGAAGTTAGCAAAAAGAGTTTCCGGAACCACTGTATATTTCGGTGAACAGTTTGTAATAAGGCCTATAATTCTTGCGTATTATATAGGTCTATTCAACATAATATTTCTGGACAGGGATCAAATATGGCTTACCTTATCGTCAATCAAGTCCATGTTAAGATGATTGCATGAAATTTAACTGGCTAAAGTAGGTCTGAATTTGTCAATCAAAATGAAGTCAAAATTGAAAATCAGCATTTGGCTTGTGGCTCTGACTCTGCATCTGAGCCTGAAATATGAACAACTAAATACACGCCGGCATTTCAGAACAAGTGCGTAGAAGCCTAAACTTCTTAAATAATTGCAGTCTTTGTCATTTGTGAATCGTTATGACTTAAAGTGTGATTTTTATTTGATTGAAATTCATTTTGCTGCTTCTGAGAGACCTTAAACCCAGAACTCTACTTGAACCTTGCACTTTAATCTTCTTCAGGGGGCTTCAGTTTTTCTCATTAAATTTCATGAATATTCTGAGTCACTTTACATACTGTATCGCTCACAGTGCCTTGTGATTGAGCTCAAATGGTTTTGAAAATGACTCAGATTTTGCGTTTCGCGTCTCAGATATTTACACCTTTTCACTTCCACATTTACAGTGTGAGGTAACTAAAGCAACAACGCAAAATCAAGACATTTCATTAGACTTAAAATACAGAGAATGAACTATTAGCAACTATTACATGTGTAGTTGAAATAGTTCATTAAAGCATGTCCCTTACTGGTTTAGTAAGGTTTAGTTCTGGTTCAGCCCAGGTTTAGGCCCGGGATTAGCTCTGGTTTGATCCCAGCCTATAATAATATTTGCAATGTTTGTGTTTATAATATTTATCATTTTAAGAGATTGAAACTATTTATCACCTCGAAAAGTAAAATGAATAAAACAAAATCGGCATCAGTTCATGATTTAGTTGTATTAATAATAAACAAAGACTGATGCTGTGGTGCTACAGAAGACCGACATTTTCAAAACAGTAGTAATATGGGAAACGCAGTGACACGCAGCTAGCTTTAGGCTGATTTCACTCTCAACTCTTCGTCAGAATTAAGACTAAGTTTGGACTAAACCTGGATTAGACTGGGACTAAACCAGTACTGAAGAGGATCAATTCAAATCTGCATCATCAACCAGGAGCCTGCAGCCTAAGAGGAAGAAAGACATACAAAATACAAATGACTAAAAAATATATTATACAGTAAGATGACAGTGCAATGACAAATTTAACTGATATTGTTTAAAATTGTCAATTTGCAACATAAAAACCTTAAAACGTTAGATTAAACTTGATCATTTCAGCATATCCATGGAGAACCTATTTTTGTATTTGGGGACAAACCTCAACATTACAGGTTTTTACTCTGACAGCTGCGCAGGATTCATCTACTTGAACCTAAAAGTGCAGCATCTCAACCAAAGCCGTGATGACAGATCCCTTGTTCATTGTTTAGTAGATTTATCTCAAAGGATTTCCTGGTTCCTCTGGTGCAAACCCTGCAGTCTTCTCCAGTGCGTTGGGTGCCAGATAAAAGGGCGCAGGTGACACATTCAGGCGACTTTGGTTAACTGAAATTTACAAATGCTACTGGCACCACCTCACTGTCTCGCACTCAACAACATCAAAAGATTATGATTCTTTATGATAATTTATTTATTCTTTTTTCGTTTTCTGAACCCCAAATTTCCCACACCTGCTACTGTGCGTCCTATGACACGCTAACACACACGTCTGTTTGTTTTGGGGGTTTTTTTCTAGATACAATTTTTTTTGATTTTTGTTTTATTGAGACAGAATAATTAAGATAAATGCATTGGTCTTTTCTGAAGGTGTAAAGATGCTACACCCTAAAGACGCTTGCTTGTTCTTTATCTATTCAATTTCAAAATTAGGTTCTTGCAAATAATGTGATAATGTTGTAAACCACCTTAAAACATAATAATAATAATATATTATTATTATATTATTATATTATATTATTATTATTATTAACTAAATATAATTCATAAATCAGCAAACCCCCAAGTTATTTTTGCCTTAGTACCCGTGCCGTCCTGCCTGTTCTCGCTTTCTAAACTAAATGTTTGCCCTGCTGATTTTGATCAAGAAAGCACTATGGATATAAAATATATTTCTTTTTTTTTTTTGTTTGTCTTGTTGGGTTTTTTTTTTCCCAATCCAGAATCAAACAGACAGCCGTATTTTATTATTTATAATTTTATTTAATTACTTTGAAATACTTTTTTTCTCTCTTTTGTAATTATTATACTTTAGCTGTTGTTTGTTGCGTTAAAGGTTTTTGTTGAGATTTGACACAGGGAAGCTTTTTGTTTTTTGTTTTTTTTAATTATAATTTTATCTTGAAATATTAAAAATTACATTAGTGAAAATCATGAAAAGCTTCTCACCTCTTAGCCTGCGGATGTGTAGGAGGTGTAAGTCTTTTATTTTGACTACAAGACCTGAAATTGTTCCATTCCCATCGCCGGCAGTCTACTGTACTCAGA
This sequence comes from Periophthalmus modestus, assembly GCA_019594935.1. Classification (NCBI taxonomy): domain Eukaryota; kingdom Metazoa; phylum Chordata; class Actinopteri; order Gobiiformes; family Gobiidae; genus Periophthalmus; species Periophthalmus modestus. The sequence continues at coordinate 7,528,389 of JAIEZT010000124.1, forward strand.
GCATTTATTCCAAGTGTTAAAAGTTAAGATTGCTTTTGAAATATTGGTAACACTTTATAATAACATGTTAAAGGGCTCATATTACTCTATTTTCAGATCTATGTTATAATGCTGTTTACTCACCAAAAACATAACTCGAGTTATGTTTTGTCTCATTCAAACATCTTTAACACACAAATCCTACATATTTAGGCTTTCTCTTAAACAGAAAACACTCTCTTCCACCTTGTGATGTCATGTGGTAACACAGGCAGCGCTCCACTATGTTTTTAAACTCCATACACCTTCACTAGAATCATTTGGATGATTTCAGCCCTGGAATTGCCAATCTCTACTAAACAAAAGATAAAAGCTGACTGTTAACTTGAAAATTACCACTTCATGACATCACAAGGTAGAAGGAGTATTTTGAGCTTTGTAGATGCAGAAAGAATAATAATAAAGAATTACTCAAGCATGTGCGAATGAATCAAAACACAACTCCAGATATGTTTTTGATAATGTTACATTATAATATGTCTCACATGACTGAATTTTGCATAACATGGAACCTTTAATAACGATATGACGACATTGCAAGAGAATCGTCTTATACTGATTGTAAAAGTGCTAGTGTTAGTCGCATAAGTAAAGTGGAGGCAGAATAGTGTCTGTTCAAAGTCGTTATCTCTCCATCTCTCACTGTACAGAGCTCATACAGGGTGCACTCATGAGATACTGGGGAGGATTGGTTGAGGCCTGTGGCTGCTGATAAGAATTGCAAACAAAAGACTGATGAGCAACATGATTACATATTCTAAACAGATGAAATATAAGTACTACTGGAGTTTAAAATAGTTTTGTTTTTTCATGTGGATTCTGTCTGCTGTGGCACTATAAAAACATCAAATTCACATATTTATTAACGTATTGTAGCCTATACTGTCACCGACATCTTTATTCATTGTATTATTTTATTGAGAATGCTTGCAAATGCAATACAGAACTTGCCCACTTTAGTATTCTAGTGTTTTAAAGGTGCACTCTGTAACTTTTCTGATGGAGAGTCTTTTTTGCTCTATGATATTTATGCTTTACCTTGAATGTTCCACACATGGCATTAAGACATAGAGACAAGCCGATCATGTCAGCCATCCATGGCAGTTTTCTTTTTGTTTTAAAATACACCTGTAATTGAATAAATGCAAGATAGATAAGTTGTATTTCCTAACATTCCAAGCAAAGCAATAACATCTCCACAAAAACGCGCAGATGCAGTTATTATCAACATAATGCACTTTTAATACTAATAAAAGCATATTCTTACTGTTTTACCATTGGTTGTTATTACAGATATATTTTAGATGAAGCAGAAAGTATGTTAGCAAAAAGTAGATTGAAAACTGGACAAGGTTAATATCAGTGTGTCAGTGGATATGATGCAGTCTACAGTCAGAATGTAAGTGTGTCTGTGTGCGTATAGGTGTGTAACTGTAACTGTGTGTGTGTGTTGTGTGACTGAACAGCGAAAGGTTGTGGGTCTCAGTGGATTTCCTGTTTTTTGAGGTTGACAATCAGAAGTGAAATAGTAAAAAAAAAATAGCCCAGACCACCAAATCTCTCCCCAATGACAGTAAGTCTCATCTCTCAGTCCACTGTTTTCAAAGGTGTGACTTATCACTCCTTATCGAGGGCAGTTTTAGATAGTAACTCAGTACTACAGTTTTTGTTTTTTTTCTTATTCTTATTCTGATCTCCTAGATCCAAGTAATGCATGTGATTCTTGAAGCAATTTTTTCTTTATTTGTCTTTATACACAGGAACCCAGTGAGAGCACTTAGACTCTCTTTTTTGTGGGTGCCCTGTTTAAAATACAATACAAACAAAAGACAAACAAAACAATATATAAGTCCACATAAAACATTAAAATCAGGTGCAGGTGTGTGTAAAAAGGTTTGTTGATTGTGCGATTGTGGCCCCAAAGTATCCATTTTTGCTTGAATTAATATTTTTCTGTTTAGTGCCAAATATAAATGCGTTGTGAACTGTTTTTATTTATTTACACAGTAATTTGGGATGTCTGAAAAGTATTTTGAAGATATTCTGTTCATTAACTTCCTTGTATCGGGCCAGTCCTTATTGCAGTATGTGTAGATATGATTTATTCCACTATTATCCAGGTCCCGTGAGAGGAGTTATTGTTGCGACTCACGATAAAAGAGGGCACAAACTGACATACTAACACACTGGTGACTGATCTGACACAGTTAATCACGGAAATACTATAGGCAATTACGTTACAATAGGCCAACCAGGCAGTGTAACAGTGACATATTAAGTGGTTTGTTGTTAGGAGGAGACAAAAGTTAAGAAGTTAACCCATTGACATACATTCTATTGCCCTTCATTGCTCAGTTCAATTTCTGGATGAGAGTTCGTATAGACCTCAAACATTACAACATTATTTAGCATTTACATAATCAGAAATCACAGGTTATAGTTGGTAGTACAGTGATCGTTTTATATAATGTTGCAGTTTTAATCCAGCTTTAGCCCTTTCATCATTGTTGTGTTCTTAGCCAAGACACATTATCCACTTTTCCTGTGTGATTGTGAAGCATGACTGTATGACTGCTTGTGTTTGAAGGGTTAGACATTGGCAACAGCATCCACTTCACTGTCAGTTTGCTACAGGGCAAGTATAAATATAGAAATAGCTTAACACAGTGCAATGGCATGAATTGATTATGTATAAATTAGTTATGTGGATTAATGTCCTTAAAAAGGTACAACATAAGATGCAATGTATTTCATAATTTCTAAGCAAAAAACAATGCAAGACAAGTTGTTACCCAAAACACAATCCTTATAAAGCATCCACCCAGGCATTTTCTCCTGCTTAATCCGAGTCCGGGTGGAGGGTCGAGGGTGGAGACTGGAGGCAGCAGTCTTAGCAGAGCTCCCAGTTCTCCGGTCCATGGGGAACAGGGCAGTGGTCAAAGACAGACACGGCATGTAGTCGCTGGAACGTGTCACCTTATAAAAGAATGCATTTATAAACCACATTAGTAGCCTATTCTTGGGTTTCAGCTTCCTGTTTGAAGTGCTTTTTTTCAAAAGCTCTATTATTTAGTTTTGAAATATTTGTTACTATGACAACGGTGCAACATTTTCATAACTACAAAAACCATGGATATAAGAGTATGTATTTTGGTTTGAATTATTTATTGCCATGGCAACGATGCGAGATTTACGTAACTCCAAAAACCATGGATATAAGAATATGTATTTTGGTTTGAATTATTTATTGCTATGGCAACGATGCAATCTTTTCATAACTCCAAAAACCATGGATCTATGAATATGAGAGCCCCAGTCATCTTCACAAACATGCATTCTGCTCATTTACCCTCGCCCCTAAAACATCCCCATGCACCTCTACATGAGTTTGTGGAATAATAAGAGACTTATAAATGACAAAGCGCGAATGTAGTTGGTGTGAGATCTTGTCTTCTTCACTGTGTGGAGAGGGGAGAGGGGGGACGTCCATTACTGGCAGTGATGATGGCGACAGAGCCTTACTGGCAGTGTCTCCTGTGTGAGAGAGACAGAGAGGGATTTGACAAAGAATCAGACAGATGAAAGAAGGATGCAGTCAGAGTGAAAGAGTTGCACCCGACCACTTAAAAAGACTTGAGGTTCACACACTCTCCCTCTCCATTTGCACATATTCCACGCGCAGCTTTTGTCTATTTCATGTTATTTTGTTTGTGTTCAAAGGACAAAACGAGACGAATATGAAGGGGAAGTACAAATAATGACTAAACTCAAACTTTTTTAAATGAAGAGCTTAATACTTTTTGACAAACTTCATTGATCCGGGGGAAAAATGACTTGCACACATGAGCTCAAAATACCCAAACCAAAACAAATAGCTGTTAAAATAGTAATAAAATGTTTTAATCATTATAGTAATTTAAGTAAAGAAGTTGCAGCAAATATAAATATAGCAATATCAAGGGAAATCAAGCACCTGTAAACAAAATATCACCTATAAACAGGAAGCTGAAATCCAGACTTATACAAATGAAATATTAATAAATTGGCCTTATGATATATATATATATATATATATATATATATATATATATATATATATATATATACACACACACACACACACACACACACACACACACACACACACACACACACACACACACACACACACACACACACACACACACACACACACACACACACACACACACACACACACACACACACACACACACACACACAAGAGGTGTGGAGGAAGAATGTGAATGTGAATATTAATATTACATTTTTATATTTGTTTTTCAGCCCAGATTGAAGTCATCCCCTGTAAGATCTGTGGGGATAAGTCTTCAGGAGTTCATTATGGCGTCATCACGTGTGAAGGCTGCAAGGTGAGGCTTCATATTTTGTACATTTTACAATTTTAAACTGTTTGCAGATTGCATTATATGAGCAGAAGTCAGAGCAGAAATCGAGATCTTCACTATTCATGGGTTTCAACTTCTTGTTATAGGCGACATTTTGAGGGCTTTTCACCATTCAGAAGGTTTAATATTTATGTTTAAATGGCAACAGTCCTAATTTGTTATCATTCTGAAACATATGGATAGTGAAAGTACACATTGTTATTGTCAACTGTGCAAGAAGCCACAAGAAGAATATAGAAATACAATTGTGGTTTTGTGATTGTGATCCAGCTTGCTAGTACTATGTATAATAGGCTACGTATAATAATGAGCTTAACTGACTCTTTTTGTCATAATCTACTTTTGTTGTTGTTTAATCTCACCATTTCAAACATTCAGAGTTCTGTAGATGGACAAACCAAAAATATGGACTTTATCTCCATCTGGTTATCTCTCTTTTGCTCTTTTAAATTTGGGTGTGTAATATAATATACAAAAATACCTGTTCTTTCTTCAGGGTTTTTTCCGGAGGAGCCAGCTGCCCTCAGTATCATACTCATGCTCACGTCAGAGTAACTGTCTGATCGACCGGGCCAGTCGTAACCGCTGCCAGCACTGTCGCCTGAAGAAGTGCCTCGCCCAGGGCATGAGCAGAGATGGTGAGCTAAGCTAAAGCTAAAGCTAAGAATTTATTGTTTTAGACTTTGATAAACTAGGTTGATCCACAAGGGAATGGAAATTACTTGGACACAGTAGCTCAAAAATACAATATAAAAACAAACGGTAATGAAATTCTAATTGATACTTTTCACTGGCATCACTGCTTGGGGGAGACACTCACATTTACATTTAGCCCTTTTTTTGTAAACATTTTCTGGAGCTGGTGATCCATACGGACATCCTCCTTCCTCTTCAATTGTTTGAGTGGGTGTGACTAACTGAAAAATTGTTGGTCAATGCGAGTTTTTAAGTTTAGTGGGTGGGGTTTGTTTAATTGCTGCACAATTCAACACACCAATTGTATGCTCATGATATTCAGATTGTGTTAAAACAAAGTCCAGAGTGGGGACTAACTTGAGTAGTATTGCTTTAGACAGGTCAGTGCCTCTAGTTAGCGTTGCATAGATAGATAGATACTAAGCTGAACAGATAAACTAATATAATGACAGATAAATGGTAGACTGAAGCTGCCCCCTCCTTTCTCTCACCAGTTCAGCCTCATACGTACATGTACCTAGATAGATACATGCATTGATAGATTGACAGATTGACTGACTGATGCACTGCCCCCTCCTGTTCTCAGCGGTGAAGTTCGGGCGTATGTCTAAGCGTCAGCGAGACTCTCTGATAGCTGAAGTGGAGAGACACAGACAGCAGCAGCAGCAGCTCCAGGGACAGGCTCAGGCCGCCCTGTCGTACGCCTCCAAACCACTGGAGGAGCGCTCATCACAGCACATACAACCCATGCCCTCCATCTACCCGTTCAATGGAGACTACCCCGCGGACATACACCCCTACCTCATGTGCACCCCTTCCGAGCCCTCCATGATGTACAGAGGGTCCCAGGGCAGCACACACCTGGACTCCAGGGGTGAGGCCTCCACACACTGTTCACTGTGGCACAAAATTATGTCACAATTTTCTGTCTGTCTCTACCATTCAGTGTTATCAGTATTCACACACTTCACATAGTTTCACATTGTCTGAAAGAGCTATCTAAACTATGCTGTCTTGCTACTTCTTCTGGAAGTTCACGTCTATCATTCACTTGTAACAAAGGCTGACCAATTGAAGTGGATGAGAAAAGTCTGTAGCATGTACCATAGACTGTACAAAGAAGTGGACTAAGGGAGTGTGACATCACCCATAGCATTCAGCTCCAGTTAAATGAAGCTCATTGAGGCTAGAGCAGTTATAGGGATGAATTTGGAGCTAAGTTCCATATTTGGAATTCTGACAGCAAGTATCATAGCAACCAAAAAAGACAATCCGGAGCAAGACTGTTGAAAGTAACTCCCCTTCCTGCTCCCTGCCAAATCAGCGGTGCAGTTGCTTAGCAGCGCTGTCAATCAAACCTGTTGCTAACATCAGCAAGAGCGACCTTGAAGAAAGACCTGATTTGTCTGTTATTAATGTTTATATCTTTGACAAAATAGAGAAACACCCCAGGATCATATAGAACGGGTTAATATGAACATTTTAAGACCAAAATGACAAGCCTGACAAAAGACAGGTGACAAGTTTTTTTAAATTGGAGCTGGAAGCACGCTCATGCTCACTTCCTATTTGGAACACGGCAGCTAGCAGGTTAGCTATGTCCATTTATATATACAGTCTATGGTATGTACCTGTGTTTCAGGTGCTGTGAACTGAAACACCCCAATCAAACCCCAAATTTGCCAAATGTCAAAGAGTCATATCACTATTTAAATGCTATTATATTTCTCATTTCTCATTTTCTCTTATACTTCAACGTAACTTTGAATGTTTCACACAAGCTTACTATTTTCTACCTCTAACCTTTGACAGGTTTTGAATCCAGACAGAGCTCCTATGACCTGATGACCATCTCTCCCTTCAGTCCTCTGGATGAGTCCTACAGCCTCTATCCCCACTCTTTGAGAAACATAGGTAAACGCCATCAAAATGGTAATTATAGCAAAGACAATGTAATTCATATAGACTGCTATTGTGTTATTTATTTTAACATTTGTGGTTTGATCAAATCAAACTTGTTCATTCACTTCCACTGTCACTTCAGTTTATAATTTAATTTTGTTATATTTCTCAGATGAGCTGTGTGTGAGTATTGTGCGTTCCCACCGTGAGACGAGCCAGTACCGAGTGGAGGAGTTGCATGCACTGCGCTGGAAGTTGTTCAGCAAAGAGGAGGTCCAAGCCTATCAGAGCAAAGTACGAATGCCCCTTAATCTACTGATGCTCTAGCGCTGAGTGTAGGCTGTATGCACTATCGTACGAAACAATCAAAACATGCCATTTAAGATGACACTGTGCCCTGCTGTCCAATGAGTCAGACTGAGAACTGAGATCTGTTGTGGTGTAATCCCTCCTCTTCTCTTCCCTTTATCTTGTACTTGTGTGTAACAGGAGGAGATGTGATTCTTAGCTGTGATATTTCATATTCTCTATTATTCTATTTAATTAAGATTTTTATTGTTATGTATGAAAGAATAAAATAACTTTTATAAATTCCTCAGGAGAAATTAAATGCAAAAAGTAAAACAACACAAGAAATAAATGAAAGACAGTACAGCTAATGTACAAAAACAGTTTATGTATCAAAAGCTGCTAAAAGAAGCATGTAGTTGTGAAAATGTTACATTTGGTTAATTCCTTGTTTTAATAATATGTAAAACTGTCAAATTATTTGGTAACAGGGGTAAATTTTTAGATCTACCTCTACTTAAAATTCAGTCTCAAATTCTCCTGCCATCCATCCATCCACTTTCCTCCACTTATCCAGGGCCGGGTCGCGGGTGCAGCAGTCTAAGTAGGGACCCCCAGACTTCCCTCACCCCAGACACGTCCTCCATCTCAAATTTTCATATTCTGCAAACCAAATGAAAGTCAATATAGTGATTTATGGATGGGACGAGACACAATTCCCACGAGAATGACACAAGATGAGGTTTTGAGCTAACTTGTAATAAATAAATTGTGCAATCTGGTTTGCCAAGACAGCCCACAACATCCAGAGACTTAAGATACTCTCTGTATTGGCTGGCACATCTCTGCAACATCACATGGCGGTTGAGGACAGTACGTCTGTACTGGCAGATTGGGGTGGTGGCCCCTCTGTTTAAAAAGGCGGACCGGAAGGTGTGTTTCAACTACAGGAGAATCACACTCCTCAGCCTACTCTGTGAGGTTTATTCCAAGGTACTGGAGAGGAGAATCCGACCAATAGTCGAACCTTGGTTGCAGTAGGAACAGTGTGGTTTTCGTCCCGGTCCAGGAACACTGGACCACCTCTATACTCTCCACTGGGTCCTCGAGGGTTCATGGGAGTTTGCCCAACTAGTCCACACTCGTTTTGTGGATCTGGAGAAGACATTCCTTTGGGGTGTGCTTTACTGTCCGGTCCCTGTATGATTGTAGTAGGAGCTGTGTTCGCATTGCCGGCAGTAAGTCGGACCTGTTCCCAGTGCACGTTGGACTCCACCAGGCTGCCCTTGGTCACCGGTTCTGTTCATTGTTTTTATGGACAGAATTTCTAGGTGCAGTCAGGGGCTGCAGGGGGTCCTATTTGGGGACCACAGGATCACATCTCTGTTGTGTGCAGATGATGTTGCTGGCTTCCTCAAACCAGAACCTGCAAGATACACTGGGGCATTGCAGTCGAGTGAGAAGCGGCTGGCAACCCTCTAAATCTGAGGCCATGGTTCCCACGCTTCCTTAGAGATAGGGTGAGGAACACAGGAGGTGCTCATAGTAGAAGCGCTCATAATAGGTGCTCATAGTAGAAGCGCTGCTCCTCCGCATCGAGAGGAGCCAGCTGAGGTGGCTTGGGCATTGGTTCTGGATGCCTCCTGGACGCCTCCTAAGGGAGGTGTTTCGGGCACGTCCTAATGGGAGGAGACCCTGGGGAAGGCCCAGGACAGGCTGGTGGGACTAAATCTCTCAGCTATCCTGGGAACGCCTCAGGATTCTCCAGGAAGAGCTAGAGGAAGTGTGTGTGGAAAGGGAAGTCTGGGCTTACATTCTCAGGCTCCATGACCCAGCCTCGGATAAAGCGTAAGATAAATGGATGGATGGAATCTGGTTTACAGCTTTGGCCACAGCCTCATTGCGATTTTGTCTCTCAGGATCTTGTGGCACAAGATCTTGTCCCATTTCTAGTGACTATATACTGATTGTATTTATATGTCCCTGTGTGTGTGTAGACAGTGGATGAGATGTGGCAGCACTGTGCGATTAGACTGACAGACGCAGTGCAGTACGTAGTTGAGTTTGCCAAACACATCCCTGGTTTCCGTGTCCTCAACCAGAACGACCAGATCGCTCTTCTGAAAGCTGGTAAGAGCTATGCCACTATTTTACTTAAAATTTCTGGGGTAGTCACACATCACATCGGCTCTTCCCAATAAGCAGACTACGCTTAAGGTCCTAAAGCCACCAGGGGCCCCCCAAGAGTGCCCAAACTTTTATTACAAATGATGAAAAATGTCGCATTGCTCTTTAGTCTACTGCATAACATTAAACAAGGCGACAGTACCTCAGTTGGCACAGTATTTGTCCACTGATACGGTTTGAATCTTGTTCTTGACATAAACATCATTGGATGAGCAGTTAGATCCACTTACTCACAGGTTGGCGGTGTGATTCTGGCTCCCACAGATGAATGCTGTGATGATAGCTTTCCACCATCAAGTGTAGTAAATATGCAATGACTGTATCATGATTTAATAAACTGTCTTTATATTTGTCAGGTTCTATGGAGGTGGTTCTTGTGCGCATGTGTCGCTTCTTTAACACCGAAAACAACACGGTCTACTTTGATGGAAAATATGCGGGAACTGAAATCTTCAAGTCACTGGGTGGGTCTCTCTTTAGTGTTATGATGATTTGAATTACAGTATCATGACACAATTATTGACTGCCTGAAAGTAAGAATATTAAAGGTGCACTATGTAATTTTTCTGGTGGAGGCTCCTCCATCAGCTTGTCTCCATGAAGATGTTATTGCTTTGCCTGGAAAGTTCCTCATTATGATATTAAGCTTATCTCCATGGAGACAAACAGATCTATGGAGAGACAAGCTTGCTTACGCTGCATGTTTTTCAAGGTATTTTAGAGCAATACAAACACTTACAATTGAACAAACGTGAAACGAATTTTCACTCAAAAGCAAAGCAATAACATCACCATGAAAACCCCCAACCAGAAAAGTTACTTAGTGCATCTTTAAAAACTATTAAAAACCCTGTATTCACAATAGATCCATTATTACCATACCATACAAATGAAAAGTTCTGATTTAAATATGAATGCTTTAGTCATTTTAATAGAACTTAGGACTAATTACTCTATTGGTTGCTTTTAAATGTTAAATGTGAATATAATTATATTCTCACACCTATTCTCATGATTGTCCTTATATCTTACATCATGCACAGGTCTGATACAGGTTTGTGACAGTGATGTAATGTATTGTAATGTAATGTGTGCATTCTTGCAGCCTGCGGTGACCTGATATCAGCCGTGTTCGAGTTTGCTCAGAGTCTGTGTTCTCTGAAACTCACAGAGCAGCAAATTGCTCTGTTCAGTGCTTTGGTGCTCCTCAACGCAGGTACGGCACTATCACAGGCACTATCACAGCCACTAGTACAGCCACAATCAGAGCCACTAGCACAGCCACTATCAGAGCCACTAGCACAGCCACTATCAGAGCCACTAGCACAGCCACTATCAGATTGCAATGTGTTGCGATGTGAAAACTGTGGTCAAGTGAAAACTAAAATGCAAATGCGCTTTTCCAATTGTGGTTTTATTACAGTCATGTTCAGTGTTGATTTAAAGTTGATTCAAATTTATCTTAGATTTTCATTGATAGTATATTTAACTGTGGTGTAGCTTTAAATTTGCCATTTAAAAGAAATAAACACATAAATATATACATTTACATTTACTGTGATTATTTTTTCCTCCTTTAATCATCATTATCATTACTGTGATACCGTTAAAGGTAATTGAAATGACCTGTACCACTCTTGTTGTTTTACAAATACGTGGCGCTCTCTAGTGGCTTAATGCAGAACTTAACTTAAATGCAAGCCTTTGATCACCCCTTTTTCTGTTTTACAACTCCATTAAAATGCAGTATATATGAAGTACAGAATATCAGAGTATAAAATATAATAATTCAAGCATGCATTTATTTAATATTATGCTGGTTTTATCTATTACACTGCTCTGTCTTGTCTGATGTGTGTAGACCGGCCATGTTTGGAGGACAGAGCCCGAGTGCAGCGAGTGCAGAGAGGTGTCGAACTGGGACTGTCTCATATTTTACAGCGAGACAACCAGGAGAGTCTAATGCAAAAGGTACAACCCACAGCACATCTGCCTGAACATTATACCTCATATGTTTGGGTTATAAAGCCCTTGTTCTGTTACACTATTTTCTGATGTATGTTATAATATTGTTTCCTCATCAAAAAGTTGTGTTGTGTTTAGGGTCATTCACACATGTTTAACACACAATTCTTGCATATTTAAGCTGAGTTTTTCTCTCAAACAGAAAACATTGTTCAATATTGTGATGTCATGTACTACAGGCAGCGCTCCACTGTTTTTAAAATCCATACGTCTTAACTAGAATAATTTGCCTATCTTTACTAAACAAAAGGGGAAAGGTAGCTATTAACTTAAAAAAAAAAAAACACTTCATGACATCACAAGTTGGAACAGACCATTTTGAGCTTTGGGGAGGTAGATAGACTAATAATGCAGAGTTATTCAAATATGTATGAATGAAGCAAAACACAACTTCAGATATGCTTTTGATTATTGTTGATCTGTAATGTCTTAAAGGTGCACTATGTAACTTTTCTGCTTGTCTCCATGGAGATGTTGTTGATTTACCTCAATTGTTTTACAGTATGGCATTAATATATCTATCTCGCATTGATTACATGTGTTTTTGCTGCTAAGAATACCTCGAAAAACATGCATCCTGGCCTCTCTCCACAGTCCGTTACTTGGCCTGGTCTTGTCACCTGCTTTAAAGACACTGTCAGTAACTCTCTTATGTGTGTGTTTTGCAGTTGTACCAGAGGATGGCGCTGCTGCGTTCCCTCTGCAGCCTGCACACAGAGAAACTGCGCTGGTTCAGTCAGCGTCACCCGCACACGGCGCATTCCCTGTTCCCTCCTCTGTACCGTGAACTCTTCACCCCTGACACAGACCAGCAACAACCAAACTCTCTCTAGACACATATGCAGAGAAGAAATATATTTTTCTAAACATAAAGGAAAGAAATCCACTCATAGATTCTATTTTCTTATCAGTAGTTTTAGGATATTGTGTTATTTTAATGAATTTACATAGACCTATTTAACTGTTAATAGGCCTGCATTGTACTCAAGATACAATAGTACAATTTACATAAAACAAAACTTAAAACAGTATTTAAATTGGACCCTTCACATGAGAAGGTTGCAGCTCTTATGAATATCCTCTATATTGCTTTGTTACAGCTTACATCAACAGTTTATGGGCCTTTAACATATAAAGACGGGACCATGTATGGTGATGCTATTACCCGCAGAATAGGAGGCAGGAGATCTTATTAATTACATGATATCTAGGAAACACCCAAAAAGAAAATAAATGTTGAACTTGATCATTAAATTATATTTGTGATTGGCCCATGAAATCACCAGTTTATAGCAAAAATCTAGTCTTTAAATAGTCATAGTCTAAAGTAATAAGATACTTTAATCTAAAGCCACCTATAGGCCTATTTATATTGCATACAAGAGTTCAGCCTGCTGCAGTTTTTCTTGATAAAATGTCAAATCTTTGCTGTGGTTTTGTGTTAACCCGTGTTTTTGTGCTGTTATCTTGGTTTCCTTCTCTGATCCTTAGATACCAGGCATGTCTTTTCCCTCAATATCATCGCTGCAGCCTCATGCTATGCAAAATATGTCAAGATATCTAGGACAAATTCCATAATATGTGAACTTCTCAAATAAGTATTTTGCTTGCTTTTATTTTTTAAGTTTTTTGTTATTGACAGAAGGCTTAAATGTTGAAATAAAGATGTTGTAGCATTAATTGCATTTTGTAGAGACAAGTATGCCTATGCAATGTGGATAAAATGAAATAAAACATGACATTGTAACCCTCCTATCCATTATTTAGCTCCTTTATGCACTATATCGCCATGTCTTTCCATTGACTCTAAAACATACTGTCAGCAATTAGAAAGGAGGACATGTTAGTCATAGGTTGGAGGAAACATGATGTTAGTGAGTCAGAAGTACACGCAAAAAGCAAATGCCAACTCTTCAGAAACTGCAGACATTTTAAAAATACACTAGCTCCCTAGAGATGTTCTTGCTTTGCTTCAAATGTTCCATAGTATGGCATCAAACATGTCTATCTCCATGGAGACAACACCAGGCCAGAAAGAGGCGAAACATATTTTTTGGTTTAACAATAATAACATTTATATCAAATGGGTCTAATGCCATACTGTTGAACTTTCCTGGCCTAGCAATAAAATCTAGCATTAAGAATAAGTGTTTCAGTGTTTGAAATATAAATACATGTAAGTTGAATGAACAGATATGCTATGTCGACATGACCTAAAAGATTTCAAATATCACTGTGTGAAAGCGATGGTGAGTGTTAAGAACGTTAACTCATGACAAGCGTCAAACTTTGCTTTTTTCCATGAGTAATAGTCTAGACTAGCAGGATTACATGGGATGATGAAGTCTAAGGCCACATTCACACACTTGTACTAAAAAATTACTAAAAATTGGGACTAAACTCAGATCTAAACCAGGACTAGAGCAGGGCTAAACCCAGGCTCAGACATGGTTCAAACGTGTAGTCCTGTGAGTGTGAACACAGAGCTGGTGGAGGCTCTTTGGAGGGTATTGTGTGCAGTTTTCAGAGCATTGTGAGGAGATGGAGGGAGTGGTGGAGGTCACAGGTGACACACAGGAATCTTTAAAGCCACTGTAACATGGGGCCCTCCACTCTGTACTTGTTTTATAGGGACAGGTTTATGGGAATTTGTCTTTTGCAGTTTTATTCATAAGTACAGCCTGTTTGAATAACTAGCCTATATTATGGGCTTAGTTAGGACAAGCATATCAAGCCTGAATAGTTAGTGTATTTATTTATTTGGGTAATTTCATTTTGATATCATCGGTGTAGATCTTAGGTCGCTGTTGTTGAGGTTGAAAGTTAGACCTATCTGACACTATGCAGTCCCACCGAGTTCCCTTTACTTTAATTTAGTCATTTAAACCTTGAAACACATGACATTTGAGTGATTTGTCCATGATCCCATAAAATTACGCACTTATGAGTCACGACAGAAACGCGCTGCCCTCCTCCCTGTTTGTTTCACTCCAAAACTCCACAACAACCATAAACACACCGCGAGTTTTGGACCAATAAGAGCCCGTGAACACCTCCTAAGCACGGCCCCTTCAGTCTGCCCTAGACCGAGTGTGTGGGACGTCCGGACAACAGCGGGACCACAGCGCAGACGCACGCCAACATGACCACTGCGCTCTGGGCTTTGGTTTGCTCCTCCGCGCTGCTTCTGGTTCACCTCGAATCAGCCTCCAGTGGTAAATACCTTTATCTTTATATGTTTGAACCAGAAAAAACGTTTGGGCACTTTTTAGTTTTTTTTGGCTTGAGGCCAGACCTATAGCCTACTTCTGCAGACTGACTTTTAGATTGTGTGATAGACCCCTCAGCCTTTGAACAGCTCTCAAACAGTAATAACAAAATACTTTTACTTTTAGTCCTGCTCAAAAATGTAGTGGGGTAGACAGTACAGATACCTCTTCTCAAATTTGTATCCACTTTAAACTCTAAAGTAAAGTACAGGTATGTAAAATGTATACTTAAGTACAGTATTGCTACTTTTACTCTGTTACGTTCCACTTCTTTCTCTACTGTTTATGCATGTAGTTCCTCTGATTACACCAATACTGATTGTGCTGTGATTTGTTTAATCTTGCAGCGGTAAATGCCCCAGATTCACACTTACTGCAGAGGCCGAGGGACCTGTCAGAGATCTTTGATGATTTTGAAGGTGAGTGTTGTGTTTTTTATTATTATGGATAATCTTTTTGATAACAGGAGAACATGCAGATGTCTAATGGACAGTCACCTTTTAGATGCTAAAAGAAAATCTTGACAGAGTATATTTATATATATAAAAAAACAACTTAATTTTCCTTAAGTATTAAACACAGCCATTGTACAAGTGAAGAGTTTTCACCTAACAATGATCTGACATGGTGATATTGGAAGTATGATTTTGGAAGTATTTATGAACAAAATAAATTATATTGTGTATTATTGGGAAGTAGTTTAATATATTATCATTTTCTCTAAGTTCACATGATATCTGCACTTTTCTAACCTGTTTATATAATGAAGAAATATACACAGTATGGAAGAATACATTGTAATGCATTCCAGTGTGTTACAGACCTGCACAGTTGCGATACTTGTCTTTGTTTGTGTATTCTGTATATCTATAAAAACAAGGTGCATGTGAATGAAATGTATCATATTGTGTATTATTATGAGAAAGTAGTGAAATATAGACTATTATTATAACCTTCAGTGAGTCTAGCCTATTTGTGTATTTAAGAAACCTACATAGCAATGCATCTGTTTCATTTGTGTCTTGGGCCTGCTTTAAAGGGCTCATATGACGCTATTTTCTGATCTATGTTACAATTTCATTTCCTGGAGTTGTGTTTTGTTTCATTCACACATGTTTAATACACAAAGCCTGCATATTCACAGTTCTTCTCTCAGTCAGAAAACACTCTGTTTCACCTTGTGATGTCATGTGGTAATACAGGAAGTGCTCCACTGTGTTTTTAAACCATATACACCTTCACTAGAGTCATGTGGATAATCTCTAGACAATCTCTACTGAACACAAGGTAAAAGATAGCTGTTAACTTAACTCAATCACCACCCCTACCACTGCATGACATCAGAAGGTGGAACAGAGTATTTTGAGCTTTGGAGAGATGTAGACAGACTAATAAACCAGGATTACTCAAACA
Source organism: Periophthalmus modestus (assembly GCA_019594935.1). Lineage (NCBI taxonomy): Eukaryota > Metazoa > Chordata > Actinopteri > Gobiiformes > Gobiidae > Periophthalmus > Periophthalmus modestus. The sequence continues at coordinate 7,544,635 of JAIEZT010000124.1, forward strand.
TTTGTAAATGAAGCAAAACACAACTCCACATGTGCTTTTGAGAAGGTAACAGATTTATAACATGGCTAAAAGCTCATAAAAGTCTATCATTTTGTGTAATATAGGACCTTTAACCTGTGCAAAGTTGACATAGTTCATTCTTACATCTATAAAAGACTAACTGCATGTGAAGAGGCTGAAGATGGTGATGTTGTTTTTGTTTTAGCTCACTGTAAACTCTTTTTTGTCTATTTCATGCATTTCTGATTTGTAAGGGTGAATCAGTGGACAGTTATATAATGTTTTCTCCTGTCTCTCTGGGTCCTCTGCACACTTTTCCAGATGATTCCTTAGGGCAGCGTGAATCCACCTTTATCCCCCAACAAGTCATGCAAGGTGCCTGTCAAATACATAGACTCACTGGTTTGATTAAAGTACATAAAATCTGTATTATTATTACTTAGAGCTGCAGCTAATGATTATTTTAGTAGTCAGCTGGTCCACGATACATTTTTTGCTTAGTTGACTAGTTAAACAGTTATTTCTATAAGATGTTGAGAAATGTTTTAATCCAATAAAAGCTGAATTATAGTGATTGAAGGCTTCCAGATAGAGAATATTTAAGAATAAAGGAATAAAGTGTATTATAGTTGGAAAATCAGGGTTTATATTTATGTCACTATATTTGTTATAAAAATGTGTTTTAGAGTCTGGATAGTAGAGATAGTAATTGCCATTATCAAAGTACCATTTTATAGTGGACTAGCCATGATCAGGGGTGGAAGTACTCAATTATGTTACTTACTGTCATATTTTGTGCAGATTTTGAGGTCTTAAGGCTTCAAATGTAGGGATTTGTGTTGAATTTTGTTCAGCCAAAACAATTAGATTGATTTTTTTTTCTAGCTGTTCTTCTTTGTATATTTTGTTCCAATTACCAAAGTGTTAAAAATAAACCTCTCAGCCTTTTAGGTCTCAAACAGTAATAAAACATACTTTTACTTTTCAGTCAAGTTAAAAAATGTAGAAAGTACAGATACCTGCTCTCAAATGTAGTGAAGTAAAAGTAAAAAGTATTAACTTTAAAATATACTATAAATTACAATTTATACTTAAGTACAGTACAGTATTACTACTTTTACTTTGTTACCTTCCACCACTGGCCATGATTAGTGCATATACTGTTACAGCACTACTATCACTACTATATTCATGAGGGTCTTCTTATCGTATCAATAATGATTGTGGTGTAATTTGCTGAAATCTTTTAGAAGTGATGATCCCAGATTCACACTTTCTGCAGAGAGAGTTGGACCTGTCAGAGATCTTGGCTGATTTTAAATGTGAGTGTTTTCATAAAGTATCAAATGCAGTTGATTGTTCCTGAGAAATTTTCACTTATCAATGATTTGAATTGGTTATAAAATAGCTTTATAATAGCAAGAATAGCAAGTTTTGGCTTTGTACTTCTGATCACAGTTAGCTCATGATGTCATTTATTGTCAGTAATCATTCATAAGCGATCTGATTTGTCTAATTGACTAGTATCTAAACATGAAACTCGTTTAGGTGTCAATCCATGGGTTTCAGAATGATGAAAAATTAGGACCATTTCCATAGCAATAAACAATTCAAAACAAATGATTATAATTTTAAACCATCTTTAAAATAACACCAATATAAAAGCCATAAATATGGAAAAATTAGTAAAAAGTGAGTAAATAAGTAAAAACTAATGTATAATTTTCCTTTCTCCTTTTGCCAGCACAACCTGGTCCTGCCTTTTCTCCCAGAGCAAGTGAGTGTCATATTTTATTTAAAATTCTCTTGGCAGCTTCAAGATTCAGTTTGTCAGTGTTGGACCAGATGTTATTTTGTATGAACAAACTCAAAGCACCAGTTTATGATGCAACACTTTCTTAAAAACTTAAAAGTGTATGCATATTTTCATTGTACTTTGATTTATTTTAACTTTAGTCAAGGCCCAAAACATACCTGTTCAGGGCACTGCATCACTTGTTTCATCTTATACTTTATGTAATTATGCATTTTTATTAAGCATATTTGACATATTTACCTCCTCTATTCTCTAGAAAGACCTCTATGAATATTTTGACTGCACTGTTTTTTATTTGGATCATTTTGTTTGTTCAGGTCGCCCCCATGGTTTTGCCCCTGTTGACCCTATAGAGAAGTACCACGTGGTGTTCCCTCTCGCTCGCCCCACTTCCCAAAACATACGGTCCATTTGTCTCCACGGAGCTCGACGCCCGCGCTACCCTGAATCCTACTTCCCTAGGTCTGGTTTTGGGGTGAACAGGCGACAGGGCGATGCAGTGAACACTCTGGAGGCCTGGTATGGGACGTGCTGTGGACAGGATCAGACAGAGGAAGCGCTCCTCTGTTGCGCCATACAAGCTGTAAGTGAAACTGCTGCCATGGCAACATCTGCTAATTTACACTGTTTTGTTTCCTTCACACGTTTAACACGCAAATGCTTTATATTTAGGCTGTGTTCTTCCCTCAAATAGAAAACACTTCCCCCCTTGTGATGTCATGTGGTAATACAAAAAGTGCTCCACTGTGTTTTTTAACTCCACACACCTTAACTTGAATTATTTGGATAATTTCAGCCCTGAAATTGCCAATCTGTACTGAACTAAAGGTAAAAGGAGCTGTTGACTTCATACATACCACTACATGACATCACAGGGTAGAACAGAGCATTTTGAGCTTTGGAGATGTAGACAGACTAATATTAAAGGGTTACTCAAACATCTGTGAATGAAACATATCTCAACTCCAGGTATGTTTTTGAGGAGGTAACGAGATTATAGCTATTATATGGCTCGAAAATCAAGTCAATTTAGCATAATATAGGATGTTTAAAACTGCTTCGACTTATTTCTAAACTCTTAAAACAGGGATGTTTATGCAGTTTTTATTCAAGACTGACAAAACTGAAAAAATGACTGGATGAATGTATTAATGTACTTACACACTGCTGGCTAGTGATGGCATGAATGTAGTGCAATTTTTAACTTGACCCTTTTTGGGACCCCAGCCCCTGGGACAACAGATGGAAACTAGCCTTTGGCTATAATCTGGTGTATTTACTTTCATGTTGTTTCATGTCTGTTCATTAATACACATTGTCCCAGTCAAATAAATAAATAAATAAATAAATAAATAAGACAGTGCCATGGACTGAATGAACGGTTATAAAAAATATAAAAGAATACGTGACGGATCCATTTCCTCATGTCTCCATGCTCTTCTCTCTTGCACTCCTGGATTCTTGTCTCTGATTGGTTGTTTTTTTCAGATAATGACTTTAGGGCATTTTACCATAAAGATGTACCCCTAGAGAAACTGATCCAGCTTCATAGTACCACTAAACCAGAGTTAAAGGGCAGATACATATATACACATAAGCACTTCCTGCATTACCACATGACATCACAAGGTGGAACAGAAAAACTCAGCCTAAATATGCAGGGTGTGTTAAATATGTGTGAATGAAACAAAACAAAAAAAAAAAACAACCCCAGGTATGTTTTTGATCAGGTAACAACATTATAACATGGTTTATAGCTCACAAGAGTCAATTTTGTGTAATATAGGACCTTTAAGCCCAAAGATATCTCGCAAACCCTCTTGTTCAGTGCCTCAGGTGTGGAAGGAATGGAAGAATAATCACATAATGTAGCTCTTTGAGAAGCGTGTCAGGATTGTAAAAGCCAAAACAAATAAAAAAAATATTATTGTTGCCATGACTCAGAACTGACTATTTCCATGGTTCAGCTGTTTAAATATCTTTTTTATTTGATGCCATTTTATTTGTGGTTTTTGGAAGAGGGAGTCTTACGGGTATGTTCATACTTGCTCTAATTTGATCCTGGTTTAACTGTGATGCAGACTTGGTTTGGTCATGTTCCAGCTCTTATTTAGTCCTGATCTAGTCCAGGTTAAGACCTATTTTTATTTTGTTGTGGTGTGTGTACTGTTTTTGTGCAATGGAAGAATGCTGTAAATTGTTTGACCTTTTTCATATAAATCCATAACACGATAAGAGTGTGCACAAACACATTCTTCACATTTCAGCAAAGATAGTGTTTGCATATGTGAGCGCTTTGGAGGATTTTTCCCGATAAGCCTTTTATAAACACACCAGCAGACGTAACAGACAGGCCTTGGCTTGAGCTTCACAACCTCCTCCCTGGGGCTTAAACTAGTCCCATATAGTTAAAGATGCGCTATGGAACTTTTATGGATCCGCTCCCTCCTTGTCTCTATGGAGATGTAACTGATCTGCCTGGAATGTTTCACTATATGGAATTAAATGTATCTTAATATCTCTCCATGGAAACAAGCAGGTAACGCCACTACTCTAAATGACAGATCAGATCAACAAGAATGCATGTTTTAAGGGGGAAATAAAAAGAGGTTTAGTCAAACAAATGCAAAATAAGTATGTTTAAAGCACAACACAACTAGCATGCTAAGAACACACTTCCTGATTATCCAGCAATAAAACGCTTTAAATTGATGCATACAGTACACACTGGACATATTTTGACCTCAAGAGCTGCTTATAGAATTTATATCTCTACTGGGCAAGACAATTTTGTCCAAATACATGGAAAAAAAAATCGGGTAGGGGGGTTTTAATGTCACACATTTTAGGCAAAGCACAACATCACAACCCCACACCAGAACCATATACAGGAACTCCACACCAGAACCCCACAGCAAAACCCCACACCAGAACCATATACAGGAACTCCATGCCAGAACCCCACACCAGAACCACACACCAGAACCTCACACCAGAACCATATACCAGAACCCCACAGCAGAACCACACACCAGAACCTCACAGCAGAACCATATACAGGAACCCCACAGCAGGACCCCACAACAGAACCCCCACACCAGAACCCCACACTAGAACCCCCACACTAGAAAAGTATCTTTAAGAAGCTCTTTGTGTGTAATCACAGAAAATACAAGATTTAAATGATATAATAATTTATGATATTGTGTTTTTCTGTTTTCCTCAGTGGGAGAAGTCTATCAATCATTTTTGTGAAGTGGGATTTACCATAAAGGCTCCTCATTTCCACTGCTGTAAAGTCAATAGCAGCGAGAGGCTTCCATGCTTTGACCGCGAAGCTCCAAACCCAGACTATAACCCAACAGAGGAGTCAACTGTGCAACCCGTGGCCCCTGATGTCGAGTTCAACTTTGACTCCAGCTCCTGCCCCAGGTAAGAGGACCAGTGACGTGCGGTGAGGTTCGTGGCTGTTGAGGCACTGATGTCGTCACAATCAGATTTACAAACATATAAACCAGGTGTCACTGCATTTGGCATTTATTTTGATATGAATTCATTTTGCTCTGACATAAACTGGCTACTGATCCATGCATGATCTTTAATAAATAGGTGCCTTTTTCCTTTAGACTTTACATAGGAGTGGTATGAATGTATACAGATTAGAATAAACATTTATCTCGTCTTCCTCATGAGTCCGAGGAGTTGATCAATCCAAGTTATTTTTAAAATCTTGTATTTGGCAATACAGCATTAATAAATATCATATAGATTTGAATTAGACAGCAGAATTGTAAAAGGTGCATTTGGCCTACATTTTCATGGTACCAGTACTCGCATTAATACCTTTCCCATTAAAGTGCCATGTTTTTATTTTATTTTTACTTTACTTTATATTGCTCATCTTATTACTAGTCTCAGGATTGCTTTGTCACACATCAGTAGATTTTGTTAAATATTAAATGTAGCGTTTATGCGAAAGTCTCCTAATACTATATGTGATAAATGTAAATGGTCAATATTCACATTTTTATACAGCACTTTTCCACCTTCAAGGCAAAGCACTTTACATCAAGGAACCACTCACCCATTCACACTGGGGGTGAGGTGGGTATGTGTCTTGCCCAAGGACAGAACAACAGCATTCATCTGTGGGAACCTTTTTTTTTTCTATCTCACCCCCAATGTATTTACCAGAAGTGGCCCTGCAACTATGGAGTTGTTCTATGGTGTTTTTGTTTACTTTTTATAGTGCTTTTGTGTCTCTAGGCCAGTAACAGTTTTTGATGTTTGATTAGACCAGTAATGTAATGTTTTCTTTACCTTTGATTCTCTGTTACCATAATAACACTGTCAGTTACCATGCGTGCAATTACTGTGCTGTTAAGTCCTGCCAAATTTGTTAAAGATATTGCAAAACACATGTCCTTTTGCTTATTTTAGTGGAGATGATTCATCCTGTGTCTCATATCTACAGCATGTCAATGACTCCTCACAGCATCAGAAACGGAAGAACAGAAAAAAAGAAGGGAAACAAACCAGCTCTGCCTCTTGAACTGGATCTGGGCTTCCCTCTTGCTGCACCGACTGATTCTAATATCGAGTCTCTTTGTCGTAATCGCAAACTGCGACCGCATTACAACATCAAATGTCTGAAAGGGCTGGACCAAGCGGCTCTTCAGGCAAAGTCCATCAACTCCCTCGAAAAATATTTCAAAATATGCTGCAGAAACAAGAAGGAACGCATTCTCTCCTGCGCACAGACATCAGTAAGATATTCTGGCTTTACTCTTGTCCTGGTTTAGTCCCAGTTTAAGCAGCTGGTGGTCTTTCAAATAGGGGAACATGATTTATTTTTTTGACGTTATTATAACTAATTACTATATAAAAAATATCTTATTTCCATGGTAAATATATTCAGTCAACTGATATTAACACCGGTGAATAATAAATAAAAATCTAAAGTTCTGCACCACAGGGACTATAGGCCTGTGTCTGTATTAGACTTGGTTTGCCCTGTTTCAGGCATAGTATAATCCAGGTTTAGTTAGTGTTTAAAGATGGAACTAAACCAGGACTAGAACAGGACCAAACCAGGTCTAGAATAGCAGCAAACCTTGTATAGAACAGGACCAAACTAGGACTAGAACAGGACCAAGCCAGGATTAGAACAGCACTAAACCAGGAATAGAACAGCACCAAACCAGGTCTAGAACAGTACCAAACCAGGACGAGAACAGTACCAAACCAGTACTAGAACAGGCCCAAACCAGGACTAGAACAGGCCCAAACCAGGTTTACTTCAGAACTAAAGTGGACTCAAACAAACGTCATCAGATGTTCATACTTATCTGTTTTTCTAGTGTATATTCTATTGTTTTGTTTTGACAGTGGAAAGAGGGGATGAAAAAGTTCTGTGTCGCTTCTGAAGAGAAAAGGATTAATTTCCCCTGCTGCGAGGGTGGAGTTCAGTTTGAATGCTTTAAAAACATCTCCACAGACCCTGGCTACAGCAAGACTAACACAGAGGAACAGTCACTGAGCAAAATATGCAACACTCACAAGATTATCACAAAGAAGTAAGTAGTTTTGTGCATTTTTAAGGGACATATTCAGTAAAATTAATTTTTATTAACTCATTTTTCCCTCACCAATAGCTTAGCCAAACCTGTATTTTAATTGATTTTTTAGTAGTAAAAACGTGTAAGTAAAAAAAAAAAAAATGGTTTTGTGCTACGGTAAAATTCTGCTATGAAAATTCAAGTATCACACAAAAAGAACACTGTAAAATTAAACATGCAGGAATATCTTGGAATACTATTATTTGAATGTTATCTTGTGTAGACAAAACTGCATCTACACTTCTTATTGTGTTTTGTATGATAAACTGTGTATCTCTATTTCCAGATTCCCAGTTGGATTTCCTCTCAAGAGAGTGGTGAACAAATGCTGCCGCCTGTTGCCGACAGAGAGAAGTGCATGTGTCCCACAGGCGGTGAGCTAGTACTTTTCAAATGTTACTAATCATCAGGGCTGCAAAATGATTACATTAGTTGGTTGAGAGGTCACAATTGGTAAATGACAAAGGGTGCAATTATTTAAAGGTCCACAGTTCTGGAGAATTTGTCACCTGCTTGTCTTCATGCTGTGCCTAGAAGGTTCCATAGTATAGCATTACCTTATATATCGCCATGACACCACCAGGCCATGTTACAGGTCAAATCTGTAGAGGCATCTCAGAATGTGTTGGTTTTTCATGTATTTTGAAGCAATTCAAATGAATAGATATTAAATAGTATTTTATTGTCCCAATTAAATAAATGTGGCATTTCAGGCACAGAAGAGCATCTGCATGAACACAATTTTTCCACTAGAAAAATTATATAGTGCATCTTTAAGTAACATAACATCCTCTTCATTATTCAAAATATCAATTTTGTTATGTTAAATTTGGTAACAATGTAATTTTGACCTCTTAACATGTTCTGAAATGCATATGATTCTTCTTTTAGTTTAGCAGTTCATATTTCAGTCTTCTCTCTAATACTCCTGGATGTTTTGAAAATGTGCACTTTCAATGTTATCCTTAAACATAAATCACAAATAGTAAAAAATGCAGTTATATATTATATAATATATATATATATAATTATATATTATATTTTTCCAAAAGGGTTTATCCTAGTCAAATTGTATCTCTAATATCCCAGTTGAAGTTTTTGTCATTACTTTATAAACCAATTTTATTTTTAATAGGTGTTGGAACTGTTTGAAGCAACTTGTTCATCCCAAAAGTCTCCACCATCTGTCAAACGCTGCTGCCACTTGTCGTCTGCAGAGTGTTTCAATAAAATTATCATGGATGCCATCACCAAGGCAACCTCACGCCCGAGAAAGAAAATATGCCCAGTGTCCTAAACCTGTGAAAGACCTGTGCAGACTCTACTGGATAGGGTTTTTAGACTAAGTACTTAGAAGTGTGAAACTGCAAACTGCCTTTTACAGAGAGAGAATTTACATAAAGAAAAATTATGGTTTAACCTACTGTCCTGAATCCTCTGTACACTAGATTCACTATCACTATTTTTATAGAGGTCTTTTCACAGAGAATATCCATGTTTTTCAGATCAGATGTTACGTTTTTATTCTTTTGCTGTTATTTTGTGTATTATGTGTGTCCAATAAAACTTTAATTAAACAACCAAATTTTGTGGTGAATAAAAGTTATTGTAAAGTGAAATGTATTTTCCCCTTGGGCTTTATAAACATCAGTATTTGACATTCATGCAGATTATTGCATGTAGTTACTCATTCATATCAGCAGTGCTTTTCAGAAATATTAATTTATATAAAATTATACTGTAGCCAACATCCAGACCTGGTACATTTAACAAGCATTTCACAATCTGACAGAAAGAAAAGCAAACAGCTAATCTCAGCAGACCTATTGACTGTAAAATGTGGGTGTTATAGGCGATAAAAGGGAAAAACAAATGTATAGGTGCATATTTACAGCTGGGTCTTCTGCATGTATCTAACACATGACAGTGGAGAAAACCACATATGGCACCTCCTAAACACTGCGGTGAAGATGGTAATACAAAGTGCATGCAATGAAAATTAAGATAAAAAAAAAATATACTATTAATAAATGTATATATTAAAAAAAAAAAAAAACAGATCGGAAAAAAATTAATGCCATTGCCAGTGAGCATAATAAATATAAAACAACAAATAATAGTAAAATATAAACTTTTACAATATAAAAAGTATGCATATGTACAAAATAGAGACAGAATAACAGTGCAAACTAGAGGTAAAAAATAGATAAGAATGTGGTTATAACTGATTCTTTTCCTTTTTTCATTTTTCAAGCCATCACATCAGACAGAAAATCCCACTTTTTGCAACTTCTTTGGAATAATCCTCAATCTTACATACAGTACCACTATTTACAGCAGAGGCGTGCACTCCCCGCCTCTTCCACCAGATGGCGCTGTGTGAGCGTATCCCTGAGCAGCGGGACTGAGAGCCGCAGATAATAATGGCGTCTGCGGAGACGGAATCGGGATCAACAGCCCCTCCAGGTATTTTACAGAAACTGACATCTTCTCAGCTATTTTGCTATATTTGACGAGTTTGATACGTGTAGGATATTGTACCAAAGCGGATGTCTGTGTGTTAATGCGGCCACTGCTTCATTAAATCGACCCGAGCCGGTTAGCTAGCGCAAATTAGCTAACTAGCATTGTAGCTTTTACAATAATCCAAATGAACAAAACAACAGGTAACTACAGGGAATTATCACAACAAACTATAGACAGTTTTCCCACGTTTGCCTGAGTTTACTGTGTTATCTCTTTTGACCGATCTCGTTATCTTCACTATCAGAGCCACTTAACCAAGAAGCAGATAAACTCTCCCTCAAACCACGTTGGCTAAAGCTCTTTCCTATCAGGGCTGTTAACTTTATAGATATAAATACAACCATAAGAAACTGTGTAGTATATTTGGTTGTTGTAGGAGTCGGGATTTCACTAAGGCCCTCATTATAACCTAAACTGGAATAGCAGATCCGCAGTTCTTTTGCCGTGGCTTTTCATCATGTGGTTACACCCCCACTTCTGCACGACTTCAGAGCATTCAATCATTTTGTACAAGGCGACCCTGATCTCAATATGATTTTACCAAGGCTGTTACCTTTGTTATAAACTTCAACCAACATCAGTACAGCCGTAGAGTCATTTATCCACTTAAAATTATACCGAGTAAATATAAGAATAATGTAAAACTTAGTTCCTATTGCGTGATGTTTATATATAGATAGACACGTTGAGCTGTGTTTGGGTTGCTGAGATCGGGGCCAGTGTACAGGGCGTCCTGGGTGTTGTTGAGATGAACAGATGGTTTGTTTATTGTAGTGTAGGACTGCTATGACAACGTAATTGGGTTAGACTTAATTCCTTGTCGAATCTGGTGGACTGTAGCCTTCAAGCCAAATCATGATTATAGCTTGTGTCTCTGACAGTGACATGTTTGTTATTATTACACCTGGCTCATATCTGCCAAGTGACAAAACTGGGCTATGAATATATTGTTGCCAGTGTATTGTGTTTATTTATTCGGTGACATGCTCCACAGATATTAGGACTCAGTTCTGGAGGAGAGCTTTACAGCGAGGTATTGGCATGGTGTGGGTTTCTGTGTGATGAGAAGCTGCATGGATAGGCTATTACAGTGTGTGCTGGTGTTAAGTGAAGGGAAATGTGGGCTGTAGCCACTGTGTCCCTGCAGGCCACAGTTTGTCCTGAAAACTGTGATGATGTGCATGGAAATCAGTGATTCAGAATTCACACATTTTACGTACATTAACTTGAACAGTATGTGTGTCATCATATGACTTGGGCCTGTTTTTGAATGCTGAAATGGGTTGCTAGAGTGTTTTTGTAGAGCACTTGTGGCAGAGTCGTATCTTCTGGGAGTCCCATGAATCTGGAACATAACCCACATTTATTTTAGGTCTCAAAGTCATTGGCCAGAGCTGGAAATAACCTCTAATTAACCAGTTTTTTTCAATTTATTTTAACAAATGTGATTTTATAGATGGCCTTTAATTCCCCGAATGTAAAATAATATTGTATTTTATTGTTTCTCTATTTTCAGGGGCCAGCAGTATCAGAAGAATGGCTCCATCTGATGTAAGTAAACCTTAGTGATGTTAACTCTGATCAGACCTGGGAAGATCAGTCATCTCTTAAAGTAGTTTTTTTCCATTTAAATGCTTCCTGTTTGAATGAAGAAAAAACACTATGAAATGAATAATAACCCAGTGACTGTCACACTACAGATGCCTGGCTCTTCAGGCACCACTCAGAGCATGAAGAAGACCATCGGACACAGAGGGGTTGAGACTACCACAGGAGAGACCACATACAAAAAGGTCAGGCCTGAGAAGGGCTTGGCCTACTCTTTTTGGAACAGTGTATTAGACTTACTCATTTATCAGCAGGTTAAATGTGTGCTGTTTTTATTTGGTAGACTACATCTTCAGCTCTCAAAGGAGCCATTCAGCTGGGCATCGCACACACAGTCGGCAGCTTAAGTCAAAAGGCAGAAAGGGATGTCCTCATGCAGGACTTTGTGGTGGTAGAAAGTATTTTCTTCCCCAGGTGTGTTACTTTGATATTGACATTTCCTTGTTTATGTCTGCAGTTTCACTGCATGCCCTCTTCCTCTGTTTATAGTGAAGGCAGTAACCTGACACCTGCTCATCACTACAGTGACTTTCGCTTCAAAACTTATGCTCCTATTGCCTTTCGCTACTTCAGAGAACTGTTTGGGATTCGACCCGATGACTACCTGGTTAGTGCTTTTTGGAAGTGTAACTACTCTGTGGACATTTTAATAAACATGTTTGTTAAATGTTACAGTATTCACTCTGTAATGAGCCCCTTATCGAGCTATCTAACCCTGGAGCCAGTGGATCGCTCTTCTATGTCTCCAGTGATGATGAGTTCATCATTAAAACAGTTCAACACAAAGAGGCTGAGTTTCTGCAGAAGCTGCTGCCTGGATACTTCATGGTGGGCCTCATTAGGCAATTTCTAATCTACAGTTTATATTATGCTTACTTAAGGGGCAAACTGCTTTCATGTGTTTTATTCTTTTGCAGAACATAAACCAAAACAAGCGCACGCTGCTGCCCAAGTTCTACGGGCTGTACTGTGTCCAGGCCGGAGGAAAAAACATCCGCATCGTAGTGATGAACAACCTGCTGCCGCGGATCATCCCCATGCACCTGAAGTACGACCTGAAGGGCTCCACCTACAAGAGGCGGGCATCCCCCAAAGAGAGGGAGAAGGCCGTCCCCACATACAAAGACCTGGACTTCATTCAGGACCTGCCCGATGGACTTCTGATGGAGGCCGACAACTACAATGCTCTGAGCAAGACCATACAGAGAGATTGTTTGGTAAGGCCTCTCTGTATTGTTTCATTTATGACTGCAAAAAATGTATAATGAAGCATCATGTTGTTGTCACGATACTAAAATTTCAAACTTGTGAAGAAGTTTGATACTGTATAGTTTACCATATAACCATCTCCATATCTTTCCTGCAAATTTTTTTAATTACAAATTTGATCATTTGGACTGTTGAATTTGAGGGCTTGAAAATATTTGTGCTGAATATTTAAAAGTTTACATTTTTGTTTGAAATTTTAAACACATGAAATGAATACTTAAAAATTCAGCAATTGAACTTCAGAGTGAAAATAATTAAAAAATGTTTTTTTTAAACTGAAAGTGAGAAATTCAAAAGCATTTAAAATTCAAAATCTGATTAAACAAATAACCTTCCATATTATTCATATTTCATTTGTTTGTGTATTTCAGCTTTTACAGAGTTTTAAGATTATGGATTACAGTCTTCTCATGGGGATCCACAACATGGACCAGGCTAACCGTGAGAGAGACCGTGTTTACTCTGGAGACAGTGGGGGGTCAGAGGGCGCGGTGACCCCAGACCAACGGCGCCCCCAAGCCCAGAAGAGTCTGTACTGCACTGCCATGGAGTCCATCCAGGGAGAGGCCCGAGGGAAGGGGGCACTAGACTCAGAAGACCAGTGAGTTCAGTTGTTGTTTTCAGTAGAGTTTGAGAGGTGATCATGGCAAAAGACAAAGTTAAAATCTGTCAATTGGACAAATCATTGTAGGAGTGAACACGTTTCGCTGCTCATCCAAGCCGCTTCTTCAGTTCAGATTTTAACTTAGTCGTCCAGGTCTGATCCATAGCAAAAGACAGAGGGTTTACACAGATAGAGGTGATCATGGTTAATGGTAATGATCAGTTATTTGTTATTATAGACATAATCAAGTAAGAAAATACCAGCAATTCTTTTTGTGAAGTAATCTTTGTGATGCAAGTCTTTTCATTTACCGGTGGTTATAAATGCCACAAAAATCATGAGTTTTTTGAGAGCCTAAATTTTGATATGACAGTAAAACTTAGAGGGGGAATTATGCTTTATTTATTTATTTATTTATTTTTTTAATTTTTTTTTTTTTTTGAGCTTTCTATCATGTTATAACATTCCCCCATGAAAAACATACCCTAAGTGATTTTATATGCATTATTGAGTAATCTTGCGATCTCTCCCAGACACTACTTCAACCCTCCTTATGGTTTGGAGTAAGAAACTGTACAAGACTCAGCCCACAAGCTTACGTAACCAGGAACCTCTCTGGAGCACTCCTGCCCGTGCTCCCACGCAGCCATTTTTCATAAATAAGAGCTGAATACAAAGCAATACGCTGCATTTTTGCTGGGAGATTGTGTTGTGATGGCTCTCTGAAGGGGGAGTGTCAAAAAAAGAAAATTTAAATAAACTAAACATTTCAATAAAGTTGTTTCCAAAATAATAAAAAGTAACATGGCGATCGAAATATATTTTGTGTTAAAAATTAATACCCTATCTTTAATAGGTTTTGTTTGAGTAAAATGAATTAGATTAAATGTGCCTGACACTCACTCCGAGCATGAAGAAGGCAATATAGGAAACAGACTGTATAAAGTTTCTTTGTGAATAGAGCACTGCTGTCAGTGCTATATTTGAGTGGACACTAGTCAGTAAGAGTTGAATGATGCAGAGTGCTGTCGCTCTGGACTTCTCATTACAGCATGGGTGGGATTCCAGGTCGAAACTCAAAAGGAGAGAGGCTGCTCATCTACATCGGCATCATCGACATCCTGCAGTCCTACAGGTTAGTGTCACATCTGCTCACTGTATTATCACACTGTTTAATGCGTCATCATGACTCATCTAAGTGTTTCACAGGTTTATCAAAAAACTGGAGCACTCCTGGAAGGCACTAGTCCATGATGGGGTATGATGCTTGGCTGAATAGAATTTTGTCAACTTGATGTATATCACAGTTAATGTAACTTGCCTATAAAATATAATTAATAGATCTAAGATGAATTGGCTTATTTTTATATATACATTTGATGCTGTTTTCTCTCTCTCCACAGGACACTGTGTCTGTGCACAGACCGGGCTTCTATGCTGAACGATTTCAACAGTTCATGTGCAACACTGTTTTTAGGAAAATCCCCTGTGAGTTCAAAGCATTCATTTTAAAACTCAGGACTTTGAACTGCCCTTTGTGACTTGTATTGATGTTTACAGTGAAAGCATCTCCGTCTAAAAAGAGTCGAAGTGGGGTTCCAGGTGGGCTCAGGAGGGCTCCAACACTGGGGGCTCCCACCCCTCTCTCTCACACAGGACAGTCCATGGAACCCAGAATAGTGTATCATACTCACTTCAAAAGCACTGAGTCTGAGGGGGAGGCTGGTGAGTAGCAGTCAAAGCTTTACTTCAGAAACATGTTTGTGAACAAGTCATCATTATTGTTTATCTGCAGGTGTGCAGTCAGGCCGGCCAGATCTGCTCCCCAGGACCCCTCCCCCTGCAGACTGCCCCACTGAGGCTGAGGCCAACCTCTCCACATCATCTGTGGGTAGCACAGGGGTCACCACCTCGTCTCCTCGCCTACGGTATCTCATTAGAGCTCTAATTACATACGTGTGATGATTTATCTATGATGTAGTAATGATTTTTCCTTTGCTCAGATCTGTTGGGGTGGAAGTGCACAAATCAGAGAATACAGAACATGAACAAATTGCTCTTCACAGGTGAAGCTGATCCGATGACCTCTGTACACTCAAGAAAAAAAAACAAAAACCCTCAGACTTACTGTAATTGACTCTTTTTGCTATTTCTGTTACAGTTTGGATGCAGAAGGGGCTGCAAATGTGACTGGTAACTCATCAGGAAACGAAGATGTAGTTTCACTATCTGACGTTATCCCAGAGACTAACATCAACTTTGTATGTCAACACTGTCTGTAGCAGTACAGTACAATAGTTGTGGTGAGTTTCTAACCTTCTTAAATTGTCCACAGTAAAAGCAGACGCAGTGCCATAGCACTGGTCGTCTTTGAGACGAGTGGTGTAGTGTAAAGGAGACATTCAGAGCGACCCATCCTTCCTGGACGCGCAGTTGCACATTTGGGTCTCTTCTTGTTTGACGCTAATAAAGATGTCTGCTACAGTGAAGGTTCAAGACGTGAAGGTGAAGATCTCTGGCAGGATCCATTTTTCTCAGCCTTCACCGTCACTGTGCGTAATTTCATTTCCATTCTGACCCCAAACGGAGCTCCCAAACCGGGCTCTCAAATGCCCCTGAGAAGGCCCTGATCTGGCAGCTCTGTAGAAGTTATGGCATGAAAGTTTTGTTTTTCACCTCAGTTAAAATGGTCCTTCAACATTCTGCAGACAGTGTGGTGGGCAGCAAACAAGAGTTTGTCCTGTGGACTTGTATAAAGACACTGTGAGTGGACAGGATTTGTGTAGGTGAAAATATGAAGTAGGTTCACCATGAGTGACCTCAGGAGCTGGAGAAAATCCAATGGAATAGTTTGTATAGTTCCTAAAGCTGCTGTTTGCTTTTCAATCATTTCCTTCCTTGATCACACACTTACTGGTTTAGAGTTAAATTCTGTTCTTTAGTCATAGTTTTCCTGCTGGAAGGCACAGTGGTGCTATTAAGATCCAATAGGGTCTTCCACTACTGAATGTACATTAGTATTTTTGAAGTAATTTGAAGAGCTGCATCTGTACAATGGTGTATGCCTCCTCTAATGAGACAAATTGTATAGCATTGCTGGAGAGTAGATCTTGTTGCTCCAACTCTGAGTTTGGTGTTAAATTTGTGCTGAAAACTGCCTTATCACTACAGCCAAACTGTTCAAACTGCCGTCTGTGTGGACCAACGGGTCACAGGTCGTCTCGGTTCAGAGGGGGAGAGTAGTTCAGTTTCTCTTTGCTACAATACAAGATATTGTAAACTTAATTTTGACATCAGATCTGTGAGAATGTTCATATAAATCATTTCTGCTGGTAACAGAAATGAACCCTGCCCTCATCCGCGCTTGGACCAATACGACTGAATGCGACGTGGAGCTAGTTTTTGTACAAGTATAGTCTTATGCTGCTTCTACACAGCTGTTTCTGTTGACACTAAATAAGACACTTTTGTTTGACTATCAACCATGAACACATTTCATGAAGAGATACTTGAGTGGTCCAGGGAGATTGTTCTTCCAAATCATCTCATCTAATGTATTAAGTAGTATAAAAGATTGAGGCAATGCAAGGTGAGGATACAGACAGAAAGAAGTCCTTTTTGAAAGCACAACGGAGGAATACGGACTGAGAATTTGAGGCACCAAAGATAGTCAGGGTTGAAGTACGCGTAAAGATTAAACTCTAAAATTTAAATGTTTGTCAGATAATACTTATATCTGATTGTTCTCAGACTTTTGTAAAATAACTGTTGGTCAATCACACTTTAATTTACACTACTTGTGATTATGTAACAACATGTAATAACATTGTTATAAGGGATATTACATGTGGTTACTATGTACCTAATGAAGTAGGTACACTGTATTAAGGGTAGTGTACAAATAAAGTGTTTAAGCCTTGGCATTTCAAACTGAAGTCTATTTAACAGTGGCATCTCACCCTTTTTTAAATTTTGTTTGCTATACTTGAAGTTATCTGGAGTTATGTTTACGTTTGAGGAATTTGATATGCACAACCACCAAAGAAAAACACTCCCAAGAATGAAGGATTAAAACTAAAACAGAAGGGTTTAAAGGAAAAAAAAACATTTAAAGACAAAGTGTATTTTATCTAATAAGATTATCCCGTGTACAGTGGATGTATGGCATGTACATAATGCTTGAACACTACATTTAAATCAATGCAATATAAAATGCAATCCATGACATTTTCAGAAGAGTGTATTTATTAACGAGACTGATGTGGCTGAGCAGGTTTTTGTATATGGCCCTTAAATGATTGTTCAAATACTGTAACTGACAGAAGGATGTCTGAGACTTGATAGCATGTGCTGCCTATGAAAGGGGAAGTTTTATAAATTAATTTTTATATTTCGTGTTTAGATATGACGTATTCCATTATGATTGTGCTTTTTACATGAATGTTCACATGGCTGCATTGCCAGTGTTGCTGGGTGTCCTCTATGCTTCAATACTATATTTTTAATCTGTGTAAATTGTGGATATGTACATACAAGTCACGGAAATGCCTTCTCATTCATAATGTGCTGTTTGTCTTTCTGCCATGTTTTATTTATGTGGTGGTGACATGATTTTAAAGGATTAAACATATTTTTAAAATATATTCTCTTTTCTGATATGAGTTGGGTTTTTTTTTTTTTTAGTTTAAAAGTGCCAAATAATAGTGAAATTGCTGTCCATAGAGGTGGGTATATTTGCAAAATTTTCAGACATGGACCCCCATAATAACCATGCGACCACTGAAGTAGCTAAACCGGGTATTTCATGTAATATCTTTTAAGTAGTTTCTTTACCTAATTTTACTAACCTTTAATATTTCATGATTTTTGAACCTACAGTTCAGTTGTGAAAATCTTTTCACTCTACCCAATGCCATAAGTATTAAGTATATTACACAAACAATATAAAATAATATACAGTGTCAATGTCCCTTGCTATTACCCAGTTCTGATTACATAACTCTGCTTCTCTGCCCCAGTTATTGAACACTGCCCCAGGGAGAACTTTAGATTTTCCATAATATATTTTTCATGTAGTAATGGAGGTAAACACAGATGTGAACCTTTGAAATGTTCACATGAGATCGGGCTGTATGGACTACAAACAAGTGTCCATGACTTCTGAAAACATACACGGGTAAAATACGAAATACACTCCATCCTGGTGTGAACACAGCTCTTTCAGCGGCCTGTTGCAGCGCAGTGTGCACATTTTTCAAAATAAATAAGTTGTTTGTAATTATTGCTAGACCCGATGTCTAGCATAATTATTTTTTATTAATTTACTAGAAAATCTAGTAACTGCAGCTGTCAGCCTCACATCTAGACAAGCGCCACAAGTCTTTCTCCAAAGTTGTAAATGTGAGCGGCTGAGCATACATTACCCATAAGCCCCATCGCGATGACGCATAAGGTGAAAGGTTAAGTCGCCAAGATGGTGCTCGAAAGCACTATGGTTTGGTAAGAAATGGTTTTGAAATATCTTTAAAACATCTTTAATACGATAGATGGACAGTTGTGTATGTATATGCTTTTTAATGTTTAGTATTATATTATAGTATCGATGTGGTTTGGGGAGTGTTTTTTTGTAAAGGGATGATCTTGTACATTCATTTATTTCCTGAGTCATGGTTAGCATTTGTCAAGCAAAAAAACGGGCAAAAAATGAACTATAATTTTGTAATAATGTAAAACTATAACATTGCCACGCCAGTTACCTAGATAAATATCTGATTTTATGTTTTAAAAGTATGAGGATGTTTGTTTTAGTTACATCGGTTTCATTTGACAGGAGCTGGGGACTTGTGTTTTGTTAGCTATCTAGCTAACTAAGGCTTTCGAGATGTTTTGGTCCAATGAGAATAAGAGAATACATTGAAATGTCACTTCTGCAATTCCACATTATTATTCCAACCTAAAGACTGCTGTTTAGATCAAATACTCAAATACTAGGGTTGGCATTGTTTGTTTCCCCTTTATAGATGCGACTGTAGTGGGGACTATGGTGGGGTTACCAGACGTCCCTAATCACCCGGGGCAGTCCCAGTTTTGAGCCGTGTATCCCCTGTCCCAACAGAATGATCCAAAACCATTGATTTGTCCCAGTTTCATACAAGAAATACAAGAAATATCCCAGGTGTCTCTATTTTTTAACCAATTGATACCCGCCAACAGTAAAGGGGACAATACTGTATGTTGTAATTTGTTTACCCAGAATAAAGAAAACTGTGCTCGAAAAATTGCCAAAGGCAAGAAAAGTGCACTGCCAGTCTGTCTTTTCAGTTTTATTTTTGTTTCATTTTTTAACTTTGAAACTAACTATGGCGATACCTCATAATTTTCTCCATATTTCATCATTCAATTCATCTGCCTTAAATCTGCCACTGTACTCTCAGCATAAGTCTCTTTGCAGACTTCATTATTCTTAAAACAATTTTTCAGCTGTTGTTGACAATACCCGTTTTATCTAACCTTATCAATTGTTTATTTTGTTTTAGTGTGGACAACAGTGAATACATGCGCAATGGAGACTTTCTGCCCACGAGACTCCAAGCACAACAGGATGCTGTGAATATTGTCTGTCACTCCAAAACCCGCAGCAACCCTGAAAACAATGTGGGGCTGATCACCATGGCAAAGTAAGACTCAGCAAATTCATCGAATGTCGTACATTTTTAACTGGATTTTTATTTAATTGAACACATCAGGACTTCACTTTAATAAATTCCCTTCAACAATACTCGATATATTTATTTGTACATTACCCCTAGCTTCTAAGTGATCTGTTTTTACTTATTACTACTTTTATATGTAGCTAAAACCTGGAATAGTCTTCCTGCAGATGTGAGACAGGCCTCTACTTGGATAATGTTTAAATCCAGGCTAAAATGGTTGTGTTTAGCTGTGCATATGACTGAAAGGTTTTTATTTTGCACTCTTCTCTTTTTAATAAGATTTATTTATTTTTTTGGTTTGTTTGTATTATGATTTTAATGTCTTTCTTATTCTGTAAAGCACTTTAAATTACTTTATGTACAAATTGTGCTATACAAATAAACTTGCCTTGTTGTAGCAACTGTGAGGTGTTGACCACCCTCACCCCGGACACAGGCAGGATTCTGTCAAAGCTACATGCGGTTCAGCCCAGAGGAAACATCAGCTTCTGCACAGGCATCAGGGTGGCACATGTGAGTTCAGGAGTTTGTTTTTTTGAATGCTATCATCTTAATAATCTCTTGTTACCTTGGGTTTTCCTTATTTATAGCTGGCTCTGAAGCACAGGCAGGGTAAAAACCATAAGATGCGCATCATTGCTTTTGTTGGCAGTCCAGTGGAGGACAATGAAAAAGATGTAAGCCCTACTATTTTTCATAAATGTTTTGTATATTCTTTTTTTTAAATAAATCTTTATATTTTCTTGAATTCTTTTACAGCTAGTGAAGATGGCAAAGCGTTTGAAGAAAGAGAAAGTCAATGTTGATATTATTAACTTTGGAGAAGAGGTAGTTAAAAGCACACATGGGTTTATAATTTAACTATCCAAATGAAATGTAAAGTTGTAAATGTTTATTGTTAATTTTACTTATTTTATAGGAGCTAAACACAGAGAAATTGACAGCCTTCATTAATACATTGAACGGCAAAGAAGGTGTGGGCTCTCACTTGGTTACAGTTCCTCCAGGTCCAAGTCTGGCTGATGCTCTTCTGTCTTCCCCGATCCTGGCTGGAGAAGGAGGTGCAGTCTTGGGTTTGGGAGCCAGTGACTTTGAATTCGGAGTTGATCCTAGTGCAGATCCAGAACTGGCTTTGGTATGACCTATAACGACAATGTTTGAAAATTTATATTCCACTTGGGTATGCATATTTAAGGAATGTATTTGTTTTTTAGGCTTTGAGAGTGTCAATGGAAGAACAGAGGCAACGCCAGGAAGATGAAGCTCGCAGAGCAGCTGTAACCTCAGCCGCTGAAGCTGGCATTTCTGCACCTGAAGCAGACGGTGAGGAGCTATTCTATGTTTATAAAAGTTCAATAATTGTGTCCATTTATTTGTTTAATGCATGTTTTTTGTTTTGCAGAATCTGAGGCAACTCTTTTGAAGATGTCTGTTCCTCAGTCAGACAGTGGAAAACCTGCTCTGCCAGACTTCAGTCGCATGACGGAGGATGAGCAGATTGCTTATGCTTTACAAATGTCCATGCAGGGAGCAGAGGGTATGTATTGTTTTATATATATGTGCTGTAAGGAAGCATTCTTCTGGTTGTTTGTTTTCTGAACACAAGGGCTAATGTAGGCCATAACCCATACCAAAACAACAGCAGTCTCGGCTCACTAGATCCAGTCTACATATTTGCATGTAAGGGCAAAATATCAAGGGAACTGTTGAATGTGCAATGAGTGGAAGGTGCAATTATGGGAACTGTAATGAGTGTAGTGTGCAGTTTTTATTTTGGCCCTTTTGTGACCCCAGCCCTTGGGACAACGGATAGAATTTAGCCTTTAGCTATAATTCAGTGTGTTTACATTCATGTTGTATCATGTCTGTTCATTAGCATGCATTGCCCCAATCAAATAAATAAATTAAATTAATGAACTGACAAATAGAACCTTCATATTAACTTGTTGGCATAAGTGCCACATATAAAAGCAGTTACATTAACAACAACACAAACAGTTACAATAACAACAAAAGTGACAAATCTGAACTAAACACAAAATAAAAAACATTTCAATATTTATGTGTTTGAACCTCCTTTATGTAACCTCACAAACAAAAATACTTCAGTTGTTGTTTTTTGTTTCTCTTATAGAGTTTGGTGCAGAGGGCATGGACACAGGAGACCCATTGGATTCAACTGAAGTGAAGGTACACTCGCAACTGTTTTTTTTTTGATAGACACTCGAATTGTCAAACAGTTCAATTTAACAATTAGAGATGGGACAAGATCTTGTGAGACAAAATTGCCCCAAAATATTGCTCATGCCATGTCTTGTGAATTTTTTCCCCCCATGTGTTGGATTGAGCAAAAAAGGGCTTATCAGCTTATCATTCAATACATGACAGATGGAATAATCATTTTTGGGGATCAGTATTTATTGTGGGGACTTTTTCTTTGTGCTAGTGGAAAAAGTGTTATTTTTCTGTACTATAATGAGATTTAGGGTTGTAGAAGGTCCAATTATGACGAACTATGACTCAAAACTAACTACTTAAGAGTTGCATTCTGTTATAGGGTTAGGGTTAGGGTTAGGGCGCATTCTGATGCGTATATTTTTGAACAATATAGAATATTTTCAGGATAATTCTGCTTTAGGGTTTGGTTTATTTACTTCAGCAATATATATCATACTTCAAAATGTGTTATTGTGACAGGCCTACTCAGTCATCCAGGTAGATTCTATAGCAAAAGAAAATTCTGTAATTCTATCTTGTCCCATTCCTATTAACAACTGAGCATTATTTTGAAGTAAACTTGTCACTATATAGCAGTGTGTGTATTTGCTTGACTTTAAAAACTAATAACCAGTCCTCTTTGTTTAGGAAGAGGAAGATTATGATGTCATGCAAGATCCAGAGTTTCTGCAGAGTGTATTGGAGAGCCTCCCTGGTGTCGACCCGAGTAATGAGGCCATCCGAAACGCCATGGGGTCTTTGGCTTCACAGACTCCCAAACCTGACCCCAAAAAGGATGAAGAGAAAAAGAAATAAACTTCACTACGAAGGACTGTTATTAATGATATGTTATGCATGTAGAGTACCAGTGTTTGTGGCAATAGTCTGTTCATGCTTTCCACACCCACTCAGTTTGCAGAATTGCATTTTGTACCAACTAAAACTGCTTTAATAAATGTGGTTTTACTATTCGACCCTCAAATTGTAAACAGTTTCATGATATTTCTTGACGCAATGTGGTATTTACATTGTTAACATAGTTTCAGATTCAATTTTGAGTGTTGAAAGAATATTTAGCTGCATATATAACTTTAAACATGTGTTTAAATCGCGTAATAACTTGGGCAAACTATAAACGACATAAAAGACGAAAGTGTCGCCTAACGTGATGACGTAATACGTGTGCGACAGTAACGAAAATCTCCTTCGAAGTTGCAGGTATTTCAATACACAACACGAAATTTTTTATTTACAGTAACTACACAGTATTTGCTACGTCAGTGCGGCGTGCAATCGTGATATTTGTGTATTTTAAAGGCCCTGTTTAATCCTGTCAAA
Source organism: Periophthalmus modestus (assembly GCA_019594935.1). NCBI lineage: Eukaryota > Metazoa > Chordata > Actinopteri > Gobiiformes > Gobiidae > Periophthalmus > Periophthalmus modestus. The sequence continues at coordinate 7,568,344 of JAIEZT010000124.1, forward strand.
GCGCCAGTTCGTGGTTCCTGTAGTATGTATCTAATGCTAACAGCTAGCCTAGCCAAGCGAGAGCAGCCACTTGTTGAAATGAGCCCATTTGAGAACTTGACAAACTTTGACAAAATCCTGTTGTGAAAACTTTAACAGTTGATAAGCATACGGTGTAATTAACTCTAAATGAATACATCTGCATTTCAGTTTCAGTATTTATGTGCAAATAAGTGTCTGGTTCCGTACACTAAATGTTTTTGAGGTGTAACAAAAAATTTATGGACTAGAAAAGTCCACAATCACAATATCGTACAAGTCTATAATAATGTGTTATTTAAAAGGGAGGTTATACAAGTTTACGTTGATATAAACTGCCTTTAACATAAATTATTAAAGTAAGTTCTAAATATCTATAATAATGACATTTTTTTTAATTAGGTTTTGATTGTTGCTCTGGAAATGGGAGACATGAAGACTCCAGACTTTGATGACTTGTTGGCAGCTTTTGACATCCCCGATATTGAGACCATTGAGTCCAGTCCAGAGGAGGAGAACAGTGATACAGAAGGAGCTCCAGGAGGGAAAGACAAGACAACGTATCCCACTGACCAGAGCGATGTTCCAGCAGTTAGTGTAATTGTAAAAAACACTGTGAGGACAGATATACCAGGGACTGAGAAAGAAAAGCGTGTTCACAATGATTTCAAAACACAAAATGATTCAACAGAAGGGGATTCTCAGGCTGCAGATCCAGAGCTATGCAATATTGAAGGTTTATCAAAGGTTTCCAATGGCTTAAAGGGAACTGACTCAAATACATTGTCTAATATCGAACCAGTACCTCAGCAGTTAACAGGGCCCTTGTCAACCACTTTTGAACATGAAAACAAAACAAATGATACTACTGTACCACTGCAACCTTCACAAGACGCTAAGGACTGTATAAAACCTCTTTTTAATACCAAGTTATCAGCCATTGGAAGCATCAGTCCTGTTTTATCTCCTTCTCAGGTCAACAATCCAAATCCAAATACCCCTTCACCCTATAACATCAAAACGCAACTAAATAATTTCAACCAGTCAGATGAGGAAGACTCTGATCCTGATTTAGAAGGAGCTTTAGTCATCCAAGAGAGTCCAGAGTCTGCAGAATCAGCAGTACCCCCCAAACGACCTAAACTAAAACATAAGCCAGATGTTAATTTGTATTTGAGTGATTCTACTGAAAAAAATTCAAATTCCATTCACACATCTCCTGCTTCTCTGTTGGACAATTCCGATCTTAAGAATGAAGCAAAAACGGTTACCCCAAGTTCCCAAGCTGCTCCTCTCCCCTGTCCACCTCCGTTGGTAAAAGATGAGAAATATCCAGAACATGTGATCGATGAGCGAGATTCCCCTGAAAGTCCACCCCCTAGTGAAACAGGGATGCTGGTTCCCAAAAGAAGCCCTGAACTGCCACAAACTGACACTGAATGCACAGAGCAAAGACCAAAGGAATGTGAAGCAAGCAAGGAGGATACTGCGGAAACTACAGCAGAGATGAACTCTGAAACTGAGGAGAAACTCATAAGCACAGTAACAGATCCACCTTCTCTGGGTCCAGTCAAAGTTAAAATGAAAAGATCTGCCAGAGCTGTTTCTGCTAAAAAAGGTGGAAGAACCAAAACTGAAGCTGTGAAAACTATAAAGGCTGAATCTGACACAAGGCCCAGAAGAAAATCATTAAAACAATCCAAGGAGGAAAAAGCAACAGCAGGGAAAGGAGCTAAGATAAAATTGTCCTCTGCGCCTGAGATCAGCTTAAAAACTACTGCAAAAGTCACTGCTGCAGGGATAACTCTACGTAGCCTTGGACAAAAAACTCTACCTGGAGGAGTGACTTTACCTCTGCCTTCACTGCTGCCCCCTCTCAGTGGCAGCAGTAGACCAGCGTCTATCGTAAACAGCACAGGAGCCATCATATCCAAAAGTCAGACCAACCTGGTGGAAGCGTTTAATCGAATTTTAAATAACAAAAATCTGCTGCCCAGTTACAAACCAGACCTGGCCTCCTCTCGCCAGGCAGAGTGGGGCCTCTCTTTGCCAGCTCAGGTAAATGGATGATTTATTTTTTCAGACATTATCTTCTGTATTCTATTTATGATCTATGTTAACTGGCTTGGTAAGAGTTTTTTTATGTAGTCAATGTTGAATGATTGATGATTTTCAAGCAAAGTTATGACGTACACCTTTTGCTTACAATGTTCAAGTAATGATACAAAAAGAAATACACTTATATCTTATATCTTAAAAAGCTAATCATAAGATATGCCTTTATTAGTCCCACTTTATTAGTCCATTTATCAGCTATTTTTGCAGCCTTTTAAAATGTTTTTAGTTGCTGTTAGATATACAAGTTATCAACTTTCTCTTCTACCTCTTCCATTTAATTGTAAGTTTGTCGTGGTTTCTCTTTAGGGCTACAGGTGTCTGGAGTGTGGGGATTCCTTTGCTTTGGAGCAGAGTTTAGCACGACATTACGACCGGCGCTCGCTGAGGATTGAGGTGACCTGTAACCACTGTGCCAAGCGCCTGGCCTTCTTTAACAAGTGCAGTCTGCTGCTACACGCCCGCGAGCACAAGGAGAGAGGCCTGATCATGCAGTGTTCACATTTAGTGATGAAGCCTGTCCCTGTGGAGCAGATGATCGGTCCGCACGAGCCAGCAGCAGCAGCTGGTCTGTATGTTTATCCAGGTACCTCCTCTTTCCTGTTTGTATCTCATGTTTTTCTGTTGTTGATTTTATTTTCCACAGTGCCACCTGTTTTATCCAATGTCAACCCAAACGCCACATCTGTCAGAAAAACAGAGGAGGTTCAGTACGGCAATCATAAATGTCCTGAGTGTCAGACACAGTTCAGCGGTGCTGAGGAGGTGGCCAAGCATTTTCAGGAACTTAAATCTCAAACCACTGTGAGTTTGGACAAATGTTGTTAGTGGACAAATCTTATTAGTGTTTCATTATTTGGTGGAGTATGTCACTGCCATTGTCCCTGTTCATATCAGACATGCACAGAGTGCTCTCCTCCGATGCTGCTGTCCAACAGCTGCTGTGCTGCAGCTCATCAACGCATTCACCTGAACTCTGCTCCACACGTGTGTCCGGAGTGTGGAGGCACCTCCAAACCACCCACCTTCAAAACTCATCTGGAGGAGACCTGCTTCCACTTTGCACGCCGCATCGGATACAGGTGACCCATCTCCTGCTTATACTATGTTCATCTTTGTTTATTCCTCTAATCACTCATACTGGCTTTTGTCTGGTCTGACAGGTGTTCCAGTTGTCTGGTGGTGTTTGGAGGCATAAACTCAGTAAAGTCTCATATCCAGCAGGCGCACTGTGACATGTTCCAGAAATGCCCCATTTGCCCCATGGCGTTTAAATCTGCCCCGAGCATTCAGAACCACATCACTGCTCAGCACCCCACACTCACAGACACCCAGGCCATGTAAGATTATAGATCATATATTAAGTATTAAACATGTTTTCTTCATGTGGTTAACTAAATCTCTGTTTGCAGATCTATCTTTAAGTGCGTCATGTGTGACACAGTTTTTACCAACAAAAACCTGCTTTATGTTCACTTCGACACACATTTAGCCAATCAGAAAGTGCATGTCTTCAAATGCCCTGAGTGTCCCAAACAGTTTTCTGTCAGATCTTCTTTGATGGATCATTTAAAGGTATAACACAGCATTATAATGTATGCAATAGAAAATACCAAAATGTTATTTTTTATCAATGTGTCAAGAAAACTCTGTTCTCGACGCGCTGATTACCACCAAAACGACTCAAGACAAGTGTTAGACTTTTGTTACTCTGATCATCTCTAATCAGAGGGAAGAGAACATCGGACACAGACCCTCATGGTCTCTGTGTTGCCAATGCTTTCTCCAGTGCTGTCTCCGATGGTTTCTCCAACTTCCCTCTTCTCAGAGATCTCTTTTATTCAAGCTCATGGCAAAACATACATTCCTTTGGCAAATGGTTTATCTCAACTCCTCCCTGCAACAACAGCAATCAGTCTTTCTGCATAACATCTCCTTTACAACCTTTAAACCTTTCTCCCACATCCCACATCCCCCATGTACCTTTCCCAGGTCAGTTGTTTACACAATTGGTTACAAAGTCTTACATTCATTATCTTAAGACTAGCTTATAACCTTACCATATTAACTACTTCTAGTGTCTAACATTCCTGTAACACATGTAGTTTATTAGATGATAAAAAATACAAACATAATTTTATTCACATTTCCCTCCTGTTTATCATTAATAAACATCAAATCTTATATCTATCATCAAATCTCTTAGCTTGACATTGTAAGAATGATTCACAGTTGGTCTTCCTTCATGTGAATAATAACATAGGATTCATTTTTTCATGTCATTCATGTCCTTGTGGTGCATCTTCTGTTCACATGCACTTCAACAGTTTTCTCTTTCTGTCTGTCGATTATATGAAGAAATGTGATCGGTTCGGTAACCAGGATGAGTCCCAGTATTGTGAACAGCTTGTGGAGAGTTTTTTGGTTAGAACAGGCCTCCTTTTACTAAGCAGGATCTTAATTCTTCACTGACATTGAGACAGGTAGCTCTCCTTCTACCTCCCTTTGTAGTCAGACTTCCCCTGCTCAGTTGGCACTGCTCTTTCCATCGTCAGTTTACAGTGTTAGATGAATCCACGTTGTCCTTTCAGCTATCTTCACAGCTGTAGGTGTGGCTTGCAGAACTTTGTAAGGACCTTCTCATCACTTCCATTTTATCACTTTGGGAAGTACCCAGTCTTCTACTTCAAACTTAAACGAGTTGTTCCTGGGGAGACAAAAGAACACAGGGAACAGTATTCGGTTCTAAACAATCTCTTGTCATCAAAGTTCTCATCATGTAGTCAGACAAGTCTTTTATGTCGGCAGGTGAATGTCTTAAAGTTGGGTTGTTAAGTCTGGTATTTGGTCAATGGTTTCATTCACAAAATATGTACCATTGTCACTCCTCAGCACTTGTAAAATACCAAATGTAGGTATTATTCTCTTACATAAAACTTTTTCTACTGTCAATACGTCTGGAGAGTAACAAGGGAACAGTTCTACCCATTTAGAATAAGCATCAATGATTACTAGACAATATTCTAGACTTCTAGCTTTGTTGAGTTGAATCCAAACAATTTTTTTTAAGTAATTATGAGTAGTATAGTATTGTATTGGTTTATGATACTACACATCCCTCCTGTTGAGACATGGCTCAGCCCATGACTCAATATTTCAACCCATTTAAACATTGATCTTAGTACAATTATTTTATTTCTAATATACAGTCCATTTTGTACTACTGCACCATGTTTTTTCCCTAAGTTGTTTCTCTCTCATTTGCTTGTTGTTATTAGAAAGAATCATTATAATTTTTTATATTAAGAACCAAATGGGCTCTCAGCTGTTTCCCTCCTCATTTCATCTCTGTGCACCCGGTCTACACAGGGAAGAAACTTGGCTGGGAGTCTACAGTTTTTGGGTCATAAATGTGACCTTAACTATTCTTTCTCAATAATTGTTTTTTACAAGCATTAAAAACTAGTGTTTTTATATTCTAAGAATATGATTCAATTTGAAACACACATTTCAAACACCTTCAGGAGTAGTGACATTTTGACCTAATTTAAAGTAGTAGTAGTATGTCAACTAAACATTTACAACAAACAAACTAAAGCATTTCAAATCCCAGCAGTCTCAGGTTTCATACTTAATAAAGCTGGATATTTGTTTGCATTAAACGTTATACTGCTTAAAAACTTCAATTCCTAAGTTTAAATTGTTGCCATTCTAAGTACCATTTCAAATGAGTTGCATATTCAGTATATTACAACCCAGAGTTACAGCGCTGATGTACAATGTAAGAAATAGCCTAAATAATGCTACATTTGTCAACAGTTGTTCTCAGGAATGAGCTTTTTTTTTTTTTTTTTAATAAAACTAAATGCACTTCTAATTTTGAAATTAGTTTAAAAACTAAACATTTAACTGTGTGGATTGAAGAGTATGTTCCAGTCATGAGTTCTCAGACAAACACAACTCATACGCAGCAGCAGTGATATTTTGATGGGGCCTTAAAGGAGCAGTAGCTTCTGATTCAGTTCATTCATGTGTCATGTGACCAGTAGAGGAGGAGCCCAGTCCACAGATGAATTTCAGACCCAGCAAACTTTCTTTAGTTTCTGTTCAGTTCATCTTCCTCAGTGACACAGCAGCCATATTTAGACAATCTTTAGACAAGAGCAGAAGCAGAGCCAGTCCAGGTCATGTGACCTTTCCGTTCAAAGCTGAAGAGAGGCACCCAAAGCACTGCACTCAGACCACGCCCACTCAGACACAACATGGTAAAGACCCATCTCTAATCCACTTCAGTTAAACCTAAAATTTATTCAAAAATCTATTCCAACTTGAATGGACAAGTTGTTTACTTTCATTTCAGTATGATCTAATTAAACATAAAATCATCTAAAGTTTATCTGAATAATGCTACGTTAAAATCATCAGTATCAGATTTCCTTTTTTTTTTTTTTTTTTAAATATAGCTTTTCTTTACATTGTACAAAGCACCAACTGTGGCACTTTAACCATTACTCTTGTATCGTGTAGGTTTGCTTGTCAAAATCATTATTTGATAAATTAACTCATTTGAAACTGACCACAGAGGCACAAATAATAGAACTAATTTAATATCTTTTTGTAAAGAAAATTTGTTTGTCACATTTGAATATAGGTTCAAATTATATTTTAGTTTAATACTATCTTGCCCTAACATACCTTCAATCTGCAATTCTCTCTTTTCCCTACTTGCTCGTACACTCTAAAAACTCTCTCTTTCACATTCTCTAAAAACGTTCCCAACACTTTCCAAAACTTTCTGTCACTTTCCCATCTCCTCTCCTCTGGCCCTTTGTCCTCCCTAAGACCACACATGGCTGTACTCTCCGTCCGCACGCAGCTTGGTGTCTCTGACCACAGCTCGTCTCTGGAGTTGTCCTTCAGCCCATGCGTCGATCTTCAAGGCTGAGGTTAGGGACACGAGGAAGAGGTCGAGTACTTTTAAGTCACATGAAAATTTGTCACTGTCAGTTAAGTCTTTCCCATTTAGAACTTCACAATCTTTCACTGTGAGTTTTCCACTAAACACATACTTCTTTATCCATCTTTCTACAACTTTCAAAAACTTTTCTATCTCTTCCTTTCCTTTTTACAGTATTGAAGGAGCTAAAATTTTGTTGAACCAAATATTTAAGCCTTATTTTCAATAAAAATTTAAACCCTAAGTAACCACTGTTCAAGGATAAAAAAAAAATCACTATGTAAGTTCTTTGTTCTTACTCACATAAGGGGACAAAAGCAAATATTGACGAGGGTCAATGGGGCAGGGTACTAAGGCTCTGAACAGAGGAAGATCAGGTGAGGGAGGGGTGATGGAAGAGAAGAAGATTTAGTATGACAGGGGGTGCTAAGACTCACACATTAGTTCTCCAGAATCATGTTTGGCTTTGAGCTTTTTCTCTTTTTCTATTTTTTTTAGACTTTTTACTTCATATTCTAATTTAGAATAGGATGACCCCATTATTAGTCCTAGTCATATCAGTGTCACATAAAAATCCACTATAATTCTTGAATTCAATGGAAATATGGGACCTTATGTTAACACCATCAGGTTCCAGTCTCAGTTGCCATGAATCTTAAATCAAGTGTCTTTTTTTCACTCATACAGTCATCACACTCATACAGTCATTCGAGTCCCAGACTCAGGATAGTCTTTAAACTAGGTCCCGGACCTAGCACTAGTCCCTGACTAGTTATCGAGTCCTAGACTCGCGCTACCCTTTTGGATCCAAAAACTAATCCCGGATTAGTTAGGCCTTTTAAGTCCCAGACTAAGGTCAACCTTTTAAGTCATAGTCCCAGACTACTTACACTTGCTTGGTCGTGTGGTTGTTCGTCGGATGTCGTCAATCTGGTCCAAAGGGCAGGTCGTGGTCAAACTGGCCAACGTAGAATTCACTACGGCGGTCTTTCTTTCCACGGTCCGGACCGTAGGCTGTGCACAGTCTTCAGTTCGCGACGACCCATCCTCAGGATACAGGTATGTTGACATCCGGCTCGAAGGACCAATTTAAATGTCAAAGAAAACTCTGTTCTCGACGCGCTGATTACCACCAAAACGACTCAAGACAAGTGTTTAGACTTTTGTTACTCTGATCATCTCTAATCAGAGGGAAGAGAACATCGGACACAGACCCTCATGGTCTCTGTGTTGCCAATGCTTTCTCCAGTGCTGTCTCCGATGGTTTCTCCAACTTCCCTCCTCTTCTCAGAGATCTCTTTTATTCAAGCTCATGGCAAAACATACATTCCTTTGGCAAATGGTTTATCTCAACTCCTCCCTGCAACAACAGCAATCAGTCTTTTCTGCATAACATCTCCTTTACAACCTTTAACCTTTCTCCCACATCCCACATCCCCCATGTACCTTTCCCAGGTCAGTTGTTTACACAATTGGTTACAAAGTCTTACATTCATTATCTTAAGACTAGCTTATAACCTTACCATATTAACTACTTCTAGTGTCTAACATTCCTGTAACACATGTAGTTTATTAGATGATAAAAATACAAACATAATTTTATTCACACAATGATATCTCATTTTTATAGACTCATCACACTAAAGTCAAACAAGAGTCTCCTCTTCTACTGTCCCAGTCACAACCCTCAGTGAAGATGGAGAGCTCAGAAGGGGAAGAATGGAGCACCCCAGCCAAAGAAGTAACGCCTCAAAAGGTGAGCGGAAATATCGTGTTACTATAGTAAGCATGTTGTGTTAACAATATTTAATATACCTTTGCTTTCAGACACGGAAGCATTTTCCCTGTACCAAATGTGAGAGCTCATTTTCCACAACGTCAAACCTGAGGCGACACATCAGAGACAAACACAAAACTGTCGCTCGTAGTTTCAGATGCCAGTCAGTTTGTCACTTGTTCACTTGCATCAATATGATTCTGTGCTTGTAATATCTGACTCATTTACATTGTATTTTATTGTCTGTAGGTTCTGCACTGATATGAAGAAGACCTTCAGCAGCAGAGCCATGTTGGAGAAGCACATTAAACTGAGACACAGCCTTGAGGCGGGGGACCAGGACTTTCTCATGGTGGGCTGTGGATTTGATTTTTAAAAATATTAGAATTTTTGTGTTTTTATGATGGTTTGGTTTTAATGTTGATTTTCGTCATCCCTGGACATGTGGCTATTAGTCCTTCAGATGTTAAATAGCAAATTGGTATTCTTGTGATATTATATATATTTTAACTGTACTTATTTTTGTCTTTCACCCCCTGACTTTGACCATGTTGTAGAAAGTTCTTGTAAATACCATTTTGTGAGCAGCCAAAGTAAAAATATCAGTGAGTATGAAAAATACAACATGAGAGTGAAAGTGTTTATACCCAAATTGGAAATCTTACCAGCATTTCGCCAGTCGGTTTGTGTTTGCATTTAATGACTCATAACTGACCTTTTTGTACTTGCTTTTAACTTAACCAGTACTAGGTCACTTTTAGGTCTTAAACTTTATTGTCTAGACCAGGGGTGTCCAAATATTTTTCACTGCGGGCCGCTTGTTGAAACATACGAAGAGAAGTGCCACAGATACAGGACAGTGAAGTCAATAATTCAAAGTGTTGCATTTAATGTAACCCCCCCCCCATACATACATTTTATAAAGCTTGGAACATATATTATTATAAGTCTATATCACATCAAAGGTTTGTTACAGTAGCAGACTTTTTCATATTTTGGGGGCATCCCCAGTCTAGACACTAGTGCTGTGCAAGTAATCAAAATGAAAATTGCGTTTTTAATTATTATGTACTCGGTTACAAAAATGTTGTAATATACATTGGTTTTGAAGTGTCACAAAACACTATACTTTCTCTACAGGTTAATTTTCACTATAGAAGTAGTCACTTGAAATGAACTTTTTATTTGCCAAATAATCTTGCTTTTGATATTTTTTATGATTAAACAGCCCTATCTAGTGCTATTATGAGACTTTTTGCGCTTCTTCACATTTTTCTGTCAAGCACTTCTTTGTCTTGTTGTGAATAGCCATATAAATAAACTGATTGTTTGATTTGATTATGACTGCAGGAAGGTGGTGACGAGGCAGACAGCTCCTCAGAACAAGATGGCGGTTCTGTATTTCGCCGCAAACGTAGAGCGGCCATAAAGTCAGAGCAGGAGGAGGAGTCTGTACACGAGGTGCGTCTGGCGAAGAAATGGCGTTCGTCCTCTGCTTTGTCCTCTGACCCCCAAATTGAGAAAGGCTTCCGTTGCGCCCCCTGTGGCTACACGTGTGAAGAGCAGGCAGAGTTTTTGGAGCACATCAGTCAACACCGCAAAGGGGCAGGTGGCAGCTCTCAACAATGTTTGCAGTGTGGAGTTTGTTTCACCTCCAACCACTCTTTGTCACGCCATCGCTTTATAGTACATAGAGTAAGAGATCAAGAAAGCCAAGAAATAACCAACACATGTCCTGCGCCCTCCCCAAACGAAAACCATGACGATAATAAATGTGTATTTTCTGCACCAGAATCGCCCGCCTTATCTCAGGGGAAGGACGGCGAGGGGGCTCTGGCTTGTAAAGTGTGTGGTAAGCACTTTGAGAAGGCGACAGATCTTAATACGCATTTCAGAACTCATGGGATGGCGTTTATAAATGCGAGAAACACAGCAAAAACTACCTGAGTTATAACGCTAGCTATAACAATCATTTGGAGTGCCTTAAGTATAAAGAAGACATGTTATACAATGCAAAATGGTTAATCATTAGCTTTCTCAGAGTTGTATTTCGAGTCATGCGTGTTTGAGTAATTCTGCATTTGAGGATTTAGTGCTCAAAAAAGTTCAGTTTGGAGTAGGGCTGTAGGTGACTAAAGACATGTCCTGCCAATCGATTAGCTGTCCAAAAAGGGGGGTGGCTAAAGCTCTCAAAACTATTCTCTATTATCTGATTGCAACTGCTTGGGAGTTCATGCAAAAAACACTATTTATGCAGAAAAAAGCTTGAGGAAACCTAAAGACATGCAATTTGTGAATCATGAGTTTAATCTGCCTTTTTACAAATAAATACCAACAATTCATTCATTCACTCCTCTTTTCTGCTGTTTCCCCATTATAAATCATTTTAAAGTAAAACGATTAGTCGAATAATACAAATTTTGTAGACTCCATCGACTGCAAGGACTACAGCTCTAGTTTGCACCTTCCAAATGTCCCCGCCCATGGCCCTGTCCTTACTGCGGTTCTTCAAAGGGGCAGGGCCAGGAGCAGAGAATCACTTACATGTTTTAATAGTTGGTTAATGCGCATTTCTGTCACTAGGTTGTTTTAGATCAATATTGAAGTTTACAAGTAACACAAGAAGTGAAATGATGTTCTACCTATGAGATGGTAAAATACAGAAGAGCATAATATGTCCTCTTTAAAGGTGTGCTATGTAACTTTTCTTGTGTAGTGTCTGCACAGTTATTGCTTTGCCTGGAATGTTAAACTTGCCTCCATTCAGACAAGCTGGTGACGTCACCAGCCCATGTTCCTGGTCAGATCTGTGGAGAGGGAACCCCACCCACAGCTATAATGCATATTTTTCATGGTATTTTTTAGCAATATAGACACTTATTTAATACATACAAGATGGATACATTTAATGCCATACAGTGGGACATTCTAGGCAAGGCAATAACATCTCCATGGAGTCAAGCAGGTGGCAGATCGCCCACAAAAAGTTACATAGTGTGACTGTCTAAAGGTGCACTATCTTAAAATGAAAAACGTCTAAATTAAAAAGGGCTAAGAAACACACTTTGGCCTTACTCTTTACTCAGGATTGATCATATAATTTGGTTTATTGACACTGCTATCAGAACTATAAATTGTGATTAATGAATTTTGCAACCCTATATAATACAATATTTTTATACCTTCTAGTACTTGTGTTTTTATGGTTTGGTCTAATTAGCCTGGATGCAGGTTTACTGATGTTTTGCTCAAGCACAAGCTAGTTTCAAAGAGGCATTTTATATTGTAATAATTAATACTATTGTCTATAATCTTTAACTGAATACCTGATTTATTTTTCTTTCTTCCAAAATATGTTTGCGTGTTTTGATACCCTGGGATCCTTTTGTAGTCACTGTAATTGTGTGTGAAGGTTTGTGTTTCAAGGTGTTTGTGTGAGGCTAAATGTTAATATAATGTTTAAATTTTATGTTAAAATATGAGTTGAATAGTTTATAACCAGCTTTTACACTTTGCTTTTAATTCTTGCTAAAATGTGATTAAAAACACAAAAACACAACACAATCTTGTCTTTATTTATTTCACCACAGAAGGACCAGATTTTCAAACCATAACAGGAAAAAGCAGTTAATTAAATATGTATATATATATATATATATATATATATATATATATATATTTTTTTTTTTTTTTTTTTTTTTTGGTCAGAAAATGTTTATGAATGGTCTCCAAAAGTCAATATAACCAAGAGGGCAGTTTAATCACAATTTTTTTTTATCACAAAGGTTATTCAAATCTGTTTTTAAACTGGTTCCAGTCTTAATTATCAACACATGCACAACTTTGATTTAAAAAAAAAAAATCTTTTAAGTCCTTTTTTATTATAGATTTAAAAAAAAAAAAAAAAAAGTAGGTGATAAAACTGGACTGATTTGAGGGGAAACTAAAAAGTACTCGTTTCCAGTAAGTAGATTAAGGCAGCTTTAAATACACAATTTAATTACATTGTTCATATACAAGTCTTTATATTATCCTATTGCACAACTTTATGTTCTAGCAAAATATACCTTCTTAATAGTTAAAATATATATTTTGGGTGTGTGTTATATGTGCAAAAGAAATCTGATTATTAAAAACAAGAAAAAAGTTAAATTACTATTTTCAAATCCTCAAATAATTCTACTAAATAAAAAAGCAAGCAAAGCAAAGATAGGCTACTTTAAGTTTTTTTCTACTTCATAATATCATAATATATTTGATGTCTCTGTATGTATCTAAAATATAGAAAGTAGTATAAAATAAATGATTTTTAAAGAATTATTTCAGTTTTCAACATTTTCTCTTTCATTTTTAAATTTTTGCATAACTTCCCTTGTTAACACATGTAGATGCAAGTGTGAGCAATCAGAAAGAAAGAATCAATTTCAATAATCTATATTGATCAGATTTTTGGCGTGCATGTTAACATAGTGACCATCTATTGCAAACGCCCATATATATTTTATTAAGTGAAAGACTGAAATTTTAAACTACTCATTTACATTGAGTGCAAATAGATCTACCATCTACATGATCTTTGTGGCAGGAAGCAAGATTCTGTATTCAAAACTTCACAGCAGAATAAGCCCCAGCACGAAAAACAGGAGAGGCTTAAAGAACACAATGCCTTCAATCGCCAGAGGGGGAGCTATAACATAAAAAACAAAAAACATAAAATTACTTATACATAAACATATTACTCGGTACTTGCAAAATTATATCAGTTATAAGATATTTGGAGACATAGAAATACACAATAATAGAGAAAGATTCATGTTTAATATTTATTTTATGTCTTCTCAAAGTATATTTTAATTTAGTACTTTTTAATACTTTTGCAACCGCTCTTATAATATCTAACTTTGGATCTCATTTTACTTGTGTACTTTTGAGAACTACTGCTTACTACTTTTTTATTCTTAGTATTTAACCACAAAATACACACCGATATCACTCTAAGGCATTAATTCCCAAAGGGAGGAATGATTTCACGTTATGGTTTAAAAGTGACGACACTGTATTTAATCTGTTCTTTAATTAAAAAACAGTATCATTCAATGAAATTAGGTTAACACAATAAAACATTCAAATAATCAACATGACCTGATTAACATGTTTTGCCACAGTCAATTACTTTTCTTTATGGGGGTTCCTGAGTCAGTTTTGTGGTTATTAGGGGATCCTGGCCTGGAAAGTTAGAGGACCCCTCTTGTAAGAGGTGTCCTGATAACAGCTCATAGAATAGCCGTATACAGTCTGGGAATTGAACCAGAGAATACCTTTAACTTCAAACTGCTAAAGGACTACAGGTGGAATATGTGACCTGTCCTATAACAATACAATGCTATATCATTTACAATCGCAATCCCTGTTTATATTTTAAAGAAAGACACCATACACCACTTAAGTCTGGTCTAGAACAGGATCAAACCAAGTCTAGAACAGGACTAATCCAGGATCAAACCAGGACCAGACCATGTGAATGCAGCCTTCAAATGCAGCTGTACTAAATCCTAAGTCTTATTTACCTTTACTTTCACTTTGGAGGTCTTGCCCGCGAGATCCTTCGATGGCCTTGGTGAGGGCTTTCAGCTGCTCTGAACTCATGACAGCCTTCTGTTCACTGGTTATCAAGACAGCGTTGTCAGGTCCAAGTGCCTCAATCTGAGCTGACGAGAGAACCTTAAAGGGAAACACACAGTGACAATCAAAAAGCTGTACAGAGCTGTAAAAAAAAAAAAAAAAATAAAACAAACAAGCTTTTGTAGATTACATTTAAAACGCTTTCACAGGCAAAAAAGGCCCAACACTGGGCCAAAGCAACTTGTTTATCCAGTAATAACATGTAAAATTGTAAAAATGTAACTATTTTATAAATCTGAAGTGATATAAATATTGAACAAAAGTTCCTTACGGCTATGTTGGCTGGGGGGATGAGAGGGATGCAGTCCTTGCTAATGTGTTGGAAGAGAGAGACATTCAAAGAAGCAAATTCCTTAGCGGTCAGACCAGCTGAAATATAAACAAAAGTATTACAGGTTTTACTTACCCTGAATTCTTCATGATGAGGATTATGAAGGTGTAGCTATTAAAGTCTAAATATGTATAAAATAAGAGCTTCACATGATTGAATACAAAAATAAAGTGACTGGATTTAAACAATAACAATGAAAACTCTCTGAAAAGGCAGATAGTTGTAGTGATCCAAGTTCAAAGCTCCTTTGTTTATGTGAATCATGATAATTGTGATCTAGGTTCTGGTAAACTTTTATTATCTTTATTTAGTTTTTGGCATAACAAGCAGCCCTCATGTACAGGATCATTATGTAAACAAATACTTGATAAAACATGGTAGAAGAGGATCTCACCAATAAAAGTGCCCAGGTCAGAGACTACAGCTGCGGTCCAGGTGTTGAACTCTCCAAAGGCGCTCACTGTGAGGTCTTTGTACATCTGCATCACTTCCACAGAGCACTGGAGTGACATAGATGCCACAGCGTCCCTGAACGAGCGAGTTATGTAGGTCAAATATAGAAATGGTGCTGCTAAATTTTAAAAGCTATAAATATAACATGACTTTTCTACACATCAATTTGATCATGGGCACAACATTATTACACTACTAAGAAAGCTCATGGCAAAATATTTGCTATGACTCAGTCATCATAAAAGGGATCACAAAGGGAGGGCTGGGTACCAGTATGTTACTGAAAAAAAGTTAAGGTAAAACCAGTACTAAGCATAAAAAAAGTGTTAATGTCTGGTGGGTACTGTAAAAAGTGAATATAGGCTGTGTCACCTTCCAACAATAGTATTTGATGGATTTTATGAGCATTATAATTATGTTTTGCCATTCTCTATAACGTATATTACAAGAACATGTAGCAGTACTAAAAAACGGAACTACCCAGCCCTAATCATACATGTCATTTACATAATTGTGTTATGTTTTTAACTTTATTATTCTAAGATTTTCAGTTTTTACTTGAAGGCAGTTACGTTGAGTTGCTTGATTTCGTCGGAGCTCAGTCCACACATGAAGCCGCTCAGAGCCACCATGTCGGAGGCATCCAGAGCCTGAGGCATCAGACTGTTGTGTGTCGCCGCTGCCTTCCACACGGCTATGATCTGCTCAAATACAATGCAATATGTCACCAATGTATATATGCAAAAAGCAAAATGTAGGGAAAGAAAAGTTGGCCATATAGACAAAAATATATTGTATGTATTTTAGGATCATCCTGGTAATAAACACAAAACATTTTTGCAGTCCATCAGAAAGGTGCTAATAAGTGTATATTCATTCGTT
Source organism: Periophthalmus modestus (assembly GCA_019594935.1). Classification (NCBI taxonomy): domain Eukaryota; kingdom Metazoa; phylum Chordata; class Actinopteri; order Gobiiformes; family Gobiidae; genus Periophthalmus; species Periophthalmus modestus. The sequence continues at coordinate 7,584,559 of JAIEZT010000124.1, forward strand.
TTGGCTTCCTCTTATGTGTAACATTTTGAGGACTTTTCAACATTCAAAAATATATATATTTTTTTAAATTGTTAATTGCTATAGAAGCTGTCCTAATTTTTCATAGTTCTGAAACCCATTGTGTTGGTTAACTTCAAGTTATCATACTCACTTAATTATAACTTTTAGGTCTATGGCCTGGTTTGTAAATTCGTTTTTATTAGTTTTATAAGCTTGTTTTGAATATTTTTCTTATTGTAGACAATTCACTCAATATTTTTTTCCATATCTACAAAACAATAGTTTAGATATTATGTTGTATACAATATATTGGCCACTTCTTAATATAATTGGTGATTTGTTTTACCTGGGAGTCATTCCAACCACATTTGGAGATATCGTCCAAAGAGCTGAGAGGGAACTCCATTTTCTTCAGCTCAACATCGGTGAAGCCCTGACAGATACAGCCCAGCTCTACAACCGCAGTCTCATTCAGAGGAGATGAACCATAGGCCTGCAGATACAAAAACATTGTTAGAGCCATTTATTGTCATAATACGTGTGTAGTCTTATAGTTTTAGCCTTTTTCTTCTTCTTTTCAATAATTCTTGTTATATGAAGAATGCACAATCATCACAGGACAGGCATAGAGCAGACAGATAGCCAAACTTACACATTTCGTAAACTGGACAATAATACAGTTTAAAGATTTTTTTTTCAATAATTAAAACAAAACTATAAGTAAATAAATTAGTTTGAGTAATTCTTTAGTGTCCTAGATCTCAGACTTGAGTGCTCAGAAAATTTCAGTTTTCACCTACCCCTTAACTCCACCCACAGGTCTGCATTTACTTGTGATTATTTAAACAAAACAAAAAAACAACTTCTTGTAGCTATTTTTCAACTATAAAAATAAGTAAATAAAAAAATCTGCTTGCTATGCTGCCACAATGAAGAAGTGAGGCCAGTCAGTTCTGCAGTTTTGAATAGGAAGGAAGCCAACAAACCTATTTTTATTATAAAGCTATTTTAGATAAATATTGTGGTTAACAATGAAAAAAATGCAAAGCAATAATCTACTTTGTTATTGTTTAATACTAAATACAAAAAATAAATAAATAAAAAATGAACTCTCTGTGTGAAGCACTTGGGGTTAGAATGAGTGGAAAACACTTTGTAAATAAAGTTAGATGGGTTGAATAATACACAATTGGCTAAATACCTTTACTGCCTTGTTATGGAGTACTTGCAGCTGTTCTGAGCTGTAGTTGGTCACAGAGCCTAGAATCTCTACGGTTTCTATGAAGGTGTTTAATTCCATGGCCTCCAGCTGTGTGGGGGTCCAGTAGACATTTAGGAGTCCGAGCTCCGTGATCAGCTCCACAGTGGGGACGTCAGCAGTGATGGAGGTGCCGTTAACGCTGCTGCTGGTCGGCTTGTTGTTAGCGTTACTGTTGGGGTTGGCTAAAGAGAAGAAATACATATAATATACTCTGGTAAATAATTTAATATTTCTCATCTTTTATGGTTTTATCCCACGCACAGTGATTTAAGAGTTCACTAGTGCTGTTCCATTAATCTAATATTAAAGAAAAATTCAGTCATTTCTAATTGTTAATAATCAGGCGTTTCAATAGAGAAGTATTCAGGCAGTCCTCCATCAGTAAAAGCATGTGGTTTGCAGCAGAATTCAGAACTCTATCAGTGACGGACATTTCCATTAATATTATATGATGAAGCTGTAGCAAAGAACATAGAACTTTTGTGTTTAAATGAAAGTAGAGGCTTTTTTGTCGGATTGCAAAGTTGTTAAAAAAACAGGCAGAGGTCGCAGTGAAAGACAATGCCAATGCCTAAGTCCGTATATAGCAGTTTATTTCCAGGGATTAAAATATGGAAAGCCATTTTTATTTGTTTTAACAAAAAGATTAAAGGTTTAAAAAAAATCTAATAAAATGTGTTTGATCAATGTTCAAAAAAAAAAAAAAATGCTCGGAAAGGGCCATAACCACAGATTGGCTGCTACACTTCTGTCAGTCCAGCCCAGAGCAACTGTTCCATTTTAACTTCACATAATAAAGTACAATGCATTTTGAAGGTGTCACACAAACCAACCTTCTCTCTTCCTGCGGGTCACAGTCGATGAAGGATCATTCACAGTGAGATCAAACAGTGTTTTACGAAGAAATTCAGGGACATCTTTATCATTAAGGACATAAGACACAGCAGTTTTCATACCAGGCTAAAAAAGACAAGAGACAGACAGATTAGAATAAGAACTAGAACAATTTAATTTATGTGCTACTCTTTAAAGGTCCATATTACACTTTTTCTGATCTATGTTATAATGCGATTTCCTCATCACAAACATACCTACCTAATAAAGCAAGAACAAAGAGTTTATTCGTAATGAACACATTGTTCAGGGTTAGTAACGACTTGAAAGGGGTTAGACCTTATGTGGTTAGGGCATTAATTAAGTAGTTACTAAGCCGGTATCATTTTTAAAGGGCCCATATTACGCTACTTTGTGATCTATATTATAATGTTGTCTCCTCATCACACATATACCTGGAGTTGTGTTTTGTTTCATTCACACATTTTAACACACAAACCCTGCATATTTAGGCTGTGTTCTTCTCTTAAACAGAAAACACCTTGTGATGTCATGTGGTAATACAGGAAGTGCTCCATCGTGTTTTTAAACTTCATGCACCTTCACTAGAGTCATTTCAATGATTTCAACCTTGGAATTTCTACTAATTTCTGCTTCTAATGTCTACAATACAAAAAGTACAATGTAGCTGTTAACTTGAAAAGTAACACTTGATGACATCACAAGGTGGAACAGAGCAATTTGAGCTTCAGAGATAGACAGGGTTATGGTACAAGATTACTTAAACATACTGTATGCATGTTGTATGTATGTATGTATATATTATATATGTTTTGAGGACAGAACAACATTCTAACATGGTTTAAAGCTCACAAGAGTCAATTTTGTGTGATATAGGACCTTAAAGTTGTTGTTGTTTTAGGGTGAGGCAGAGGAAACCCACCCAGACACAGGAAGAAAAATGCAAATTCCACACAGAAAGGCCCAGGCAACCTAAGGATTAAACCTGGAACATTCTTGCTTTAAAGTGTGAGTGCTAGCTTCTCAGCCGCCATGTTCTTTTGAGGACTTTTTTCCATTAAAAAGATATAATATTATGTTTTGAATTGCTATGGTAACTTTTCATCATTCTGAAACCCATGGTTACAACTGTTTTATAGCATTAGAATTTTGAGGAGTGGTTAACAAACAAACTCTACTACCTGATTAGACAGAGAAAATGTGGTGTTTCTATACAAAAAGAGGAGACAGCCCATTTTTTCCACAGTGGTAGGAGTCCAGGTTGATGAATTCCTGCATTGACAAAAATATTTCAAACTTCTGCATTTTTTCCTTTATATATACAATTTGTTGACTCCTACCCAAAAGTTTCTTGGACCAGCTGGAGCAGGCCCTCTCGATGGTCTTCGGGGAAATGGAAGCATGACGCCATGGCCTGGAGCGTGGTCATGAGTACATCCGGTTTAAGAAGGCGCAGCGTTGAGGGCGGGACTTCACACAGCAGAGGCCCAAGTCTCTTTATGTCCTCAGAGGTCAGGTTGGACACATCTGAGCCCTGAAAACCAATGTCAGGGTTTAGCACAGTGAATGAAATAAATAATGAAATCAAATATTAACCTGAACTAGAAACAGATTATGTTGCTGGGATTTCCCATGACATCACAATTCTACAGACCAATGTTATTCACACATGTACATTCAGTTGAAACTAGAACTTTACATACACTATATAAAAAGAATAGTAGTCAATATAACAACTAAACCAGATGAAATTTAAAAAAATTTAATTACATGAAAAAAAATTTTAAAAAATCAGTTTTTAAAATATATACATTTCTAATCGTGCTATTGTCAGTATATTTCCATCTATACAGGAACTGCAATCAAACTTAAAATGGTGTAGTTGCTTTGTTGGACTAAACACAATTAGCTAACCTTTTATCAGTTAAATAACCCCTTAAACAAAACATACTTATCGAATGATCCATGTTTTTCTCTTATCATGAGGGCCTATTGCTTTTATCAGCTATGTACTCACCAGACAGCTCAGAGCTTTCTCAGTGAGCACAGGGAGAGAAGCAGAGCGGAGGGATGGTCTGATGAGGTTTAGCATTTCCATCTTGTTGAGAAAAGCTGCACACACGGACTCAGGCAAATCTTTTACCTTTTCTGGCCTAAGAAGCAGAAATACTAAGAAATGATTTGCATAACCAATGAGGAAAAAGAGATGGTGAGTTTCTTACAATAACTGAATAAGACAGATTGCAGGGATGTTACTCAGCTCCTCCACTGTTATGGTTTTAAAGTAGTCTGCTCTTTGTAATTCAAGTGTTGCGAAAAGCTTTAGTGAAATGCATCTGACCTAAAAAAAACAACAAAAAAATACATAATAAAATAATAATACTACAGTAAAATAATCAAAAGGTAAAATTTGTGTCATTTTTACTCAGTTAGTGAATGATACCTGCATTTTGGAGAGCCACTCAGGAGTGTCTGCAAAGCTTTGAGCCATTTCCAGAACTTCAGAATTTGCAACAGTCTCAATCTGTGTACAATTGACGCCTTGAGAGATGGACCCCATGTTTCTGTGCAAAAAAAAAAAAAAATCGTAAAACATTGTAAAATAAATCTTAAAACATTATGTGTGTATAGATCCAGGGCAGAAAATATCTTACCTGTACCAATTTTTGACTTGTCTCGTATGACCGGCAAAGTATATGGCCTAATCAAGATATAATAGTACATCATTTATACAATGAGAAAATAATACATGAACATAATTTACAAACAAAAAACAGTGAAATTGTCTTGACCTGTCCCTTGCGCCATTTTTTTCAAGGTGACTAGATCCCAGGAGATGTTGTCCCAGTCTTTCAGCTGATATAGAGAAACTACTTGACGCAGTTCATCAGGCAAGTCCATCATCTCTGTGGCATTCATCTTACCTAACTAGAGAATAACATATGTTAAATGTACACTGTGTAACTTGTGTGTGCGTGTGTGTGTGTGTGTATATATATATATATATATATATATATATATATATATATATATATATATATATATATATATATATATATATATATATATATATATATATATATATATATATATATATATATATATATATATATATATATATATATATATATATATATATATATATATATATATATATATATATATAAATAAATATATATATATATATATATATATATATATAATAAATATATAATATATATATATATATATATATATATATATATATATATATATATATATATATATGTGTGTGTGTGTGTGTGTGTGTGTGTGTATATAAAACTAGATAGATAGATAGAATAGACAGATAGATAGATACGTGTAGTTTTTTTTTTTTTCTCACTGTACTTACTGTTTTAAGTATGGCTACACCCTGGGACTTTTTGGCTTTCTTGGCAATCCTTTTCAACACTTCAGGATCTCCGAGAACTTTAGGTTTGACCTTTTTGAGAAAACAATTTGGCAGTGCGTCTGCAAATCCTGAGAGGTCTATAAGCTCCTCTTTCGAAACCTCTCTGCACTGAGGAAGAAATACAGAATTAAATATATGTCAATATATTTATCAAATTATAGTTTTTGTTGTTTTACTTTTAAAGCAAAACTGTTATCATGTTTGTATGTTGCATAATATGAGTGGGCAGTATGAAGGTGGTAGTTTGTAAGTGTATTGGGGTAGAATTTTATTATTATTGACATGTTCTGTCAATAATAATAAACAGGCCTCACCTCATTCCCTATGTATGTTGAGATCACCGCATGCTTCTGATTCCTTGACAAATGGATGATGGAGTCGTTGACCAGGCTCTTCAGCTGTTCCTTATTTAATGCTTTTATTTTGTCCCCCAGAATCTTGGCACTGCCCAGCCGATGAATGATCTGAAGAGGATTCTGCCCCTTGAGGTTTATGCTGTCTGTCAGTTTATTCTTCAGCTTTGGATGAAGTCACAAACATGAAATTACATGAAATCATTGTTCTTTCACATGTAGTATATTTTTAAATACCTTTGTCAGACCAGGGTTGGTACAATAAGAAAGTGCAGATAAAAGTGCAATGCTTTCATTGGATGTCAGCTGGGAAGTGGGCTTGTAATAACATGCCAGCTGGCCTAACCTGTAGATTTAAACAACAATGAATTATCATTCTACCAACATAGACAGTAAGAGAGCATTAATATCAGTCTAATAAAGTATTTCAAAGTACTTATGTATTAGCTGTCTGTTTAGCAAAAGAAGGGCACACTTTACAATAACTTAAAAAAGTAGGAACAAATTGTTTATTACAGGTCCTATATTAGACAAAATTGACTCTTGTGAGCTTTAAGCCCATGTAAAATGCCATTACCTCCTCAAAAACATATCTGGAGTTGTGTTTTGTTTCATTCACGCATGTTTAAGTAACTCTGCATTATTAGTCTGTCTACATCTCCAAAGCTCAAAATGCTCTCTTCCACTTTGTGATGTCATGAAGTGGTAGTTTTCAAGTTAACAGCCACCTTTTACCTTTAGTTAAGTAGAGATGGGCAATTCCAGGGTTGAAATTATCCAAATTATTCTAGTGAAGGTGTATAGAGTTTTAAAACACAGTGAAGCACTTCCTGCTTTACCAGTGTTTAAGAGAAGTGTGCTAAATATGTGTGAATGAAAAAAAAACCCCACAACTCCAGGTATGTTTGTGATGACGAGACAACATTATAATATAGATCACAAAGTAGTTTAATATAGGCCCTTTAAGAATGATTCTGGCTTAGTAACTACTTAATTAATACCCTAACCACATAAGGTCTAACCCCTTTATCAAGTCATTACTAACCCTGAAACGATTTGTTCATTATGAATTAGGCATTTGTTCATGCTTTATTAAGGCTAACTAAGGTAGTTAAAGTTGTATCCAAAAGAATTATGTTCACTGATTTAAATGAGAGGGTTAAGTGTAGATTATATAGGCTCTTCTTACTTACATACTATAAGATTTATGTGTGTATTGCTATTGTAGTTACAATTATAAATTATAAATGAACCCACCTGTCCAAATAGTTCATAAATTCTTTATCGTTGCTCAAGCAGTCTTTGATTTTGTTGAGAAGTTTTTTGGCCAGACTGGGCTTCAATGTGACAATTTTGGCCATCACAAGTTTGAACTCGGACGACTTGAAGAACATGCAGAACTAAAAACAAAGGTAGAGCTGACTTTAACAGAGCAGTCGCTGTTTTAATAGTTCATAATAATAATTATGTAATAACAGAATAATATGCCTGTTCTTTTGGAGCGAGGTCAATATCTCTTGGTGTTACTTCGGATAGATACGGCCCGAGCAAGAGGAGGATTTCAGTTGTCAGCCATTCTAACGACTCCTTGCACCGGACTAAACACAACACATCAAATAAAGACAGTGAGCAGGAAGCAGTGAGACTAAACTTAGAACTAAACCAGAGCTAGAACAATACTAAACCAAGGATCAAGCAGGACCAGACCAGGCAGCCTCAGACATAGATGAAGGCATGTACAAAGGCATTAAGTTATAATAATTTAAAATGAAATAAAAATGTCAGTTTGTTATGGAATAAAACCACATAATAAAAAAGACGTCAGGGTTCCTGTTTTTTCTTGTGCCGTCTTCCCCTTCCCTTCTGTGTCTGTGTGCCTGGAGCTGGGCAGAGAGTCTAACACCACCCTCACCAATCCTTTCCACCCACTACTCACCTGCTATAGCTACAACCTTTGTAGTACAAAGACTCGGCTCATTCAACCACACACTGCTAGATCGCCAGTTACCCATCATTATCCTATTTTGGACCAGAACCACACCCACAGACCACACACAAGTAGCCTCTGACCCAGCTCCCAGGACCCAGCCTTTATCTTTGGTTAATTTTTGCACGTTTTTTGATCCACCAGTCGTTACAACACAAGAATTATACTTGTAGACATGTTACAAAATGCGGCAACATAATTTTCACTGAAATGTCAAAAAAGCATATGTTCAAGGGTAGACCATGCACTCATTATCAAAAGGTTTGATCCCAACCAGTGAAGCCCATGGTGGCTTTCAATGTGTATTAATATGCAGATGACTTAATGCCACAGCACATTAATAGTATGGAAATAGAATGGAAAGAGAAGTAACTAAACAATATAGGGTTATTTTATGGCAATATGAATCCAGGAAATAGGCCAGGAAACATTTTTGGGCAATAATTTGGGATGCAAACACATTCATCCCTTGTTGTCCCAGTCACCGTGTTATTTTCATCCTATTAGCATCTTGTTTTACTCTAGGCATAGTAAGTCCATGTTGAAGCCCATTTTTGTTTTGCTTTAGACCAGTTTTTAGTCCCTGGTGGTACTTGCTTTGGAATGTCAATATTGATCAAGGTGGAAAAAGTACAGCTAGATAGTACAGCCAGATACAGGGCTTTTAACTTGGTAAAGTACAACAACAGAACAAAAGAACAAAAGAACAGTCTTCAACAGCTTCCCCTTTTGAAGACTGATATCTTTGCATTAAAACATCACAAACAACACCCATGCAAATAGTATATAGAAGACATTTGTATGTTCGTGAGCTAGTGTGAGCACACCTAAACCTGAAGATCCTCTGCTGCTACAGTTGAAGAATTTTTCTTTGATTTGGTCAATGGCCCACTTTATCACCTCATTCCGCTGATCCTCAGAGGTCTTTGGGTACACTTCAGCCAGCGTAATCAGCCTGCAAAACAGATACAACAATCAATACACTTTTCATTTTATTTCATAAGCCATTTTTTCTTTTATTTACAAATGTTTTCAGAGAAATATTTTTGTTTACAATATTAAAATTAGGAAAACAAGTAACCATATTCAGAATTAAGCATGATATTTAGCACACATTTACAATGACACAGTAAATATAGTAATGATAAGGTATATTTTATGGTGTATTCTAAAAATGCTATCTTCCAAAGATTTTGGGCCAATATTTGGTCTTTTTTGCATATCAGCTACTGGCCTGGGCCAACCATCTGCCTAAAGAATATGCATAAAGCGTTATTTGAACACTTAAATGCAAAGAGATAACTGCACACAATGTGAATACACAGTTCTCTTATCCAGTCTGTACTAAAACTGTGGATGAGTTTGTAGTAAATTCAAATGTATATAATTATAAATTTGGGGAAAATAATCAAAACCGGCTTTGTAAATTGAGAGAACAGAGCTCATTGGCCATCGGTTGCTCTGGATTCTAAAAAAAGCAGTATCGTATTGGTCATGGAAAAAACAAACACACACACATTGGTCAATGTCTAGTACTTTCAAGTGTATTTTGTACTTAACAAAAATTTGGGTATGGCTGACAGACTTCGTTATACCAGACTTTTGTTATATCTTCTTTCTGCGATTATTCTGTTGGGTTTTGGTTCCCTGCTCATAAGTGCTTTTATGAGGACTTTTCACCATTTAACCAATATAATAGTTAGTTTTGATTTGTTTATTGCTATTGCTATAATTCTGAAGCCCAAGGGTACATACTCACAGGCTGACCAGGTGGTTTTTTGAGATAGGTTGAGGAAAGTTCAGTTTTCCTGGACACTGTTCTATCGCAGTTTTGGCGGCCGACAGTAGTGTTTCATAGTTCTCCTGCGGCTCCATATCGGCCTTCATTTGTGTCACTGCGTTCCAAGCCAGCGGCGCCACGATTGCGTTCAGGTAGCAAGCTGCGGACTCCTAAGACAAAGCAACAGGACTTTAATAAACTGCTGTTCTTCACATACTGTGCAGAATGAGCGTTTGGACTGACCGAGACATTTGACATCTTCTGTATCATTTTTGGCAGGCTAATGTCACTGAGTTTAGAGTCCTAAAAACACAGAATGAGAAATTATTGTGGATTTGTTTGAAAATGATTTAAAATGTTTTGATTAGCTAAAATTTCAAATAGATGGAACTAACATATATAACTAAATTTTCTGCATTTGTTTAATGTAGCTCAGTTGGTACAATTGTTATTGGTTCAAATCCTGCTCTCAACATAAAATTATAACATAAAAAAAAAACAACACATTGGTTGAGCAGGTCAGAGCCACTGACCCACAGGTTGGCAGTACTATTGTAACTCCCCCTGATGAATCCTGTTTTTGTGTCCTTGGGCAAGACACTTAACCCACCTTGCCCCCAGTATCTGCATACATACACTTGTGTATGAATGTGTGTGAATGGGTGAGTGGTTCCAGAGTGCCTTGAATGTGGAGAAGCGTTATATAAAAATGTGACCATTTACCATTTAAACCCATCCACATGAAACAAAAAAACAAAAAAGTTGTAGGCTGTGTCTTCTCTGTAAGCACAAGTTGACTAAAGTGATTTTTTTTCACTATAGTGGCCAAAAATGAAATATTTAGTGAGACAGACTGGCATGTAGTCACTGATTCTGAGGTCAGGTGATTAAAATCGAGTTTGTAGATCAAAATAAAAACACTTATACCTTATATCTTATCAATATAATCAAAATTTGCAATAGTCAAACATTTCCGTACACTTTTCCCCAGAAAGATATTGGCGCGAGTGTAGCCAGGGGAAACAGATCCCAGGACACTGTCAAACACAGACAGGAGGGAGCTGGGGGAGTTCTTCTCCACTGCAGGGACATCACTGAGACAAGAGCATTTAAAAAGATTATAATATAACATTTTTTAGCATTGTGTGTGTGTAAAATAGCTTATTGGTTTTATTATTTAAAGTTATCAGTGTTGAACGTACCTGCCCAACATGGCGACCAGCTGATCTATGTCAGGTGTTTTGTATCCTGTACAAGAATAAACATATAAATTAAATGAACATGTTATATCACACTGATTTACAGAAAACTAGTGAAGTACTAGATGTTGGTCTCACCCTCTTGTTTACATTTTTTCATCTGAATAAAAATAAGATTACATATTTAATCAATGTAATTCAACTTTATGCATTTTAAACACATTGCTTACATACCAGTTGTCTACCACACGCTCTGACTTTGGGGTCAGTCTGCATATCTGTGGATGTCACTGAGGAAAATAGAAAAAAAAAAGTCAAATGAACTGCTGTTTACAATAATTTTGTGATAAATACGTACATTTTGAATGTAACAGATGGGAAAATACATTTGCAAATTGTGCATAAAACATTTGATTTCACTACATTTAATCATTAATTCAAGTAGGATGAACTAAATTAGAACTAACAATTTAGCTGGAGTTTTCATTGCTACTCAACTGTTTTAATTAATAGGAAAAAGAACAATTACTTCATTCATTTAAGTGTACATTAAGTTTAGCAATACCAATACAAAATCTTACCCAGGACTGCACAACACATGAGAAGCAGAACTGTCCCTCCTTTCCTCCCCATGCTGAAAATGTGTTCAGAAACAGACCTGCAAACACAAATACTCTTTACTATTAAACCACAGACACTCGTTCATCTCAGAGTGTTATGTTATTGGTTGTTATGGACTCTATGGGCCTCCTACAGCTTTCTCAATAACACTTTCCTCTGAGGTTTCCACAGGTCCCACAGCGCTGCTCTAGACAAAGGTTGAGATAAACAGCCTCATTATATTGAAGTTGATGTCCTGCTGCTCAGATCATTCTATTTCCATCTCCGAGTGTCCTTTCAACATTTGCATACTTGTATTTTGCCATTTGATTTGCTTGCTGTGGAGTAATTTGACTTCTTATTTAAATACAGGGACATGAATTACAACAATTGTCTTAGGGAAACATTGCAAATAAACACCTATCCTAATTCTAATCAAATATATTTTGTTGGAAACTGAGTAATCCATCCATTCAAATCCTGGGTTTCAAGCTATGGTAACGGGTGTTAATCACCATAGCAATTAAGCCATTCAAATTCAAATATTATATCTTTTGAATGGGTAAAAGTCCTCACAAAGTCCATGAAATCAAGAAGGAATCATATGCTTAAAACCAATAAACATTCATAACCATAAACAATACAACTAAACAAACAAACAAACAAACATAGTCTGAATAAAAACAAAAATAGTGATTGATAAAGTTGGTAAAGCATTATCTTACCCTGTTTTGTTTGGTAGAAGAGGGCACAGTCAGTTGAGAGCAGTGTTCCTCTGCTGCCAGTCTGTATGTGTGTGAGGCAGGACAGGTGCAACCCACTGTCTAAACCTGCCACTCATGTACTGCCTCCAACACATGATTAAAGATGCAATATGTAACCTTTACGGTGGAGGGTCGGCCACCTGCTTGTCTCCATGAAGATATTATTGCTTCACCTGGAATGTTCCACTGCATGGCATTATACTTGTCTATCTCCAAGGAAACAAGCAGGTGGCATTTCCAAAGCCAAGTTACAGGTCAGATTTGTGGAGAGGTAAGAGTATGTGTTTTCTTTATCAATAAAACACATACTGTAGAACTTTCCAGGTAGAGTAATAGTGGTTATACAGGTGATAGTACAATCTTTGGAGCTTTACTAGTGACAGAGGTAGGCTATATGAGTGTCAATAGAGAGTAATTTAGTAATGAAAGGTTCAGCTGTGAGAGCTTAAAAAAACACATGTAAAATGTGAAAGAGCTGCTGCAGATTAATAGCAAATATAAAAGTCTAAAACTCTGTGAAATATTGAGTTTGCACCTCAAATCAAAAACAAGAAAATCAAGTCAATCAATAGAAAACCAACAGGGACACTGCAGACGCACTTACATATTTATCACTGATACAGACTTTGGATCAGACACATTTGAACAAAACCTTTCTCTCCATAAATAATATATTTCTAAGTCCGTGTGGAAATAATTATTGTGAGGCGAAAACAAACAGCTCCATGGACAAAAATCAGGCAATAAAAAGCACACACATTTTTGTCAGTTAAGCTGCCCATAGTTCTGCCTCAGTGCCACAGTCAGAATGTTCAGAGGGCTTTTTTTTTTTAATAAAACGATGTTCCTGCCTAACTTCTATAACGTCTCAGCAGGTGATGAACGCACCACCCACCAGAAAAATTACATATAGTTCACCTTTAAACCTGACGCACTGTATATGTATTAAATTATGTAGTTCTATTCTAACCCCAATGGTAAAGGATCCATTGTGGAAATAGACATCAAACAATCAGAGGAACAACATGTAAATGAAACTGGTGATGTAATCCAAATAACAATTTAATGAACAGCAGCATTTCCTGTGAAGGAAGCTATGTAAATGTTAACATTCAGATGTCAAATAAATAGAGAATGGATTTTCATAATAGGCTTGTGTTATGGCTAAAACTGTAGTCTGTATTATTGGAAAAAGCTTAGGCAAATATAGACTGCTCCACCAAATTGTGAGGTAAACAGTCACAAACAGTCACAGCGGGGTAGGATTACAACGCACACAGAAACAAAGAGGGTTAATGGACCAATGGACTTAAGATAAAGATAAAATGGTTGAATTCTATATTATTCTAGCCTCTAAAAATATGGAGAAATTAATATGCACATTAAGTGTAACACTGATATATTTGAAAAGTAATTAGATATAATAGTGGGGGTTCTGTCTTTTATCTTGCTTAAAACCACTGTGTGTAATTTTTAGACAAGAAATATACTAAAATAAAAGCATGTTTTTACATTATGGATGTTTTTATTGCACTGAAAAACATGTGTCTTTACTGTGAGCAGGCTTGCATCTTCACAAACCTAACTCTTATTTTGTTTCTATGGAGATGCTGTTTCTTTGGCTAAAATCTTCCACAGTGTGGCATAACACGTATCTATCTCCATGGAGAATATTCTTAAGTATGGCTTTAACTTTCTATTTCCATGGAATCATGGAGCTGACTTATCAACTAAAGAAAGTTACATATTTCCACTTTAAATAGAATTTGAGTTATAAATTGTCTTATATGTAAACTGGAATAATAAACATATCTATTCTTGCATTATTTCCATAGAGATGGGTAAGGTTAATGCCATTCTGTGGCTTATTCCAGTGACATCTATATGGAGAAAAGTGTCCTGAGAAGTTACAGGCAGTCACTCCAATCACTATTGATTCCCGAGGTCAATGTATGATTCATTATATAATGTGTAATTAATCAAAACCAATGGTAGAGGACCCATTGCATAAACAGACTTCAAACAATCAGAGGAACACCATGTCACTGATCCGAGTAATGTATTCAAAATAACAATGAAACAGTCAAAAAAAATTTAGGTAGTTGCAACAGGCTCAGATTTCCTGTAAAAGGAAGTCATGTAAATGTTAGATCCCTATACTCCTGTTTCGTGCCTCCAGTTCACTACCTGTGCTCTTTATGGTTAAATAAATCTACATTCAACATTCAAATATAGGACACTCAACCTAAAAAGTTATATAGCACATTATTAAGATGGCATTTTCTTTTTTCTTTCTTTCTGTTTTTATTTTTAGTGAGATTAAATATTACAAATGACATTTCCAAGCTTTTCTATCACTAATGTACTCAGAAGAATATGTAAGGCAGTCTAGGATTATATAGTAAACACAAAGAAAGACAGCTGTTGATTGGCACTTATTATTACCATGACATTTTTTCCTATCATAAGTCCAACACAAAAAGGGCTTTAAATAATACATAAATAATGTTTCCGTGGTTACTTCCCCTTCTTCTTGGTAGCGTTAAAGAAGGTATCTCACTCCAATTCACGATTCTTGTCCATTTTAGTGATAGTGCTACTCTCCAGGTTTGGGTTGGTGAAATGCTCTGAAATAAGAGAAGTCATTACGGTAAAAGGGGAATTTAACAACATACTTACTTATGATTAGACAATTATTGACATTCTGTCTTTGTATTGTGTGCATAAATAAGTCAATATTTACTTGCATCCCTGAGCAATGGGATAAACATGAGCCGACTCTACTTGACATTGTTTAAATTCAGGCTCAAAACAGTACTGTTTAGCTGTGCATATGACTGAAAGGTGTTTATTCTACACTTTTCTTTTTTAATGTTAATTTTATGATTATTATTTGTGTTTATTTGTGCTTTGGTTTGTTTGTCTTGTGATTTTAATGATCTGTAAAGCACTTTGAATTACTTTGTGTCATAGTATGGCATTAAAACAACTTCTATCTCCATGGACAGTTGGAGAGAAGCAGCAGGTGATGTTACTGGTCCAAGTTACAGACCAGATCTATGGAGACGCAAGAAAACTCACATTTTCCTTTTAGTATTTCCTTTAGCAGTATCAATGCATGTCATTAAATTAACAGAAATAGATGTGTTTAATGTCATACTCTGGAACATTCCAGACAAAGCAGTAACATCAGCACAGAGAAAAGCAGGTGACGGACCCGGACACGGTTTTTATGTTCATAGTAGACCCCTTTCCCAGAACAGTTATATTGTGGGCCTTTAAGATAAAATTAAGTTCATTTAGAAAGTGCTTTACTGAGATTGTCATGGTTTAGTAGAGGTATTCCTAACAATATCTACTTCAGTTATTGTTGTGACAAAATTACCTCATAAACCTTAAGTAGCCTAATCATAACCTCCTAAACAAGTGAGTGACCCACCTGCAGCAAAATCACGGATGTCAACAGGTCTTTGTAGAAGCACATTTCTGGAAAAAATAAATGTTGTTATTTTTGTCACTATTGTAGCAAAAGAAGCGTGAATTCTGTCTCTTAAATGAGAGGCTTCGTTCCACCACTTATCCAAGTAACTTTGGATGACTGGCAAAACATAGTCACCCTAAAAAAAAGTTGAATTACTTGGATCCTACCCTGGATTACACAGACTTATTAGGTTATTTGCTTTTACTGTCGGGTAGACTTCCTAAATTAGTTTAAAGTTTATGTAAGCAAAGTCCTGGAACAGTGGCACCAATGGTTCCTTCGTTTCATTTGCCAGTCAAAGGTTCAAGTCTTACATTTGCATCTTTTGAGTTTTAATATCTGCCGGGAGCTGTCCTGGATAGCTCTAATGTGATCCTGATCAGTGATGGCTGAAGTACCCAGTTTTGTTACTCAAGTAAAAGTACAGATACAGAGGTAAAAAGTTACTCAAGTAAAAGGTAAAGTAACACATGAAAAAGTCTACTTAAGTACAGTTTAAACTAAAGTGTTAAATGTAGTGATATTGATTTAAAATCATACAGACTTTGGTCAACACCAATAATAATCAGTGTCTTAGTTTTTCTTATGAATTTTGTGTATTTATTTTTGTTTGCTCAAAGCCGAAGCTTGAACTCGAAAACTTTAGACAGGCTGTTACCACGAACATGATAAATGTAAAAATGTATCCATTAAGTAAAATATATCCACTGTAAAATGTACTTAAGTAAAGTACAGAACATACAAATTCTACTTAAGTGCAGTACTTCACTACTTGTACTTCATTACCTTCCACCACTGATCCTGATGTAGTCTTTAACCATCAAATACAGTCTAGAACAAGCTACAGTACAGTACATAATGAGAAGGTTATTGTTTCATGTGACTATAAGGGCGTGCCACGTGTAGTTTCATTTACTTGTTTAATTGTTTTATTTTTTCCAAACCACATATCTCACTAAAACACAATTCAGATTAATATTTCACAGAATCTGACCTTAGAAAGTCGCCAACGAGGAACTCTATTTCTGGATGTGATCTGAGGTAGTTCTCGTTGTCAATTCTTGTTTTAATCTGCGCATGAAACACACATATTAGCCATAGCTCCCCTGCTAAGGCAAAGCTAGCTCGGCACTAGCTAGCATCAACACTCGCCTTAAACTGGTTGAGTTTTTCTTGCTGCTCAGCGCTTAAAACACCACGGTCAAGTTTAACCACGTTACTTCTCCCAGTCATTATGAAAAGCTAAACTGACTTTTATTAATCTATAACTGTTAATACGGTTATATTTGCGGAGTAAAAGTAAAGTCTGAGATGCGCCTGTTTCTGACACTAGAGTGAGAGTCGTTTCCATGGAGACCAGAGTCAAAAAGTACCACCCGGGTCCAGCAGGGGGCAGTGTGCGCAAAAAATGATCATGTTTGGAAACCTGGGGCACTTGGTACATCTCATGGAGGTAGACGGTACTGCATGGTATGGTCTGCTCTTATTTGTACAGAGACAGTGTGCAACTATATATTAACCAAGACAAAAGCCATAGGAAAGATGCTGGTGTCAGGTTATGGCGTGAATGCTCATTTACACCATTACACCACCTCATCTAGTCCCTGAGCAGGCTGGTTTGACTATGAGAAATTCAGATGTATATAGACCAATATTATATAGATTATGTTGATTAATTTACCACAAATAAATGATCAGATATTACCTAAGGTTGCATTCAAATACTTGTCTAAAATCATCATTCAAGGGGTGCATTCTTACCCGCTCCACTTCGGCCCTCCCACCCTCCAGTAAAAATCTGAAAACTAAAATAATCTAATAACTCAGGGTCTTATTTTTGGAGTGCGTTTACGTGCACAAAATAAATCTGATTAAAACACCTTGGGACTTGTATCAATTCATTAGTGGATTTTTAGAGAAAATGTTGTATTTGGAAGACAAATGCGGCTACAATGAATTTTAAAAACTCAGTTTTTAAGAACTTAGTTTCATCTGTTTTATTCAATATTTATTTACAAGGACACATTATAACAGCAATGTAAACGGTAAAGGTAACCCTCCTTTCATTAAAATTCTTACAACCTGGCTAGGATGCCTGTGTATTTTTTTATTTTTATTTTTTGATATGAACCTGGTAAGGACTTTTAAGAAACTCCACTGATCCAATCACTGACAAATGGTCACCAGAGGCACAGGTACAAAACTCAACTGGTTTAATAGAACGGTGCAAGAAAATCATAGAATATATTTACAAAGCAAAAGCACAAAAATAGGCAGCAGACATTTCCCTTTTTCTATTACACCCAAAAGCCCACAGGACTTCAGAAGATTTCAGAGGTAGACTATGTAAACAATACAAAAATGTATTTATAGGCAGTCATGTTACAAACACACAATTTGAAATTTCTTTAAAGGGCCTGTACTTGATTTTAATTTATTCTTGTTAAGATAAATGCTTTTTCCATGATGCATGGTAAACACTGTTAAATAGAGAAAAAAATTTTTTTGTTGTGTATCTACAACTAGAGAAGCTACTGACAGGGTCACCTATTTCGTCCAATCAGGCACATTGTTCACCAAGAATCATGGGAAACTAATTGCCTGGCACTATCCCAGACAGTCGTTTCTGTGCGATGGTGCAAGATCACAGCGGCAGAACAGGCTAATGGTTCAAACGAAAATGTGACTCATGGTTCAAAATCAGTTACAGGCCCTTTAGCCATGCTGCTTGTAGCTAGACTTCTATCTGGACCAGAAAATAGCTTGTGTTATTCAAGTTTATTGCCTCAGTCCTGTCTTCTGCGCTCAGTTCCTGTTCTCTTCTTTCTGTCACTTCATCCAGAGGTGGGTTCTTGTTGAGCAGAGCGTGTCCGTTTGCCACAGCCGGGGCAGGGCCGGGTCGAGGGTGCACTGAGTCACTGCACTGAGACAATGCACCCAAGCGCTGCAGTTTGGACACACACTGATCTTTGTACCTGGACAAATACACAATGAATCAAAACAAATTACACATACTACTACAAAGTACAAAGTAGTAGTATGTGTAGTAACAGTCGTAGTAGTACTAATAAGTACTACCACTACTACCACTACTTCTACAAGTACTACTATCACTACTACTACTACCACAAGAACTACTACAGTATAGTAGTAGCGCTCAAAGACTACTACTACTACAAGTACTACTACAACTGCTACAAGACCTAAAGACCTACTACTACTACAAGAACTAAGATAAGATAAACCTTTATTTGTCCCTCAATGCTGAAATTACAGTGGCCTTATTCAAAACATGAAAATCTGCTTATAGTATATTTTTAAAAAATAATAAAATTACAGCAAATTGCAAAATTTGGTGTGTGTGTGATCAGATGGACTGTGATCACAAAGAAATTAGATGATTTTTCCCTTTACATGTCTTAAATCACCTCATAACATGTTATATTAATCAGATTTTGAGTGTATATGTAACTGCGACCAGTGCAGTTGCAACGCAATGTTCAAGAACAGTAGGAGAATAAGAACATGCAATCAAAATTAAGATCAAGATAAATTATACGATAAAAATTAAAATAAAACTAGCACAACACTGTGTCAGCAGAGTACAGCTAAAAGGCTACACAACTTTTGTACCGTGGTTATACACAGTGCAGATTATGAAGAAGAATAAACAGCAGTTAAAGTGACGACTACTATAACTACTACTATAACAAGAACTACTACTACTACTACAACTATAAGAACTACTATTATTACTACTACAACTACCACTATAACATGAACCACTACTGTAACAACAACTACTACTACTACAACTACAAGAACTACTATTACTACTACTATTACTACTACTACTACTACTACTACTACTACTACTACTACTACTACTACTACTACTACTACTACCACAGCTACAAGAACTACTACTATAACAAGAACTACTACTACTACTACTACTACTACTACTACTATAACATGAAGTACTACTATAACAAGAACTATTACTGCTACTACTACTACTACTACAACTACTACTATAACATGAACTACTACTGTAACAAGAACTACTACTACTACTAGAATATGAAGTACTACTACAACAAGAATTACTACTACTACTACTAAAAACTACTACTACTGCTACTACTACATCTACAACTACTATTATAACATGAACTACTACTGCAAGAAGAACTACTACTACCACTACAACAACAATGCATGCATTACTGTGCTGTTGTCTCGAATGCTATAATTACCTTATTATAAACAGTGCGAAAATGGTTACGCAGAAGCCAAGAAATACTATGATCCACAGATAGTGATGTGGCACAGTCTGCTGAGGATGCACGGAGGGAGCCACATCTGTGAAGAAAAACACCATAATTATCTGGAGGGCTGAATTTTTTCGAAGATCTACTTTTTTGAAGTGCATTTTCAATTGGATTTGCAATTTATGTTTTGATTGTAGAGTTCTGTTGAAAGACCACATTTTAAGCATTTCTATCATGACAATGTGAGAGACTGAAATATGCACTATTAAACTTATAGAAAAATCACATGCTTTTTAGAATATGCTTGTAGAGGTCAATGTACAGTATTAGCAAAAGAAAAATTCACTCAGGACCCCAATCTGCCGTACATCTCCATCTGAAAGCCACTAGCCACTCCTTTGATAATAGTTAGGCACAGATCTTAGCCAGAAAAAAGAAATGGTTTGAGAGGGGAGTTAGAGGCCATTTTATTAGAAAAGACAACCCATCTTTGAACAGGAATGGGGGACTTAGACATCATTTATCTATTATTTATAACTTCATCCTCAGACCTAAATCAGAACAAGGTAAACAATAGTAATAGCCAGTGTGCTCATACGTGTGAGAGTAACCATTAGGATAATTATGCAAACTATGAGCCAGGCACAGTTACACTTAGTGTAGTTCATTAGACCTAGCTAACAAACAGAAACTGTAAACAAACAGGTGTATTAGTTTCAGTGTAGTTAGTGTCTCCTTTCAGATTGATATAAGACGGTGTCCACCACCAATCTGACCAGAACTGAAGAAGCTGCCCGGATGAGCAGAGAAACGTCTTCACTCAAACATTTGTCCAGTTGACAGAATTCAGTTTTTCTTTTGCTATGGATCTGTAAAGAGATGACCCCGCTCACACAGGATGCCTGTTTTGCAATGTACTTTTGAGCAATTAAAAAAAAAACAACACAACAACAAAAAAAAACTGAAATTAAATAAATGCCAGATAAATAAGTTAAATGCCATACTGTGGAATATTCCAGGCACAGCAATAACATCCATGGAAACAAGCAGGTGGTGAAACTCGTACCTGAAAAGTTACACGGTGCATCTGAATAAATGCAGCCTTTGTGATTTGCTAATTGTGACCTTTTAATGGGCCCATATTACGCCATTTTCTGAGTTACGTTATAATGTTGTTTCCTCATCAAAAGCATTTTTAACTCACAAACCCTGTATATTTAGGCTGAGTTCTCTCGCAAACAGAAAACATCACACCTTATGATATCATGACGTCATAAGGTGGAACAGAGCATTTGCGCTTTGGAGATGTAGACAGATTAATACTAAATGATTACTCAAACATGTGTGGATAAAACAAAACACAACTCCAGGTATGTTTTTGAGGAGGTAACAACATTATAACATGGCTTAAAACTCACAAGAATACATTTTCGGTAATACAGGACCTTTATACTCTGATTCTCATAGTGCAACTCTAATAAAAAGTGATGGAAATAGAGGTTAACAAGTTAAGTAATATAAAACAAAGTGTGTAGTTGGTGCAGTGGTGTGTGGAAGAGGTGTCTTGGGCCATGCTTCCTGTGGGTGCCACTGGTTTCTTTCGTTGTTCAATATTGTGTTGACATGACTTCCTGCTGAAGCCCATTGGGACACAAGGGACTTCACCACAAACAACAACAAACGGGCAACAGTTTAACAGTACGAGCCTGATTTAAGGCTGAAACATTGTTCTCAACCATATTCACACGATTAATGGTCACAATACTGGATCACAAAGGCTGCCATTGTTTAGATAAGTCATGTAATCTTCCAAGAACTAGATATCCTGTTTCAGTGGGGTCTTATCGTGTAGTAATCTTTATACTCCTGCAGTTAGAGCTCTATAAACTACTGCACATTTAAAATATATTTAAATTAGTCAGGCTTGTTGCAATAAAATATTTTTCCCAAACCAGCTTGAGACTGATATTTGCTCTTACCGTCGGAGCCGTCCCCAGAGCCCGAGCCCTCACTGTACATGTATGGAATCTGTGATTGGACAATATTCATAATTAAAACAGGAAGTTCCCATAAAGATGACATGTTTAATAAGAATACTCACTGATGTCACCGAGAGATCTTCATTTGGGTTTTCTGTAAAATATAAATGAGAAGTTGGAGGGTTGGAGAACAGCTGTTTTGAACATGTATTTATTGGAAGAATAACTGAACTGCTGCTACTGTAATTTTTTTTAGGTACTCAAATTCCCCACACTTGGCAGACACAAACTGGCTGTTGCCACAGCTGCCTTATGGCTGAGTGACAAAAATGTGGCTCCCATTCTGCAGCAACATGTAACTCACACTTGCACAGAGCACATACAAGTTGGGACTAAACCCAGACCTAAACCTGGAATAGACCTGGACTAAACCAAAAGTAAAACAGGAATAAACCACGTCTACATCAGGACTAAAATGAGCTTAAATTAGAAATGTGCAGGCAGTCTTATTTCCTTTTAAAGAGCATAAGACAGGTTTTCATGTTTTTCTAATTATTACTTGGTTTGGTGACTACATTTAGGCTGCCATCAGCACTCCAAATCCATCCAAATTGTAGCAACAATTTGTGCACACGGATCAAATGTTTTTGGCAATTTAAGCGTTTATTTAAGAAAAGAAATGATAAAAAACAAAAAAAAAAAACAACATTGTTAATCATAACAATAGTTGGAACAGTATTTATTTTTATTGGCCTAATAATAATTATGGTGCAATTCAAACACGTTTTGGACTTGTTTACATTATGGCTGCAGTAACAGTTATGGGATTACATCTATGTATGTCATATCTGCTGAACATGTCCAGCCCAAATTTCTAAAAAAAAAAAAAAAAAGAAAAAAAAAAGAAAAAAGAAAAAAGAAATGAAAAGAAAAAATCCTTATCCTAAATTTTCAATATAATGACATTAACTATGTTTTAGTAACTTCATTTATTAAAATTAGTAGTTTCATATGCACTTTAACATACTCTTGCATCCCCAGTGTTTTTTCTTAGTCTTTTTCCTGTAGTACCTGTCCAGCTGTATCCATACTGCGGGGCACTCCACTCACTCCACTGCCCCTCGTACTCGTCTCTGGCTCGGATCTGCACCTCATACTGCTCCCCCGCCTCTGCATCTGTGATGGTGTGTCTGCTTGTGTGCTCATAGATAGTATTTGTCTGCCAAAGAACACATATAAAGTGTCACAACTAAACAGAGACATCCCAACCTCCCCTGACAACAGTGCACAATTTAAAGAGGCACTATGTAACATTTCCAGTCTGGGTTATTGCTATGTTCCAAACAACTCAGAGGTTGGATATATCCCAGCTGAATGTTGCGAGTTACGAAAGACTGACCTAAATAAACTCATGTGTAAACAACGTGGTTAGTGCTAATCCAAAGGCTTACAAAAAATAAACGTTAAACAAATGTCTCCAACATTTTGACTAACACAGTTGCTGGATCATTTACATTGCTCATTTGGTAGTGGAGCGGCGTTCCAGAAGGTGGGAAATATCTCAGTTGTCAGGTGCCTGGAATGCAGTATATGTCACCTGCTTATCTCCATGGAGATGTTATTGCTGAATGTTCCACATATGGAATTGAACGTAATTGTCTTGCATTAGTATAACAAGTGTTTTTCTTAATACTTGAAAAATACTTCTATGAGCTGGGTCGCCTCTCCACATGCCTGATTTGTAACTTGATGGCATCTCCATGACGATATATATTTAATGCTACACAGTGCAACTTTCCAGACAAAGTGCTATAGAAACAAGGTGAAAGATCCTCCACCAAAAAGAAGTGCCCCTAATGAATGCATTGTATTTAGAATATTAATCTTGTAATTTTGACTAGTTCAAATCTTAGGGCCGTTTTCTTGCCCTATTGACAGACAATTTAGCTTCATGTAAAAGATTTATTATGTAAATGTACTGAAACAAGTCAGTCAGTGAATATGAAAGTGAAACGTACTTGGAAGTGCACAGACATCAGGGGTTTGTAGCGGACTTCATAGATGAGCTCATAGAACCGGTCTTGGATCTTCCAAGTGTACGGGGGTCTCCACATCACCACCAGGGTCCGGTTCAGTCCCTTCTCCGGCTGCACCGACACATTGTAGGGAGGGTCTGGTTTTACTGTGGCAACAAGAGGAATCAAAGAGGGCAAAATGTTCCAAGTTATTCTTTGATTTGTTTTGTTTGTTTGTTTATTTGTTTGTTGTTGTTTTTTAAGCTTTTTACTTTTTTATGGCAGGGGAACTTTTTTTTTTAGAATGCACTTTTGTGACCAAATATGTCCATCCTGCTCATTCCCACCTGAACATTTTTGTGGAAAAAAAGAAAACAAAACTGTGATTCTCCATTGTTTTGTTGTATTAGCACACAGTCGGTTGCAAAAAGCCCCAAACAAGTTCATTTTGCAATTTCTTTTACTTTATTTGCTTACCTAGAAAGAGGAGAGGGCTTTTTGAAGAAATTATTTGTTAGTGTAATTTATTTAAGTTTTTTTCAGTTTCACAAAGGGTATAATCTGGTACCAAGTTTAGCTTGTACACATTGTAGTTTCTGTGAAAAATTTTGATAACTGGACCTGCTGGCTTAAGCGGATTTAAAAGTCTAAGGTCTATCTTGCTTGTTCCTGGAAAATTAGTATCGCAAGCCTATTTAATTAGAACAATAAATCAAATTGAAAACCGTATCACCTCTCTTTTTGTGTCATATCACCTTTTATACCACGTTCAGTGAGAATTTAACACACAAGTAGTCCGGCAAGAGTTAAATCACATTCTATATCACTGCTCTGTGGCCATCGCCATGACATCACCATAGCGACGGGTAAACAACTGCTTAACTGTTTGGACTAGGCTGTAAGGACTAGCTTCATTTAAAACCATAGACTTTATAAAGAAGTGGATTAAGTGAGCGTGACATCACTCATATCGTTCGGCTCCAGTCAAATGAAGCTCACGGGTTACATGGCGAATTTGGGGCCCGCCTCCATATTTGAGATTCCTATCGTGAGTATCATAGCAACCAAAGAGCCAATCTGGAGCGACGCTATGGAAGATGATGTCCCTTCCCTGCCCACACTACTAGTTTAGCAGGAGGCGGTTGTTTAGCAAAGCTGTCAATCAAACCTGTTGCTAACGTTAAAAAGAAGCCACCTGATTGGTCTGTTATTAATGTTCATGTCTTGACATACATGATAGCAAAATAAAAAACCAGGATCACGTAGAATGGGCCAGTACAAACATTTTAAGACCGAAATGACGAGCCTGAGAGCAGGGACAGCAACAGTTTTGTAGTGTAAGTGAATTGGAGTCGATGGAGCCGGAAGAACAGCCCATGGTCACTTCCGGCCAGCAGGTTTGCTATGTCCATCTATATATACAGTCTTTTTTTAAGACGCTGAAATAACAAATATTTTACACATTTACAGTGAACAGGCTTTTCAGATTCACAGGTGAGACATTTCAGTTTGTAGCCATGGTAACAGCACATTAAACAACTTGGAGCTGTGCATTCTGCAGTTTTAAGTCGTAAAAGTGAAGTGCATTCCTTGTCGTTTAAGTACAATGATTTAATTAGTCATTTGAATATAGAGTTAATGGAGGCTTGGCTTACAGATGTGCATCGGTGTGAAGGAGAGGAGGTCGCTGGTGGAGTTACTGGTGATACTGGACACACAGAGGTAGGCCTGGTGCAGGGTTCTTTTGTCCTCTTCGTTATGGTCCAAAGCGCACCAACATTTAGCTCGCCGTGTGGAGAACGAGCACGGTACTTTGGAGAACAACCCTGACAGACTAAACAGAAACGTGCACAGAAACACAAGCGTTATTTGATCCACGAGAGAAATGTAATGATAATCTTAATATAATAATGGTTACGAATAGGCTCCATCATGTTTGTTGTGTTGTTAAACTGTTTTGATGCTGCTCAAATGAATGATTACTCCTTGAGGGTTAAATGAAGTCGTTTGAATCTGAGTAAGAATAAAATCATCTGACCCACTATTTATACTGCATAGAATTTTGAACCTTTGGATGAAACAGCATTTTAAAGCTTCTTATAACTGCGCTGTTGCAATCAATAATCTGTCCTCCATTGTTCTGCCGGGTTTCAGATGACATCACAACAGTCTATAGGCCAATAATATTTAATAGAGATGAAGGACAGCCAAAACTAATATTGTTAAAATGTAGATTTCTGTTGTAATACACTGAGTTCTTAGGTTTAGTCACCAACATAAATGATCACGTTCAACATTTATGAATTTACCTTTTGGACATTTCACGGCAAAGTACAATGTATCACTAGGAAAAACTGGCTCCATCTGAGAATATAACATCATCACAGACCAGAATCTGAAAACTACCAATAAATGCACTCTTATTATACCAAAATAATCACTTTTTTAATACGCGGAGCATTTTCTGGCAATTTCCTCACAGAGACGAGCACTTGACACAACCAGGCCAAGTTACAGATCTGTGGAGCGGTGATCCCACTCACAGTAAGAATCTTTATTAAATTAAAAACACCTGTAACTGAATGAATGGAAAATTGATATAGATAAATCTAATGCCATACTGCGGAACATTCCAGGCAAAACAATAACATCTCCATTGAAACAACATTTTCAGAAAAGTTATGTAGTGAAAGTGGTAAGTATTGGTGGTTTTGTCATAATCCCGCATGGAGGCAAGAGCCAGATGTTCCTATTTATTATATTGTACTTTGCCATGAAATATTCAAAAGGTAAATTCACAATTGCTGAACCTGATCATTTCTATTAGTGACTGAACAAAAATCTGCATTTTAACTGTATTCCTTTTAGCTGCCTCCATCTGTATAAAAAAATATTGGCCTATAGAATATTGTGATGTCATCTGAAACCCAGCATTTGTATTTTAATATGAGTGCCTTTTCATTTCTGACCTTTTACGAATAAACAGGGAGCAGCTGGTGCCTTTGGGAGCCTGTGTCTGTGGAGTCCACTCACAACGGATCTTGCTGCTCGGGGACTTTTTGTAACAGAACAACTGAGGAGTCTCTGCAGCCTCTACAGGAAGAAAGATAAAAGCACAGTTTTAATAATACAGTGAAAAGGAACTGGTCATGTTAAGATAAAATGGCTATGGCTAAGTTTTGACTATTACGATTCATTAGTTTAGGTTTGTTGTCAAGATATTTCTGTGCGGGTTAAAGTCTTCTTATATTATATTTTAACTATTATAACTATTTTTTTCATTATTTTTTACTACTTTCTGCATTTAATATGCATACAGAAGACATATATGAGGTAAGATATATGGCATAATGTAGCAAGGAAAAAGGTTCATTTATTTGATGCCTTCTGTATGTGTATAAAATGCAGAAAGTAGTATAAAAAAAAAAAAAAAAAACTTTTGAGTGGTAGTGTAAATGTAATAAAAATGTGATTGTGATCTATTAGTCATAAACCTCTGAAAGACAGATGGATTTAACCAATCACAGATAAGTATAAACTGTCAGAGGTCAACTGTAGGACAACATGAATGATGAGAATCGTGACAAAAATCAAAAGACTCTGTGGAACTTTCAGTATGACTTTTAAAGCAGTCAGAATCTTAAAACCGAAGAAATAACCACCGTGAATGTAATTTTCAAAATGCACTATATGCATTTTTTCTGGTAGAATTTTTGAGTACAGCATTCAACTTATCTTGCCATTACTCTACTCTTTTTACTGTGAGGGGGGTTGCCTTTCCACAGATCTGGCATGTCACTTGGCCTGAACTTGGTCTGGCATGTAACTTGGCCTGAGATAGATAGGTTTAATGGCATACTGTGGAACATTCAAAGCAAAGCCAAAACATCTCATTGGAGGACAAGCAATAGGCACAACCTCAGTCAGAAAAAATATTGCAACTTTAAAGGGCCCATGTTACATTATTTTCTGGTTCTAACGTTGTTTACTCATTGCAATCATACCTGGAGCTGTGTTTTGTCTCATTCACACATGTTTAACTCACAAACCCTACATATTTATGCTGAGTTCTTCTCTCAGAAAACACTCCACCTTGTGATGTCATGTGGTAATACAGAAAGTGCCTCACTATGTTTTTTAAAGTCCACACACCTTTGCTAGAATCATTTGTAAAATTTCAGCTCTGGAATTGCCAATCTCTACTGAACAAAAGGTAAAAGGTGGCTGTTAACGTGAAAACTACTACTTCATGACATCACAAGGTGGAACAGAGCATTTTGAGCTTTGGAGATGTATACAGACTAATAATGCAGGGTCACTCAAACATGTGTGAATGAAACAAAACACAACTCTGGGTATGTTTTTGTGGAAGTAACAACATTCTAATATGACTTAAAGCTCACAAGAGTCAATTTTGCGTAATATAGGACCTTTAGCTAATATGAGAATACCTTGTCACAGCTATTTTTTACATGGAAGGTAACTGAAACATACCAGCCACTATGATTTTTGTTGAGAACCTCTCTGTGCCTCTCTGATGACAGCTGTAGCGTCCAGAGTCGCTCACTCTCAGATGGGACAGGGACAGTGTGGACCCCTGCGTCTTCCCTTGCAAATCTTTATTGTTCCATTTCCATTGAACTCTCAACTTTGCACTGCTTTCTTCTTTCTCTTCATCATCAAACTCATCCTCAAATTCGTCCACCTCTCCAGTACCCCACTCAGTCTTAGCCCTGGTTGGCTGGCTCACACCGGAGGGCGACAATGTGGGAACTATTTTTCTTTCTTTCTCCCTGTTCATGACTTCTTGTGGTTTTGGGAGCTCTGTATTGAGAGTTATGGAGTTGACCGTGGAGTGAGTCACTGAAGCAGGAAAGCTGGGGGACACAACTTTTACCCCATCTATGATCACATGTCCACTGCATGTTAGACTCAGCTCACTGCCTGGGGACACAATGACCACACCAGGAAGAGGCTCTGGCAAAAAAGCAAACAAAGAAACAAACTATAAAAATGCACCATTTGTGAACTCCACAGCTGGGAAGTGACAGTTTAGTTCTGTAGCTGAATCTCTATCTGTTCATCACCGGCATATTTCCTGCTGTTAATCTTTTCTTGCAGGTAAAAAAGGTCAAATATTTACCAAAAGAATGTAGAGGCTTATAGAAGAGTAAACAAATATTAACCATGAAAAATAATGAATTATATAAAATAGCATAACTTAAAAATAAAATAAATAAAATTAAATAAAAAAAAAAAAAAAAAAAAAAAAAAAAAAAAAACTAAATATATATATATATAATATAGTATATATATATATATATATATATATACTATATATATATCCAAATATATATATATACTATATATATATATGACTGAAACAAACACACACATACAAAAACTAAAAAGTAAAAAAGTACAACATTTTGAACATTTCTTTGTACTATTAGTCCAAATACTTTACTTATGGACTGAAAAAAACACTGCAAACTAAATTTGGAAAACGATTAATAAACTTGTTCCGTATCAAAAGAAAATATACATAAATAAAATATGTTTCCTTAAAACCGATTAATGAACTTGTCTCCTCAGATCCTCACCTTTCCTGGGGCAGCTTCCTTGAAGCAGGCAGCGGATTGGCGGAAAGCAAAGGACGCACAGCGCTGAGAGAAACGTCCTCCACATGTTTTGCTTTTCTCATCAGTATTTCCCGTCCTCGTGGTCACTCCATCGCGTACAGTTTAATTACTCGTCTGTCTGTCCAAGTGTGGTGTCAAACGAAAAGCTGCTTTAAAGGCGGGATCTGTCACCGCTGGGCCGTGCGTAAAGACCCGTGCGTAGAGACCCGTGCGTAAAGACCCGGGGTTGTGAAATATCTCTTCCTTATGTCGCGGCGCCGTAACAGAGGAAATAAAAAGCAATCATCATTAGAAGTCTTATTTTTCATATAGTATTGTGAACTGCCAATCCACTGTGCTCCCACAGCCCTCTAGTTCAGAGAGAGTTCAGGCATGGATCATTTTTAACCAACATTATATGGAGCGTCTTACCTCAGTGATCTAAAAAAAAATAACCAAAACAAGGCGAATACGTGTTCTAGCGATGAAAATAAAACTGGTGTGAAGAGTGGGTAGAGCAGGACGCCTGTACCATCAGTGATCAAATGTTGTAATTTCAGCGTGCTTTCAACAAACAGGCTTAGTAACAGCACTGAGCGCACGCGACAGGGGCTGTCTCTGCTCCAGCACCGGCACCGGCTATCGGCTATCACCAAGGGCCGGTCCGGGACACACAGGACTGGGTGCGAGACCACATGTGTGTGGGCCCGCGGGGAACTCAGAGTAGAGCGTGTACAGGAAAAGCGTCCCAACAGAACCGCGCACGGGTCTGACAGCGACCGTCCCAAATTGTGCCTGGGCCCAAATTGTGCCTGGGCCCACTAGGAAAACTCCCGGTGCTCCAGAGGGCCAATCCAGCCCTGCAAGCAGTGAAAGTAAATTACATAATAAATAAACTGAACACACACCATTTGGTTGTATGACAATTATTTCCTTGGACAAAATAATAACAAATAACAATAAAACTTTAAACAAAGTAAAATTAGTTACACTGATAAATTACATACAAATAAATGACATAGGCCCAAAATGTAATCATAAGTATTGTCACATCATCGGTGTCTAATATGTAGGCCTAAAATACATGAATCAGTCTTAAAGTGCAGAAGGTTGAGTCATAATAAACACATCAATATGATGTAAGAGGCAAAGGAAAACAAAGTCTAAAACTGTAAAAGAATGTTTTGTTCTCACTGAGAACTATAGTTGACATAAACAGGCTCAGGAATATATGATCTACATGGTTTTGTATTTGCTCTACAACTCTTAAACTCTAATACTATTTATATCTCAAAGGCGACATTAAAAGTATATGGTTTTCAAAAGCATCTCGAATAGTGACTAAGACTTCTCCTCTTTTGTTGCTTTTCATTTGTAAAACCCATGAAAATAACACATTTCATTACAGCTGTCATTTATCCATCCATATATGCTGTAAGCTTAGGTTCTCTGCTCTCAGATTTGCAAAATCAGTGTTTCAGAATTTTCCTTTGGTTTACTGAGCTGGGAAATCACGTTGGACCAGAACTGGCTGCATTGGAGCAAGGCGTAGTGTTCCTCCATCCAAACAGGGCTTCCTAAAAAGTAAGACATAAGCACAAAGGGACAGTGTAACATGAGTAAGAATAAGGAGCACAGTAACTTAAAGTAGTACTTAGTAAATGAGAGGTATTATGCAAAATCAACTTTTTTTGAGCTTTTCTACCACGTTATAACATTGTTCCCTCATCAAAAACATGCCTGAAGAGGTTTCAGATGTCATCCATGCATGTTTGAGTAATCTTCTCCTGGGCTCTTTTCCAACCCTCCTTACGGTTAGCAGCACGATCCTATCTAAAGTTCAGCCCAAAAGACATCCATGCTCCCACCCGCCAATTATACAAAGTATACAAAAGTATGCTACAAAACAATACACTACAACTTCACAAACCTGACACAATGTACAGTAGTTTCATTAGCAGGAGTACACTGAAGGGAAAGTGACTTAGCGCAAGGTACTCAGAGTGTGCAAAACAAAACTGAAACTAATTACACACTTTAATACATTGTTTTTGGAAAATACAGCATTTGCAAAACAATAAAGTTAACATAGTGATCTTAATATGTTATGTATTATCAATTAATAGCCCACAGAAGTGTAATACCCCCTCTTTAAGTTTAAGAGGTCACCTGCACAGCTCCCAGACTGAGGGTCCAGCCTGCGGGGGGATCTGCTTGGCTCCTCTCTGCAGCTGAGGAGGGGGCTGTGCCGTCGGGGTGAGCCGGGCCCTGTGGTGCTGCTGGAGCCCCATTGGTTTCAGGGGACAAAGACACTGCCACACTTTGGACTGTAGCTGTGTCTGATTCTTCCTCAATGGGAGTGTCCTGTGACCCGCCCATCATGGAGGACGAGTTGGACAGAGGTGGGACTGAGGCACAGATGGAGCTGGGGGCGGGGCTACAATCTCCGGAGGTGCAGGTCGGCGTGTGCGGATGCTTCTTACGGCGCAGTGTGTCAATCCAACTGGAGCTGTGCTTAGAACCAAATGAACCCAGTACCAGAGACGAGAGGCGCATGTTCTTCCCTGAGGTGATGAGCTCCCCAAAGCCCTCCTGATGAGCGAAGGCGTAACCTGACCTCCGTGAGCCACTACGGGCCCCAAGACGCCCCTCAGACATGGTACTGGCCCCTCTCCAGCCCCTCTCCCCCGCACTGCGACCAGCCAGCTTCCTCTTCTTGAGACGGACCAACTGTGTGTAGCGCACCTGAAAAGAAATCGATAAGCAATTCAGAAACAATATAATTAAGTCAAATGGATTAGTGCCATAAGTAACTAGCCAGCGCGTATTTTTAAAATTATTTCTATCATATATTTATTTTTTTTTTTTTAAAGAAACATTCGTACGAACAAATACCACATCAAAATTGGAACTCAATTAGGACTAAAACCGGAAGTAAACCAGGACTGGTCTCGGATTAAACTAGGACTAGAACAGGACTAAACCGTGTCTAAATCAGGACAAAACTAACAGCAAATCAGAACCAATCCAGGTTCACCTTACAGCAAGAAGAGTACTTAGCTTTGGTTTCATGGTGTCATGGAAAGTTTGTTAACTGAATATTATTTCTTTCATATTTTTAGATTTTTTTTAAAAGACAGCAGATAAAGGTAAAATATTCTCACTTCTGTTTTTGAGTTTGTATAGTCCAGAAAATATTTTAACAGCTGACAAATGTTGGGATTAATCACAGTAACCCTAAACTGGATTTTAGTTGTCTGACCAGCCAGACCCTCCTTTTCTTCTGCTGTGATGTGTTGTAACATTTTGGTGGTCATCCAACCTGTTTTTCTCACCAAACTTTGAATAATGGATCCCTGCCAGACTGTCAAAATCTATGTGCATGTTCATTTTTCAGTATATTAAAAACACAATAATTAGGTTACATAGATTAACTTGACTTGACTTCACTGCATTTGTTATGAAGAACCTAAGGGTGAAACCTATGGAAAGATGTTGAGGATTTAAATACGTGGCCTAAAGAGGTCATTAGTGCACAGTGAACAGGTCAATATTGACTGTGCGTTCAGAGTGCATTTGGTGATAAACAGTAAGGACCCAGATAAGTTACACATTAGCCAGTTTGAGTGAGCATCATTACCGTGTCTGAGAGCTGAGGCCTGAGATCCAGCTTGAGGAAGCGGAAAGTCAAAACTGGAACTATACAGATTGCAGTGGCCAGTGCAATAGTTAACCACACGACTGGCTGCAACAGCGTGCTCTGGGCACTACCTGTACTCAAAAACACACAGACACAAATGTTTGGAAATATTCCCCACAAGGCCACTTTCAACATTGGTCATTAAAATGTAATATGTCTAGATCTGGCACGACAACAGATGTGTGACATACTGAAAGAGAATATTTAAGACTACTTTATGTCATCTACACAATAATTATAGCAGAATATTGTACATTTAGATGTACATTTACTGGGATTATTGTAAAAAAAACAACAACAAAAAACAACAAAAAAAAACAAAACAAAAAACTAAACAAAACAAAAGCTCAAATAAATAGTACAATGAAGTAGTCACAAGCTTCTTATTTGACCATCCACGGCTTAGCCATTATCTTACTACAAAGAAAGGAACACATATTTTCCCACCAGTGGAAATAAATGGTATATAGTGATATCGTAATAGTAATTATTGTGACTGGCTAAAATATGTCTTAATATATTTAGACCAACACTTTGCCAAACACGATTGATCTACAATGACAGTAGCTGATTACTACAGCAAGGAATTAATACTTTTAAGACTGCTACAAAGTGGACCAAATAGTAAACAAATATGAATAAAACCAGTTAAATGAATAACACTTAATAACTACACCTTAATTAGTAAGCATTAAACAATGTGGTAACGCCCTTCCCGCCCACACCTCTGGTTTAGCCTTGGCCAGTGAAATGGTCACTGACCGTGGTATAAGCCTTAATAAAGCATGAAGAATTTAATGAAGCATACAAAGTAATGAGGTAAAGATGAAGAAGGCAATGAAGAAATAATGTATTAAGACTGATTAAAGCTTAATTAATCTCCTAACTTCTAACAAAATTAAGTAGTTATGAAGTTAATTAAGTAGTAGTAGTAGAAGTGTTAGTGTACACAATATACATGCAATCATCAATTGACCAAACACTAATGTTAATTTCCATTAGTTACTAGTAAAATTAAAATTAAAAGTACAGTGTTTGTTTAGCTCTAGTGTGACAGGGAACTGACCTACAAAGTGGAACTGATTGGGAAAGATCCTGAAGAGCGTCTGGCTGTTCAGGGCGACCATGATGCTGAAGTAGAGGCCTAAGGAGCCCCAGATAAACACATGGTTTATAATGGTCCAATAGCCAGTGTCGAGAGCAATCTGTATGAAGACACAAGAAAGCAGGAGGATGACAGTGGCAATGTTCATTTAGTTAACATATTGTAATTAAGTTTTAGGCTAAACTCTCATGTAGGCCTACATCAAAATTGGGACTAAACTCTTAAATTAATCTGGATTAGCATTGGATTAAACTAGGACTAGAACAAGACAAAAACATGTCTAAATCAGGACAAAACCAAAAGCTAATCAGAACCAAACCAGGTTTACCTTACAACAAGAAAAGTACTTTTGGTTTCATGGTGTCATGGAAATTTTGTTGACTGAATCCAAAATATTTATATGTAAATTAATTCTTGTTTCATTTAATCATATTACACTGCTTCATGGATTTTATCCCAAATGTACAAAGCATCAGGAGGTTGATTTTGTATTTGGCCTGTTATGGACCTCATCGATGGATAAAATGGAATATATAAAATCACAACTGTTTCACTTGATGCCTAAATCTTCAATAAATAAATAAGTTACAGTAACAACTAATTACTGTTTAGTTTCTATTAGTAAAAAATGCCATAACAAAAGACCATCACAAAACTGGACCTAGAACCAGATCTATACCACAGCTAAACTATGACAAGTGTAAACCAGTGGTGGATGAAGTACTCAATTTTGCTTACTTAAGTAAAAGTACAGATACCAGAGCAAAGACGTACCCAAGTAAAAGTAAAAGAATTACATGAAATATTAAAGTGCCTGTTTCAAACTGTATTTAAAGAGTAAAAGTTTTCATGCAAATTTTGAAGTCTTATTATTATTCAAATGTATGAGTTGATTTTCACAAAGTTTGTGCTGAATTCTGTTTAGTAGAAACACATGAATAGATTTTTTTTTAGCTGTTTTTATTTGTATATATTAGTATGAACAAACTACAAACGTGTTAAAATAAACCCTCAACTTTTTCAGCCTTAAACAATAATAAAAAATACTTTTACTTTTCAGTTCCATTTGAAAATGTAGTCGGGTAGAAAGTAAGAAAGCTCTGAAATGTAGTGAAGTAAAAGTATAAAGTATCCACTTTAAAATCTACTTAAGTAAAGAACAGGTATCTAAAATATATACTTAAGTACTGTACTTTACTATTTTTACTTCATTGTGTTCCACCACTGGTATACACACAGCCTTAACTATAGATTCAGACCTCATTAATTACTTTTATTAACTCTCCATTAGCTGAACATCACGTTCATAATGTGAGAAAAGTTAAAGGACAAAACCGATCCATGGCTCTGCTGAAGTAGCATTAAAATTTGCAGTGGACCATTTGCTCTACCTGCACACTGACCACGATGACCAGAGCCGTTGCCGTGGTGACAGCAAATGTTTGATAGTCAGCGAGAGGCTCCCCGGAGCTTTGGGTGGCATCAGATAACACGGCGTAAGGGACAAAAAACAGAACCACCGATGTGTAGATGCCCTGTGCAATGCAGATGAAGAACTCCTTTTTGTTGAACAGGAGATTGAGCTGACCAGGTTCATACAGTTTAGGATACTCCAGGCTCCTGTCATCCGGGACGTCCTGTAAGAAAGGTCATAGCACTGTCAACATCAGAACTTGTAAAATAGAGGTGAAATTTGGGGTTTACATATTCATATTGGGGAAATGTGTGTTTGAGGATAGAGCAGCTCTATCCTTTAACTAAACACTGGATTAGAAAAAGATTATACCAACATCAGCACACAAGAACTAGAACATTTTTAACTTCAAATCACCAGCAATACTTCAGTGGTTAAGTCATTGTAATTTGTAGTAAAGCACAAACAAGGAATTGTACAGTTTCTTTGTCTTAATTCTAATTAAATAAAAATGTTAAAAAAAAAAAAAAAAAAAGAAAGCAGGTCAGTTTCTTTTCTGTGTTTTTGCTCAAACCCGCTCCCTGACATTTTTTTCACTTTTTTAAACAGTTTATATTTTTGTGTGGAAAAACTTGTCCCTGAACAAATAAAATAAATAAAAATCATACTTCCCATGCATATAACTACACCAATAATCGAAAGTATATGTGTGTAGTCATTTGCATAGATGTGCCAAACAGACTGACCTGATCAAATATTCCCATTGCCAGCACTGGGAGTGAGGTGTACACGATGTTGTATAGTGTTATGAAGTACTGATCATAAACTGTCTGGAGAAAAAGACACACTTACATTACACAATATTTTAAAATAACTATTAACTTCTTGGATGGTACTGAGCTCTGACCTGGGCTGAGAATCCACAGAAGAATCCAAACCAGAAGTGCACCATGGTGAAGGCAAAGTTCTTATAGAAAAAGTAGCAGAGAAAACGGCACATTCTTAGATAGGACCAGCGACCATGCACCAGCAGCAGCCTCTGGAGAAATCTGAACTGAGAGAAAGAATAGTCACTGGCCAAAACTGCCTGGTTTCCCTCCTGTCCTGAGATACCAACACCGATATGAGCACCTGCAAAAGGAGATGCAGACAAAAGGTCAGGATTATGGACTGACCAATACATCTGATTCCAGGTTAAAGAGTCACTTGTTAAGATTGGCTTTAATAGCTCGCACTCTGCCACTTTTAGATTTTAAGATTTCAACAATTTTCTATTCCTTCTTTCTTTCTTTTTGTAATGTATACAGGGGAACCCAATGAGAACACAGTTGCAATCTGTCTAATCTACACAATAGATAGTGCTGATGATGCTTTTGTGTGTTTTTAGTGTGTTCTCATACATGTTAAGCACTCTCTGTGTTGTTGTAAAGTGCTATAAATAAATGCTGACTGATTCGGCTTTATTAATTTATCTTTATTCATACAGGGAGAGCCTAATGAGAGCACTCAAACTATCTTTTTCATAGAGGTCTTGTTCAAATACAGAAAAAAACAAAAACATAACTCAATTTAAAACATTAAAACAGGTGCACATGTGAGTACAAAGGTTTAGCACCAGATTATTAAATTGCATTGTGGCACCAAAGTATACAATTTTGCTTGTCCTTGAAATAATTGAAACTCAAATGCAGCCATTATTTAGCTAATACACTAACTACACAGTACTTTGTAATGGGACATCTATTTGTTTAATTGCTTATTTCTTCATGCACACATTAATAAACATTTGTAGTGTACAGGCAAAGTGTAGAATGTCAGCAGTATACATATGTGATCTACATCTGAGACTGTTACTGTCTCCTCCGTCCACACTCACTCTTGATCATGCTGATGTCGTTGGCTCCGTCTCCCACTGCCAGAGTCACCGCTCTCTTGTGCTTCTTGATGAGCTCCACCACTTGTGCTTTCTGCAGCGGTGTCACTCTGCAGCAGATCACAGCTTTGCACGCACAAGCTGTAGACACGAACTCAGCCTCCATGTCGGCCTCTAACGCGTGGGCCTGGACGAAAAACAAAGCACAGCAAAATTTTAATTGAGAGGAAGTTCACTGAAACTGTATTTTACATAAAGAAACATTTGGAACATGCTACTTCCTGATAATTTCTTACTTAGGGTTTCGTTGTGGTTAGGAAGGTCATACTATCACATCTTTGTGTTACAATTACTATGAGAAGAACTATTTAGACTTTACAGCTCACAATTTATTGATACTGTTCTCTAACAACAGTGTACACTTCTATTCCATTATATTGTGTCTTGAATAATCACAAATATTGATTAACCTATGCTAAGTTTCGGGTGTGATCCTCGTTTAGTCCTGTTGTAAACTTGGCTTGGTCCTGTTATAGTCCTGGTTTAACCCTGGTTTAATCCTGGCGTAGTCTCCAGGTTGAGTTCTGGGTCAAATTCCAGTTTAGTTTTGATGTGTGAGAGTGTGAACCCCTCATAGACATACATGTACAGCTGATGCAGTTCATACCAGGCTGTGGCCGTTGATTACGAGCCCAAACTCCCCTGAGATGTTGTCCATGAGGTTGAGTGGAGGAGCTGGAGAGGCTGGAGAAGCTGGAGACACTGGAGACGGAGGCTGTTGTTCGTCTTTCTCTTCTTCTGTGACCTCTCTGCGACCTTCTCTCAAATCCGGGGTCAAAAAACAGGCCTCTGCAAACACTTCCTTTCCTTCTTCTCTGCTTTGGGACAACTCTACCATCCTCAGTCTCGCAGCTCTAAACGGAAGGTGAACAGTGAAAAGATTTAACACAAGTGCAGTAGTTTTTGGGTCCATAGAATAACTATATGAGTATTAGGTGATATTAGCAGTAAAGCTTTAAAGTAATGTAGTCTACTCTATTCAGTGTAGTGAAGAGTGCAGTGAGAGTTACATTGGAGAAACTAAACAGCTACTCCACAAGAGGATGTACCAACATCGGCAGGAGAGTTCCTCTGGACCTCAGTCCGCCGTGCATCTACATCTGAAATCCACTAACCACTCCTTTGAAGATAGTGAAGTTCAGATCTTAGCCAGAGAAAAGAAATGGTTTGAGAGGGGAGTTAAAGAAGCTATTTTTGTTAGGAAAGAGAATCCTTCTTTAAACAGGAATGGGGGCCTGAGACATAATCTCTCCCCCATCTACAACTCCATCCTTAGACCCAGAACAGTGGGAACAATAGCAGGGTCTTTAAGGGCTGAATAGGGTAGTTTCAGCTGAAACTGGAGACAATAGATGTTTACAGTTTCAGTGTAGTTAGCCCCTCCCTGCAGATAGATATAAGGCAGTGGGCTCCAGTAATCTGATCAGAACTGAAGAAGCGCCTTGGATGAGCAGTGAAACATCTTCACTCCTACAACGATTTGTCCAGTTGACATATTTGAACTTCGTCTTTTGCTATGGGTTAAAATGTGCATATAATTGTCTTGGTTGACATTCAAATATTGCACAAAATGTGAACCACAAAAGAGTAGAACTACCTCTTTAAACCCTTGTTAGGTAGATTACACTTGACTAGACATTTCTGCTGTTTTTAATCAGCTCTTTTTATAGCAATTTTGAAAAGTTTTTATCTTAATTTTGAATAGTTTTTATCTTAGACAATATACTTGATATTTCAATTTTGCATATTTCAAGGACAACAACAGAGACATTATCCACTTTTCAATATACACTACCAGATAAAGTTTGGACACACCAGCTCATTCAATCTTTTTGTTTTCTTTCTTTTAACTACCTCCTACATTGTATGAACATACAGAATATATGAAGTAAATATATGCAATTATGTAGCAAAGAAAAAAATTATATATATATATTTTGTCCAAACTTTTGACTGGAACTGGATGTTTAAACGTCAGTCAAAAGTTTGGACACACTCTCTCATTGAATGTTTTTATTTATGTATTTATTTTTTAATTATCACTACTTTCTACATTTTAGATACATACAGAAGACATCAAATATATGAAGCAAAATATATGGAATTATGTAGTAAAGAAAAAAGTCATAATACAAATAAAAATAACTCTACAAAGTATTTTTCAACAAAGCAAAGGGTGAATACTTTGAGGATTTGAATATGAAATATAAAAAAATATATACATTTCCCAGAGTTATTTAACTTTTTTTCTTTGTTGCATAGTTCCATATATCTAACTTCATATACTTGAATTCTTCCTTATCTATCTAAAATGTAGAAAGTAGTAAAACATAAAGAAAAAACATTAAATGAGATGGTGTGTCCAAATATTTGACTGGCAGTGTATCTCTCACCTCTAAAAGTGATAAACTGTACTTTGTAACACACACAGGAGACCAAGAGACCCAACAAACCTGAGCTCCTGTCGCACGCACTGTACTGTGTTTCCACTGATAATAAAGACCTCCGCCATGTCGTCTGTCAGCATCTTACAGGAGTAGCCGATATTCACTGCAGTTTCTATGGGATAACAGAGGTGGACATTCTTACTTAAGCAAGAGTACCATTACTTCAAAATAATATTACTTAAGAAGAAGTACTGTAGTGGTTCAAAAAATCAAAACTTTTTTTTTACGTATTTGGGGAAAGTGTACAAAGGTACAGAATAAACTATAACTACAATTGGAATAGTAACTGTCATGATTGTAATTTGAAGTTAATAAACAATGCACAAAATCTTGTATTTTAAAAGGATAGATAGACCACATGCACAAGAAAAATGTCGTCATATCTGAAGGAGCTGTATAAGAAACATAAATGTTCAAATCTTTTTTATTTTCTCAGCATAAAGCTTTTGACACTTGCAGACTTACTCGAGTAAATGTAACTGAATACTACCCATATCTGTATGCAAGTAATGACAATGAAGGATGTTCTCCTGCACTGTGTAAAACCATTCCTGCATCCAGCAGCTTGGGTTCATTTTAAGACAATACAGTAGGAGATGTATTTGGCTTGTTGACATGTTTTGGCTGCGAGCTCCAAGCCATTTTCAGAACTGTCACTGGTCTTGGTGGTGACATGTCATTGGACATGGTTCATTGGATCAGAATACAACTTGTTCAAATGCTGCACCAGGGGATTGAAATCAGAAAATTTAGCAGGGACAGCACCGACCATGATGACAGTGCGTTCCTCCTTTCACACACCTGGGACTCCCTCCTCCAGAGACCACCGGGCAACAGGAAGTAACAATGGCTGATATACGATATGTCACCACCAGCAAGCAGCCAAAACATGTCATCTACTGTATTGTTTTTTTTAAAAAGATCCCATGTCACTAATATATAAAAGACAAAATGAGCGGTTTTGGATTCAAATCTGCATCCATTAAGATCACCAGACTCACCCTGCTTGTCCCCAGTGAGGACCCAGACTTTGATATTGGCCAGAGAGAGGACAGCTATAGTCTCCGGGACACCTTCCTGCAACTTGTCTTCAATCGCTGTGGCACCTAAGAGCTAAACACACATAAATCCTATTACCATTATAATACTGACATAACATTTTATTAAAACTGACATAACCTTTTGGTATTAAAAGTGCATGTTGTTATTTCTTTGCACACTGATGGCAATGTTCCACAGTAAAAGGTCTAATAATTAAACTTCTAACTAAGGCAAGGTATTTTAGCAATAAAAACATAACATAACATGCCATATTGTGCACACAATAACACCCATGGAGACAGACAGAGAAGTAAAAAAGACTCCATAAATGTTTTACACTGTTGCATCCCACATTTGCATTTACTTCATTTAGAAACTGATGAAAGAGTGAAAGAGAGAAATCCCTGCGCGTCAAATCTACATAATGGCTGAAAATAAATACAGGTTCCTATTTTGTGGTTCTATTCGTTTTTGAATTGGGGAAGAACCACAGGCCAAAAGTACAAGGCAGTAACTTTCAGTTTTAGATGCAAATGAACAGATGAGCAGAATCTGACCATCATGTCCTGTTCGATCTCTTCATACACTGCAGCCAGTCTCTCCTCTCTGCAGTCGGATGCTCTCTCTGCGCTGCGCTGCCTCTCAGACCACGTCTCCCACTGCTCCTCAGACAGGTCCCGATAGGCCAGCGCCAGGGTCCGCAGCCCATCAGCCGCATACTCCTACAGACAAAATACACTATAACACTGATCATTTCTTCAGTAAATATAAAAAATGTAAGCATGAAAAGAAGAATAAAAAAGTCACATGTACTTGAAATGTAGCCCATTTACAAGTTTTTCATTGTAACAAAAGTTTCTTTGCTCGAAAAGGAAGTGGGATGAAGTAATACACATTTCTAATATGCTTCCTGTACATGTACAGTTTGACTGTTTACAGTCATATATATGGACTAAAACACAGTCTATAGTATATTGTATTTCAGTTAACATTATAGGTTGATAACAATAATTGTCAAACACAAATAGTTCGTGCTCAGATCTGCACTGTAAAAATATAATGTCTGTAAGCATAGGTTTACATTTGCAGACACACACACTTTATCTTGTTGTTCTTAAAGTGTTCTCTTTAAAATTTCACTCCTCTCAGCTGATAACTTCCGTCTGAATAATTTCTCTTTTTTGCCAGACTGAGCATGTTAGGCCTGTACATCAGCTGAACTGTGGGATACTGAATATCATTCAGTTTGAGTACTGATTGATCTGCATTAATACTGCAAACATGCAACATTCAGTGGAACACTAGAGGGCAGCGCACACTCACGTTGAGGTGATCTGAGGTGACGTTCATGAGGTCCTGGTTACTCGGGTGCAGTCTCTCCAGCAGCATGGTGTCTGCTCCTTTACAGTACAGCCGGATCCTCCCCTCAGGGCTACGCACTGGGACAACATAAGGCCAGATACATTTTGTGCTATACTGTGGAACATTATAGCCAAAGGAAAAACATTTCCATGGAGATAAGTGGAGGCCCAAACAAGAGTCAGGTTTGTGGAGATGCAAGATACAAGGCTTTATGAGTTATTTAAGCTTTCTAGTGCAATAAATACATGCATAATGGAAATAATTATTTAGAAAATATATTTTAGTGTACTTTTTGGATAAATGTTGGTGGGTGATGGGGCTCTCAATAATACCATCAATCTGTGACAAAATGCATTAAAACAAAATCTTCTTCATTTATTGTGATATTAAAACAATTTCATTTAGGTTGATTTTTTAAGCTGAAGGTCATATTTAAATTGCATTTTTTCCCCTATTATATTGTCCATTTGTGGTGTTTAGTCTGAGAACATTATAAGTGAGTGGTTACATTATAAGACACATTACATTAGCTCTGGAACATACCAATGACAGACATCCTCTTGCGTATATTGTTGAAGTCGAGAATGGCGAGCAGGGCATAGGTGACAGGACGTCCCATCTCTGTGGTGCTGATTGTCCCTGGGGTCCGTGACCGAAACACAAAGCCAAAGTTACGGGCTGCGGTCACGAGAGCGCCTTCATCTGGAGACTGCGCTTTGTACACCAGCTCTCCTGTTTGATCCAACAAAGGGGCAGTGAAGCAGTGACAAGGCTGTAGAAGGCTGTCGTAATGGTAACGGCACATTCTAATCAAAAATTGAATCAAGTAATTTCTAATCATCAATGATCAATCTGGGTCTTTTTAAAGTCATAGCCGTGGCCATAGTAGTTAAAGCATGTGATTTGGAGCAGTGTTCAGACTTTGGAGGAAGAAATCTGACTATATTTTCTTACATGGCAATCATTAAAAGTCTGTATTGTTAATGAAAAAATAGAAATAAAAAATGAAGATAGATCAGTTCTTGTAACCGTTTACACTTTGAACTAACTTAATAAATAAATATATTCTAAAAAGTCAATTTTCACAGTCAGAGAGGCGAATATACAATCATGAGCCATTAATTTCATATTTACCAGTCAGACTTCTTAAGGTAGCCCAATGGTGGAATGTAACAAAGTACAAATGTAAAAGTAAAAGTACAATACTTTTACAATACAATTTTTAGGTATCTGTACTTTACTTAAGTACATTTTACAGTGGATACTTTTTACTTAATTACATTTGAGAGCAGCTATCTGTACTTTCTATTTCACTACATTTTAGATCTGGACTGAAAAGTAAAACGTACTTTTCTTTATGGTTTGAGACTTTCTGAAACAGTCAAAACTTATTTTTTAGCACATTTAATTTGAGTTATCATCCCAACTTTGAGCAAACCAAACACACAAATGCACAGAACCAGCTAGAAAAATTATGAAATCGATTGAATCACTTAAAGTTAACTAAATTATTTATCATAATCACTACATTTGATGCTTTAATACTTCTAAAAATCTCTGAAAAATACTTTTACTTTTTACTCTTGAAGTACATTTTCAAGCAAGTACTTTTATACTTTTACTTAAGTAGATTTTTCATGTGATACTTTTACTTGAGTATTTTTTGCCCCTGTATCTGTACTTTTACTTAAGTAACAAAACTGAGTGTTTCTTCCACCACTGGGTCCAGTAAATGAGTAACTCTACAGAAGTATCTGACTGAAAATGTATAATATATAGTTTATTGATACTAAATCCTATGATACACACCTTCACTTTTCTCCTCGCTCATGACTGTGTGACAAAGAGAAAGGAGGCGGAAAAACTCATGCGTACAACAGTCGCCCACTTTGACAGACTCTAGGAGCGTGTCGTCATAGAAACAGAAGTTTGGGTCCGCCAGAGCGTTGAAAGGAGTGAAGTCCAGTTTCTAGAATAAACACATCATATCAAAATAAGAGAATATGAAATAACACAAATATAAAATCATAAAGTCGGTTGACGTCGCTCACTTTTGGTTGAGGCCCCAGTGGATCCATAGCTTCCCCTGACCAAGAAAGTTCAAACTATTAGATTATAGGTTACAGTAGTGTATTGTAGTTGAAAATATCTATATAACATGAACACTAAAACAGGACTAAATCAGGGTCTAAAGAAAGCCTAAGCCAGATGT
Organism: Periophthalmus modestus; assembly: GCA_019594935.1. Lineage (NCBI taxonomy): Eukaryota > Metazoa > Chordata > Actinopteri > Gobiiformes > Gobiidae > Periophthalmus > Periophthalmus modestus. The sequence goes on from JAIEZT010000124.1 coordinate 7,629,375, forward strand.
TTACCATATGTTTGTCCATTGATAGAGCACTTATTGAAGGTCATGATGTTTTGGGTGAGAGTTCCAGTCTTGTCACTGAAGATGTATTCAACCTAAGCACATTTAACCAAACAATATTATAACTAAAAGTTTTACACAATATTGAAGACTGAGAATCATAAAGGCACAAGTGATATTTGAGACGCTCATGGTTCACTAGCAAGGACCAGACCACAATAATGGTATAGGATAAAGATATTATTGATGATATATTGATGAAGGCTGGGTGGGGACACAAGACGGCGGCTCAGGCTCAGGCTCAGGCAGTTAGCCCAGCCGATTCAGGACCCCCCCCCTTCTGTAAATGGTCAGGTCTTCAGGATGAGAGATGAACAAGAGACACAGGATGGGAGGGAAAGGTCAAGATAGCGGAGACAGATGGTGTTGCCGAGATAGGCTTGTATAAATAGGGCTTCTGGGTAATTAGCCCTATGTGTTTCAGGTGAGCTGTGGTTCGCTGTAGAGGAGCAGGAGGAGGCTGAGGCATGGTCCTGCTCCTGAATCTCAGTCAATCATATTAACTCCATTTAGCGATCTCACCTCACACTAAGATGGTCCCACTTTCTTCCCATATCCATATCTAGGAGGGTTTCCTCTTATTAGGTACTCTGGTCTTCCTCATCAACCTAAAACATGCAGAATAGCTAATCTTTAAGCAATAGACCTGACACTGGGTTGGTTCCTGACAGCTTCCCCCAGCGGCATTAAAGGATGAAGGTTGGGTCAAATGTAGGTGACACATTTCTTTAAGGGGATAATACAGTGTACCTTAACCTTGAGTTATGTAAATCAAATGAAAACAACTATTGACAATATTACTTTTTAAAAATATATGTCTGAAAAGGCTTAAGAGCGCATTGAGAACATTCTGGACCCTTCTTGCCTCTCTCCATTATAGTTACCTGAATATCACTTTTGCCCTTTCGATTCTCAGCCCTTTATACGTTACATAAGGCCCACCTGCCCGAGCTCCTCGTTCAGAGTGGTGGTCCTGGCCTCTGCTGCCGTGTTACACTGTGAACAAAACATCTGTCTGTCCCAGTTTATGAAGTAGCTGTGTCCGAGTCGGATCACCTCCACACTGAGACAGAAGAAAATATAAAAGAAATGTTGTCACTCAAATGTACATATATACTCGATATGCTCTACTGGGTGGGCGGTATGCCAAAAAATATCACGTTTTTTATCACGATTCTTGTACACTTGTGTTTTGCCGTGTAGGGGTAACTAAAGTCATCTTCTCATCCTTCTTTTGAAAGTTCACATTATTGCAATTGTCCAAATTTCAATCCCTGAGAGTATTATTGAGGCTAAGCGGGCAGGAAAAAAGTATCTGTATTTGAGCATTGAGCTGCATTTAAATGAAACTTTGTGAATCATGATGTGGAGATTCCACCAAAAAAGCAGAAAGTCACAGGAATGAGCTCAAGATTAGTTTTTTTTAATCAACTTTTCACTTCTTATCCTGTTTTGTAGATAAACATAGTCATAGCCACTTCTTTCCATTTCTTTCTTTATCTTTATTTACACAGGGGAACGCAACGAGAGCACTTGGGCTCTCTTTTTCATGGGCGCCCTGTTTAAAATACAAAAAAAGCAGGTCAACAAACGAGACAAAAAAGTATACATAATATATAAGTCCATATAAAACATTAAAAACGGGAGCAGGTGTGTTTTCTATTTTTGTGAAGTAAAACAGCTAAAAGCCTCTTCCCATCTCAGTTTTGGTGCAGCTCGTCCTTAGTCTTATGCAGTCATGTGATCTGGTGTTAAATGTTCTGGTATCAATGATAATTATTTACTTATTGTAGATAATAGTTTTAGTAGCCTTATAGTTTTGATCTACTTGCACAGTGCTGTATTTTATTACTTTTACACCTTTTTATATCTTAAAATATATTCAAATATTGTAGTTAAATGGTTAGTATTTTTGATTGTGTTTTGTAATCTCCTGGTGCTACTCTTGCATACTCTGGTTTGCAGCTCTGTAATTGTGGGACAAATAAAAGTTCTCTTATCTCTATTATAGATAATTTGAACTGCGTCTGTTACATAAGTGCAAACCTCAAAGAGAAATCTGATATTTTTATTGCTTTAAAGCATTAAAGTAGGTGGCTCGAGATTATGTTAATATTAAGACGATCACTTGTTAAATCTGACTCATATCAGTGCATAGAGTTTCACTGTGAACAAAATTAAATCTGGTAACAAGCATTTATCATCACACCTGCACCTGTTTAATGTGTTTTAAAGTAATTTAACTGTTTGGTGAAGTAAAAACAAAATTGCATAAATTAGCAACACTGGAATAAGGTCTCTTGTTCTGTGGATCATTCTTACATATATCTTAAATATCTACAAGAATATCTACTACTCTCTAGAAATGGGAGGGGAGGCCATAGCAAAAATACTACTTATTGCACATGTGTCAAACTCAAGGCCCGCGGGCCAAATGTGGCCCTCCACATCATTTTATGTGGCCCTCGACAGGGTAAATTAAAAAGTGTGATGGTCTTAAAATATAATTTTATCAGGAGGTACACAGTTACACAGACACATTTATATATCTAGGCCAGGGTCGGGAACCTATGGCTCGCGAGCCAGGTGTGTGCTCTCACTTGTAGTCCTTTAGCGTCAGATGCTATCGTCGTTGCGGACTTTTTATTAGGAGATGACGATGCCCCGCAGCTGCTGCACTCTCATTAGTCATCTTCGAGGGACAACAGAGGCAGATTAACGTAATGACGGTAAAATATCTCAAGAGCCTCGTGCCTCTGCTCTAAGGTGCTGTTTGAATTTACATGAGAGCACAATTTGTTGCGGAGTTACGGTAATAAAAAGTCCACAACCACGATTCTAACAGCAACGATAGCATCCGACGCTAAAGGACTACAAGTGAGAGCACACACCTGGCTTGTGAGCCATAGGTTCCCGACCCCTGATCTAGGCAAATGCATATACAATGTTTGTAACTTGAATAAGTAATAAATACAGAAACAGTTAATTAACAAGTTAAAAAAGTAGTTATTATTTTACATCTGGCCCTTTGAGAGCAGCCATTTTGCGAATGTGGCCCTTAGTGAAAATGTGTTTGACACCCCTGACTTATTGAGATGGAATGCCTTGCACATTGATACATCTACAGATACTATAATATATATTTGATATTATGCCATTGTGGAGAGTGATGTTTTCTGTATGTCTTATTTCAACTGTGTAACCCTATGGAACAAACTAAATTACACAGAGCCAGACCTCAATACTCTGAACACCCAAAACAATGATGAACCAATATCTATATCTAACCTAGTACCAACAACACTCAACATTTCTTACCCAAATCTACACTACGTAACTTTTCTGTTGGGCGGTCTGTCACTTGCTTGTCTCCATGGAGATATTCTTGTTTTAGCCACTAGAATGTTACAACACAGCACAGCACAGTACAACATTAAACTTATCTATGTTAAAGGTATTAAATTACATGTGTTTTTATTGCAAATACTTCTTAGTGTGAAGTAAGGGGGGTCACCTATACTTAACTTGGCCTGGTGGCGTCATGGCGTGGCGTCTCCATAGAAACAGATGTGTTTAATAAGTTGACAATGTTTAGATCCAGGCTTAAAATGGTTCTCTTTATCTGTGCATATGACTGAAAGTTTGTATTCTGCACTCTTCTCTTATCATTTAAGTTTTGATTTATTTGTATTGTGATTTTAATGTCTTTCTTATTCTGCAAAGCACTTTGAATGACTTTGTGTGCAAATTCTGCTATACAAACAAACTTGCCTTGCTTTAAAACCTTATTATGGAACAGTCCAGGAAAAGCAATAACATCTCCATGGAGACAAGCAGGTGATGGACCCGCCACCAGAAAAGTTGCAGAGTGCACCTTTAGTAGCAGTATAAATGCAACACAGGGCTTACCTCACATAGAGAGATATAGGCACTACAGTGTTCAGGATGATGACGTAGGACCAGAATGAGAGGAAGGCAGAAAAGATAAAACTGTCCACAGGAGGGTCCCAGGGCAGGTAGCTCTGAAAGAGAGAGCCCACCTCCCTCTCCCACACAGCGTTACCCACAGCCAAGATCATACCCATGCACACCAGAAAGCAAAAGATCTGAAACGAAGAAACGAATCAATGTGAATTCTAATCTCTCACATGATAGGGCTCCCGAAATACTCCTGGTCTAATGCAGTCTTGATTTAGTCCCAGTTCTGATCAAAACACTAAACACTCATTCACTAAAGAAATACTTAATATAGCTTACATTGCCGACAGACAAGTTATATTTAAGAATGCAGACAAATCCTAATCCATACAATAATGATAGTGATATGGAAATGGGGAAGTATATTATTTCACAATGGGCTCAGACATGTAATGGGTATTGTTTGTTTCTTTGTCTGAAAATCTAGATTGGATTTGGACAGCACTACCAGACATGGAGTATTTTAGGGTTAGATGGGGTAAATGTTTGATATTGATTTAATATTGTGAGTGCACAGTTCTTACCCAGAGGACCAGAGTGTTCATGAGGCGGTCGATACTTGTTCTCTTGAATTTTGTGCGTCCGCTGTTCTGCATCAGCTTTGTGTCTGGACCTAGGAGACAATACAATATGTTACACCGAATGTCTCCATTTCCATTTTCTTTCGGTTGTCCGGGGCCAGGTCGCAGTGGCAGCAGTCTAAGCAGGGTCTCCCAGACTCCCCTCAACTTGCTGGAGGGACTGTCTCTCAGCTGGCCTGGGAACGCCTCGGGGTCCCACTGGAGGAGCTGGAGAAAGTGTCTGGGGTGAGGGACTGAATGTCTACATGAATTAAATGAATAAAATACTAGTTTGGCTCTGTATTATTTTGTAGATATATATTATTTGACTTATGTATCTACCAGAAATGTACACCTGCTCAATCAAATCAAAGAAGACACTTATTATACTGGCTGGATTGAAACAGGAATAAACTGAAACCTGCTGAAATATTAACTTAAAAAGTCTCAAAACCGAAATGTATTAGGGTCAAAACCAACAAGTATTATCTGATTTTGTCATTTCTTTTGTCTTTTATTAAACCAACCTGCAAAGATGACCAGGCCGTAGCAGAACTCAGTGTTGCGCAGCACACACCCGCGCAGCAGCATGTTCTGATTGGTCAAAGAGTATTTTCTGTCCTTCCAGTAAAGAGTCCCACAAAAACGATCCAGCTTGTTGTTGGGGGGCTCACACACAACTTCACCTACATATAAAAATAAAAAATTCAACGTTTGTAATCTTTTATTATTGTATTATTTGTCCATCTGCACCTGGGTCAGACTCCAGTGTGGTCAGTCAGGTGTTTTGTAAGTGGATATGTGGAAAATGTGTCTGAGTGTGCTGCTCCGTAATGCGCTTGGCTTTTGTGTGGGCATTTTTCCTGCTGACATTTAGGTCTTGTCAGGGAAGGTAGGCGGGAGCTGATTGGCTGAATCTCCATGCTGACAGATCAGGGCAAAATGTGTGAGCGTTCAAAGCAGCCAGGTTCAAAAGAAGGTTGTAAACTGATCTTGGGAATATAACAGTAAGAACAGGACTTGAACTTAAAGCAAGTCCAGTAACAAAACGCAAGATTTCTATTTCGGCAAGATTTGGATTTTAAGCATTGATTTATTTCAACTGCGGTTCTACTGACGTCATTTACCTTTGTTCCCAATAGTAGCTTTGGTATTATGATTACAGTGACCACACGCTGCAGACTGTAAAATATCAAATTTAAGCCAATCTATTAAAATACACAAGTAAGACTAAAATGAACACTAGAACATGACATTATCTAGTGTAACAGAGGATTTAGATCTTGAGATGGACACAGACCAAGACAGAAGTACTCAAACATGCATGTAGTTATGATTTCTATGGGGGCATGAAGTATGTTAAGCGTAACATGTGATCTAATGATTCATTGCTTTTATGTTTAAAGCAGCTCTACACTCCAAAATAGATGCTGTTTTTCCACTCTTCTTATTGGTCACGTTATGATTTGAGTGACTGAAATTACACATTTTGAAGTTTGATATATTGGTGAAGTAAATATGGACAATAAAGAATAATATTAAAACAAATTTATGCCACTGTCACAAAAATCCAAGAGCAGATTTAAGCCACCAAAACTATTCAAAATGTACAATATTATTAAAAATCATGCACTGCAATAAATAAACAGCAGAATGAAACACTTTAATACTGAGTTTGCATCTGTAATGATGTAATGTAGTCACAGAAGGGATTAGTTCAACCTTTAACAGTTTATATAGGCAAAAAAAAAAAAAAAAAAATCCCCAAAATTTCCCATTAGTGCAAAGAAAATGTACGCATGATAAATACTGAGCTTTAGTTACTCCTTAATGGCAGATTTAAAAAAGTAGTAACAGCATGAATTGTGATATAATTGAAATCTCAACTCATCAAAACTAAACTGGACTAAACCTGGGACTAAACCTGGACCAAACTCAGTCTGCACCCAGAGTAAACCAGGATAATGTGAACCCGGCCTCAGCATCTCACCATTGAACGTAGCCAGGTTGTTTGGGTCTCCGAGTTCACACGTGACAGAGACAGACTGGCGCACTTTCATATTGGTCTCTCTGCAAGATAACAAAACACACAGCACTTTAGTGAGGTGTCAAGTGCAGTAACGTTAGCCTGTGCACATTGTGAAGAGTGAAAGGATCTGACCCGTCCAGCTCAGCGGTCTCAATGTAACAGAGTCCGTGAGGCTCGCTGCTCGACAACAGGAGCAGGTCAGCCTGAAAATAGAGACACAAACCAGTTGCAAGGAAACATCCTTCACTGTAACTGTGTTAGCACTGATTAACTATGATGACATCTACTGAACTGTACTGTACAAAAGAGCATGACACATATTCAGAATATTACTCCTTGTTTAGTTATTTATTTCACTCAAAAATAAAGTCTATGTTTAAAGATACACTATGTAACCTTTTCTTTGGTCCACCACCTGCTTGATGAGATACGTTTAATGTTAGTATGGCTTATCTATTTTGCATTTATTCAATTACAGATGATTTTGTTGCCCAGAAATACCTGCATTCTAACTCTCTCCTTTCCATAGATCTGATCCTGTAGATTAGCGTCACCTTCTAATTGTCTTCATGAAGATACATACATTGGAAAATACTCTGGAACATATTAGGTAAAGCAATAACATCTCCATGGAAACAAGCAGGTGCTGGCCTGTCCTTTTGCAAATGTATTGTTTTATTTCCAGTTAAATTATCTTAAACCCAGTCAGAAATGTCATGTAACGAGTGTAGTTGATATAGAGTGACAGTAGCTCTACAGATCCAAAGGTTGGCGGTTCGAATCCCGCTCTTGACAAAAATAATATTGGTTGAGCGGTCAGATCCACTGACAGAAAGGTTGGCGGTGCGATTCCAGTTCCCACAGATTAATACTGTCATTGTGTCCTTGGGCAAGATACTTAACCCACCTCGCCCCCAGTGTCTGTGTGTTTATATGTGAATGGGTGAGTGGTTTGTTGATGTCTTGAAGGTGGAAAAATGCCATAGAAAAATGTGACCTTTTACCATTTCATAATATTATATGTTGAAATGAAGGTAGTTGTAGTAATAGCTTATTTTGAATTCAAGTCATTCACCGATACAAGACATTATTACACTAATTATATTTCTTGGAGTGCACTAAGACCTTAATCACATCTGAGGGTAAAGCGGGAGACAGAGATAGTATCAAGCCTCTAGAAATGTCATCAGCGTAGTTAAAAATAACACAACCATAAGAACCATAACCATAAGAACCACAATAATCCTGTGTGATCTCATTTGAATGAAGGATTCGTGCAGTTTCCTTTTCGACAAACTGATACTTACTGCTACAAACTGGTTATTTTCCAACTTTATAATGTCGCCCACTCGAACATTCATCCATTTTTCTTTTTGGATCCTGAGGAGAACAAAAGGAGACAGTCACTAAAATATAATGAGGGGACAGAGCTGTTTTGAGGAAGAGTCACACCTGAAATAATTGACACACCAGAAAAAAATATGCCAATGTATTTCAAAAGCAAATATTTGATGTATAGAACAATATTTGAACATTTTACATTTTAGTGTTAGTATGCCTTTTATCCAGTGGTGGAAGAAGTACTCAGTTTTGTAAAAGTACAGATACAGTATATTTTTTCGTGTGAACTTAAAGAGTAAAAAAGTTTTTTAAAAGTATTTTCAGGCAGATTTTGAGATCTAATGTCTAAAGCTTCAAATGTAGTGATCTAAAGCTTCAAATGTAGTGATTTTATCTTCAAATGTAGTGATTTGTTTAACAGAAACAACTGAATCGATCATTTTTGCCATTTTTGTTTTTATCAGTATATTTTTGTATACTTTAAAATCTACTTAAGTAAGGTACAGATATCTAAAATTTTATATGTACAGTATTATTTTTTTATTTTATTACATTCCACCACTGCTTTTATCTGGAAAGGCAAGGAGACAGCTGTTATAGTGTGATGAACTTAACATTACAATTAAATTTAATCTACCACCAAAGACGAATAAAAAACATCATTATCCAATTAAATGCAGCCAGTCTATTGCATCACAGCTTGGGTAGCGGAGTTTAAAACCAGGAAAGGAGGAAAAAGGTATTTAAATCAGTTTAACTAGTCCCTAGCTGTTGCAAACACTTTTGGCACATTGCTGGTTTTAACTTGTATGACTTTTTGAATAGCTTTTTCAAATGGGGAAATGCAACAATATAGAGCACCTCCTCGCAGCCAATCAGGTCATCTCAAAATGTCAGACAGACACATGCGGCCCTATTTTACAAGTTTGCAATCAATAAAATGTTTCCCAATTAGATGTGGACAGTGCGGTACTGGTTTTCCAAATACATTACAGGGACTTTTTTCATTTACAAAGAAAAATTGGGTAATGAAGCTTTATATATAACAAGATGAAGTGAAATGATCAGACTCACGAGCCGCGGATGAGGACCTGAGACTGGCGGTTGTTCACCTGGTTGTCGCTTTTGTGTCGAAACTACAAAGAAACCAAATGCAGTGAGAGCACATTATGTAACTGAAGCTTCTGAACTGTTTTATGTTATTTTATCCTCCCATAAACAAGAGTGAGGAGGGAGAAACCTAGACTGAACAATATGGGAACAGACAGCGATATGTGATATGGTTGTTAAGCATAATGTACTGCAATATTTATGTTATTGTGATATTTTAATATATTTTTGAAACAATAGTTTTCATGTAATTTAAACAAAAACTGCATGCCTTAATTTAAAGGACCCATATTACACTATTTTCTGATCTATAATGTTTTCTCATCAAAAACATACCCAGAGTTGTGTTTTGTTTCATTCACACACCCTGCATATTTAGGATGAGTTCTTCTCTCACATGGAAAACACTCTGTTCCACCTTGTGATGTCATGTGGTAATACAGGAAGTGCTCCACTGTGTTTTTAAACTCCATAGACCTTCACTAGAATCATTTGGATGATTTCAACCCTGGAATTGCCGATCTCTACTAAACAAAAGGTAAAACGTAGCTGGAAAAGTACCACTTCGTGATTTCACAAGGTGGAACATTGCATTTTGAGTTTGGAGATGTAGACACAAAATCCAGGTATGTTTTTAAGGACATAACAACATTCTAACATGGCTAAAAGTTCACAAGAGTCAGTTTTGTGTTATATAGGACCTTTAATAGTCATACTCAGACTTTACAGAGACAAAAACAAGATTAAATTGTGCTTATTTGGGACTTTCATTTCAAAAAATATTGCTGTCAGATGTAGAGCCCTTTTATGAAATATTGTGCACTTCTATGTCAAACACTCACGTAGTCGTCCGTAGCGTCCTTTATTGCAGTGATGCTCAGGACCAGAGCTAAAGGCACGATGGTGGTAAACCAGGACAGAGACGAGATCTGAGGTATCAACTACACAACAAAGTACAGGATTAGACACTGAGCACAGGCACGATATAAGTATATTTTAGGCTCAGGATTGAGTCTTGAGGTTATATGGTGGAGGTTTGTGGAGTGTGAATCTAAAGAGCACAACTGAGTGTGACAGATACTTTCTGTGAATTTACACTGCTCAGTAAAGCTCACTCACTGATGATGAAATACAGTTACGTAATGCATTACATGAATGAGTAGGTAACTGTTTATGTGCATGTTAAAGATAAGGATGGGAAAAGATGAGTAATCTAATCTTAAAATAATCTAGATCAAACATAGATTTGTACACAAAATGGTGATTTTCCAAATTGAAAATTACAAAATAGGTTTAAATTTGGTTTGGAAAACAGAAGGTATAATATAAAATGTGTTATTCTACTGTGACCTGGATGAAAAGTCATTATGTGTTTCATTTCTGTCACCAAAATAGTGGTTAAGATGCACTGACTGTGTTAAAATCAATTAGGATCACTACTTCTTGTTTATACTCAATTCAATTCAATTTTATTTATACAGCACATTTAAAATGTAACTTAAAAAAAGTGCTGTAACTTAAAAAAAAAAAAGCTTCACACAAAAGTCAATCCAAAAAACTCAGCTATATAGAAACACAGGCAAAGAAAAAAAACACCAAGATATCCTGTCTAGCTAGAATTAAATGCCAAAGAGAAGAGGTGGGTTTTAGTCTAGTCTTAAACTGTGTTTAAGTCTCAGAGGAACTGAAAGAGGAGAATGAAATGCTTCAGACTTTTTCCTGAATGTCACCTCACCTGTAATATGAGCAGGAACAGAAAGTACGTATTGGCCACTTCCTGAAACTGCTCAAACAGATTGACAGGCAGAAAAGTGATGATGTTGTACTTCGATGTTGTGATGCAGTTACTCTAAATCAGACGGAGGGGACACAATTCATTATGTTACCATGGTTACAGAGTCCATGCAGTGAAGTCGTGTTTGTAAATAGCTTCTCACCGCATACTGAAACTTCTCATTGTACTCTCTGTCATTGGCTCTGACCCGTCTCTCCTCCTCTGCAGACACACAACACACAAATGAGTCATAAATGATGCCATCCAAAACAAAAACAGAAATACACATATAGAATCATCAATTTTCTTTTTTAAATTGCACTACGTAACGTTTCTGGGACAGGGCCTGCTCGTCTCCACGGAGATTTGCTTTACAGTGAGCCATTAAACTAATCTATCTCCATGGAGACAAGCAGGTGAAGTTAGGGATCAGATCTGTAAAAGGCGACCCCCCACACACAGTAAAGATGCATGTTATTCAAGGTGTTTTCAGAAATATAAACACCTGTAAATGAATACAGATACATAACTTTAATGCAATACTGTGGAACATTCCAAGCCAAGCAATAACATATTCATGGAGACAAGCAGGTGACAGACCTTCCATTAGAAAAGTTACATAATGCACCATTATTTTCTAGTGTTCTTACAATTGCTTTTATTGTACTATTGAACTCAGTGGTGGAAGAAGTATTGAAAGAAGTATACTTACTGGTACTTACTTTAAAAATGAGTGAAAAGTAAAAGTATTTCACACAAGTGTTGTTCATTTGTTAAAGTGTTAAATGTAGTGATATTGATTTAAAATGATACAGACTTTGGTCAACAGTGATATGAATCAATGTCTTAATTTTTCTCATGAATTTTGTGTATTTATTTTTGTTTGCTCAAAGCCGAAGCTTGAAATCGAAAACTTTACTCAGGCTGTTACCACAAACAGGGTAAAAACAACCCCTCAAATCATATGAAAAGTACTTTTTACAGTTAAGCAAGTACAGGACTTTACAACTTGTACTTCGTTACCTTCCACCACTGATTGAACTATTGTAACAAAGTAATTTTCCTTGTGGATCAATACAGTTTATCATTTGTCTAAGTGTTGTATCAATGTTTTTTGTCATCATTACAAAAGGATGTGTGGGAGGTTGTCTGGGCTTCTGGAGACACATTAAAGATAAGGGTTGAAATTAAATATCTTGGTGTTCGATAAACAATGCAATTAAGATTAGATTTATGTTTAAATAGTAGGATTCAGCTCACACAGTGCACATTAACATATGAGGGAAGACTGAAATATGAACTCTAAAACTATTACCACAATCCCATGCATTTCCAAACAAGTTTCTAAAGGTCTGAACTACAGGGTTAGCAGGTTTCATACACCAAATAACAAGATAATTATGCCATTTGAAGAAAAAATATTACCGGTACCTACTTTACCTACCTACCGTCTTAAACAGTTGCACTCATTGCCTTGTGCTAAATGTGACCATTCAGACTCAGTGATATAGATTCAATTTGGATTCACCTTGCAATCTTAAAATGCTCATCCTGTTACAGTGTGTCACGAAAGATGTTGATGAATATGGTTTGAAACTGAAACTAAACGCCTCTGTGCATTAGACAGAGCTCTATAAGGGACATCACGCAACTGCAGCCAGTGGCCTTTAAACACAAACAAACAAAGGCAATGTGGTTTCCTGTGTTTTCGCTGAACTTTCAAACCGTCTTTAAAAGCTCTCCTCTGTGCCTTTGATTCATCAGCTTCATGTCTGTTCACATTTTTATTACAAAAAACATGTACAGTGGGGCCAGAGCATTAATCATTAATCATATATTTGAACTTTGAACTGTCGCAAAAGCTAAGATTATTTTTATTGTCCACAGCAAAGAAAAAAGCTTACCAGTTTAGACCTCTACAATCTGAAAAGCATTTTAATCTTGTTTTATTTCAGACTTTCACTGTTTCAGATTCTCTCAAATGCTATCATTAACTAGAACTTATTTCATAGCTTATATTGCTCAAAAAACATGCATTCTCACCTTTCTACAGATCTAACCTGCTCATCATCTGCTTGTCTCCATGGAGATAGAGGCGTTAAAGGCTCTACTGTGAAACATTCCAGGGAAACAATAACATTTCCATGGAGACAAGGAAGTGGCAGATAGACCTACAATAACACATTTTGAAGTGCGACATATGGCTGAAAAAATATAGGTGACAAACAATAATATGGGAACAAATTTATGCCACTAACACAATAACCAAAAAACAGGATTAGCTCAAAAAATGACTTGAAAAAACTAAACAATTAGCTTCAGAAAAGAATAATAATAGTACCAGAATAAAAAATGTCAGTAGTTAGGATGCATTTAGAATCATAGACCCGCTACAGCTGAAATCTAATCGTACAACAGGTAAAAAACAATAAATATCGACCCCAAAATGGCTGTTCCCTCTTGTAATCATTGTGAGAGGCACAGAAAAGTTCAGCACAGCACCTTTAGGATATATTTTCTAGAACTGCCCTATCTATCTGACAGACTGACAGTTTTCACACTTTATTCTCACAAAGTCCGGAGCCTGTTTAAGCCTGTCAGATATTGTACTGCGAGGTAAATTACCCGTGGGACTTCCTGTCTACTTAAAGGTCAGTGTGTGTGTGTGGGCCAAAAGCACACTAGAAAGCATCTGTCAGCTGGTGCCAAAGATGCTGTAACATTATTGAGGAGGGCAGGCTCTGGTGCCAGGTAAGCACAGCCCAGGTTTCACTGTGTAAGAACCAACCCAACTTAATGGGCAGTTTGTTAAGGATGCATTTGCTTTCAGAGTTTAATGTTCAAGGACAGCAGACGCACTGACGCAGATTTACTCGAATCCATCAAAGTCCATTATGAGAAACTTTCAGACACAGCCAAAAGTACTGTTCTATCAGCGTATAAAGGTTTCTAAAAACAACCAACAGCTCTGAACGTGGACATCAATATTGATTTGGCCCAAAAGAGTTTCCATCTAAAGTCCAGACCTGTTCATATATTCTCATTTTCACACTGTTAGCTCTTAGCAAGATAGACTGTGTAACTTTCCGGTGGAGAGACTGGCACCTGCGTCTCTAAATGGAGATGTTATTGCTTTGCCTGGAATCTTACAAAGCGTAGCTTAACTGTTTCCATGAGAATAAGCAAGTCAAGGTCTCAAACAGAAAACACTCTGTTCTACCTTGTGATGTCATGTGGTAATACAGGGAGAGCTCCACTGTGTTTTAAACTATATACATCTTCACTAGAATCATTTGGATTGCCAATCCATCCATTTTCTTCCACTTATCCAGGGCCGGGTCACGGAAGCAGGGACTCCGCGACCGCACCCCAGACACGTCCTCCAGCTCTTCCGGTGGGACCCAAGGCGTTCCCAGCTGAGAGACATAGTCCCTCCAGCGTGTCCTGGGTCTTCCCCAGGGTCTCCTCCCAGTGGGACATGCCCAGAACACCTCCCTAAGGAGGCATCCTGCCTGAGCCACCTCATCCGGCTCCTCTCGACGTGTAAGAGCAGCGGCTTTACTCCGAGCTCCTCCCGTGTGACCAAGCTCCTCACTGTATCTCTAAGGGAGCGCCCAGCCACCCTGCGGTGCCAATCTCTACTGAACTAAATGTGAAAGGGAGTTGTTCACTTGAAAACTAGTACTGCATGACGTCACAAGGTGGAAAAGAGCATGTTGAGCTTTGAATGTAGACAGACTAATAATAAAGGGTTACTCAAACATGTAAATGCAACAAGAGTCAATTTTGTGTAATATAGGACCTTTAACCCTAAATAATCTTGATTTGTATTTTCTTGAATCCCCTTGTCTCTACACTCATAAAGATCTGTACAGTAAATATTGAAATGGTGAGATATGAGTTCAAACCAGACGCCAACCACAGCCTGAGTGATTTCATTACATGGACCTGTAACAGTGCACTTGTCTCCAGTCATACACAGCACGATGCCATTAGCTGGTCTCATTAACAGACCAAATGAGCAAGCACATTCAGAATGAATTGTGATGTTAAACGAGCAAATACGGAAAACAAGGACGTGGCGCCAAGAAGATTGATCAGTGTTTCAGGTCAAAGACATCAGCAAATTTACAGTGTGGTTTATGTAAGAATTTAATGATGGTAATGTTTGGTGAGTGTCATGTTTATTGTTGGACTATCTATGATGATTAAGATACATTTCTCCAACATGGACACAATCTACATGATATTTTTATTTTTGTTATTTAAGTATGAAAATGCTGGATCTACCTAAACAGTTGGGCTTGTTTAGAACTGGAATCATGAGACCACTGGGAAAACCAGGTGCTGTAGTGGGTCAGCAGTGGCTCTAGTAGTGCAGAATGCTGTTGTGTCCTTAGGCAAGATGCTTGGTCATGGTAAATGGTAAATGGTCACATTTTTGAAGGTCACCTTCAAAGCACTCAAAGTGCTTTTTATCGAGGAACTACTCACCCATTCACACACATATTCATACACCAGTGTACACAGACACAGGGGGTAAAGGAGTTAAGTATCTTGCCCTAGGACACAACAACAGAATTCATCTGTGGGAGCTGGAATTGCACCTCCAACCTGTCAACCACTTCACCAACATTGCATAGTATGAATGTAGTTTGTTTTAGTGGTAGGAGGAGCCCATTGTGCAGTTTGGCAGCCTTGTTTCAGTCTACCTTAGGGCAGCTGTGGCTACAATAGATTTTTATGTACACTTTTATATTACTATCTGCACAGCACTATCTATAAACTGCTTCCTTGACAGGTTAATTTCTCCACTGTGAGATCAATAGTTTTTAGCTTATCTCACTTAACTCCTGCCCTAAACTCCTGCCCTAAAAACTTATCTGATCTTAAGTAGTAGTAGTTTGTATTAACATCTTAACCCTTCAATATATTATTAGCCTCATAGCGTAATTGCAAAAGTAATTTTTCAAAGTTTTTGGAAAAATACAAAAATAACCTGCCTCTGTCAATAAGATAATGTTTTTGTTTTTTGGCTGTTAACAGGCAGCGTCTGGAGAGCTGAATGAGACAAAAATAACTCGAATGGACCCCCCCAAAACATACTTGCAGTTTTTAGTGAAATGTAAAAGACTGGTATCAAAACAACTAAAATACTGAATACAAGTAAATGAAAACTATAGACATGATTTTGGATGTGTGGTATGTGTTCTCGATATAAAATCTTTTAGCAGAATGAATACAGTGCTACAGAGATGAGTAATGCAGTGACCTGAGGATGTGTGGTGTATACTCTCTGAATGACTCATGCATGCCCACATAAAGACACAGTCTACCTGTTAACATTTATCAAAGCTTCACAAGAGGGGATCAACAGTAAACAACGTTATTTTTTATATGTTGTGTCTATACAGTACCGTTGTCAGGGTACTAACATTTCAAACTCGATTTCAATAGTAAGGAATAGACTCGATCCGCAGTACTGATTCCTATACCCCATATGAATGTGATTTTCAACATTAAATCATTTTATCATTTTACTTTCTTTTATATTACCATGTGGTCTTATATTTGTGTAATCCCTCAGTCGTCAGGTAGGTTCCATAGTGGTCTATGGTGTTTACTAGTCTATGTGGTCTTAGTCTTATAGTTGTTCAGATACAACTCAAGGAAGGTTCATTTTTGTCCTGTGAATGTGATTTTTAGTATAGATACCCGCTCAAATGAGTACCTGGTTTTGATAATAGTTTTAGTATTGATTGGTATCTGATTTTACAACACAACTATACAGCCCAGAACAAGTGCAGCAAACCAAATCAAGATTCAATAGTCTTTTTGCTTCTTCTCTTCATCATGCTAATTATGTTATATTATTATTTGTATTTTATTCATACACAAATTACACAAAACAAAATGAAATATTGACCCCAAATAGAAATATTTCATGTTTACTAGCATATAAATAGACCTTAATTATATGTAAATGCTATATAAAAATTTTACAATATGTTTATTTAAAATCAAAATTTGGAAACATACTAACCTTTGACCCATATTTTTATTACAACTGAATTCAGATTTGGTTATGACTATTTGGTTAACAGTTGTGTCTCTCATGAATCAATAAAGTATCTGTTAAGTGGTGCTTACACTTTACACCTGGTCCTGGTTTATTCCTGGTTTATTCTTGGTTTATTCCTGGTTTAGTCCTGTTTTTTTCCTGGTTTATTTCTGGTTTAGTCCTGTTTTTTTCCTGGTTTATTTCTGGTTTAGTCCTGGTTTATTCCTGGTTTATTCCTGGTTTAGTCCTGTTCTAGTCCTAGTTTAGTCCTGGTTTAGTCCTGGTTTAGTCCTAGTTTAGTCCTGGTTTAGTCCTGTTCTAGTCCTGGTTTAGTCCTGGTTTAGTCCTGGTTTATTCCTGGTTTAGTCCTGGTTTAGTCCTGGTCTGATCCTGGTCTAGCCCTGGTCTGGTCCTGCTTTAGTCCCATTTTTGTCTCGTGTGAACGCAGCTTTAATCTAGTCTTGATCTTAACACATACTAGCATAAGGTTCACTTTAGCTAAAACAAACCAGACGATCTGCTCTTTATTAAAAACAGGAGATAATCTGCCACATTTAAGATACATTTACAAACAGCTGTGGCCTTTGTGCTGCTCTCCTGGTGAATCAATACAAATTGCAGTGGCAAGTGCAAAGTCAGCATCTCCACACGGACTGAGCCTTTTCCAGCATTACACTTTACACGTTATGTAACCGCGACAAGGGGTCGACTGAGGTTGCCATAGTAACTGCCTCTCTCTCTACAATAAATTCGGGAAAAGCATTGTACTATTTTGGATTTTGAAATATTATAAAGAAAAATGGATGCACAGATCAGAAACAATGATGCTTTTGAACGGGACAGGTGTCAGTAGTGGGTGTATCCTGTTTTTGCTGTGCTAAATGAATACACCCACATTTGTAGAATAGCGACAAGTAGTGCGAAGTAATGATAATATTTGAAGTAGGATGCACTCACATTTGTCCTGGTTTGGTCCTGTTTATTTTGGATGTAAACTTGGTCCTTTTTGGTCCTTTTTTTGTTTAGTTTCAGGTTAGTGCCAGTTTTGATGAGGTGTCCACAATTGAGCATCATAAATGAATAGTTTTAGTTTTCACTCGGAATGGGGCAATAAACAATAATAATAATATAATATTGAGAAACAATATTATTGTTTATCGTGATAAAAAGGGGAGACATTTTATATAATTGTGATAATCGTCAACAAAGACAATCTCCATTATATCACCAGAATGTGCAGAACAAACCTACTTCTTCATGATGATCATAGTTCAATGCAATCTTTATTAAGAACACAGAATACCTTGTTCATAGTGAAAAAATACATTGCATGTTATAATATATACAGACATGAACGCCAATGTCTTGTTTTGGTCACTTATAAAAAGGTGCACTACTATAACAGTTATTTAAATATGCAATTTCTTCATAATATTATAATATTGTTCATATCCAGAACATTTTTAACCATCAGCAACTAATAATTATTGTGATATTATCATTAATCTCAGTTAGTTTGGCCATGATAATCGTGACACCAAATTTCAATATTGTCCCATGCCTAGTTTTCACATTGGCAATATCATTAAATCAAAACAGCTTCAACTGAATTCAATCACCCAGAATTGGTACCATTTTGAAGACTTTTAACCTTGTCATTTGGTGTCACCTGCTTGTCATGGAGACAATCAGGTGACACCATCATTCCATGTTACATGTCAGATCTGCTGAGAGGCCTGCTTGCAAAAAGATATATAATAATTGTTAATATTTAGCAATATAAACAACTGTAATTGAACTAATCAGTAATGCCATACTGAGGAAAATTCCAGGCACAGCAATAACATATTCATGGAGTCAAACAGGTGGCAGCCCTGCACTAAACAAGTTACACAGTTCATCTCATCACATAGTAAAACCAGTACTGCACAACAGGTATTTATATTTTAAAGAGTTTCAAACCTGGAGGAGGCCTGTTTCTGAACATCTCTCCTCTGCTGGTTTTCTTCTGGTATGGCCCATGAGACTGTCTGTCCAGGAAAAAAAATGAAAGATTCAAAAAAGGAGGAGAAGAAAAGCACTCATTTATAACAGCGCAGGAGGCTTTCTGGTCTGTTTGCTCTCTAATGAGGAAATGACATTGAACAGAGTGCAGTGTGTGTGTGTCATTGAGGGGCAGTGTCTGGGGAACAGGGACCTGATCCTCTGTCAGTCCCGGCCAATGAGAGAGGACCAAGGTAACAGAGCAGAGTTTTATCCCTAACAGATTCACAACACAGCAGAACCAAGAGCACAGACAGGCATCAAATTTGTTAAATAGCGAGTGCATTTTGATGATAAGTCCTGGAGAAATAAAAGTGTAGACCTGATATAGACCTGGTTTAGACCTGGTTTAGACCTGGTTTAGACCTGGTTTAGACCTGGTTTAGACCTGGTTTACACCTGGTTTAGACCTGGTTTAGACCTGGTTTAGACCTGGTTTAGTCAGTGTTTCCGGTCTTAAAGGTGCACTATGTAACCTTTTCCAGTGGAGGATTGGTCCAACATTATGGAGATGTTGTTGCTTTGCCTGCAATGTTCCACAGCGTGATATTTAACAAAGATAACATTTGATCAATTACAGTTGTTTTTATTGTTCACCACCACTCCACAGATCTGGCTTAAAAACTGCCACCTGCCACGGACACAAGCACCTGAAAAGTTAGATAGTGCACCTTTAATTCAGATTTTTGCTGATCTAATTAAAAGGAAAAGTTAAATCTTATGACATGTTTATACAAAAAATATACAACACTTGGTCTAAACCAGAACCAGAGCAGGACCAAACCAAGTCTACATCAGGACTAAATTGGCATTATTCCAGGACTACAAGAAGACAGGACGCTCAGTTTTAATCCTGATGTACTCTTTGTTTCCCTTACATTGTTCTGGCTATACTGACTCTGGTTTTGCCCGTGTTTTCCTCACTTGGTCCCAGTTAAGTCCTGGTTTAGTTCCTTAGACCTCTTGGGATTGTGATGGTGTGATGGCTCTCTTCTCTTTTGTTGCTCACTTGATTTCGCTGTATATCTGACGACTACATTGTGTGTCCTCTCCTCTGCGTTCAGCACTCCCTGGTTTTATTCTGAGATCAGGACACAGACAGGACCATAGCCTTGTGCGTCTGCGGTGCCTCGGTTTGGGGAGCACACTTGGAATATAAACAGTATGACATCGAGCTTCCGATCGATACCGCGCTCCTCATGTTGGCTGTCCTGATCAGCTTTCACCTAACGTCTCCTGTCTGCTTAATGCTTATTGTGTACCTTCACTTCTCACATACCCGTTTCCCATATTTATCACTCCTGGAATATCTTTGTTCAGAGTATACGGAATACATTTTTACTGAAGACATTTTAGGTCCAACTATTTCAGAAATTTTGAAGGTGCACTTTGTACTTTTTTCTGGTGTAAGGCTTTTTGTCATTTACTTGTCTCCATGTTCCACAGTATGACATTAAACTTACATAGCTCCTTGGAGACAAGCAGATGTGCAACCACGCTAAGTTACAGGTCAGATCTGTGGAGAGGAAACCCACTACATAGTAAGAGTGCTTGTTTTTCATTATGTATTGAGTATATTTTTATGAGCACAATGTCTCACAAGTATTTACATGTTTTTAATTTATTTTAAGGGACAATGTAAAGAGGCTGAATGACATATTACACAGTAATCACAGTTACTATTGGGCAAATTGTGACAGCATAACTGAAACACGTAAAACATGAACATCCTTTGAGAGGAAAACCCTTTAAATTATCAAAGCAACAAAAACTAAAGATATAGTGTGAATGGATAATGTTAGCAATGACATAATGACAAGTCAATTAACCCCAGCCCTAAACACTCACATACACTTACATACACTTACATACACTCACATACACTACATACACTCACATACACTACATACACTCACATACATTCACATCCATTTACATACACTCACATACACTTACATACACTTATATACACTTACATACACTCACATACAGTTACATACACTAACATACACTTACATAAACTCACATACAATTACATATACTTACATACACTCACACACACACACACACACACACACACACACACACACACACACACACACACACTCTCACACACACACATACACTCACACACACACACTTACACACTCACACACACACTCACATACATTCACACATTTACATACACTCACATACATTTACACACACACACACACTCACATACCGTTACATACACTAACATACACTTACATAAACTCACATACAATTACATATACACTACACTCACACACATACACTCATACACATACACTCTCATACACTCACATACACTCTCATACACTCGCATAAACTCCCATACACTCACATACCTTTGACAGTGGGCTTTACGCTGAGGTGAGGAGAGCACTGATCCCTCGAGCTCCAGCGCGCGCCATGCTGAGGTCTGGGTTTAAGGCCACTGAGGTGCAGGCGATGGGGCAAGGACAAGCCCAACAGACCGGAGAGGATGGAGACAGAAGCACCGTGCCGAGGTGAGGTAGCTGCGGCCAGAAGAGAGGAGACAGCCCGGGCACAGAGAGGAGGGGCTCCCGTGCGCACCCCCACCTCCTCCTCCTCCTCCTCCTCCGGTGAACCAGTGCCACCCACCGGGAGATACCTTAGGAGCACTTTTTGGGGATTAGGGAACACAGTGTGCTCAAACACGCTGCTGTACCAATAAAAACATCAACATTTTCAGCACCTTTTCGCATTGTGGGTTGTGTGCAATAGCGCCATCTGTTGCCATCTGCTGCATGAATCAAGCGCCCCATTAGTCTAATAAATCCAATTAACACACTATTGAATAAAAAAATAAGACAGAAATGTGAGGTGAGATCTTGTGACAAAAGGCTCAGTAAATCTACTAGTTTTGTGTTTGTTTTGTTTAATAATTGATGGTATGTCAATCAAAGCAATCACCCTCACTCAGAGCTGGTGATGATAATGACACTCTCCAGGTGGTGCCACTGAAGGAGGAGGAAGGACACAACTTGACTTTCCCACAAAATCACACAGCATATATATGTATATAGATAGATAGATATAGATATATTTTTTTATTATAAATCTTTGGCATTTTATTATCATTGAGTAAAACATCTACTTTGCAAGTTCCCATAGCCGATCACAAACATATTAACAAAATCACTCTTATTAAAGTCAGTTTTGCAAATATATGTCATTGTCATGGGTTGCTTACACTTGTAATAAAACACTGAGGTAGAAAAGGACAGCAAAGATGTCAACTCATGGAATTGCACAGATATCTTAGATTTATGGCCCGTGCCAAACCATAATAGTCGTGCCTATTCACATGGAAAATGACACAAAGTTCAGTGCCAGGGCACAAATTAACTTCTGTAATCATTTTTCTCACTATAGTGTAATAAAGTGGTTGGAAATATGCAATAAAACTGCTGTATTGTAGGCAGTTGACAGATAAAACCAAAAGACTAATAATGAGTTTCATAAAATAAACAGCGATCAGATTTACGAAATAAAATAAAATGGTACCTCAGCCTTAAAGGTGCACTATGTAACTTTTCTGGTGGCAGGGGTCCACTACATGCCTGTCTCCAAAGATGTTAGAGGTTGCTTAGAATGTTCCATAACATGGCTTTAAACATACCATACTTGCTTTTAGATGTTTTTACTACTACTAATACTACAAAAAAAAAAAAAAAAAAAAAAAAACAACAACAATTCTTCACAGATCTAACCTTGTGGTGTCACCTGTTTGTCTTCAGAAGGATAGATGTCATGGAGACAGATGTGCCTCCATGACGGAACCATACTGAGGAACATTCCAGGCAAAGCAATAACATGTCAATGAAGACAAGTAGGCAGTGGACCTGTAAAGTTACATAGTGCAGCCCAACTATCTGACCTCCACCTGAAATCTAAAACGACACAGTAGAGTCTGAAAGCTGCTTTTAGCCTGGTTTCACCGGTACAAAATGCTGATCTACATTCATACAAATCAGAGTTACAGTAACACTCAGAAGTGGGCCTCTTTCAGCTCCTCTTTACTGTCCCATGTGACACTGGGAATGGGTTTGTTGCTGAAACTGCTTTCTGTATGAGGGTCTTCAGGGGGGTGGTCCGGTAGTTGCCATTCAATAAAGACCAGGTAAATGAGTGTGCCGAGAACTGCTCCAACAAGAGGGGCCACAACAGGCACCCAGAACCAGTAGTTGTAACATCTGTTTGGGAAAAAGGAAAGCAAAACACATGTTGACACAAAAACTTGCATAGCAAATGTGTTTTTTCATATCCTACAAGAAAACATCATCTTAACAGGCTTACTCCAAAAACTTCCTGTATTATCAAACGCTTGTGCAACAGTGAGAGATAAGAGACTCACGTGAAGACCTCAGTCCCCCATCCCGCTGTCAGGGAGAAGAGACGTGGTCCCAGGTCACGGGCTGGGTTTATGGCCGCTCCGCAATTTGCCGACATCGACATGGAAATACCCAAAACAATCACAGCTACAATGGGAGGGAGAAGCTGCTCCGGAGCAGGAGTGTTCCTCTTCTCTCCCAGACACAGGATACACAGCAGCAGTAAGCCTGTGCCCACAACCTAATCCAAAATAATTGTTATACATTCAATATGATGCAGTTTTGATACACATGTCAAAGTGCAGACCTGGTCAAGAAAGCTTGCGCTCAGCGAGAGGTACTCTGATGGATAAGTGGCAAATATAGACGCTGTCTCATTTGCCCCATAAACTGTGAGCACTCCTCCACTGAATTCCATGATGGCCTCTAAAACCAGAAAAACATATTTTTTGATTCAAAGAGTTTAATAATTATCATACTTAAAAAGTAAAATGGACATGAATTATGCAATAATGCTACATGCAAGAGTTACAGATGTTTTATTCAGGACCACCAACCATAGTATAAAAAGTAGACCACAGCTGAGGCTGTGTACGCCCCCAGGATCTGGGACAGAGAGTAGGGCACCAGGCGACTCCAAGGCACTTGTCCCACAACACAGAAGCTCAGGGTCACAGCGGGGTTCAGGTGGGCTCCTATAGAGCATAGATAAGTAAAAGTATATAGTATAAAGATTAGTATAAAGAGTACACAGAGTTTAAACTGCACCTGTGAGACTCACCTGAGATGCCTTTGGTGAGGTACATGGCCGACATGACGCCCACAGAGAAGGACATGTTTGTGGAGAGGAACTGCCCTTTTGTCTCTCTACTGGTCTTCACCTGTGCTGCAGCCGAGCAGCCAAAGAGCTGACCACACCAGACCACCAGGAGGAAGACATTTGCTTTACTTAAAAGTTTATTACTGGCTTTTCTTATTTATATTTCATTAATATAAGCAGCAATAAAAATAGCAATTATTTACTTAGGCTGACTGGCATATGTGTTTCATGTGTTTAAAGGCAGTAGCTGAGACACAATAGCATGTGCATTTCATACATCTATAATCTTAACATTTAAAGTACATTTAAACATTCATAAAAGCACATCTCCTATAAAGTTCTCACCAGTAAAACAAAGGTCCCCAGGAACTCTGCCATGCATTCCCTAAACAGAGCACTCCGGACTCTCATGAAGCGCGGCTGGATCATGGTGCTGCTCTGTGCCTGTGTCTCCCCTAAAGACGTTCATTCTGTTTTCTCCGTTTATTGTCATATGAGTTAAAGGGATTGTCAGATTGAGTGTGCTCTGCGGATTGGACAGTGGACGTTGGAGGCATTATATCAGAGCCATAAGACCATAAAGATTATCAGAGATAGTGCATATGTTTGCAAGATGTATTGACTTACTTATTACAGACATACACTAAATGTACAGTAAAACATATAAGATGCAATAATATACAAGCTTTGATTAATAATGTGCTATGCAAATGTGTGCTAAAGAACAGCCTCATTGTTTGTTCTGGTGCATTCAATTAGTTTAATCTCAATAACTAACCAATTAATGAGTAATTTGTCTCAGTGCTGATAAATGTCACTGTAACACAAGCAAGAAGTAACAAATTAATTACTATTTATTGTTAGACTTGGAACACTGAACTAATAACGGGATAAGAGTAATGGCAGAGGTGATTTCAGTTCAATTCATGGAAACTTCTGGAAACTAGGGATGTCAAAACAATAAATACTAACTGATACCAAAACTAGTATTAGAAGTATAGATCCTCATTTGAAGACTGAATGATACTGACAAAATATCACATAAATAGGACAAAGTTGGTTATAGTATTAGAACAGTAGTCTACTGCTGAGGTTCAGATGACATAACAGAACAGATGGAGGCAGGGAAAATAAGTATTGTAAAAATGCAGATTTTTGTTGTAATACAAGAAGTTAATGGGTCTAGTCACTAATACAAATCATCAGGTTAAATATTTGTGAATCTACCACTTAGATATTTCAGGGCCAAATGTGTTATAAATAGGGAAATCTGGCTTTTGCACATTCTAGGAACTGAAAAACACCAATACCAGACAAATAGTACAAGACCATGTGATAATATCTAAGAAACTACAATTATTTTGAGTTGAAAATTGAGTTTGAAATTTTAGTATCTCAACTCTGCTTAAACAGTAAAAAAAAAAAAAAAAAATTACTCTGGTGCCATCTTGTGGAACAAAAGCTTTAGTATTTTAATACAAATCAATAAAAGCTCTGCAATTTACACATATGTACAACATCAGTAATAGCATTGTTCACATATAAACGTCACATTATTGGTAAGTGGTATGAGGCTGGCCTATACCTTAATACAGGTTTTAAGCACAATTACAGGAGTTTCATCAGTGCATTCTTCTTTATGTGGACGGGTAACATTGAGGTAGATTTTTTAGCATTTTGTTTATTTCTGGCATTAAAAGTGCTTTAGTACACTGCCACACAATGTCTGTTTGAGGGAAACTGACCTAAGAATAATTATCTTAAATAGTTTAGATTAATGTAATTAGTAAGTATAGACTTTTGGAGTTGTTTCAAGGTATTATCTGATAGTTGTCCATTTAGTAAAGCTTTTGTATAACACTTTATAATGATATACAATTCACAGCCTTAAGAAAGACTTCATATTGAACGAGCAGTTTATTAAGAATGATTTAGGTGTAGTAACTGTTTAATCAATGGTTTACGACATTAAATAAAGAGTCTCTCTTCAAGCTTTATTATGGCTAGTTAGTAGTTTTTAAGAGTGGCCTCCTTTTGTTGACTCATTAAGTGCAATTTTCTTACTCAATGGACTCATAATTTAGGAGGAAAAAGTCTACAATACCTTCACACAAGTCCAAAAATCTAAAAAACTAAATACTGTACCGCATTTTAACACGCATCTCTACAGTTTGTGTAAACTAGAGGACCTCTTTATCGGTTTTGAGGCTGGGCTCGTCGCCGTAGCACTACACTGACAGGACCGGGGGATAGTTTTCGGATCAGAGTCCAGGCCTCCAGACGCCTCAGTCCCACCACACTCACTCCATTTACTTCCAAAAGCTCATCGCCCGGGACCACCTTCTCCACTGGACCACCTGTGTAGATTTAATCAAATGAATCATGGCATCAGTATTGTAAATATACAGTGGTGGCTCCTTGTGTAATGTTTGATGTCTATAGGATGGGCTCATCTCCTCATTTTAGACAATAGCAACACATTTTCAAAACAAAATCACTCAAAAAGTACTCAGATAGATTTCTTATGCCAGTGTCCAAAGTGCCAAAAACAGCGCAAAAAATATTTATAGTGAGGAAAATGGTACAAATATTTACAATCAGATAATAAAAAATAAGAAGAAAGTTTATTTCTTGGCCTTTGTTCAGGCTCTCTGGTGTTCTTCTGCCAGCTGGTACACTACTAGGTGCACCGTATACCTTTTAGACAGAAGTAATCTAGAGATAGCATGTGAGAATACAATAGGGCTGCCACTCTAATTACTGATGATAGGTCAAAGGGAAATTAACGGAAATTTAACCAGAAGTCATGCCAACTGTTGCACTCTATAGATCTTACATATTAGACTTCAGGGCAGAGTTGTGTGGACCAATTCAAAAGATCAGCAACAGAAGATGATGTACTATGTGTGTGACATTTTGTTGCATGTGATTTGGTCATAAAACATTACATTAATAACATGTGTGGCTGTAATGTAAACTCAAACACCATCATTTGTTATATGCATTTTAGAGCTACTGTGCAAGAAGTCTACGTCCTAGTGCAAGGTCACCTATTTCTCACCTTGGAAGACCTTCTGAACAGTGAGCGGTTTGTTGCCGAGGCTGGAGTCGACGCCTCCCTCCAGACAAAAGCCCAGGTCCCTGTCGGTCTTTTCCAAACTCACAGTGATATACTGACCTGAGATGAGACAAAACATATCAGCCAAACGCAAACTCTAAGGCAGGAATTTCAAACTATGTTCACATGTAAGGCTGGTAAATGTTCATTTCATCCAGACCATGGCATGTTGCTAATGTATTTGAATGACAACATTTCACAACGGTGACAAAAGTGCACTATTTGTTTCATACTCCTTTTGAAAATGCATTTCCCAAATGTGTATTATATAACAAAATGTTACTTGAACCCTTTTATGATGATGATATGATAGCACTACATATGTGGATTCTGAACTTTCGTGAGTTTCAGATTCTGGTTTTATGCAGGACTTTTAGGACTTTTTCCTATTCAAAAGATATATGTAGTTTTTAATTATTAATCACTATGACACCTAAATGTTCATCATTCTGAAACTCACGGATAGATTTATAACAAGATTTAAAAAAAACAAAACAAAAAAAAACAAACTACATTTAATTCCTATTGTAGGGCATTAATGCAGAGTTTAAGAATATAATTGAGTATATGAGGCCATACAATTATGAATTTGCAGGTCTGAATACTGGTGAATTTCTGTCTTAAACCCCTCCTTTAGCTTTAATTTCATTTCAATCATTTGATACCCACTGGTCTCATTGACTTGAGTTGGGGTCGGGCCTTGGGTCATGGCCAAAGCACTCTCATTGGACAGTGCTCTCATATCGGGCTTCTTCAGCACCACCACCCCCATCTCTCGGCTCTTGGCACGCCTCAGCACCCTCAGCGCCTCCCAGTGTGCACAATTGCTTAGTGCACTGCCATTTATTGACAAGACCTGGTCCCCCTCTTTTATCGAGCCTTCTTGAGCTGCCACACCAGAGTGAAAAACTTTGTGGACCTGAGAACCAAATAAGACAAAAAAATAAAATATAGAAAAAGTTGACAGTGACTTTAATAATAATTTTAATAGAACTATATGCTTACAGTGACAGGTTTGTTCTGATCCACCCCTCCAGCCAAACTGAAGCCCAGTCCCACACCAATTTCCTTATGTAGAACCACTACGTGCACATCCTCATAATCCTGCAAGAATATATATAAAAAACTTAATATATAAGCACAAAACAATTCGAATATCATAATTTTTTTAACAAAAACATAAATGCATTGGCAATGATCTGTGATCTATATGTGAACATAAGCTGTATAAGGTTATAACAAGATGGTAAGAAAGTAATTAGTCCATTTACTGTATATAATTACAGCAATATCCATGATATTGCAAAAAGATTACTGTATCCATGGGGGCCGATAAATGTAACACGAAAATGAGTCTTGCTAATCTCTAGCAATTTTCCATTCTCTAAAAAAATATTACACAACAGGTTGTGTTCATTACCACATACCAGCTTGTCAAAGCCTGATCTTGTCAGATCTCAGAAGCTAAGCAAGGCCAGCCTGGCTAGTACTTGGATGGGAAACCACTGGGAAACAGCTGGGAATATTAGGTGCCACAGTGGGGCGCCAGTGGTCGTTTACCTACATTGAAAGTATAAGTGGTGTGGTTGGATGTCAGTCTACCTTGAATTCTATAGTAGAATTTTCGGTTTAGCTGTCAAAAAACAGGCCTGGTTTATGGTTAGTATGGCTAAATAGAGGGCCTATCCACATCAAACAAAAACTGGCACAAAGTTCAATATCTTTTCTGTCAGCATAAATAGACAAAAATGAAATGATTTGTTCACAATAGCTTCAGAAAGTGGTGTCATTGTACAACCCAAAAATGTGATTGATGTCAGGTATAAGGAACCCTAAGATTAATATGGTAAGTTTGTGGAGCCAGTCAAATAAATTCTATGTGCAACATTTATGGATGAAGTTTGGATATTTCTTTCAAAATTACAGCAAATTGTTGAACATAAATGCAACCAATAGGAGGTCTCGAAAACAAAATAACTACGCTGATTTGGTATTTTGGTTCTTACCTGCAGGTTGTCATCTCCAATACTCTTGACATCTTCTATCAGTTTGTCCAGCTCCTCCGTGGGCAGCACAGACACATGAGAGAACGCAGAGATGTCCGAGCTCAAAGAGGCAGAGCGCCGCCCTGCTGGCTGCCACTCGTCAGTGTCATTCTCTGACTCATAATCCACTCCAGCGAAGTTACACAGATCTGCAAGACTATGGGAAAACAGATTACTATTAGAACTACTCTAAACAAATACAACAACATATACAAATCAATACTAAAACTAGTGTCATAGCTAGATGCTCATTTCAAGTATCTGTAATAGCCTACTGAAGAAAAATAGTGAATAGGACAGTGAATTTGACCTTTCCTGAAAAGTTTTAGAATGGTGTGGATCTATATCAAACCACACAGTAATATTAAAGTGGGACAAACCACCAGCTCCACCCACAGTCACATTTCAAATAGAGCTGCTACACTGGGCAATACCTGGAGGACTAAAGAAGAGAGTGCAGGGAGAAGAGGGGCGAGGTCTGACATATGAGGAACAGTGTGCTTAGTCTAACAGGTCTCCACACTTCAAACTCCGCCCCTGCAACCAGGTGTTTGTAATGAGAAACACCTGTAATCTGTAACCAGAACAGTCTTTTATGAAGTTACCGACTACTGGAAATTGCAAAGGTTACCGAAAGCAGCACAAACGTTGACGTTTTTGACCAGAAAACTGCAACTGCATTTACCTAGTTTGCACCAACATTGGCAAAAAATGATAATGCTATTAAAACACCAAGTATACAGTTTAGTACCAATAAAAAGCAGATTTAGTGATTAGTTCCACTTTAAAGAAACTTTTATTTTTTTGCATTAAACGTTACACTGTATTGTTTAAAAAAAAAAAAAAAAGTTTAAATATGATGATATAAAAATGTATCATGTATTGAGTATTGGAACTGAGTTTAAAACTTTAGTATCATGACAACAGAAATAGACAGTGATGACTTTTAAGAATAGGTTTAGCTCGCCACACATTTACTTGTACACGTGTATTACAGTTCTGAAGTTACTGTACCTCTACTTAAGTAAAAGTTTAGCTACTCTTCCCATAATGCCCAGATTTTCATTCTATTAAATACAGATATTTTTTAAAATCTTTTTCTGATCACTATAAAGTCAGTCTGCCTAGAGACTAGAATGTATATATGCACCTTCTCTGTCTCATAATAATAAAACAAAAAAATCCACTCCCGTGTGTAATTACTACTGTAATTACATTACATCAGAACACTCACCTGACCGAGAAGCTCTTGTTGCTCATTGCACTGGTGACTGTGACTGAGGACTCGCCCGAATCTGAGTCGTAGTTTGAATCTTCATCTTTCTGTGTGCTGTCATCATCCTCCTCTTTGTTATCTTCCCAGGCTTTTATTTGTGGATTCAAACCATCCAACCACGCATTTAGGTCCAGAATTCGCTTTTTCCCGTTCAAATCATCCTTAGAGACTAGATCAGGTAGGTTGCTTGTAAGTGGACGAGAACTATCCAAGGACTTGTTTAAAGTTAAGGGGGATGTCTTTTGAGGTGGTGCGGTGGGGGAGAGATGCGGTGAGGTACCGGGTGTGTTTGTGGGAGTTTCATCATTGTCGCTACTTGTTGGTGTAGAAATATCAGAATCACTGCTTGCATTGATGTCTCTTAATTTCACTGGATTTACAATTTTAGCAAAATCAGTCTCGTCAGTATTTAAATTAATAATTGGAGGAGGATCTTTAGTATTGGAAAGATCCAGAGTTGTCTTAGAATATTCATTAAATCTCTTAGGATCTCTGGTGTTCTGAAATTCTTTATCTGGAACTCTCTTGAATTTAGAAACCTCATCGAAACCTTTTATATCAGTCTCTTTCTTCATAGTTTTTTCCTGGTCTGGTTCTTTCCCTCCTATTGACACAAGTGTCTTGATGTTCGTAACTTCACGCTTCTCAGGTTGCTCTTCTCTCAGCTCTCCCCACTTGAGTGACCCTATAGCTTTTGCAGAACTGCTCCTCTGTACCCCATTATAGCTTTTACTCAGATATTCTGGCACTGAAAACGCTCTCCTTGGACTACTAGTCTGACCGCGCTGTGTCAAAGCTTCAAATTGGTTGATTTTATTCCTGACACTTGCAGACGACCTGGCAAGCGGCTTGTTATTATTATTTTCAATGGACGTGATCTTGTATTTTTGTGAATTGAACACATCATCAGTAGAATTTTCTTTTTTCATCCACATCTGTCCATAAGTGTTTATGTCTTCTACTTGGATCTCCGTTTTCCCAGGATTTATTTCTTTTAGCATCATCCTGCTCCAGTTTTTCTGGTCCACATCTTCCATTTTATGTGTCTCCTCTTTGCCTGGCGTTGCACTTCCTTCCGATATACCTTTCAGAAAAGTGTTGGACTGTACTGGTTTGTCCATTTCTTCTGCAGCTCGAGCGGCTCTGATTTTAGCCGCTAGTGTTGATCTGCTCCTTGCCCTGTCCAATGATCTTGTACCTACATCTATAAACACACGGCTTTGAAAAGTAGCTCCTTCAACATGACTGGTGGTATTGTTTTGGTTCTGCCACCACCCGGATGTTGTAATCCTGTTTTGTCCTGGAACAGTTGACACAGAAGTATCTTTACAAGTTGTCCACGAGAGAGAATTCCCGTTTTGCCCTGAACTCCGTCTTTGTTCACCTGATGAGAAGCGTCTGGGAAAGGTACCACTAAACGAGCCCTTATAAGAAGTCTCTGGCTCTGTGGTTTTGTAATCCTCCGTGTTACCACACTCCACAGATCCATATAGTTTCTCAATCCTCTCCATAATACTCTGACCTCCTTTTGGCCCAAGGGAGGCAGATGTGTATCTAGATGGCAAAGATTGTCCTTTGGCTTTACTTAAAGAAAAGTCCTGGTCATTGGTTTTGTTTACAGTGTTATAGGCGTATACTGTCGACATTACTCTACTCCCCTCTGCCCTTCTGTCCCCTGTCCTACCAAGAATGTCCTCTTTATAATTCCATGATCGCTCTGGACTTTTGTTCCTACTTCCCCAGTCCAAACTTTTACTCCGGCTAGACAAGTAGTTCCTCCTCCACTCAGTTCGACCCCGTCTTTCTGAGTTTCCAGTTTGGTCATACTTAGAGCTGTTGTCTTGTAAACTATTTTGGTTCTGTTTGACGGGTGTTTTGTCTCTTTCCAAACTTTGACCCTTGACCCCACTGCAGATCGTGGGCTGATAATGAAGTCTTGATTCAGTCTTTGTTCCAGGTCTGTTTCTGCTCTCCTCCTCTTCTCGCGTGTACCTGGAGTTTCTGAGAGGTCTCCATGCTTCGTTGTAAGACAAAGAGTTGGCAGATCGGATGGTAAAATGTGCCCCTGTCCGTGTGTTGTACTCTCTCCCTGTAGTTGAGAGAAAATCCATGGCCCACAAGTGCTGGTGATGTCTTCAGAAAAGAGCCTTCATGACCTGATGGACAAAAAAATAAAGCCATTATTCACAAAATCTAAAATAGGAATCAAAATTTAGGCACAACACTTAGGGAATTACAGTCAAAGAGGGGGTATTGTGCAAAATCAACATCCCCTCATCAAAAACTTCCCTGGAGAGGTTTGAATTCATACAATTCTTCCTCACTTTTGCAAACATAAGTTTGCTTCAACAGGCAATACAAAAGCATCTCTAAATGGTCAACATTCTTAACCATTATAAACTATGAATTAAACAAAGACTACAGCTGACGCACAGATTAAATTGGAGTAAGATAACCTAACCTAACTGAGGAAATGAAATGTAATTCTAGATACAATACAGTACACATTCAACTGTTCCTCTTATTAGTTTGATATGAGTGAACAGAAATGGATAGGGTATTGAGCAAACAATATACAAGCAAATACACAAAAAATAAATGAGACTCAGACATGCAAAAGATGCACAGTTGGAGACATTGGCACTTTCTCAAGTTTTTCTTACATCAGCTTCTGTAGTTGGGTGAAAGGAAGTTGTGGTTATCGCTTGAGCATGCTCACTCAGTCTGTGTGATGAAGTGAAGCCCTGGTTTGACTCTAAAAAGAAAAATGAAAACAAAATATAGACACAACAAGGGGGGAATTACAAGAGGGGGTATTGTGCAAAATCAATGTGCCCTCATCAAAAACATGCCTGGTTTTATATGTCATCCCGGACCCTATTTAAATTCATCAGTATTATAAACTAGCAGGTGACGAAACCAGGCAAAGTTTTAGGTCAGATCTGTAAAAAGGCAACACCGCTCACAGCAGAAAGCATTTTTTTTATACCAGAAAAGTTACACAGAGCCCCTTTAAAGCAATGGTTCTCAAAAATGCTACAAGTGCAGAGGAACCCAGCTACCACAAGTAATACCTGTACCAATGTTTGAGTTAGTCCTTGTTTAGAACTATTGTTTAGAACTACTAGTCATGGCACTGTCCCATTACAGACCCAGTTCTGATGGTACTTTGGAAGACCAAATATGTTTCTATGAGGAACGTGTCAAATTGTCAAATTTAAGAAGCACAGCCTTAAAGAAATAAAGACACATTCAGTAGAAACAAAGATCTTCTCATTTGTGCCATGCCTGTTACATGTTCCTCATGCATTCTGCACATTTCCTCTCAATGAGTCGATTCACACAACAGGTTTACTAACAATGCACCCTGTTAAGGCTTCGTATCATGACATGTTTACATAAGTGACATATTCTACACTACTAGTCAGCGTCAGCAAAACTACAAACAAAAACTGGAAAAACTCACCCAACGGCAATCCACTCAGCGTAAACAGTGCAGAAAGCCCAGTATGTTAAGTTGCTTTTAAATATATACATAAATGTGCTATCAGCTTAAACAGTGTGACCGTAGTGATAGGAAAACCCTGACAACGATTAAACCACTGAGATATTGACTTGAGTGAGTGTTAGACAGAACGAAAATCCCAAGCACTGTTAAACCTTCTTTGATCACTCCACATCCGTCTTTGTATAGATAATCAATACGATCGGTCTAGTCTAGTCTAGTTATTGTGCCACATAGGAATTTTAAAGTTTGGTGTCGATTTACACACACACACACCTGTTGTCACATCCACATAATCTGGGCAGATTAACTCCCCTCACTCCAGTAACTGCTCGGTCAACCACAAAAGGGACAAGGACACACATAGCAACAAACACAGGGATATAAACAATTGATTTGATCTTACCTTTGTAAAAGTCAACACTCATTAAACCCCATTTTGTATTTTTAAATCAATGTCTTAGAATAATATCCACTGCTCGTTCTTGTCCCAAATCTGCTCTCTCCATCTACTTTACATGATGCAGTATATACAATGTCTGCAACTTGCCACACTGGTTTTACCTCCTGTAGTTTAGTCTGTGTCTATCTCTCCTCCCCCTTCTATTGTTGTTCGTTCCGTCTTTCCCTATCTAATACTACAGCATACTTCAGCTCCTAACCATCTAGCACTAAATGTTTTTACTAAAGCCTGAAAAGGCAGCTCACCTATGGACAATAACGTTTCTTTGTTGACAACACAGAACTCTTAGTGTTTCGTAGCTGGAGGCAGCAGAGAATACACTATAATAGTTTGGAATGTAAGCGGAATGACATTTCTCAATACTGGCTTATAGTGTCACCACACCTAAAGCAACCTAATAGTCTGGGCTGTGCAGGTATCAAAATACATAATAACAGTGTCTTTAATTGAGACCAGAGAAAACATAAGGATCATGTAAGAACGGGAAATACCAACGGGGATAAATATTGTTAGAAGCACCGCTCTTGTTGCATTTCCCATCAATAGAGAAGAGATGGAAGGCCTCCCAAAGTATAATGTTCTTCCCTCATAGTCTAAAAACAAGCTGGATAGTACATACGCTGGCAGACAAATATTATGGAAATTCATCCGAAATGTGAGTGACTGTGAAGGTCAGGGCTGAGGTTCAAGTTCTGCACAAACAGTGACAATGGAAAAATTAACCACAAAAGTGCAGATGTTTACCATAAACTTGATTTATTACAGATCAAGTGTGTTTTATTTATGATATACTTCTTTGCTGTTTTCCAAAGTATTATTATAGATAACATACGCAATATTCTACTTTAGGATATATCCAAAACAATAATTAATTTCAATATACCTCTCACCTCTAATCTCTATAGAAATCTCGGGAAACACTGGCTGTGGTTACAAGCTCACCAAAATCTGATTAATATCTGATTTCTAAACCTTTAAAAGGACTTAAAGGGCATGCAAACTGAACAATTTGATGAGAATGGCCTTGATCAGAAAGAAATCAAGATATTTTTGCTGTTTACATTTACAATTTAAGTTTAGTTTCTAATATTTCATTATCTTGATTTTTTGAGTGCTTACTTCTATTCGCATGCTGCTCTGAAAAACTGTGCATTGCAACCTTAGAATTTCCCTATTATTGGACAACTAAAGGTTCTCTTATCTTATTTAATTTTAAACATCCAAAAATGTTATAATAATCAGATTTTGAATGTGTGTGTAACCACAGCTACTGATGCATACTGAACATAACACAACCACAATAGAGACATAACTGGGGAATTGTTACATCTACCGCAACAAGCTCAGTGTCTGCACACTGATGATAAACTGTCTCATTATTAAAAGTGAAAGCTGAACACCCACTGAACTGTCACTAAGTAAAGCTGATTTAAATTCATTCAGTTCTCTCTTCCTTTTGCAAATATGATTTCATTTCAAGAGGCAATAAAAATATATCTTTAATTGGCCCACATTCGTAACCATAAACTATGGATTCAACCAAGACTAACACAGATTAATTTGGAGTAAGAACCTGGACCTAACTGAAGAAATGAAATGTAATTCTAGACTGAAGGCCTGGTTAAATTAAAAATAAAGACACAACACAGCACACCATCAAGTCCTCTTCCTCTTATTAGTCTGATAAGGCTGAAAGAGTAATGGGTCGGGTTTTGGACAATCTATACAACTAATAAACTAAAAATAAATGGGAATCAGATGTATGTAAAAGCATAAAAAGACTTACAGTTAGAGACGTTGGCTCTTTCTTAAGTTTTTCTTACACCTGCCTCTTTAGGGTGAAAGGAAGTTGTGGTTTTGCTTGAGCATGTTCAGTCAGTCTGTGTGATGATGTGAAGCCCCTGTCTGTCTGCAGAAAAGGAAAGAGAGAAAGCACTTGTCCAAATGCACTCAAGATTCAATCACATGCAAAAACCCACAGACACACGTGCAAATGGACAGCAGAGATACATAACCGTTTTGAGTGGGTTAAACTGCTCCAGCTCCCACACTGAGCCTGATAAACACTAAAGGACTCATTGTTTCTGCAGGACAAATGCAAATGGGGCTTGGCTAATCCACCCAGATACAAGTTTCTTCATTGTTTTGGTGTAACAGATAACTCACAAAGAGCTTGCGCGGGAGGAAAAGATGAAAAAGTACAGATAAGTCAAAGAGTGTAAAGTCAAAGGCTGTTTTTCATATTTTGGGCGGCACATTTGAATAAAACGATAAGCACCACTCAACTGTTGCAAGTGGTAGACAGCTGCAGGTGTCTCAGACAGCAGATGGCAGAGCAGGTCAAGAGTACGTCCCCCCTACGTCCCACACTACGTCACACGTACGCCCCGAAGTCACGTGACCAAAGCGGAAGTCAACAAACGGAGCTGCACTGCAGCAAAATGCAGCGACTCAAAGCACTTCTTTTTTCTGTCTTTTTCTTCTTTTCTACCTAATGTTTTTCAGCTAGACGCTAGAGCCAAGACCAATGTCTCTAACAAGGCAACTTTTGGAAGTATTATGAATTGTTACTTTGTTTACATTAGAATTAAAGAGTCATACTTTGTAAAAGTTGAATGCTCAGCCCTGCGATGGCCAGTGAAGCGCCTCTGTCGAGCGTAAACGTGGTGCTTGTGATGGCATATGGAAGTTTGGTGAGTTTTTGCTCATATTTCTGTCAGTGTAAAGGACCTTGATCTATTTATGTTCAATTTTTGTTTGTTTTTTAATGGCAAAGCATAATTAAGTAAGAAGTCTTTTTTTATTGTAGGTGTTTGTTTTGTTGTTCATCTTCATGAAAAGACAAATAATGAGGTTTGCCATGAAGTCCAGAAGAGGACCTCACGCTCCTATCGGACACAACGCCCCAAAGGTGATACCAGAGACAGTGTGGTTGATGCTGCTAAATATTTCAGTTTATGTGTATGCTACTTAAGTAAAACAGCATAAAATGACAGATTGTTGATAATGGTACTTTAAAATAAAATATGAACATATATAGAGACTTGAGCATATGGCCTGTTTTAATTTTGGTAGTGTTCTGCTCATGATCCATCTTTTATTTAGGAGCTTAAACAGCTGATAGAAGCCAAACTGTGCCAGGTTCAAAGGATTCACTTTGAGCCCCGTCTGCTATCTCCAGATGACGACAGGCTCACATCGGGTAAGAAAAGCACTTTACTGCCTCTTCTATTTTGGTGAGATTATATTTTACAGATATTATGTTGTACATGTTCTGTGTGCGCTTGACAGCTACCTGTGACTTCAAGTATAGAATGAGAGCACTAGATGCCATCAGAGATACAGGTAGGCACGGCTCACTTTAATATGGTTTAAGATGATAGATTGTTTGACACTTGCTGTTGTGTTAGACTTCCCTTTTCGTGAGCTGGGCGGAGCTTCGACAGCTGTAACAGGAAAGAGGTTTAGAACATGGCTTCTCCAACTCCGAACTCACACGTCTTTTTCAGAACAGCCAAAGCTCCCTCATTGACACAGTATTGGAGGGTTACAATAAAGCCCGCCACGGATCAGAGGTCACTGTTTATTTAATTTTAGATTTAATTATCACAAATTATAATTCATATTTACAGATTTAATTTTTTCAGGCTTTTGGAGAAGCTGAATTTGTAAAATACCAAGAAGCTTTGAATGAATTGGCTTCTCTGTAAGTTTGTGTCCTTTTTAGCTAATCCCTGTGTGGAATGTTGAATGTGGAGGAAAACAATGTGCTTTCTGTTCCAGTGTAAATCCAACAGCAGCAGCAGCAGTGCCTCTGTGGCTCAGCATCAAACTGCAGCCAAAGACCTGACCAGCAGCACAGAGCCCACCTCACTTTCCTCCCCCACCCAGAGCACCTCCCTCATGGCCCAGCGCAAGAGACCCAGGAACCTTCTGGAGCTCAAGAACTTCAAAGACAACTACAACACACTGGACAGTACACTTTAAAACTACCCAAGGCCTAACAGAATGTCCTAGTAGTGCCTACAGATGTCACTGCACTGCCTTCGTACTAGGGATGTAACAATAACTGAAATCTCGTGATATTGTATTGTCAAAAGTCTCTCAATAATACCATGGGCTGTCACAATATATCAAATCACAAAGCTCCGTTTAAATGCTTTGTTTTGTTGCAGCAACTAAAAAAACAAACTACATAGACCATGATCCTTTGCTCTGTTTCAGTGCAGGCAGCATGAAGACATAATTGTTAATAATCACTTAGTTCTTTGGATTATTACAGCTATGATTCTCACAAAAGACTTGAAAGCATTTTGAAAAGAAAAATCAGCACTTCTGCAATTCTGTTAAAGTCTCCAAAGTATCACGATAAATATCGTACCATCAGATGCATATCATGATAATATCGCACAGTGAGATTCAAATATCGTTACATCCCTTCTTAGTACTTGCACAGAAAGCCTGGTTTACAGCCTACTACATATCAAAGCACTCTCACAATACTTATACAATATTTGCTTTTACTGTTACTGCACGGCTGTGTTCTCAAAAAAGCCATTGCACTTAAGAGTTGTTTGACCAAAATGTATTTAGCAGACAATCAGTATTTATTGCACAGTATGAAGCTATGCAGAATTATTACACTAACTTACCACACTGTTTATATTTGTGCCATGAGCTACAACAGTAGAAAGTAATGGGTTTCACTGAGTACAACACCAATGTTATGTTTAATGTCTTGTCTCTTATGTTTACACACTGTGCCTGTATTTGTTAGGCCTTAATCTTTGTTTAATAAAAGCCATACTTGAAAACTATACCAACTTACTCACTATTGTATTGTCATGTATTGTAATGTTACTGCCAATAGAACAATATAATATGCTTTATTAAGGAAAAATAGAGCCAACATGTTTATGCCTTACAATTTGCCACCTGAGTAAAATAATATTTAAAAAAAACACTTTTTTTTGTCGTGTGAATGGTTTCCACCAGAGGGGGCCCTTGTACTGAAGTTTCATGACAGAGTTAACGGAGCAATAAGGTTATGATATTCATAGGACAGAAATGAACATTTCCTCAATTGCTTTAGAACATTAAGCTGTATCAGTGTAAGCAGAGGACCACATAGATTGGTATTCACCTATGCACCACTATGGAGCCTGCCTGCATGACTTGGATTAAGACCTCATGGTGATATAAAAGAGTACAAAGCATTCTACTAAGCAAAGAGTGCTTTTTATTATCCTGGTATTAGAATCAGTATTGAGTCTCGAGTCTGTTCCTTAGTATTGAAATTGAGTTTGAAATATTTAGTATCGTGACAACACCACACAACAATCCAATAGTTTTAAAACTTTATTAGAAGTGTCAAACACAAAACCAATTTGAATATACTTCATATAAAATCTCATATCAAACAAGACAAGAGTTTAAAGTTAATAAATAAGTCCAAAGAAGCTTAGAGGAGATATTACAGTTACAACTCTGAACAAAGAATCATATTTACACACTTAGTAGTTACTTACAGAAAAACAGTGAACTGAAATGTTTTACAAGAAGGAAAAGCTACTCACATTAACATTTACCATTGTTAGAAAAAACACATAGTGCCATTGAGACTCCAAACTATTGAAACATTAAAACTCCACTTGTTAGAAACATCCCTATAGATTCTACACTAATCATTTACATTACAAAGTGTATTCACCTTAAAAGGGAACAGTCATGGGTTAGTTAATATGACTCTAGCTGATACCATCGAGATAGCTATATAATGGTGCTACTTTGAGTGCCTTATATGGGTTTCTACTTTGCTAAACATCTGTCATTTTGCACTTTGCACGTCAACTCTGTTAGACACAACAGTGACACTCGTAGGTCAAAGATCGTCACACAATGTGAGATAAAGTGTATAATGAAGAGCTTTGAATGCACACAAGCTGAGTAATCTATCTATGTCAAAGTTTAAAATTCACTTAAAGATGACTGCATTCACGACATACATAGAACTTAAAGTCATAATTTCAGATGGGGGACAGGCCTGTAATCACTATGAACAACATCCAATCATATTCAACAAATTCAAACTTATATTTTTTGTTTAATGTTTGAATAATGACTTTTTTTTTTTTTTATTACTACAGTGGTACCTCCCTAACTGCGGAAACATTGAACTTTTTTGCCAGTTTTTGTTTCACGTGATTAGACTGAGTAATTACAAAAATCAATGTCATTTTTAAGGCAAATTCTGCTACAGAATTCAGACCTGCCCTCCACCTCAATGTTAAACTATGGACAGTATAGACTATTGTAATGTGAGGTGAACCCAACATATTGTGTGTGTGGTGTGGAGGGAGTCGTTGGAGCTGCAGAGTGAGGACCACAAGCTCTGATCCAAAATTTTCACAGACTGAGGATAAAGAAAAGTGTAGTTTATAAACTGTTCATGTCTTCATAGTTCACTTCATGACTTGATTTCGATGACTTTGATGAACGGGAGAGGTTTGTTGGATGAGGTTGTTGGCTTAATTGGTTTGCTGTAAAGAAGAAAAACATAAAATTGGTTAAGGTTCTGCAATTAATCTTGTCATCTGCCCGATCATGAGCTATATTTACACAAAATCCCACTTATACCATTATGTTTTATGAAAATGTATAGGCCTTGTTTGAAATTAAGTTGGCTGCATAATATTTACCTGTAGACAATCTGTGGGTTGCGTTCTGCAGACAAGTAGGAATTTGACCTTTGACTTCCCAGAAAATAGTCCACCTGGTCATGCATCTCTCGGTTCTACACAAAAATAAGGCAAGAATCAGACCACATGCACAAAGTGAGGGGCAAATTTACTGAAACCATGAATACCAGAGAAATTTCAATGCTGTTTATTATTAAAGGTGCACAATGTAACTTTTCTAGACCAGCCACCTGCTTGTACCTAATAGCATGTTTTGCATAGCATGGAATGTTCCACAGGATGGCATTAAACATATCTAGTTTGTTTAATACCCCCGGTCAAGTTACAGGCCAGATTTTTAGCAAGTTAGACAAGTTTAATGCCGTACTGTGGAGTGCAATAATATCTTCAGGGAGACTAGCAGATTCAACTAACTGAAACATTACATAATGAACACACTGTTCTCAGTACTGAATATTCCAAAAATGTTCCTAGTATTACAAAGGCATTGCATCAGAAAAAAAATGTATCAAACCATCACTATTTCAAATATACATAGGCAATTATTACATAAGTTATGATAGAAAACCAAATGCTCACTTCAGCCTCCAGAAATGCAACCTTCTCCTCCAGCTCTTTGATGACACGGTCCCGTTCCTGGATCACCATGCGTGAGTTTTGGAGCTGTAGACAAACACAGAGTCAGCCATAAGCTCAATGCAAATATATACACACAGAGGGGCGTGTTTGCATTCGGAAGCTTTTCACACGGGGGCCTCACCTGTTCAATCATGTGTCTGACTTTCCTCTGCTGGCTCTTTAACATGTCGTCCAGATGGTGGATCTTCTCCTTCAGAACTGCCACCTCCTTCTCCAACTGCTCAGTCCTAAAAGTACACACCATTTTAGCAAGTGTTTTTTATGTAGAGAAGGCTATGGTGGTGCATCATTTTTAAACAAATGCTATCACAACACAAAACTTTCCAATCATATATATTTTAAACACAGTAATTTTATGAATATTGTCACATGCTCTTACATTATTTCAGTATAAATGCTTGCTTAAATGAATATCTAAATAGAAACCGTAACAAATGTATTACATAAGGTCGCTAATGCCACCATAGCCTTTAGTCTATACTCCAAGCGCTTGAATGGGTTGAATTCTTTTTGTGAACTGACCTTTGCCCGTCTTTATGGCCCCCCTCCTCTCTTATCCCGCGTAACTCGAGCAGTTCTTCCTCTCTGCTGCGAATCGCCTCCCTCAAGGTGGCGCTCTCCTGTTCCATTCCTCCCAGAAGCCTTTGCAGTTCATCAATCCGTTTGTCTTTTTCCTCTTTGGCTTCCTCTGCGCTCTTTAACTTATCTTCCTGGTGACTTAAACGCTCTTTCAACTGGTTACCTTCAGCCTGGAGGAAAAAACATGATAGTGTGCGTTAAGCTTATGGGAGTAGTAGGCCTGATTATTAATTATGATATGCATTTCTACTATTATGAAAATGGTAATACAATCACAACTGAACCTGGGATGCCGTTAACTGTCAGCTTCTGAAGACATGCA
Organism: Periophthalmus modestus; assembly: GCA_019594935.1. Lineage (NCBI taxonomy): Eukaryota > Metazoa > Chordata > Actinopteri > Gobiiformes > Gobiidae > Periophthalmus > Periophthalmus modestus. The sequence goes on from JAIEZT010000124.1 coordinate 7,672,172, forward strand.
ATATCAAATAGTGTTTCTAAAACTGCGGTACACCTCCCAGTTCTTGTGTTTGTTTGATTTAAGTCAATTGATTTCTAATTTTTGTGCTTTAGTTTTTATCAAAGTAGAAATACTCAAGTCATCCTGCAGTCTTATTTCAGAACTGTTTTAGATCGGGTTTAGTTCTGGGGGTACTTTGAAGGCGAAACATTTTAAGAGGTGTTACCTGGTAAGATTTAAAGCAATTTTGGGTTTACTGCTGGATTTAGTTATAGGATCTGGCAACTCAATTACTCATTTACTCATTACTCAAATTATAACATGATGTAAATACTTTTGAAACTCAGCATCACTGTAAAATCAGTATTTGGTTTGAACATGTTTACTGTCTAGGGATACAAATGGTATGTCTATGAGATATTTAATAGCATAATCCAGACTCGGCTGCATGCAGCTGAGTCTGGATTATGCTGCATGCAGCCGAGTCTGGAGAGTAGAATTCTATAAAAACTGGCCATAAATTGACAAACAGTTTTTCTGTGAGACCGTGTTATATCACTTTTCAGTGCATTTTACCTGTAGCCTCTCTTTTTCCTCTTGATGCTTTTTCTCTGCCTCCTGGAGTTGTGCATAAAGCCGTTTGCTCACTTCCCTTAGTTTGGCTCTCTCAGCTTCATCCTCCATTTCCTAATAAGAAAAAGCACATTGATGCTTTATGAGTTAAGTAATCTTTAAAGGTTCTTTCACAGAGAGAAGACCTTTGGGTTTGTCAAAGCACAACAGGCGTGTCTGTGTGCGTCAGAGCAGTTGGATGAAAACCATAATATTTTTCCCTTGACAATAAAACAACACTGTTTAAAATGACTCATATTAAAAGCTATAATTAGTGCCAGCCAGACCATACGCTGTCTTGTCATGTCTGTTTTGATGTTGTAAATCGTAGTAGCTGGTGTAAGTGGGTGGGTCTCACGCACCAACAAAACCATTACAGGTCTATGGCTGTGCTGGAATGTGATGAACAATGGGTCCTGAACATAATAGAGAACAGCCCAAAGAGGACGGATTGTGCAGCGGCAGCATTTCTTGCACATTGTAGGACACCCTCGGGTGCCAGGAAAGCTTGTTTTGTTCACATACTTGATAAACTGACTCCAGATTGTAAACTTAACACCTGCTAAGTACAAGTGAAAGGGAATGCTTAATAGAACACATTGTTTAGGACAAATGTAACTGCTGCTGACATACATACATTCAGAACTGGTACACTTATGTAAGAGAGCATTCACACTTGCACATACGCCGCATCAAAATCAAAATGTGGGCTAAATTAAGTCTAAACCCTAAGCCTGAACTAGACCAGGACTAAACGAGGACTAGAATGACCAAACCAAGTTGTGATCTGAACTAAACGTAGGTTATAACTAGGACAAGTGTGAACGCTCCATAAGTTGGATAAAGCTAAGGCTGTATTCACACACTTAATGAAAGTTAAACTAAACCCAGAATTAACTTGGACTAGACCATGACTAAACCAGGACTAGAACAGGACCAAACCAAGTCTGCATCAGGACTAAACCAGGATCGTTAGTTTTAAAGTGCTTACCTGTGCATCATTTTTAGTGTCTGCCTTGGGTGCAGGTGAGGTGTTCTTTTTAAAGGGAGTCCTCCATCCGTTTGTCTAGACACAAGAAAAGGAGGAAACAGGTGAATGAAGAGAAATATTTCATTTAATTTTGCTTTTATTTTGAAACACAAGAAATTATCTGCATTATATAACACATACCCGTCTCAATTCTAGGCCTATTCTATGTGTATTCACAAAGGAGGTCTCAATGAAATTTAAATCCCACATGTTCAAAAGGATAGACTTACTAGCCCTGTGTTTAGGCACTGGAGAGGATAAATGCAGGAAATACCATGTAGTGTACAGGATGTTAAAGTTAACAATAGTAAAATAACAACAAAAGGGCAACAAGACAGAAAAGCCTTACCTTGTTTTTGGCGGCCATCTGCTCCCTCAGTGTCTTCAAGCTGTATCGCACCTGTTTGGTAAAAAAAGAAGAGTTAGAAATTGGTCTTTTATTCTAATAATAATACTGTTATTTTGTCCTACTATATCAGACAATGCTCAGGTAAATAGTACAGAACTTCTTACCAAATTGTCTGAAATACTAGAACTAAACAACAGCAAGAGTTAGGAATGGTCCAGTGATGAAAGCTGAGGGGTCTGTCACTGAGAAATGAAAATGCAACCCAAACTTATAAGAGCTGAGAAAATAAGGGCGGAGGCTTTGAGAGAGGAGAGCTCCAAATGATTTACACAATGCACAAACAGTGTCTGCAGCTCTGAGGTAAGACCCCGAGAATGTTCGCGTCCAAACTGACCTCCTGAATCTGAGAGACTTCATCGGACAACATCTGCAGGCTCTGCTGGTGCTTCTGCTGCTCCTGACGACGAGCTTCAAGATAAACCTGCAATAGAACAAGGAAAATGTTAAGGCAATAGATTACAAAGGTGCACTATGTCACTTTTCTGCTGGAAGTGGAGATTGTATTGCTTTGTATCTTGTGTTTATTCAGTTACAAAAACATGCATTCTTTCATCTCTCCACAGATGAGCCCTGTAACTTGGCTTTATAGAGTTATGGCGATAGAGAAAGACAAGCTTAAACATCCCAGACGAAGCCATAATATCTCCATGGAAACAAGCTCTGCATTTTAATTATGGATTTAGTGGGATTCCAGTCAAGTTTATCAAATCAAATAGAATGGATTGTTTTCAGAATCAGAAAATGTACTGCTTTTTTCGGTGCGTCAAATTGGTGACAGTTTTGGTGCTAACGTATGTAACAAGATCCAACGATTAAAACAGCTTTTATCTTGAACATCAATGCGCTTCTCACCTTGATGACTTCCACCTGCTCCTCTTTAGACTTGACAGGTTCAGGGGTCAGTGGTGCCTTTTCACTCGGAGGCTGCACCAACGCAAAAGCTCGCCCGACAGGCTGCAGAATAAACAGAAGAAACGCTTTAGATAAAAATCACCAAACAATAAGAATGAAAGGCAGTGATTCCACAAAAGCAACATTGCCACACAAAAGAGACTACTTCCTCTGCCCTTTCCAGAGAAACATGACATAATGGCTTTGAGATAATCATTAGTGCTTCAGATAAGGTAAAGTCTATAGCTGTCCTATTAGGGCAGCAAAATGAATCGCTACTAAATGAAGTTTGCAGTGTAGTAGTGCAAACTTCTGTGTAATGCGATGTAATGCAATTATTATGTCATATAGTATCCTTTGCAAACAAAATATCATTTTTTATCATTGGGTCTTTTTATGTATGTGTGCAACCCTGGAGTTTAGACCTCTACAAACACAATCTGAAATGCATGGGATTCTTGTATTTGTTTTCTGTCCATCTGTAACTAGTCGACATTTTGTTTTTTACTCTCAAACCTTCTATGTCTGCCCTTTATTTTATCATATTCATTTCTTATTACAAAATGATACTACTAATACTTCCTAACTGCCAAACGCCTAATTCAAATCAATTTCAAATGCGGACTATGAATTAAATAACAATTCTTTAAACATAATTTGCAAATCAATTGTGTATTTTTTTTGTTTTTTGTTTTTTTCAAATTATATCACTACAAACATCTGGTGCCTCTTTCGTAAGTAGTGGACAGGCCCAGAGCAGAGATCCAGAGGGCGGGCTGAGCTCAGAGTGGTTATGTAACTGCACTGTCTCCTGGTGGTCCTTTTTTGGAGCTGTGATTCGACAGAACAATGGTTGCCTTGAGACACACTGTGATGCAGAGGGTAAATGGAAACTAAAAGCTGTGGTGCCTTACTTGGGTAAAAGAATTAGCCATGCAGGAATGTGGTAGTGTTAGTGGTTTCTTTACTACCACAACATGAATTATTTAGACAATTTCAAGCTAATCCACACATGGTTAGTGTAAAAACTTGAATGGGGTTTAAAATAAAGAATGAATGCGGTTACTTTGACTACAACTTCTACTGCTTACAAGTATTTTACAACTTCTTCTGCAACAACACTACTACAGCTACTACCACTGCTACTACTACTATTACTACAACAACTACTACTACTACAACTGCTACTGAAATAGATGACATAACCTTATAAGACAAAATTCATTGATCCATAAAGATAAATACTTTTGTTAAATATTTAAAATGTAGCAGCTACACAACATAAAGTACGCAACTATCAAAATACATAAGGATTTACTGAGTTGCCATGATAAGACAGAAGACTCTTGCGTACTTGTCCATGCACACTGTACCATGGAATTACAATTTTCTCATATAGTACAGTTCATTAAAGTTTTAGTTGCAACCTTGCGCCTATAACCCACCAGAATCAATTTAACCCACAGACCACTTATTCGCTATTTTGAGTGACAGGAAGTCCTTACCTTGTCCCGCTGGTGTTCTCCTGGCTGAGTTTGGTCGTGTAGCGTGAGCCTCAGTCCTCTACAGCGGTCCTGTAAAAGTAAAAGAACGACTCAGAATGAAAATAAAACCACAAAGAGACCGTTATGTGATGGAGGGTCTGGGCTATTTCTGAGGAGGAGAGATTGAGTCATGGAGTAGAGTAGTTTCCCTTTTTTTTTCAAACCAACACACAGACACATGCGCACACACACACACACACACACTCACACGCACATAAATAGTTTGGATGAAATGCGTGCCGGTGCGGACGTCACTGGGACATAGGCGGAAACTCTCCAGCCAATTTAGAAGAGTCTGGATTTCTGGGAAAGAAAATTGAAACAATATGGGGGGATACCATGGTGATAAGAGTTTAGATAAGACTCCACAAAAAAAGCCAAAACAAAACATATATAACAATGTGATGAGTGGACAAGCAGAACTGCAGTTACTCAAGTAGTAGAAAGAAAAAATGTCTGTCTGTGGAACAGTTTGGATGTAATTTATAATATATGAATGACAAAACTAATTACATAATAGAAGAAATCGTATTTGATGGTAGGGAGCTACAAATCATTGCTGCTATAATTATTCTCACAGGGTAGAAACCAATTATTTTACACAAGTGGCTACTGTTTGCAGAGCCCACCTCATACTGCCCCCAAACTGTTTGCGTCAGCAGTGAGGGAGTCGATGTAACAGGAAAAGTCTGGACTGGGAGTACGTGTCTCTGGGCCCCTATAGTACATATAAGGAGTAGGGCCAGAACATTATATAACAACACATCCAGATCTGTTTACTTTTCCAGCACCATCCCGGAGTCCTGCGTATCTGAGCAGCCAGACAAACGCCCATTATAACTTATTAGTGATGTTTTAAACAGGCCTTGTTTGTTAATGGGTAATGTTGCCTGTACTAGATATTTGCCAAAGAATTTCAGTGACATTGAGAGTTTGGTATGTGTCGTGAGCCGGTTGAATAAATTCAGCCATGCGCAGTAACAAGTCATTGTCAACAAGCAGGAGGCACGTTAAAGGTCCATTATGTAACTTTTCCAGTGGAGTATCTGCCACCTGCTTATCTCTATGAAGATGTTTTTGCTTTGCGTTGACAGTTTCGTATGACATTAACCGTATCAAGCAAGCGATGCCGCCACTTACACGTCAGATCTGTGGAGAGGCTAAAATAGATGTATACAGGAGATTATCACCAGATGATATCAAGAAGTGCGAACTGATTTAATGCACAACAAAATATGATGACTTTTACCTTTATAACAAGCCTAAAATCTCCTTTATATATCATGTTTATATAAGATAATTTATATAATTTAAATAATGATGTGAGACAGGCCTCGGCTTTGACAGTGATTAAATCCAGGCTCAAACCGGTTCTGTTTAGCTGTTTATTCCGCCCTTTTCTCTTTTAGTGTTAATTTTATAATGATTTTTTATGTTTTGATTTGTTGTATTGTGATTTAAATGTATTTCTTGTTCTGTAAAGGAGTCTGAATTACATGTACAAACTGTGCAATACACATGAACTTGCCCTGCCTATAATATGGAACCGTTAAACTCAAAGCAGATGATATCGAGCGGGGTTTATTGGTGTAGGAAAATAAGAAGCTGACTTGTGGCAAAATTAATTACAAAAGATGGAGTTGATGAGTTTCTTGTTATGTATATAGAGACGGATGCATTTTCAGTCTGATATTTACCTTGGGTGGAACCTGAACTAATTACACGGGTCGGATCATTTGAGTATAGCGTGTGGACAGCTGCTGCGAAACTAATAAATGTTTATGGTACAACACATTTTCTTGGTGTGACCTGGATTAAATTGATATCAACAAATGCAGCCAGTTGTGTAATAGAGTAACAATGTAACAGAGCCAGGCGTGGTTATCAACGTATTTATTTTCAATCTGACCCAATGCTTTTGTGCCAGGAAGTGCACAAACTTTGGAAAAAACACTAGGGGGTCACTGGAAATAGTGCATTGTAGTTGGGGTCTTATTATAATAAACAGAAGTCAGTCTATTGAAGATCGACATGCTTTCCTATCAGATTACCAACACCTGAAAGGCCTCTAATCGTCAGGAACCCAGAGAACAGAAGAAGGGTTGTTACCAAGGAATTTATCATTATACAACACCACAAAGGCTAATCTGTGGTGTTTAATCTGTTTAAATCACCTTTAGAGATAACCTGTAATGCAAAACTGTGAGATAAAATATTTGAATATTCACTTGAGCCTGCAAGAGTCGACTTGTTTCAGTACTTATGTTAACAGATGTCATGGTGCAAGTATTGATGGGAAAGTAACTCATACTTTGTGATAATTGCCATTATGTTTGATTGTGCAGCAAAAAGCTACTTATGCAGAACGTTCACTTGTAGATTTATTGTAGAGTATTTCCATCTATTTTTCTTCGCTTCACAAAAAAAATGCATGACTTAAATCTTCCTGCTCAGGCATAACTCTTGAATCATTTCTGGGTTTGAAAAAGGTTGGAGACACTTGCTCTACACTTTATATGACTAGACTTTTCTAACGTCACATAATCTCACAAATCAAGATTATTATTTATGTTTGGTTATATAATTTTCTTTATTTGCAGAGTGTAATGTAAACATGTCCTGGGCACCAGCACAAAGGACCATGGGATGTGCTTACATGGGTGACGCCTCGTACGCACATAGACACGGACCAAAAACATAATCAGTCGGAACATATAACAGAGAGAAACCTGAGACAACACAAACAGAGCCAGGGACGGGACGGAATAGGCACAACGCATCACGGAACGACCAGGCTCAAAGGCTGAAGAGGAGAGACCAGTGCAACAACATCATCTGTGCTCCACTCTTCACCAGCATTCTATGTAACTGCATATACTGTCCTGTCTAATAAAGTCTATATTAGGCCTATCAACTTATCGTTCAATATATGAAAGATTAAATAATATTTTTTTAAGCCAGTATTTATTGCGGGTACACATTTTTGGTTATTTTTTTTGGTTACATGATAAGATTTAAGTCATAAAAGGTTGAATTAATACTTCTATGACATTACAGATGCAAATTAAGTACTAAAGTGTTTCATTCTGCTGTTTATTTATTGCAGCTCATGATTTTTACTAATATTGTACATGTAGAATAGTGTGTGTGGTTTAAATCTGTTCTTGGGTTTCTGTGTCAGTGGCATAACTTTGATTTAATGTTATCATTTGTACTTCAGCAATATATCGAACTTCAAAAATGTGTTAACGTGACAGGTCTAGTTTATAGGATCAGAAAGGAAAAAAAGTGGAGTGGTTTTCTGATAGAACAGTCATTACTTGTGCTGGTTGCTGTCGAAATCACTGTTACCACTGATGGGAAATTGTTGGTTATTTAGTTTTTTATTCAAGTGAAAGCTTAGTACTAAATCCAGAGCAGACAGACTCGGTTTTGTACTTTTTTGTGCGGTATGTAAAGGTCTTACATGCAGGAATCATGAAGTTATACGCAGTTCTGCAGGATTATGTACACAATTTATACAACACAGAGTCAAATCTTCTCAAGTTTAGGCATAATTGTTATTTAGATGTAGTTTATTTTTTATTTGGACATGAAAAAGTCCTGGTTTAGTTCTGGCTTAGTCACGACTGAGTCCATTTTACACTTGATTGCCTGGTTTAGAAAACATATCGACTTAGTAAGATCAAGTTTAGTCCTGGTTTCGACCTGGTTTCGACCTTCTTTAATGTTGGTTTAAACCTGGTTTAGTCCTGTTGGTAATAGGAAAGGTAAATATGCTCTGTGGTGTTGTTACTTGATGTGAAAAGCTACAATCTTTACAGACTTTAAATACATCCTTGTTGGAAACCTGGGAATTACTTGCTTCTTTTTCTTTTAGTAAAAGTGTGTAAAACTGACCCAAAACATTTGAAGAGCTACTGAGCTACTGTAGGAGTTGATAAAGAGCAGATGGGTCCCAGTAGTTCTGATAAACAGCCTCCAGATTCCTTTGAAGGTATGTGCTGTACTTTAATCACTCGTCCTCCTCCTCGTCTCTCTCTGTCTCTCTCTCTACCCCCCTCCTCCCTCTCTCTCTGTCTCCCTCTCAGACCTGGAGCACAGATGCTGCTCCTGTCGCACCTGTCTTTGGTCCAACAATCCCCAGAATAAAGCTTTAGTCGACAGGTGCAAGACGATAGAGACTAAATCACAGAGACTCAGGCTGGTATAAGGTTTCAGTAATACCAGAGAGTGCACTAAATCCAGAGCAGACAGACTCGGTTTTGTACTTTTTGTGCGGTATGTAAAGGTCTTACATGCAGGAATCATGAGGTTATACGCAGTTCTGCAGGATTATGTACACAATTTATACAACACAGAGTCAAATCTTCTCAAGTTTAGTCCATTTTACACTTGATTGCCTGGTTTAGAAAACATATCGACTTAGTAAGAGCAAGTTTAGTTCTGGTTTCGACCTGGTTTCGACCTGGTTTCGACCTGGTTTCGACCTTCTTTAATGTTGGTTTAAACCTGGTTTAGTCCTGTTGGTAATAGGAAAGGTAAATATGCTCTGTGGTGTTGTTAATTGGTGTGAAAAGCTACAATCTTTACAGACTTTAAATACATCCTTGTTGGAAACCTGGGAACTACTTGCTTCTTTTACACACAGACAAGAATTTTAAAGGCATTTAAAACACAATTAAACCATTATTATTTCAAAACAAACCCATTTTAACTGCATGGGATCGAAAATTAGCTGTTTTTCAATTATGATATAACATTGGTATTCAGGCTGAGCTGTGGGAACTATTGGTCTATATTGTTTACACACAATACAGATGCTTCAGCGATTTAACAATTAAGATTCCAATACAAACCAGTTCTAATTCTCACCAAAGTCATTTCCATATAAAACAATGTGAAACATGCTGCAGAGTCACTTCTCAAAACTCTGTAAACACAATAGTGGCAAATGCCTTTGTCGGAATTTTGGCTTGAGTTTACCAGTCTAGTCAAAGGGTGCGGATGATGGTAAGTCTATGAAGAATACAATACATAGTACAGTAAATTGCCAATTGAATTAAGTATAAATGTTTTGATTTAAAGATGCCCTGTGTAACTTTAATGGTTGAGGTGCACACCTTATTGTCTCCATGTAGATATTACTGGTTTGCAGCATTCCACAGTATGCCAATAAAAGTATCCATTTTGCATTTATTCAATTACAACTTAGCCTGGTGGAGCAAGTAGATGTACTTGCATCCATGGAGATTGGTAAATTGCCATACTGTGGAACATTCCCTGCAAAGTAATAGCATCTGCATGGGACAAGCTGTTTGTGTGCCCTTTGAAGTGCTCCTTTAATGGCATGCTCAAGATGCTAATTAATTGACACAAAGAAGTAAGTACAAGTTGTTCTTTCCTGATGCTAAGTCCACCTCTTTTTCCACTGTATGATGTACTTTTGTATATTTCATCCGCTTCTATTCATACCATCTAAAGTCATTGACCAAACTGCATAGACACAATAGTGACAAATGCCTACGTCTGACTTTCTGGCTTGAGTTTCCCAGTCAGAGAAAATTTAAACCCAGGTGTGAAGCGTGTTTGTTCCCGTCAGAGAAAGCTTTACCATAGACAGTGATGCAACAGTCTAGAAACATCCATTTTACTCATTTACTCTGCACATTTTCCTTGCATGATGTTGCTGTTTATATCACCTCAATGGATTTCACAAGAAAGTTTGACGTAGCAAACCAGATGGGGCTACAAGTAACAACACACACCTCCACAGTGAGTCGCGTGTTTTTAAATGCCATTTTGTTGGCCTTCTCCCAGGAACTGATGTCACCCTCACAATGTTGGAAAGAGAATGTATGAAGTCATGCAATAACCAGAAACCTAAAGGCTCAGAGCACAACTGCAATATAAGTAGAGTCACCAAGCTATAATAAAGTACAGCTCATTTTACAGTAATGCTATGACAACATCTCATGGAAAAAAACAAAAATCTATTTATGTCAATCTAAAAATCAGGATTTGGTATTTCTATTAGTGCTGCAACTTATAGTAATTTTAAAAGACAATTAGAGAGTGAGATTTTCCTAACTTGTTGATAAAAAAATATAAATATATATTTCTAGGTAATTTTTTCAGTACAATATTAATGAAAGTCTTATTTAAGCCTGGTTTGTTTTGGTTTAGACTTGGTTTAGACCTGGTTTACTCCTGGTTTAGTGCTGGTTTAGACCTGGTGAAGACCTTAAACCAGATTGCACTGTTTAAGAGAGAATTATTATTAATGCCTGCAAGTTTTTATGTGTAGTAGAGTTTGTGTTTTGTCCAGATAGAATTAATCTTAGTTGCTACAGGACTATTTTTAACTTTATTATTTTCCATATTTGAATATTTAAATGATGCAGTATGAACCTCTGACCTAAACCGCTATCGCATATGCAAATACAAGGGGCGAGTCGTATTTGCCTATTGTATGAAACCTCAAAGAGACTTGAGTGTTGCGTGCCAAGGTTTGAAGTATGACTATATAAATTGTAGAGCAAATATCATTAAACAGCTTATAGCTTCGTGACACATTCCAAAGTTATATTTCACAGTATATCAGCTTAACTTTTGACCCATTGGCAGTTACAAAGTGTATTTTATGTCTAGACTAAAGTGTGAGTTTACAATTGAACAGACCTGCGTAGGTAACCGTGGTGATAAGAGGAAAGTGTCATGTTTCTTCATAACCTTGTAAAACGCAGGTTACTTGTTTGCTTACACAGAACAAAGATAATGATTAAACTGCAGGGCACCCACAGAGCGATATCCGTTTGAAAAGAGGTTAATATCTGGCAGGCCTGTCACGTACAGTGTCAGAGTTATGATAATTGTAGCTTAGTAACAAGAAATAGACTTTACATTTTACGATTTGTTTTTTTATTTTACGAGTAACTAATTGTGTCCTTTATTCACTTTCCATTTCAGTAACCAGGTTCAGCTGTGAAGAAGCATTATGTCACTTTTCTGATGAAGCGTCTGCCACATGCTTGTCTCCGGGATTTGTTAAACTTATCTATTCCAATTCTGCGACTAAATAGTTGCCTCTTACAATTACTGAGAAAACTATAATCAGGATTAAGGTCAAATCCATTAATCTTGACATCCTGCTGTTCATTGTACTTTAGGAGTTTGGATGTGTCACAGTGATGTTCATAAGCTTCCACATAATGAGACCCGAGCACCTGCGACAGCCTCTCATGCTCCTACACTAGTGTCCATCTGAGCACAGAGCTAAAGCCTTAAATACTATAAAGCCAGGACTTAATAGTAACACCTCACTTGGAGCTAAAGAGGGCATTCTGGGTGAAAGGATGCAGCAAATGGGACCTGGAGTAGACTATAAAGGCAAAAAGTCAGGCAATGCATTGGATGTTGGTGAAGGAATGATGAACATGATACAAAAAAGGTTAAAAGTAGCATTATAGATACACATTTTACCTTTATCTATGTCTCCAAAATGACTAACGAACAACAATATATATATACAGCCTATAACAAAGGCTGTATACAGTTGCAATCGGAAGTCTATCCATTCAAGCATGCTTAAGATTAAGAAGCTAAGATCAGCAAAACTGACTCCTAATCTCAAAGCAGGTTAGAAATTCTTAGAGTTATGCTCCAAGATAATAATTGTATATTACATTTTAAGCCATTTTGCTTGATGTAAGCTCAATTCACATGTGTTTCATTCCATTCAATTCAATCCCAGTTCCCAGTAAACAAGTTCATAATGGATGGATATGGGGCTAAAACACAGGTAAACAACACAATACACTGGTGATAGCACACAGAATATCCTCAAATAGAAACACATTGCCTTTAGCCAACAATAATGTATCATCCAGAGGCAAAATCTAAAAAAAAGACAAACTTACCGCATACTCCTGATACCGGATGTCCTCAAAAGTGCACAAACTTCTGCTCACTCCGTTCATGTTTGAAGGTTTTGAATAAGTAAATACCATTAACAAATAAATAAATAAATAAACTTCTGAACAGCTTCTTTACGGTGTGCGAGCCTTACTTACGCACGCACCGGAGCCGCTCTTTTGGATCTCTCTGTGCGCTCGCTCGTGCCCACACGCAACTCAGCTCACTTTCTCATGACGTCATCGCGCAGCCACGCCCACCTCGCGCTCACAAAAGCCTAATAGGGAAACTGAACAGGGCAAACTTGTAGAGAGGAGACAATAGCAGGAGTAAAAGGGAGCGTAGGGAGCGTGGGCGTCATCACAAGTAGAAACTATAAAGACGGTGTTATTATTAGAGCTGAGGTCCCTAATGGTTTTGAGGTGTGAAAGGTTTAAGAGGTCTATAATCATGACATAAAATGAACTTGATCATAGTTAGATCAATTTACCTTTGAATTATTTATGATGAAGTTTAGCTCCAGACTGCAACAGCGTATCAACTATCTGCACTCTCAAAGAAGATGGATTAAATTGATTTTTATGAGTAAAATGTTTAGCTTGCCTATTTGGGTGTTGTCTTTCTACATTGACTTTTGTGAGCTTTAAGCATTTGTGTTTTTCATTCACATATGTTTGAGCAACCATTTATTATGATTATTATGATGATTATGATTAATAATAATTATTGCTAATATTATTGCTAATATTATCGCTAATATTATCGCTATATTATTATTATTATTATTATTATTATTATTATTATTATTATTATTATTATTATTATTATTATTATTTATTATTATTATTATTATTTATAATTATTATTATTATTTATCATTATTATATTATATCATCTCCAAAGCCCACATTCTCTGTTCCACCTTGTGATGTGATGAAGTGGTAATTTTCAAGTTAAAAGCTGCCCTTTATCTTTAGTTTAGTAGAAATGGAAATTCCAGGGCTGATATTATCCAAATGATTCCAGTGAAGTGTATGGAGATAAAAAAAAACACAGTGCTTCTGCATTACCACATGACATCACAAGGTGGAATGAATGGGTGTTTTTTGTTTGAGAGAAGAACTCAGCCTAAATATGCAGGATTTCTGTGTTAAACATGTCTGAATGAAACAAAACACAACTCAGGGTATGTTTGTGATGAGAAAACAACATTATAACAACAGTCTAATAGCCTAATATGGGCCTGAGTTTAGGATAACCCAGTTTGCTTTGAGTAAGATTTTTCTTTGGAATATGAATAAGTACATGACTCGTTAAGTGCAGCTGCAACTTGATTTTTGTAAATCAGTTCTATTCTAAGTAAAACAAACATTTTGATTTTTCAACTAGGCTAATAACTGGAAAAGTGTCAGGATATGAAAAGGATATTTGTATCATGCAAGAACAACTTTATTTTGTTACTTTAGCTCTTTCCATACAGAAGTCCCATTTCCAGTAAAAGGAAAACTTGCATTGTTTCTGAATGTCTTGTCTGGAGGCTGGAGTTATTCTTATATTGTATCTATTGCACTTTGACAATTCTCCTGCCGATGGAGCAGAAAACATGAGTAAGCACTGGACGACATGTTCCCTGAGAGGGCACTGCCTGACCCACACTGCACACCGCTCTAATTGGATAAGACTAAGTTGGCATTAATGGCTGTGACAGAGCCAAACTCCAAGGCACAAACAAGAGATCACATTACACAAATGTCAATCTGCTGACACGGCTGCGCATGCTACGACCAGGAACAAAATTAGGGCTAAACAAGGACTTAACCAGGGCTGTAACTGTTCTAAGCCAGTACTAAACTAGAGGTGAAAAGGGCAAAAGGAGTGTTATATCCTATAGGTAAGGCAAGTTTATTTGTATAGCATAATACAAAAAAATATTATAATTGCACTATAGTATAAGAAAGACATAGACATTACAATACAAACAAATCCAAAAATAAATAATCATCATAAAATTTACATTAAAAGAGAAGAGTGCAGAATAAAACCCTTTCAGTCATATGCACAGCTAAACAGAACCGTTTAGAGCCTGGATTTAATCACTGTCAAAGTAGAGAGGCCTGTTTCACATCTTCAGGAAGACTGTTCCAGGTTTTAGTTGCATAAAACTGAAATGCTGATTCCCCATGTTTAGTCCTGACTCTGGGCACACAGGAGACCGGTCCCTGACGCCCTCAGAGTGCGATATTTGTATGTGTTTTGTTATGAATGTTTTTGGACTGGGCAAGCAGGTGTACTCGTTTGGGATGTATGTGGTTTTCTTCATCACTAAGTTATGGGGCTAAACTAAACCAGGTCAAAACCAGGATTAAACACTATTAAATGATTAATTAAGTCTTAACAAGGATTAAATGAGTAAAATGAAGACCAAACCTAGACTAAACCATTACTAATACAGGATCAAACCAGAACTAAACCCGGTCTTAAACAAAAGGAAAAATTAAGTCTAAACTAGCACTGAAGTAAACCTGAATCAGGACTAAACCACAACATGACTGAGAACTAAACCAGGTTTAAACCAGGACTAAACCAAGACCAAGCAGGCCTAAAATCGGTCTCAACAGAATAGAACTCATATAATCTGTATGCATGCCTAATCAGGGCAAAATTTGACTAAAACTAGTGAAAACAAGTCCAAACCAGGACCAAAATGGGTCACATTTAGGAGAACATGTTCTCCTAAATGAAATATTATATCATCACTGTATCCTCAATATTTTCCTGTCTCGAGTGAGCCTCTCCCTTTGTAAAAATGATCTCTTATTTTGGGTGATGCCTGGTGCATACTCGTAAGGTACACAAACTTAATCCCTATTGCAGCATCATGTGATCATCGGGCCAACCATAACGTAAGCCCAAATATGTGTTTACAGCACAGAGCCCAGACCAGACGTCCTGAGCCACAGATTAGAGGGGCTTCAGTTATGAGACTGTGACTCAGAACGCTGCTATTCACAACAAGGATGATATGGCTATAAAGGAGAACAAAGAGTGCTCAGAATAGACTTCAGATAACATCACGACACTTGACATAGAGCAATGGTATTCAGTTCAAACAGGGGCAGCTGAAGTGTTGTGTGTATGGGTGAAATTACCTTTTGGATATTTCTTGTCAAAGAATTATGTAATCAATAGAGAAATCTGGCTCTTGCCCCCCATCTGGGAGTAGGACATCATCACAGTCCATCTGGAAACCACCGATTTTGTTAGGAATGAATACAAAAAGATTAAAGATGCATTATGTAACTCCGACACATTCTTGGAGATTATATTGATTTGACTGGAGCACTGATTATCATCTCTTGCTGAATGTCTCACCCCGCTCTTCATCCAAATTTCATCCCTTTCCCTGTCTCATAAAATTAAACACAAATTTAACAAAAAGTACATAGGGTTTCTTCTTGTGTAATGCACTCTTTGCAGTCCTTGATGTTTTTCACATATTTTTTCCGACCCCCCAGGACGATGGTTAAAAAGTCATTCAGGCTAAACTTGACTTTGGTTAATACTTGATTTAAAAACATTTTCAGCACATTTGCAGGTCGCAGGGGTCTGGGGCTTAGTTAAAGAAACACAGAGGATATAAAAAACAGGACCTGAGTCAACACTATAGACTAAAACTGAGTCACTATATGTCTGTGTAATCCCTCAGTCCCGTCCTGGTCTGATCCATAGTAAAAGTAAAATTGGAAAATCTGTCAGCTGGACAAAGCCGCTTCTTCACTTCTGGTCAGATTACTGGTGGACACTGCCTTATATCTATCTAAAAGGAGGAGCTAACTACACTAGAAATAACTATTTACTAAAACTAAAACAAAGTCAAGCAAAATAGACAATATAAAACAAGCTTGGGGCAACGGCGGCTCATTTGGAGTGTTCAAGATCTGATATGAAGGCTGCCAGTTCAAATTCAGTGACTCACAGTTCGGCTGTTTGATCTCAATTTCCACAGATTAATAATGTCATTGTGTCCTTGGGCAAGACACTTACTTTACCTCGCTTGCGTGTCTGTGTAAAGCTTTGAGTTTGGAGGTAGAAAAGCATTACCTCCTCTGTAATTATCATCATTTACCATTTAAAATAAACTGACTCTGAACTGAAATTCAGCTGTAATCAGGATTAAACCATGAATAAACAAGTACATACCCATGAGAAGCCATTTCAGTTTAATGTAATCCGAATTAGAAGTAAAACAGTTAAATTTAACCCGGTCTGATATTGTATTTAAACATGAACTAAACTGGAACTACTCCAAAATTATGCATACGCTGCTAATTAACACATTAACACACAATTTACTCCCGCTCTGCATTTTTCCCATATAGATGTACTGTACTGTACTTTTGGGTTGAGCTGCATTCTTTAGGAACAGCTGCTGATGTAATGCAATTATCAAAACACAGCGGGTTGAAAACACACCCAGCTCTTGACAAATCAGAGTCCTGTTGTGAAGTTGTACAAGGAAAACAGGAATTATATGGAAACCTAATCCTCCCACAGAAAGTATGTCCAAGTTTAATAGTGGCAAAACAGGTCCACCAGACACGCACTGCACACTTAGGTTTGGTCTGTAGGAGCGGTGTCAAATCCAGACTTATTGGTTTTGTTGCATTTTTTTAAATTCAAGAACTAGACAGTAACAAACTAGTTTCATGATGATACGGCAGGGTTTTTTTTAAAGCCGGATGCCCTTCCCATTACAACAAATGACTGAAAAAAAGGAGGGATTTGTTTGGGGGTCTGTTATAGACAAATGATTAACTGATTACCTTAACACTGCAAAATCATTTGTTTAGTAATTAAAGCAAAAGACGAACTTAAATCAAATTGCCGTAGGAGTGAAGACGTTTTGCTGCTCATCCAAGCCGCTTCTTCAGTTCTGGTCAGATTGCGGGTGGACACTGCCTTATATCTATCTGAAAGGAGGGGCTAACCACACTGAAACTGCAAACAGCTATTGTCTCCAGTTTCAGCCTTAACGACCATATTCAACCTGTAATGGTGGCCTATTGTTCTCTTTGTTTCCTGTTTGTTTCGGGTCTGAGGATAGAGTTGTAGATCGGTGAGAGATTATGTCTCAGGCCCACATTCCTTTTTAACAAAGATTGCTTATTTTTTGTCTTTTGCTATGGATCAGACCTGGATGACTGAGGGATTACACAGACATCTTAGTAATTAAAGCTTCACTATGTAACTTTCTAATGGAGGTTCTGCCACCTGCTTGTGTCCACGGAGATGTTATTTGCCCGTAATATTCCACAGTGTAACATTAATGAACCTGTCTTCATGGAGACATCAAAAGTGACATCACCAGGCTGTTATAGGTCAGATCTGTGGAGAAGCAGCCCCACTCACAGTTAGAATTATTTTTCAAGGTGTCTTAGAGCCATACATTTTCCCAATGAAGCAATATCTTTTTTTTTTTTTCATTTATTTATGTATTTCAAGTACATGTATTAGGTACATTTAAAGCACATTTCACAAATTAGTCCTTAAATAAACTTGAAAAGGAGTGGGAAGACGAAAACTTATTAAATCCCACCCCTGTCTTCATTTAAGACATACATTAAATGCTTTGTTTAAGCTTCCTATTCGGTTAGAAAAAGGAAAAGAAGAATACATATATACATAAATATACATAATACACATATACACTAACACATATATATATAACACACACACATACACACATACACACACACACACACACACACACACATACATACATACCATATATACACACATACACATCAAATACACATACATACACATACACACATACATGCATACATATACACACACATAGACACATTCAGTTCAATTCAAAGGCAGCAGAAGGTCACTGACAATAATTTCGATGTAGATTGATACTGTGAGTACGATGAGGCGTTTCTAAATTACAACAGAAAGAAAAACATACCAACAATGATAAGAACAAGAACACAGCAAAGGCAAACAATAAGTATAAAGTAAAACCAGCACTGATACAGAAAAAGCGCAGTATGACTTTATGATGCACCATTAAATAACTTCCTCAGTGTGTTTTGCATCAGTGTGCGTTTCAAAAACATATAACAGAAATATGTTTTGTCAACATAAATCATTTCAGATGGTGGAGCCTCAGGGAGCTTTCTGTCATGAAAATATGTGGGTATCAATAAAAAGATGCTTTAGTGTTGAATCTTCAAAGCTGGATTTTCTACAGTTTATTTCCACATGTGCAAAGGTTTTGGAGAGTGACGTACATTGAGTTCTTTAAATGCCAAATTATATGACTGTTTATGATGAAATGTTAAAATGAAATCAAACGATCCCAGATTTAGATCAACATATGTTTCAATAATTCTGCATCTTCGAAATTCTTCTCACCACATTCAAAGCTTTTACCTTGCTCCTCAGTACCTCATATTGTATCAGTAGTAACTCCGTCCTCTCCAGCAGTAGTAGTAGCAGTAGTACCAGTAGTAATAGTAGCAGTAGTAGCAGTAGTAGTAGCAGTAGTAACAGTAGTAACAGTAATAGTAGTAGCAGTAACAGTAGTAACAGTAGTAGTAGCAGAAGTACCAGTAGTAGTAGCAGTAGTAGCAGCAGTAGTAATAGTAGCAGTAGTAGCAGTAGTAACAGTAGTAACAGTAGAAGCAGTAACAGTAGTAACAGTAGTAACAGTAGTAGTAGTAGTAGTAGTAGTAGTAGTAGTAGTAGTAGTAGTAGTAGTAGTAGGTATGGTATGGTGAGAAATAAAATACTTTTGTGGATGATTCATTGCATGATTCAAGTTTTTTTTTTCTTTTTTTTTTCTATTTTATCAGTAGCTCCTTAGTTTACTGACAAATCTAACATTTATAGAAAGCGATGTCACTGACACATAGCAGCACTATCTCATTTGACAGTATTTTTACTCCAACAATACTACAAGTTATATGAAGCTGACAAGTCACTTTAAGGTCACTCAACCAGACAAAAGTCAATGGAATTTTGAAATATGAATTTTTACATAACTTGATACACATAATATAATCTATAAATAATACAAATGAAAGTGGTTCTCAATTAACTAAAAAACATAGTTACCATTTGAATAAGCTTGAATAAACTGTGACCAAAATGTGTCTCCTGTGAATAAACTGCTCCTGCATTTTCGATGGGATTTTGATTATTGATGACACAGATAGAGGGATTACTTCTTAGAGCTCAGTGCTGCTTCCTGTAAATTTCAACTTTTTTTCCAACTTTTTTTTTCATAAACTGCCACTTGACTGATGTAAAATATTCTGACTATTTACAACAGGTACTATCACCCCAGAAAAGTCATAAAAAGAAGAAGAAAAACATGTCATACTGCCATATGCACTTAAAGAGGAAGTATTACACGTCTATAGGGTTTTAACTGTTAAACATCATTTATGAGATGATAAGATTATTCAAACATGCACAGATGACATATAAAACCACTTCAGGTATGTTTCTGATGAGGGAACAACTTTATTACATGATGGAAAGTGGATGTTTTTTATACTCAGGGGTTTTGCAGTATCTCATTTTTATGTGAGCATAAAAATGAACTGAATCTTGAAACTTGAACATACAGTGTTTCTTCTGTTACTGTGAGGACAAAACAAAGGATTTGAATGGGAAAGAATAAGCTTTCCTGTTCAAATCCTTTATTATCTTCTTCAGATACTTTTGAACAGTTTCAGTCCTGATTCTGCACATTCCTTACATGCACCTGAAGTTTCCTGGTGTCAGCAGCTCTGTGTGTCATTATTACAGTACAGAGACGGGCCTATATGTTGTGTCCACATGGCATCATAATTCTCTGCAAACAGCTCCAGTTTGAACAATAACAGCTCCGCCTCTGTGCTACAGTGTGGGCGTGGTCCAGGAGAGAAGGCCATCGACGTTAGAAAGAGATAAATCGTTGTGACATTTTGTCATAAAGCATTATTAGCTTCAATAGGTCAGGTATTTGCACATATCTTTTATGTGGTAATTACCAAACTGAAAACCACTCATTGTCACGGTGACATAACGCTGTCACCACTTTACTAAGGATGTCTTAAAAAGTCAGATCTGAATGTTGATGCTGTAGAGAACTATAGACCAATGTCCACACTGCCCTTTATCTCCAAACTCTTAAAAAAGTCTTAAAAAGTTGCTCTCTCGTCTGGTCACATCAGCAGCAATAACATCACCGTCTTTATCGTTGCACAGACTCTGCTCTTTATGGTTGTAAACTGTTGTCACTCTGCTCCATCTCAGTGTCACATTCCACACTGTTGATCACAAAATGTTTTTAAATCTTCTGCAGACAGAAATGGGTTTTCAAGAGTTTATAAGTGGTTTATTTCCTACCAAAATGGTAGGTCTTTTTTAGTCAAGTGAACAGTTCTCCATTTTAGGCTCTCTTTTATTCTGTATATACGCAGTGAAGCTTGTGTTGTTTTTAATGGTTTTATATAAGTAAAGTGGCTTGGTTCAGCTTGGCTTTTATCAACACAAGAAACAGGTCAGTTGACATTACATCCATTTCAGCTAATTACATAGTTTGAAATCTAATAAAATATAAAACTGATAGTAATGAGTGTTTATCTACAATATATTGGAGGATTAGGATCATTTTAGTTTAGTTTTTAGTGGGTTATGACCTTACCTTATACATGACTGTTGATAAGATGTTATAATGATTTTTGATAAATGCTCAAATAATCAACTCTGAACATGGATTTTTATACCACAGTGTTTCCAAAGTGAGGGTCGCAGGATGATGTGAAAGATACCACTGTAAAATGATAACACTGTATTTAATGTTTTTCCACTGATAACAGTATATTTTAGTGACATTTGGCCAAATAACACAATAAACTACTCAAATGTAATTGTAAACTAATTAAAATGTTTTGCAAACAGAAACAACAGATGTTCCAGTAGTTGTGGGGTCCCTGGTCATTTACAGCTTGAACATGTCCTGAACCTGCACAGTGAATAACCACAGGCCTGTGGGACTTGGTCTTTGTTTAGGCTCAGTTCACACTGTACTCTTCAGTATAATAACGCTTAAAAAGGAATTATAGGGCCTATAAAAAGGTTTATTGAGCACACGTTGTTATAATCCAGTATTTATGACCACTCCCTCTCCCTGTGCCTCTGTTGGCACATCAGACAGTGTCCTTCTCCAGTGACCCTGTCCTTGGGACAGGTCTCCAGCTGTTCCATTGTCGTCCCTCAGGCCTGTTTGTCCCTTCTCAATGTTCCGTCTCAAAGTTTCTTTGAGCCTTCCTTTGCCTCTTTTATTCGTTGGTGACCATCTCCAGACCTGCAGGGGGATCCTGTAGTTTTACATCCTCATTACATGACCATCTTCTTTTGTTCAGTTTCTATGATGAGTTTCATTTTGGCCTTTTAAAAGAGGAACTAAACTCTAAATCAACTTTTTCACTACTGAACTGTGTGTATGGTGTTTTAATGGCATTATCTAGTGTTCCTAGTCATTTTTGGCAATTTAGTACAAACTACGTACATTTCTAGCTTTCTGGTCAAAAATACTTAAATCTAAATGTGTGCTTCAGTGGCCTCTGCAGTTTCCAGTACTTGGTGACATCACACAGCACTGATTATAGCCAGCCAGGTGTTTCTCATTACAAACACCTGGCTGCAGGGGTGAAGTTGGAAGTGTGGATACCTGTTAGGCCAATCACACTGTTCCTTATACCCCAGGCCCTCGCACCATCCTTCTTTCTCACTCTCTTCTTCAGTCCACAGGCATTGCCCAGTTTAGCAGCTCTATTTGAAATGTGGTTGTGTTTGGTCAAACTTTAAGCACTTCTTCATTGCTGACATGTTAAAACCACTTGATTCTTCTCAAACATTTGCTCTGGAAGCTGGACAGGCATTTTGCAGTTATTTCCTCTTCCATGTTTCTGAGCTGTACAAAAGTGTGGACATGACGTTTGTTATGAAGAATCTTAGTTTGGTTGTGTCACTGACGTTATCCGATTTCACACCAATAAATGATCTGAGCTGTGAGCAAAACAAGCCCGTCACTGAGATGACTGAGCCCCTGATGAATAAATATCACATCATAAATGAGTACAGTGAAATCTGATAATGTCTAGAAGAGAGCTATGCAAACAAAAAGGGAGTGCTGCGAAACTGTAGATGTGACAAAGTATGTTGTGATGATAACTGATATTAACAGCAGAAAAATACTGCCACAAAATAATATATTTTCAAAAAGTAACAGTAAGTAAACCTTTTCATTTTACATTAGGACTGCAGTATAAGTCACAAAATTGAATGGCTGCAAATCCATCTGTATTAAAATGCTAAAGACCTATACAACTCTTCGCTCCTGGACGTGTTTAAACTGTGCACTATATGAACCGAATTTTGATTGTAGCCTCCTAGGACCTGGCGTCCACATATGTGGACAACACATTTTGGGTTGTCTAGGCCACAATGCAAATTTTTAGAAGAAGAATAACAGCAAACAAGAACAGCAACAATGCAAATGTATTCAATATGTATTTTTTTTTTTTTTTTTTGTGAAGACTCATGTCTTCCTGTTCCTGTCAGCAGCACTTCACATGAGCCACATTGTGCCAAGAGGCACAACTGTTGTTTCTCATTTTGTTTTTACATTCAGGACACATGTTGCTGTATTCAGGGTCTTAATAGTTTTTGCAAATCATTTTTCAAATGTTTTATCAAAATGATTAAAATGTCCACATATGAGGACATTCATTTTACATCATTTTTCTCAAAAACTACATAATGTAAAAAGATAATTCTCTGTATTTACACTCATCAGGTCTCAATCTGCCCAAATAATAAAGAGAAATTAATAAAGCATGTCACGCAAGAGCTCGGGTCTTAGGACGTTAAGGCAGAAACCAGATTTGTCAAGAAAATCCTGCTATATATTTATCCTAATCGCTCAGCCCTATTCAGAAACTCACATTACAATATACAATTCCAATATCTTCTCAAAAATATTGTTCAATTGTTGAGAGTTGCTGAAAGCGCAAAATACTATAAAAAGTGAGGCAGGTGAATGTACTGTCATGTGTAATGGTTATATAACCTTTAACCCTCATGACAGACTATTGCCCAAAAGTGGAATTTAACCCACACCTTCATTATCAGATGATCATTATCTAAGTAAAGTGCTCATTAATCTGTTCTCAGGAAATCAATCAAACGTTCACAATCATTCACTAAGGAATTTGTTTAAAGGTTTACAAAGAAAAACAGATGCAGTTTCTAAATAGTTTTATTATTGCTAAACTGAGTGCAGTACAAAGCTCACAGTCATTACAGAATACTTATTTGAATAACGCATTTATTTTACAGTATTTCACTGTAAAGAAAATAAACAGTAGTGGAATTATTGTGTGATTGTTCAAACTGTACAAAGTATCATACAATGGTACATGTCAAAATTATATGTAAAAAATATCATTAACAATACAAAACATTGCATAGAAATAGTGCACTTTTATCTTCTAACTGATCAGTTTGGCTAATTTTAAAAGTGACAACGAACCAGAGTCTTAAATATTAAAACTATTGCTAAGTACCTATAAATCACACACATTTTAATGATATGTTAAGTGTATTTATTTAACCGGATTAGCATTAATATCTTAAAT
The DNA here is from genome assembly GCA_019594935.1 of Periophthalmus modestus. Classification (NCBI taxonomy): domain Eukaryota; kingdom Metazoa; phylum Chordata; class Actinopteri; order Gobiiformes; family Gobiidae; genus Periophthalmus; species Periophthalmus modestus. Next base: position 7,696,253 of record JAIEZT010000124.1, read on the forward strand.
GTTGTTTTTTTTTGCTTTCCTGTTTACACAATGTAGGACTTGTGGGATGAAAGTACCACATAATTCAGACAAGTTTAAATCAGTAAAAACTCAATCTACGACTGAACCAGTTCAAACAAAATAGAGGTATTTCATGTATCCTGTGCCGTCTCCTTTCTACAAAAAAGTGCTTTTGTTGTTTCAAATGTGGCTTCATATTGTGTATTAACTGCTATTGCACTCCAGAAATAAATGTGAACTTTAAATGTATTATGTCATCCTTTTTCCATTTTAACATTTGTGCAGTGAGCTGTAGATGTGACTAACTATGTTGTGACAATAACTGAGATTAACACCCTCCATTTTGAGAAAAATATGCCCATGAAATAATAATAATAATATATTTTTAATTAGGGCTCCATGGTTCTCATGTCTGGGTTGGTTTCCTCCAGACACTCCGGCTTCCCCATCAACACAAAACACGCCCCATAGGTAAAATCCTCCTGACCACACCTATCTCAAGATCTGACGATGGGTCCCAGAGCGCTTTAGGGTAGTAGCTGACTGCTCCTGACACATTGGCCCAGCGGCACTGGTTGAAGAATGGATCAAATAAAGAGAATCAATGAGGGATCAATAAAGTACAGCTTAACCTTAAGAGTCTATGTCTCCAAGTTACATAATGCACCTTAAGTACATTACCTTAAAGCAGACCTTCTCAGCAAAATCAACTTTTCAGAGTGTGTTGCTTCCCGTTCTCATTTACCTTCTCCCAGTTGTTTTTGGAGTAATTTGCTTATTTTCAAGACTCCGTTTTCATCGCCACCGGTACATACTCACTGCTCTTTACTTACTTAATACTCCAATTTTAATTTGTTAATGGATGGTCCGTGCAGGATGCCGCATCGCATGGTAATTTTGGTACAAATGAAAAAAAAATCTGTTCGCTAGCATGATCTGCAGCTATCCATAGGAGGGGCCGACAGCTACACGGCTCTTTGTTGCGATGATGTTTATAACGACATTAGCTCCCACTGGGCACTGCAGTTTTCTAGCACGGAAGTCAGCGGACTTGTTTCTTTTATTAAGTCATTTTAAATTAATATCGCTTACAACATAATTAATTATAACAAATTATAACATAATGATCCACAGGTGTCATAGATTATAAATATCTAGCAGACATAAGCACAACATGTCTTCTTTAAAATCTAAATAATTATCTACAAATAAAATAATTAAATGGAAAAGAGATGACCTTTTACATTTAGTCAACAGTGCATTTTTGAGAGAGTGCCACAGCCTAATTTGCATCTGCTACACTGTGGAGAGGAGGAAACCGCTGTGGACCTTTGACTTCCTCCTATTCACTAATGTTTGGAAAATCCTTATCCCTTTACCTTAGTACCTTTGTGTAGTGCATACCAAAGTGCGATTAGCCCACATCGACATACAGCAAGCTTCTACTTCCTCCTCTGCATTCTTTATTAGCAATGCTGGGTTTTCCCACATTAGCCTTGCTCCTGAAGGGGTCCTAGCAGGAACTGGTCTGGAGGTTGCTCTCGGTGAGGATGGAAGTGATACTTGAGTGATCGTACAAACTGTCGTCATCGTCTGAGCTCAGAGCTGAGGAGTCCAGAGCCGGGCGCATGGAAGCTTGGGTTTTACGCCTGCAACAAAAAAAAAAAGTATTAATTTAAAAAGTTTTACAGGAGGTATTACACTTCTATGGGGTACCACCTGCGAACACATAACATATTGTAGCGTTCTATATTTAGAGCACAATGTTACCTTATATTGTTTTTTAAATGCTATATTTGCCAAACCAAAAAACCAAAAAAACATTAACATGTTTTATAAGTTTCAGTTTTGTTTTTGATGATGAGTCCACCGTCCCTTTGCTGTAGTGTATTGTTTTATATCCTGCTTTTGTATATTTATGGGAAAAATTGCTGTACGGGAGCATATGTGATGCAAGCTTGTTGGCTGAGTCTGAGGACAGGATCATACTAACCGTAAGGAGCATTCAAATAGAGCCTGGGAAAGATCACTAGATTACTTAAACATGCATGGATGGCATAAAACCTTTTTGATGAGGAAACAATGTTATAACATGGTAAAAAGCTTTAATTTTGACTCAACTGCTCCAAAAGCTTTGGGACAGAAAAGGCCCTGTCTCCTCTGGTAAGGAGTTTGGGGGAGGCAAGAGGAGGGTCTAACGGGAACAGGACAAGGAGCAGACAGGAACACAGGCAGATGTAGGCCAAGGCTAGACCCTGGATGGCTTTAATACAAGTTGTTTTAGAGTCAGTTGTTCTAATTGACCAGTAGCCAGTACATGTAGCTTGGGTGAGTTTCATGTTGGTCTGTTTTGGTGTCTGTCAGGAGTCCGCTGAATTTTGAACCAACTTGAAACAGCTGAAGGCTTTCTGACTGAGCCCTGTATACAGAGCATTACAGCACGAGCATGAGCATGGATCACTTTCAAATCTGGTCTGGTCCAAATTAAACCTTAAATTTGTACGAGTAAAGCAGACTCAACTTGTGTAAATTCATAAAAAGATAGATACAGTCTGAGAACAAAAGTGTACCTACAAAGTGCAGTTTAATTTGGTGTTAAAGTAAATGAACTGAAAAAAGGAAGATGGAGTTACTTTCCAAAATGAAAATCAACAGCAGGATCATTAGCTATTGACAGGCATTTGGACTCCCTCTGGTGGTTACTTGCAAGAACTGCACTATACTCTTGAGACCATTATTTAATTTCCCTTGCGGCGCATGAGTTATGTACCTTCTTAGTTTAATGAAATACCTCTTCACACTTGGCTGATCGTTCAAATGTTTTACATCTCACTGTGTTACACCCCACCTCCGGGACACAGATCTTTGCCAGGTGTCATTGTAATTGAGTGGACAGGACTCTGGGTTTGTGGCTAATAGCATCATTTACATGCAGCTTCATCCATGGTTGCACACAGAGAGAGGGGGGCTAGAGTCCTGCTATTGCTCTCTCCTTTACACAGAGCTGAGATAAAGTGGTTGTCAGGAGGTGTCGGGCATAGTTATTAGGGCTGTATTCAACTCCTCCATTCCTCTGAGTTTAGACCTGCCCACAGAGGAGATGGAGAGATCATGTTTCCTACAGAGGCCTCCAGTGTTTACCACAGGTTTATACTGAGACTATAGTGGTTCAAGCAATCCATTTGAATAATTTTATGTAAAGGTGAACTATAGAACTTTTTTTGGTTGTCTCCATGGTGATGCTATTGCTATGTTTCACGGCATGGCATTAAACTTATGTTTTGTATTCAATTTCAAGTGTATTTAGTGCTAATATATCTTGAAAAACATCTGTTCTTACACTGAGCGGGGGCTCCTCTCCAAAGATCTGACCTTTGTTTTGGCCTTGTGGCATCTCACCTGCTTGTCTCTATGGCGATAGATAAGCTTAATTCCATACTGTGGAATATCCCAAGAAAAAAAAAAGTAGGTGGGGGACCTTCAGCCAGGAAATGTTACATATTGCACCTTAAAAGCAGATCTATTTTTCAAATTGACTTTTCAGAGCTTTTAGCCATCTTATAGATGTTTCCCCTTCTCATTTCCCCTCTCAAAGTTGTTTTTAGAGTGACTTTCAGCAATCTTTAATCACTTATTTTCAAGATGCCATATTGCCAATGGCAATCAATCCCCATTTTCACCACCACACAGCCTTTCACATGCCAATAGGCACATCTGTATAACATAAAATTCCTGTTCAGAATTTGTTTGTGGAGACAGAGAAGACTTTAAAACTTCCTTGTTTTTTCATGTGGATAGGCATAGTAGGCATAGATATATCAAAATATCTGCAACTTGACAAGTTCTAACCTAGCATTCTTGGCTTTCCTCCAACTCAATTTTAAACTATTCTCTCTTTAGACTGTTATAATGAGTAAGATCATACTTGAGCTCAGTCTCCAGGGCTGCAACTCTACTCTGTAGCGCCTCCTTCAGTTCCATCTGCTCCTCGGCATCTCTCTGGGCTTTTCTGCGCAGGTTGTCGATGCGCTCCAGCTCTGTCTCTCCCTCGTCCACCTGCCTCTTCAGAGCCTTCACCTTCAGAGCAAGCTGCAACGCAAGAAAAACAGAGGGAGGATTTAGCCAGTGTGAAGGTAGGTATTTATTTTTTTTATTATTTATAATTGTGACTTTACTATATCTGATTTTAATGTAATGCTTAGACTGCTGCCCCCGCGACCCGGCCCCGGATAAGCGGAAGAAGATGGATGGATGGATGGATGATTTTAATGTAATCTCTTCTACATAAATAAAAGACATATATGTGTTTTTGCTACATTATTATAAATATGAAAAGATTATGTATGTACGTATGTATACACACACACACACACACACACACGCACACGCACACGCACACGCACACACACACACATATATAGAGTTATTTATTTATTTATTTATTATCTGAATCTCTTGAACCTGGTCTCTCTGTTCTGAGTGGTTATGCCTCTCCTCGTCCAGCGTCATGTTGAGGTCTTTCAGTTTTCTCTCCAGACGACGTTGAGTTGCTAGCACCGTGTTTTTCTCTCTTTACACACAAGGGGTTAGGGTTAGAGTTAGGGTTTACACACAGAAAACACAAATATATTATAGCAACCATCTCAATTGAAAAAATACATGAACTTTTAAATATGTACCTCTCCTCACTCCGTAGTCGTTCCTCCAGCTCCAGGATCTTGTTTTCCAGCTGAGATACTCCAACTGAGGAGCGACTGTGGCCCTCCATGTCTGCTAACCGACCTCTCAGCTCCTTCAGCTGAAAACGAAGAGGAAAAAAACAAACAAACACAGAAGTCAAATCTCTTGGTTCTGTCATGCAAGTGGTCCCTTCCTCATCATTGATCTGTTTTTCGAGTCAGTTTCCTCTGTCTGATTATAATTAAAGGTGCACTGTGTAACTTTTCTAGCTATCTATCTCTATGCAGACAAGCAGGTGGCAACAGCAGGCACATTTAGTGGAGCGGCAATCTTGCGCACAAAAACAAAACAAAACAACACCTCTTTCAATTATCAATAATATGTCAATAATTAGATTTTGAATTTTTTTTTTTATATATATTATTTTTTTTTTTTTTTTTGGAGCAATAACAACATGAATTAACTGTAATAAAATATCATTGGCGACAAGCGTGTGGCAAACCTCCATCAGAAAAGTTACGCAGTGCACCTTTAAATACTGTTTTCATATTGTAATCTTTAGAGCAACTGTGTCCAAATAATATCTCTTGTAGATCAAACCGTTTGTCTAAAGTGTAAGTGATGGCACAGATGTATGCATACGTGTCTCTCCATGGCGTTCTTGTCCAGTTCCAGGTCTTGTTTGGAGGACCTCTCCTGCATGAGCTCCGAACGCAGCTGATCCACCTGGTCTCTGCTCCGGGACAGTCGTTCCGTCAGCATCTCCACACTGCTCTTCTCCTCCTCCAGCTCCAACTCCTGACGCTTCAATTTATCCTAGAAAAATACAAAACAAATACAATTGTACTATAAGGGTACGTTTACATTTGCACACACACAACACATCAAAATTGGGACTAAACCCAGAACTAATCCTGGGCTAACTCAAGAGCTAAACCAGGACTATAGCTCCTGCTATAGTCCTGCATCAGGACTGGGCTCAAATCAGGACCAAACCAAGAAAAAGTGAATGTACCGTATTACATCAAACATTATCTATGCATAATCACTACTCTGTACATCCAGGCCTTTCCATTTCCTCCAGTAAAGGTTACGTCAAATAATAACAATGTATGTGCCTGTAATACAGGTATGGCTGTGCTGCAATTCAATTTAATGGTCAGCCCATGAATATTGTGTAGTAAAAAAAATCAGTTGTTTGATTCTACACCACAAAACCTCAACTCAAAGTGCCTTTTCAAATCTACAGAGGATTTTAAAACAAGGATCTCAAAAAAATGTTAATAAGTTTAAAGGAAGACGGACTAAATTTGGAGGATAACTGAAAAATGTGTGACCAAAACACACAGGTGTGTTTTGGACGATATTACATTATGACATGGTTAAAAATTCAAAGTCAGTTTAGCACAATATAGGAACCTTTAATTGATTTAATTATGTTATGAAAAAAAAAAAAAAAAGATAACGGGATCTTACCTCCAAGAGTCGGACCTCTCGTATTTTCTCATTTTGGCTGTTCTTGCCGGTCTCCAGCTCTGCCTCTAGGTGACGCACTCTGTTCGTCAGCAGCTCTTTGTCCAGCTGGTGGTTGTCTCGTTCCTCACAGGACAACAACAGCTCCTTTTTCAGTCGTGTCATCTACCGCAAATAATTATAGTATTAGAAACAGTAAGCACCCAAATGAAAAGTAGAAAATCATCCATGCATGTGTTATGAATTATATACAAGTCTGTGTGTTTGTTGTGTTCACAGGTCATCATAACTTTGGCATAGCTTGAAACCCATGTACAGGGGGCACAAGGGTTTCAAGCTACGCCAAAGATCCTCTGCTGTCATAGCAATTAAGCAATTCAATTAAATATATTTTATTTTAAATTGTTAATCACTATGACTCCAATCCTAACTTTTCCTTATTCTGAAAGATTCAGATAGGCCCCAGCCCTCCATCTGAAATTATGAAACCATTAAATACTAGTACCTCATCACAACACACAGAGATGAGTTTATTTCACAAACAGCAGATATCAGATACCTCTTCCTCCATTCGCCTGATGTTGCCTTGGCTCCGGTCCAGTTCTGTCTGAGCGTCCGTGCCGTGACGCTGTACCTCTTGCATCTCTTTGCGTGCCTTCTCCTTCTGCTCCTCCAGTTGAACTTTGAGCAACCGCGACTCTTCTTTAGAAGACACGACCAAAGACTCGAACTGACAAAGGACAAAGGGTTTTATTATATATGCAACATTTTGAAGACTTTTTCCCCATTCAAAAAGGTATAAAATTGTTGACGCTATGTCAACGATTCAAATATCTCCTAAGGATATGATGGCTGATTTCAGAACATTTACTCAACCTTGAAAGAGTTTAGAGTTGGGAGATGTATTGTTTACAAGATACTGGTGAAATTGTTGTTTTATACCTATCATATAAGGGGACATTTCAGCATGTGTGTGGTTAATTTTTCAGTCCATTTACTTTTTGTGCAATACTTGAACCTGAAACCAAAACTAGAGATTTCACACTGTCAATCTTTTGTTAGGGTTAGAATGAAGAAAAACTAATAGATTACTTTTTGTCTAGTATGCGAATTACTTACAAATAAGATATTTTAATTGTCAGTATATATATATAAAAAAAAAAAAAAAAATCCATCTTGACTTCTTACAATGATACTGCAACAAAAAAACTGAATTTTTTTGTTGCAGTATCATTGTAAGAAGTCAATAATCAGAATTTGTTTTAAAATTGGTAGTCAAGACATTTATGGACACATTTGAGCAGATTTCGATTACATCATGTGATTATTGTTACAAAAATCAAAGTATTTATTTAGGTCAACATTGCCCAACACTACACTGCACCTCTTTAGTGCGTTTGTCCAGGGCCTTTTCCAGTTGCTGTCTCTTCTCCTCCAGCTGAACAGTGGTCTGCTTCAGTGCATCTTTGTCTTTCTCTGTATTTTCAAGCCTGAAGACAAGTTCACTGTGTTCCTGGTTCAGTCTGGAGTATTTCCTTTTGGCTTCGTCCAGTTCAGACCTCAGTCCTCTGACCTCTGAGTGAAGAGCCAGCTCTGCCTCTGAGCTCTCTGTCGCATTGTTCAGCAGCTGCGACTGGAGAAGACACAAAAGGGTTGTGTAATTCAGTTAAATCAAGGTTTTTATTGTAGAGTCTGAAATCACAACAGCGTCACAGGAGCTTGTTTATGGACTACTCCAGTCCTTTTCCCTAAAGCGTAGGGCGTAGGCATGGCTAAAAAATCTTGCTTAGTTTCCTATATTTTGACAATGAATTATGAAATTTATGGTTGTACTTTCTGCTTGAACAGAGGCAGCAGATGGGCCATACATAGAGGTAACTGTTACCTAGGGCCAAAGCTCATACATAATACTACAAGAAGAAACTACAAATTTCTTAAATTCATGTTTAAATTGTCAGAAACTGTCCCTACATTTTGGATGGAATTGTGTAGCGCAACTTCCAAAATTTTCTTTATTTCATTTTTTCCTTCACAACATTCACTTTATTGGTGCAAAATATTTACCATAGAATCCCACAAAGCAAAGTAAAAATCAGAAAAAACATGAAAACGTCTTCTATTCTACTATGCATTTTTAATGAACATGCCAATCCATGGGGTGCAGAATGATTAAAAATCAGAACAGTTGCCATAGCAATGACCAATTCAAAACAAAATATTAAATCAACTGACTGGTCAACAGCTCTCAAAATGGCACCATATAACAGGAAGCTGACACCCATAATACCGTGTGTCATACGTTGCATTAAGTACTCTAATTACCTCCAAACGTGATATTTTTTCTTTAAGGCGTGTGTTGACCTCCTCTTGGGCTTTCTGTGCATCTTCAGCCACTGTGACATCCAGCTCGCACCTCTTCAGCTGGGTCCTAGTGCCCTCCAGCTCCTTCTCCACTGCAGACAGCCTCTCTTTCAGCTGACTGACTTCACCTCTCGCCTCACTGAGCCTCTGCTCCAAATCTGAGATGGTGGCTGGGTCTGGCAGCTAAGAGCAAAAAAACAAGTTGTACAGTTGGATTTATGCCTGGATCTATGGGCAGTGCTGCGAATGAACTTATAAAATGTACCAAAAATATGTATTCAGAAGAGGAATTTTGAGATACAATATTCTGGTTCAGTTACTCTTTCATTTGCTGGGATTCAAAATTTACTATCTTAAAATCAAAGTAATGCATTGCAGTATTTGATCACAAGTAATGCACTGTATTAGCTAAAGAAAAAAGCTCTAGTGGTGCTATAATACAATAATTGAATAAAAAAGTGACCTTTTTGCTTTTCTCCTGAGCCTTGTTGATGTCCCCTTTGGCTCTCTGTAGCTGCTCTTTGAGCCGGTCGATCTCATATTTCAGCTCTGCCTCTTGGTCCTGATGAGACTTCTTCAGAGCGATCATCTCCATCACTTTCTTATCAAACTGTGTCCGTTGCTTCTCCAACTCCACCCGGGCTTTCTGAAGGTCAGCAGTACTTTTCTGGAGCTCCTGGAAAGGAATTTAACACTTTATAATCTTTTACTAGAAATTATCTTACATTATCAGTTTGTTCCTTTTTTCAGGAACAATGTACAAATGCAACACTCTTATAAAGAAAACACAGTGTGTACCCGATTTAGCTACCGCTCTTTTTCATCAGTAGTCTCGGGGCAGATGCACACAAGAATATAAATACACATTATATATACTCTATACCAGTGGTTCTCAGACTTCACACCAAGTGCCACCTAAAAAAAGATATGACTTTCTGAATACCACCAGATCTAAACCAGGTCTATAACAAGACTATCTAAACTAGGAATAAACCAGGTCTATATCATTGCTACATTAGTTCTAACCAAGAAATTACTCCAACGGAGGACCAAAAAGAGGATGAAGTTAACTTTAAACTAACCAAATATTACAACTATAAAGGATTTTACACACCACCAGAAGAGCCTAGCTAAAACACAGCTAAAATGTATACAATTTCAGATATTTTGTCGTTTTTAACCGTACCTGGTTGAGAGCCTGTGTTTGGCTGGAGTCTGGGGCTACATGTTGTTTCATGGTAGTCACTCTGTCCTTCACCTCCTTTAGCTCCTCCTCAAACTCTTCTTTTTCCAAGCGTGTTTGTAGAAGTCTAAGCAACCCAAAATATAAATTATATAAATTAATCCTACATCCAATCGGGTCTCTTATTTAATCTGAATCAGTTGGATTGGAGTTAATAATGACAGAATTATGTCTCATGTAAATATAGATTCAATTGGACAATAATTCAGAGGTATCACAATATGAAGATTTCAAATGAAAGTATATATTTCGAAATACACAAAAACCTTCCACAACACATGTAAAATAGTCAGAATACATTCTACCCACTGTTCTTTCTTAAATTTTGCATTATATAGAGTTTTAAACTACATTTGACACATGGTATTACATGTAGGCCTGTCATGATAATTACTATATCAATTTATTGTATGATAGATAGAACAAAAGTGTTGGTTGGATGTGTAATTAAGAGAATTTAAGAGTGGAAATGATAAGTAGTCTAGTGAACGTTTTTGGACTTTAAGAAATAAATTTCCCCCACACGACATCAAGGGGGGGAAGCGTTTAGAAATGATCATAACATAGGACCTTTATAGTTTCAAGTGGTTGTGGATGGTTTTACAGCTAAAAGCAACTATATCTAGGGGTTAGTGCAGCTACAGCAACTATGGGAACACATATAAATCTATTTTCTATGTTGACTCTCACTGTGTTTCAGGGCTGTTGGGCGTCAAACTGACAGAGGGAACGCCAGAGAAAGATAAAAGAAAAAGACACATTAGTAGTGGAGTGCATGCAACAAATGTGCCACATGCTTTGGAAACCTTGAAAATCCCAGAACCAAGAATTAAGTTTGTGATAACACTTTTATCTTTTTGTAGATTTTAAAAGCTTACTTACTCTTGTTTGGTGGTCCGCAGTTCATCCCTTGTATTGTGAAACTGCTCCATCCAGTGGCTGCTCTCGTCTCTGCAGTCTTCTAACTGTTGCTGAAGTGTTCGGACTGAAGCATTGACTCGCAGCCGCTCGGCCTCGATCCCAGCATGAGACTACAACATAACAACAACTCATTATAACATAGATCAGAAAATAGCGTAATATGGGCCCTTTAATAGTTTGTATAGTTGTTAAGAGTTTAAAATTGGTAAATACAGTTAGACCATGTTACAAGCCTTTCCATTTGTGCATTTTCAGGCAGTGATAGGTGTTAGGCATTTATAAAAAGGTAGGCAATTATGAAAATTTCTTCTTTCCTAAAATGATTGTGTTTTTTAAATATATTTTTACAGCATTTATTGATCATCACAACCTTTCAGTTGACATATATTGGTTTTGGAGTGATGAAATGTAAGGCTGTTGTCACAGAAGAATTCAAAACAAAATATTAAATACATTTCTTTTGACTCATAGACATATATTATGAATTATGTATGTTTTATTGACTGGGCAAAAATGTCCATGTAACAAATGGATACTATGCAATTCAATTTTTCCCAGAATCCCACTTGCCGCCTTTTCTATCTCTGTACTCTGTATCTCTGTAATTCTCCCCATAGTGCAGTTTTCTGTATCCAGTAACAGATGATTCCTTGTTGTTAGCGCTGACTCTGCTGTTTGTACCTGGGACACCTGCTCCATGCTGCTGCGGAGCTTCTCCATGTCTGTGCTGTACTGCTCTCTCAGCCGTTCCAGCTCTTTGTCATGGGATGCCACCTCCTCCTTCAGAGCTCCTTTTAGGGCCGTGAGCTCCCTCTCTCTCTGCCTTAAGGTCTCCTCCAGTTTCTGCTTGGCCTGATAGAGCTCTGTCATCTCGTTTTGGCAAGACATCAGGTCCTAAACACAGGAAATGCTTCAATTTAAAAGGAAACAACAGCAATGGCCCATTTTGTTGTAGTTTCCTATTACAAAAGTTGTTTTTGTATTGACCCAGACTGCAGTAAATGGAGCTGCAGGCGCAATTCTGGGAACTACAAAATATTTAGCAAGAAGTTTGTGTTTATTTATTTGGTGTTTGCTGACTCAGACAAGGGATGAGCAATAGCAAAGAGATTACCGTATTTTCCGGACTACAGAGCGCACCTGATTAAAAGCTGCATGCTTTAATTTTAGAAAAAAAAACTTGTACAAGCCCCACCGGATTTTAAGCTGCAGGTATCCCACTTAGTAATATGAAAAATTAGCTCAAAAACGCTCATTTGCGAGGGACCACTAGTGCAAATTTGCATGCTTTTTTTTTTTACATTGTTTGCAGGCGCGTGTTCTCCGTCCTGATTGTCTAAAGGAGGTGCCGTGTCTCCTGTACAGGACAGAATGCGTTCAGCCAAATTTGCCAAAATATTTGAAAATAAAAATAAATATAAAATAAATAAAATAAAATATATTTGGAAACCTTTGTATTTGAGGACAAACGCCTCCGACACACGTTGTGGACGCGCGTCCACGAGAGACTTTACATGTGAAACAACATAAAGAAGGAGGAAAATAACATAAGGACAACAGCAGAATAAGTTTTAACAAGGAGCAAAAAGGGCTGTAAACATGTGGATGGAGTCTGCTTTAGTTTGTGGATCAGTGACTGCAGGAAAAAGAACATTACGAGACATTACAGCGGAGCGGCGCCAGGACGAAGAGGCGGGGACAGAGGAACTGAGAAATACACCTGCAGCCGCAAAACATATATGTTGATGAGGGTTAGTACAAATGCGCTAGATGGATCACAAAATTTCATTGGACCTCTGTGAACTACTCATCAGTTTTATTGGTCTACTATTGCTGGGCAAAATGTTTTTGGTACCACGGGAAAAAAAAAAAGTATAAGTCGCACTGCATCATAAGCCGCAGTGGTTAAAAAGTAGAAAAAAGTAGCGGCTTGTAGTCCGGAAAATACGGTATGTCCTAATTTTGTTTTTATCACGATTCCAATACACATAGTAGCTTCATAATGCCTTCAAAAGGCAACTAAAGTCAACTAAAATATATTCATTTTCATAATGCCTTCAAAAGGCAACTAAAAATCTTCTGAGAGTTCACACTCCACTGTGATTAGTCAAACAGCCTGTGTTTGAGGCCAAAGCTAAAATAAAACTAAAAAGGACCAAATCAATTAATCAAATTATGATCTGATTTCTGTGACAACTGAATATTCTGTTTTAATTATATCATTATATTGTGATTCACTCTTTGTCTGTTTGATGCAGCTCTCGACTATGTTCACACACAGACACTTTTCCTCACTCACTCCTCCTAGCCTCTGTCATGCTCTGAATGAGTGACAGGTGGATTTAACCAATCACAGAGAAGTTTATATTGCCATATTACCCACCCTTTAGATTGCATATGCATTTGAATCTGCATGTCACACTCATTATATAGTGGTAAAGTGTGTATGAGATAATTACAGTTTTGTTGTTGTTTTCTTTTCTGATCTCATCCTGAAGCTCGCTCAGTTGGTCCTCCATGTTTCTGGCACGGGCCTCTGCATTTTCCCTGTCCATCCGCAGCTGCGTCAGCCTGAGAGGAAAGAAAGAGCATTCATGTTTGATTGAAAATGCCTTTATTTATTATTACAGTGTTTCTCAAACTGTGGTGAGTTACTTCTGGAGGAACTAAATCCAATCCATGTTTATGTTTACCTGGTTTAGTTCCCTTTGAGACTAGTTTAAATCAGATAGTACACAGAGAGCCTTATATTTACTTAAAAGTTACTTAATGTGAAAAAAAGAAAACTACAAATATAAACATTATCCTAGTTTTAAAGAGCAACAGTAAGTACTTGTTTAATAAAATGGTGACAGTGGATGGTTGACCACAAGGCCGTTTTGTTCAGAGCTGTGTATTGACGCTGCTCATAGTACTATAGAGCTCTTGTTTCCTGGTGTGTGTGTGTGTATCAGACAGTATTCTTGTGTGTCCTCACTCAGATTGGGTTTCGTTTAACTCTTTCTTCATGCGGTCGTGCAGCTCTCGGAGTTGTAGATTTTCATCCAGACACGACTCCAGCTCAGCCTTCAGAGCGGCACTGGAGTTGTTAATGGAGTCCTGGGCACAGACAGAAAGAAGGAGGTAGTTATAATAAATATTACAGTACAACTAATCACAATGAAATAATAACTGTAATTTTATTGGATGGTCAAAATTGGCAGATCACAAATTCTGCAACAAAAAATAATGTCCCCTTAAAATATTATAAACAAAACAGCCAGTCTTGTTTATAAAAATGGTCTGCATGTGTGTTCCTTGCATTAGTCTTCATGGGTTTCAGTTTCCTGTTTATAGATGCCATTTTGAGGACTATTCACCATTCAAAAGATACAATTTTGTCCTGAATTGTTAATAGGTTTAACAACTAAACACAGGTAGCTAGCGTTGACAACACTAATGCTCTATCACACCATTGGTAGTAATAATGATAGCAATAAGTGTTAAACATTAAAGTTAAACATGCATTAATTAAGATTTCTGTTGAGGGCTCATCACCTGCTTGTTCTTATGAAAATGTTATTGTTTTCCCTGGAATGTTTCACAGTGTGTGCTTACATAGTGCACCTTTAGCATTCAAGTTTGTACAAAAAACAATGGGCTTTCAGGGGATGCAGGAGCAGTTTGGCATGCACACACCAATCAATAATGCATAATGGATTGAGTTCTTAAAAGCTACTGGAGATTAGGAACTACACAACTTCCTTAAACCTGCATAATGAGTCTTTATGGAGCCTGGATGATTGTCTGTACACATTTTCCCAGACAAGAGTGATTTAGGGATTAATCTCTGGACTAATCTCGAGGGCAGTCTAAGAAAGCATTTCAGATTAGCAGGAAATAAAAGGCTACCAATCAACAACTAAATACAAACCCGGTGAACTATTTGTATTATTAATGTATCTGGTCCTGCTTGTGTTTTGCTGAGTCTGGGATGGCACTTAGAAAATTGCACAGTGCACGATCTGTGTAATTAGAGCCGAGGTAAAGTGGTAGGTTACATTCAGGATGTCAGCGATTCTCAATTAGACAAGGCAAAAAGTGCATTCAAACAGCACTATAGTTTAACAAGACCACAGAATGACATAAAATAAATTTGTACTAAAGCTGCAAGACAAACTTTTAAAAATATAGCTATATCAATATTATTTCAACATCTTTGTATTTATTATTTATTTATGTATTTGAGCATCAGTAAAAATCATGAAACATTAAATTCGCAATAATAATTATAGAAAAGAATAGAATGAGATGAATAGCAATGTACTATGAAGTTCATGATGCTCAAAAAGAACAAATTTTAAAATTAACTATACACTACCCTCTTGTATTTAAGATTTAGATACGATATTTAAAGGTGCACTGTGTAACTTTACTGCTTGGCTCTATTGCTTTGCCAAGAAAAAATCCACCGCATTGCATTAAACTTATCTATCATTATCGAGAAAACCAGTAGATCTGTCAGATCTGTGGACACAGTTAGACTGTATGTTTTTTAGAGAATTCTTGAGTAATATAATCACCTATAATGAACAAAATGCTACAAATGCTGCCTTTAATGAATATTGCAAGCAAATGCCTTAACATCTCTATGGAGACAAGCAGGTGGTGTACTTTCCACCAGTAAAGTTACATAGTGCACGTTTAAAGGGCCTGTACCTGACTTTATTTTGCTACAGGTCAGAAAAAACACCTTTTACACCATGCAGTATATTCTAAAGGCAGCTCCTGGTGAAAAAACAGAATGACATTGCCTATAAATTTTAACAGCCATTTTGTTGGAAGAGAACCATAAGGAAGCAACTTAGGACAATTTATCCATTCTGAGACATTGATGGATGAGAACCATTTGGGAACATCTGCCTGTGACTCATGGTTCAACATCAGAGTGAGAGACTAAGTGGGCAGGGCTAACAATTAAGTCTAAAATGTTCTATGGTTTAAAATCAGAAACTGGACCTTTAATAACTGAAACTAAAAATGTAAAATGTAATATTCTAAATCAGGACCTCACCTAACCAAATTAGGTCTAAATGATAAAGATTATGAAAACAAGAAAGAGAAAACAAAGATTATTTTAGTTTAATATTAATATTGTGTTACTTGTGTGGCGATAATACTACTTTTGCTGTCCTAATTTTTATGTTAAAAATCTGACACTATGAAGACCTACCCTTCTCTCCTGCTGCAGGGCCAACTGGAGCTCAGCCACTTTCCTCTGAAGCTCCATTCTCTCTCTGGTCAAATCTTCACACACTTTTTCTTTGAGCTTCAGGAGGAAATGTGGGGAAAAAAATTAAGAGAACAAAAAGAACTATTAAGATAAATACTGAAAGTACATTTTCCATCAAACCCACCTTAAAAGTCTGAACGATGACCTTGACTTTGTGCTTGATGACAATGTCACTCTCATTTGTTCTGATGAAGTAAAGAAAATTATAAGAATGTATGATTCTCTTTTTTATTAAGACTAATGTAAAATACTGCCTGGTAAGATGCATAAAGATGTATAAAGCTCAGTCACATCAGGGCAAGAAACCAAGTGTTAAATGTGAAATTAAAAGGGGATAGACATTTTAGAAAAAAAAAAATCTAATAGTGCTCAGCAGATTTCAGTGTTTCCCAATAATAGAAGAGACTATGGTGGCAAACTGTATGAAAGAAAATTATTCATCTTAAAATGATTTGTGCCACCTAGTCAAAATCTATAGGAAAACTAAGATTTCATTTTACACAAAAATACACAAAAACATAAAATCATACATTTGATTTACAGGTTAGTATTATACATATAATACCTTTTCTTAGATTAGATATCAGTTACATTATTAGATTACTTTATTATAATGGCATATCTACAATCGCATCAACGGATTCATTGATTCATCCTGATTGATTTGAGACGTGTAAATCTTCATTCATCTTGGAGTGGTTCAATGTGGTCATCTGGACACTGGTTTTATAAGACATTTCAGCTTCCATCCAGAAGTCATTCAATTTGATCCAGCCCAAGAAGGAGGAGTTTTAAAGTGTCTGCGTACACTGGTGTATGAATGTGTTTGTATGAATAGGTGAGTGGTTCCTTGACGTAAAGTGCTTTGAGTGCCTTGAAAGTGAAGAAACAATGTTTCAGTAAACTCAGTGAGACAAATCCCAGTACCTCAAGCCAGTACCATCAAATTGAAAATAGCTTCTGGATGGGAGCTGAAACATCTTGAGTACAAAAACAGCATCCAGATGACCACTACAGAAACCTGCTCTACATCCTGATTGATTGATTATTATTGTATCTTTACACTTTACCCTTCTCTTAGGATGTTGTAAATGGTCTGCATCATCTGCTGCTCCTCACTGCTGGCCTCTGCACTCTGCCCCTGGTCCAGTAAAAGGTCAGGCGTCACCTTAACACACAGATCAGACAACTACTCTTCCACATGGTGCGAGCGACTCAAATAACCAGGTGCACACTTATAATAGCAGTGTGGGAGCAGGGTACTTACTTGTGTTTCTGTCAGGTTAGCTTGTCTCCCTGTCCACTGATTAGCAGGACTTTTGCTGACAGGTTGTTGGCTGTGTCCCAGGCTGCTGTGCGTGGAGGAAGGGGGAGAAGTGTAGGGGTAAGGAGGGGGGACAGAAGAGGGGGGCCTGCTCTGGCCTCCATTAAAACGGTTCATTTGTCTATTAGTGTTTGTTTGCTTGTTCTGGTCATTAAAGGCCCATGTATTCAGCTCAGCGCTCCCATTTCTACTGCTGATCCTTGTTGCTGTGCTTTCAGCTGGGAGTCTAGACAGGTGAAAATCCTCTGTGTCTCCGTCCCGATCCAAAAGTGATCCATGGGACTGTGCCCTCCGCAGCGCCCCCCCTTGGCCGTCTGCATCCTCTCCATGCGTTCTGGGGTCAGATTTGTCCTTTCTGCGTGGGAGACTACCATAACCTGAGGGGTAGTTTGTCCTCAGCTGAACACCATACGAGTCTCCTTTCTGTCCGTCTTTTAGCACCACGTATGGTTGCCCGGCGATGCCCTGGACTCGCACTGCCACGCCATACTTGGAGGACGACTGCGCCTTGGGGCGAGGGGGCTGCCCTGGCTGCCCTCCGCTGCCATCATGGAGGTCATTGATGAAGCGGATCTGAACGCCATAATCCACCGGGGTTTTACGGTCAGAGGAGGACATACTCATACTGCAAGGGAAAGACAAGGGAAAGACAGGAATTGAGTTACTGTATAATATTTGGGGGGATAAGCTCAATGATGATCTAGGGCCAATCCATCAGAAATAAATGTGCTAAAATGGGCCTCTAAATGTATGGATTAAGGTTCAAGTACACGAAAAGTCAAATACACACAAAAGTTCAGAAAATACGCTTTTTACTAGAGATTGATCGATATGGGTTTTCATGGCCGATGTTGATACCAATTGTTTAGAAATCACAATTGTATGAGAATACCATTCATTGCAAATAAGAAAGTGTTCTCATAAATACTGAATAAATTAAAACATAAATAAAAGACTGTACCATTTAACAGTGATGCCAAAGTAATTTACATAAACTTTTTTTTTAACAATAATTATTTTTAGTTGTATTAAATTGTATAAATTGTGAAAGTCAAACAACAGTAACAACAGTAATTTAAGAAAGTAATACAAAACCATAAAATCTTTTGTTTAGGTCAGTGTTTGATCTGGTCATTTATGCCTTCAACAAGAACACGTTTCTACAATACTGATTTGTGGAATCTGTGTTTTTTTTTTCCAATTCTTTTGTATAGTTTAGTTGTGATAAATGTAAGTGTGTTAAATACACAAAAACTAGCATTTCTTTAGCCTTATGCAGTGTGTGTAAACAAACCTTCTTAGACAAACACAGAGACAGAGATTTGAAGTTTCGGGCTTGTGACGACTGGTGCGGACTTTGCTCTCACGGCTCCATTAGTCATTAACCTGAAACACACACCCACAGATCACTTTCCCTCCAACTGCTTTTACAGCTTTCACAATACAAGAGTATACACATCTTGACATTAACCACTTTGTAACAAATTTACCCCAAACAACAGCTCAGGCCTGTTTAAGGGATAGTTAAAAAGAAAATCGACATTAATCAATAATACTAATCGATAATAAAACCAAAAACTAGAACAAGTGCAGTTTAGGGGTTGATCACTATTAGATCTAGTATAAGGTCATCAATGAATGTAATGAGTGTGCATGCAGGGGTGGGGGACAAACAGGTATTTTCAGAGCAATGGTGCCTTGAATGTATGATAATATAGATTGCTCAAACATGTAGGAATCAATAACTTCAACTGTGTAAATGAGAAGATGGTTAAATGCTCTAAAAAGTAGATTTTGCTTATAATATTATATTATGTCCCCTTTAAAGAAAGCTACGTATAAAGATTTTTTTTTTTTAATCTAAGTCATGATTACAGTATCAACAATGGTATCAAACTATTTTCTTAGTATCAAATTCGAGTGTGACATTTTTGCATTGTATCAACATTTTGTTTCTCTGTTTGAAGAGATTTCTTTAGCCGTTATATATGTACCTCCCTAATCCTGCTTGTCATGTACTTTGATAATAACTTGACTATGAGTAATTGTGAAAGTATTCTATCCCCTACTGAAACTAATTACACCTTTTCAGATAGCTGCATTCCAGTCTAGAATTCAAATTCACGTTCACACATTTCCCAGTGCTTTGTGGGGTCAGACAGAAAGAGCATATTTATCCATGTCATTACACACTCATGGTTCATTTAACTCACTTTAAAACTAGCACACTGCTCCCCCCACAACTTCTTCACCTTTCACTTCCCTGTCCAGTTTCTTCAAGGTGAAAGAGGGAGAGAAAAACACTCCTCTCTCTCTCTCTCTCTCTCTCTCTCTTTCTTTCTTATCAGTGCTTCATGCTGATAAACTCAAGTGTCTGAGGACAGCCCACACCAGCCATAAAGGGCCAGCAAAATACATTCACTGCACTGCAGTACAAAACTAAATTGATAGATGAGTACTTGACGTCTAGGGGAGGAATGCCTTTTTTCTGTCCTGCAATGTGGTACACCTTTGTACCAAAATTATTTTCAAAAACAAATCAGTTCTACAACAAGCCTTTTCACAAACATTACATACTTGTCTATATAACTCTTTTAATTTTAAACACATTAATCTCCACTGGACATTCACTACAAATTTGCCAAGTCAGAAAATTCAAATAAATAACTTAATATGTCTCTAGAGCTAGTTTAATAATTATGTAACTGTGCCATTTCAAAGAAATTATTTTTAACAATTAGAAGTGTATTTTTCTTTAGAAACACACCTGTTCCGTTGCAGGACATGTGGCTGCAGGACATATGTTCAAAGTTTTTCAGAAAAGTTAGTTTTTACAAAAAATAAAAAAACAATGATTATAAATGTTTATATGTAGCTTAATTCCCAAACCACAGAGCTCATCCTGGTGCATAAATGTCAAATGAGTTTTTGTGTAACTGTCTTTTTAAATATGTGATTTTCCATGTCACACCACAGGACACCCTCTGGATTACAGCATTAAACTGCTTATATCTTTTTTTAGATTTAAAGTAGAGATAAAGACATCATCTTATTAAATAATGCAGACATGCTTCACTATGCCCACACCTTTATAAGCTGTCACAAGTGACATGTTCTAGATTTTTCACCACAGGATTTCACTGTATTTTGTTGAAATACCCAAAAAATAAATACAGCTTCATTCTAATCTGTATGTAATTTATAGAAAACATATCTGTGCACTAGGCGTGGGATGATATTGAAATTTGGTGTCACGATTATCATGGCCAAAATAATTGCAATTAACGATTATATCACAATAATTATTGCTGCTGACATTTTTGAAATGTTCTGGATATGAATAATTACAATTTTAATGTTATGAATAGCTTCCATATTTAAACAACTGTTATAGTTTTGTACTTTGCCATCAGTGAAAACGACAGGGATGTAGAGATCATCAGGGAGAAGTAGTTTTTTCCACACATTCTGGTGACACAATGATTATTGCCACAACTGCCACAAACGATTATCGTCAACCCTTTTTATCATGATAAATGATATTATTGTTTATCGTCCCATCCCTACTGTGCACAGAGTTGAATTTTGGAGAAAGAAAAAATGTATTTTGAAAGTAATTTAAAGTGATAAGACTGAAAAAGGGCGTCACATCAAGTATCCATATATAGCTAGATAACTCTGAAGTAGATGCGTGATGTGATCCTGAGTCACTCGAGCAAAGTTTTTTGAATAACGTCATTAGGGTTGGGTATCGTTAAAAGGTACCAGAACAGTGCCATAAAAGCAAAGTACTACTGGCACCAAAAACTGATGCAAAATATTAATACAACACTGAAAAAATATATAGAAAGTTGTTTGGCAGTTCTGTTTTGTCATTTTATTAATACAACATTAGGTACTGAAAAAAATATTGTTCAGGCATCGATACCAAAATCCAAAAAACAAGTATCACTCAAGTACAAAAAAGAAAGGAATCCAGCCTGAGACATAATTTGAAACTATTTCAAATCTTCTGACTTGTATTCGCCCTTTGCACAGACAGGCTTGTTCTGAGCTGCACTCCTTTTTTTTTGGAGCCTTTGGGAAACACAGAGGAAGCGCTCTGTCACAGCAGGTTTGGGCATCGGAGCGTGGAGTCTGCAGCCTCTTCACACCAAGGTCAAGCTGAGAAGATGATATATTCCAATTTATAATTTCTTGTACATTTATTTGCACTTGTGGGTAGCTTTATCTTATTTTGAGGGTTTCAACTTCCAATAGGTGACATTTTGAGGTGTAAATCTTTATTGCAATGGTCCTATTGCTCAAATATTTTGCTATGATTCATTCTAACAAACTGCAAAGTGCTTTATCATGTTTGCTTAATGTTTCATTTTTGTTTTTATTTTATGCTTAGGTAGAATGCTGGTGCAGCAGTTAATGCTTTCGTCTCTCAATCCTACTTAAATAAAAGTAAATGATAAAGGTTTATATTTAGTGTTTACTTGGATACATGCTTCAGTAAGGTTAGTAACAGTATCTTTGTTTATCATGTGTCCTCCACCTGTACTAATCATGTGCAAATGTGCAATACTGTAACATAATAATAATCATGATCATCATAGTAATTACAGGTACAAGTCACTTTCTTGCTATTTATTATTTAATCTGTCCATATGCTGCACTAGAGCCATCGTTGTACAAATAATATAAAACACTAAAGTCACTTTAACTACTGTTTATTCTTGTCCATATGCAATACATAACCACAGAGGCACTACTGTACATTTGTTGTATCCTTCAGCAGCTGGCACAGTGTTGTGTTACATTTTACGTCTATTGTTAAGTCTTTATAGCTACTGTAATTCCATGTTCGTATTTTCCTGCTGTTCTTGAACCTGTTGCAGCACTGTAATTTTCCTATTGTGGGACAAATAAAGGATTATATTATATAATATTTTCTGATTCAATATATCACATTTCAAATGTGTTTTCTTGACAGCCCTTGTGAATTGACTAACGCATCAGGAGTAGAGCAGCCCTAGTTCTCAGAGAAGCCAGGGCAAAGGGGCAGCCCATCCTATTGTTCACCTGATGTGGGGCGGAAAATAAGGCCAGCAACTCTGGGAATGCAACTAACAATCTCACTATATGGACATTTTGACACTAGTCTGTGTATAAGGCTCAATATCTTATTTTGCTATTTTTCCAATCAATATTATGATTATATATAATATATTTTTCATAGGATTTAAATTTGAGTGAAGACAAGAATCGTACTGAATGATAAGGATTTCAGAACATGTTTGAGGTCATAACAAGGTTTTCTTTACTATCAGACCTCATGAAGACAGAATCTACAACCTTAAAAATTGTTGTCTTTTCAATTACTTTTGTGGCTGTACTGTTTATAACAATTCTAACAAATTTTGCTAACTTCTGTGGAGCAGTTTTACAGGACTTAAAGATATGGTACACAGTTTAGCCTGTAACTCATACCACTCTTTTTCTTTTAAAGTGTAACTGAATATTTTGGCTGCGCTATTTTCCATTTTAGAAACAAAATGAGGATGAGGAGGATGTTTTTGTCCCAACATTAAAGGTCTGCCTGGTTCCCACACCTATATCACTGACATGGACTGAGTTATGTTGCATACTCATTTTGACCATCTTGTTTAACCTGTTAACATTATAACCATTGCATAGGTTTAAATTACCAGACTTTCCCTTGGGTTAAAGAGTCTTCTGGACTACTCTACACTAGGGTTGTCAAAAGTATCGAAAATATAGTATTGAAACTAGATCCTCAAGTATCAATACTAAAAACTCACATTCACAGGACATGAAATGAAACCTTCTTGAACACGCCCATGGACCACTAAGGACCTACCTGGACAACTGAGAGATTACATAGATATAACACCACATGGTAATATAAAAGAAAGTACTATGATTTAATATTATATATTAAATCACATTCTATTGTCTAAATAGAGTTTATTATGATCATGGTACTGGAATCGGTATCAAGTATCAAGTCTATTCCTTAGTATAAAATTTAAATTTTACTATCAGCAAAACTACTCTACACCACACACGCTGAAGCAATTTACACCACAAAACAGGATAAAGAATCCACAGGTACCTCTAACTTAAAGATGCACTGTGTAACTTTTTCGGGAGGATCTGCCACCTGCTTGTGCCCCTGGAGATGTTACATTGCCTGGAATGTTCCACAATAGCATTATTACATTTATCTGTTTCCATGGGAACAAGCAGGTGAGCTCAGTCCACTCACACTAAGAATACATTTTTTCAAGTTTTTTGGTAATAAAATCCCCAATGCTACAGACGTTTACGCAATGCTGTGTAGAATCTTCACAGAAATCTTTCATCTATCATTTGATATATTTCCAAAGTCACATTACCTCATAAACAACAAATGGTGAAGTTATACAGCCCACAATAAACAAAGACCATACTATAAAAGTGTTTCTCACAGGTGAATGATTATAGAGAAAAGGACAGGAGGGTTTAAGTAACAGCAGTACAAAGGAGCGGTTCATGGTAGACTGTCCTGGTACAGGACAGTGAGCTCTGGTGGTCCCTGGGGTATTTCCTCCCTCTCCTCCTAGTGCATTCTTGACATGAAACCAGCAGGCTGTGTCCACAAGTCAATCTTTCTCTCTCTCGCTCTTTCTCTTTCTATCTCTCCAGAGTTACCTCTACTCTTTCAGCTCAAACAAACATCCTTTCATTCCCCCTTTCAACTTCATCCGCGCGACAAAGGAATGCCTCAGATGTTGCTAAAGTATACAAAATCATACACAAATAACAGCAAATATAGTAGTATTACAAAGATGCCCCTCCCATATCCCACATTCCACTCTTGTCCCTCTCTTGTCTCCCTCTTTCTGTGTTTTTGTATCTTTATGAATAGGTTATATGTGGAAAAGGGAGGGTTGATTTGGTAAGCATAGTAGTAGTAAACAGATCATTGCATAAAGTCACTAGATCAACCAGATATCAGATAGTAACTAAGTCTTTGTTTAAGAATGTGTATCTTTATATAGAGTAATTTAGTAGTAGGTTAAAGTAGGCTGTTAGTGTCAATGGGTTCTTTCAAAATAATGGTCTCAAAGGTGTTTTTTTTCCAGCAGTGAGTCCCTTGGGGGTAACAGGTGCATCATAAAACAACTAGGCGTTTAGGTAGTAGTGTTATTAGCCTTGATGATATCTGAATACACTTTTGCTTTTAATGTATAAAGCTTAAAAAGTTGAACTAAGACTGGAGCATTGGAAATGGATGATAAGATTCTGTTATTCACCAGGATGGACCATGGCACTGCGATAAGTAAACACCACATCGAAACAGCTCTAGCTTTAGGGCTAGTAAAGCTGAAACTGCAGCAATTACATGGGTACAACATTTTTAACGGCAAATAAGTACGATTTTAAGTGTGAAAGGAGGAAACTTTTAACAAAATCGTAGATGTAACTGACAAGAAGCGCCTGGCTGCTTTTCTAACTGCCCGGGTTTTATCTTTGACTAACAAACTTACCTCTTTTCACGGGTTTATCCAGTGTTCTTTCTGGAGTTTTTGTATCCTTTACGCGGGGAGTGCTTTCAAAAAAACTTAAAATAAACGCCACATAGAAAGACTGTTAAGGAAAAGTAGTGGAAGACAAAAAAACAGAGCAGCAAGTTCATTGAGCGGCGAGTGCAACCTGTTACCTTTGTGTGGGATGTTACTGTCCCGCCCACCCCAGCCGAGAGCAGCGCTGTGATTGGTTAAAAGTGTTCTGTAAGGCGGGGCAAGGGAGTAAAAGGACGCATGTTGATTGGATAAAGTATAAGTCAATCATTCGTCAGCACCGTTGATGATTTATTTCAACCAGTTTTTATTTTATTACATTACATTTTTTTACCTGCATCCTATCGAATTAATAATAGTTTAGCATCACATAGGAAAACAGAAAAAAACTTTTCGATTTCAGGAAGCAACAAAAGTTGAGTTAGCCATGTGCGATGATGTTTATGAAATATGTCACAAGATGGCGCAGCGATCAACAACTTGATTGATTTACAGAGGTAAGAAAATCCTTTGCTCCATCATGAATAAAATGAAACCTTAGATTGGAATAAGCCAACCCAAAACTTGAGATTCAAAAGATAACATAAGATCTTCTTTACTTGTCCCACATTGGGGGAAATTACAATGTTACTGTGTTTAGGAGAATAAGAGCATTTAGGACTAATCAAAACATTAGCATCACGATATAAAAATCTAACACCAAGACATAGTTGATAGCTCATAATGAGTAAAATGAATATTAATACTGACCAGCCAGACCTAGCCTACATTTACATGGAGAAGAGTGCTGAAGAAGAGTGCTGGAGAAGAGTGCTGGGTGAGAGTGCTGGAGAAGAGCTGAAGAAGAGGAATATCTCCATTTTGGCCCATCTTTCTCCCAGACAAGCCCTTTTTTCCTGCAATTCCAGGTAAGAGTTCAATAGTTCATGAAACAGCGGAAAATGGCAGAAAAGCCTCTCAGTGAGTTTACCATCTTTGTCAAAGAAATGAGAAAGAGTTGGAACTGTGTGGAATTTCTCATTCATTCTCATCATTCATTACAGAGGTGAAGAAAGGAAGAACGAATGTGTCCTACAGGGCAATAATTGTTATTATTAATATATGTGTATATTTATTATTAAACATGTCTTCACAAAGATCTGAAACCTAAATTTAAAAAGATATTAAATGAAAAAGTTTTTAGTCATCACCTACACAACCAAGTTTGAATTTATGGTTTGACCCTTCACTGGAAACAAGCAGACAGTGGACCTCTAGGTTGCATAGCTCACCTTTTACGGTGGTGAATGCATCATGTTTAATGGACTTTATAAATCAATACTTCAATATACAACCTATACATGAAATTAGTTTTGACAAACAATCTTTTACAATTTATTAAAAATTTAGGTCTGGTTCTGAGATTTTTGTTTCATGTATGCAAAATAAACTCTCCAACTAATTCAAAGTCCCTGCCCCAGGCCTTAACACGCCTGTCAGTGTGCCTGGTGAGAATGAAAGACCGGAAAAGCCATGTCTATATTGTTTTCAGATAAATCAAATATTAGTTAGGCTACATATTGAGGGCAATGGGTTATTTTACCCATGTATTTTTAAGTGTAAGAGATAGGTTTTACTCTTGGATTTTATTTTACAAATGGCATCCCCCCTGGTGAAACCTATATGTGCCTAGCAACCAAATTACCAGTAATGTTCCTCAGTATGAAAATAAATGAATAAATAAAATGTAAATATAAACAGGGCTAGGGTTAGGGTTAGTATTTGTATTACTTAAAACACACTGAAAGAGCTAAACATTGCATTTTGGATGAAATGTTTAGCTCTTCTTCATAACCTAGATAGATAAATACTTTGATACTAGCCTTTGTGACTGAGAAGCACAATGATAAACTCTGAAATACTTAAAATACTATCCCACCAAATAAAATAATAATTAAAAAACATGAAAACCTGTCACGTGTACTTAAAGCATATTGGTGTAGGCTACAGTTCAAATGGGCTCTCTTAATATCTCTTCTGTGTATAGGCCTCATCATCTATCCATCATCTGGATTTTCTTGTCTTTTTTTGGCTAAATAATTCTTCAAGTTGCACGTCCCTTAGCCCCTCCCCTCCCTCCCCTAGTCCCTCCCTCTCCCTCCCTTAGTAGTCCTTCCCCTCCCTCCCTTAGTCCCTCTCCTCTGTTGGGACATCTTCTGCTCACAGCTTTACTTTACTTTTTCATTATTTCCTCAGGCACAGACGGGACGCACCTCCTCACTCAAAGGGAATGGGATCCTCACTGGGCTCCAAGAAAAACTTTGATTTTTTCCGACTTTTGGCTTTGAAGAAGTTTCTTTTCAAACTACAGGGATAGCTGTTTGGCTGCTGTCCCCCTATGCTGCATCATTTTAAGTTATCTGAAATTGTGGAAGCTTTTTGTTTTATGTTGTTTTATTGACTACATATATATTTTTTTTTATCCATAATTTGCACATAAGCTACATTGTCGTAAATACGGGACCACAAAACTGTGAGAGTCTTTAACAGTCATGGCAAAGTGGTTTAAAGATTTCCCCATTAACTTGAAGAATGGCAATGAACGTGCACGCTCTGCCTCTGAATCCGGCCCACAGACCAGATCTAAACCCTCTTTTTCACGGGATAGTCTAAAAGGTAGTCCCAGAAAAGATGGAGGAGTTGGGGGTCTTCTAGCTGGAAGAAACAGGAAAAACTCAGCCATAGAGTTGGGTCGTAATAACGCAGGATCTGGGGGAACTGTATGGGATAGTTTGACTTCGGGGAAAAGTCGGAAAACCTCCAGGATTGAAGCAGGGACATCACCGGAGAGGAGCAGCGCCAGGTGAGGAGCTCGAGTCTGGCTCAAGCCTACATCAGCAGAATGATCAAAGTGGACAAACAGCAAGACAAGACCCCCAAACCACAGGAAAGAGTGAGAAGCAAAACCTGCCTGAAAACGACAAGGGGAGAACGGATATTAAAACAACGGTGAGTAACTTGGTTTTAATCATGTAATTTTTCTGGTAGAGGGCCCACCACCTTTTTGTCTCCATGAAACAAGTATTACTCTGTTTGTAATGTTCCACATTATGGCCTTAAATTTATCTACCTATGCACAGAGACAAACAGATGACAAAGTTTCAGGATTTTCCCAATAACAATGATATGAGAACTAGATTTCTTACTAGAGACACATTTTTCATACTTAAAAACAACACGTCCATATGACCCCTGTAAAAGTGCTGACTCTGACATGCAAGTCAATCTTTTCTTTTGTTTATTTTCTGTGTGTGAGTTCACGAGCTCAAGTTACCAGTGCTCAAAGGAATACGAAGCTGTTTCACTTCTTTGTGTCCCATCAAACGGGCTGTACAATGCACTGACCTCTTTGTACAAGTATTTCCGGTTGTTCTGTCACTGTTATAGACACCACATCCTTCGAGAGTGATATCTGGTTCTCCTTTTATGTTTGACGTTTAAAGGTCCGTCTCTCCGTGGAGATGTTGTTTCTCTGCCTGGAATATTCCACAGTATGTCATTAAACTTACTGTATCTATCTTGCATTCATTCGATTAAAGTTTTCTTTTTTTACTGCTCCAAAATACCTTGAAAACACAGATCTGGCCTATGATACGTTTAATGCTGTGAAATTTTCGGTGCAAATAGACATCACCATGAAGGCAAAAAGGTGAAAGGGTCTCCATCAGAAAAGTTGCATAGTGCACCTTTATGTATGAATATTGAACTTGTATTGTAAGTGATGTTTATTGTGTGGTTTTAGCTAATTATTCTGGAGGACTACGCCGATCCTTTTGATGCAGAGAAAACCAAAGAACAAAGAGAAGCGGAGAGAGCAGGAGTCAATGATGGATACATGGAGCCATATGATGCACAGGTTATCATCACAGGTAAGTGCAAATAATCACATTTATATTCAGTCATTTGTAAATGTCAGTGATACTGGGTCTTTTTAATCAAGAGGTCTACAGCCAATCAGAGTTCAGACAGAATTGAGACTGTATACTTTATGTTTAGGTATGACAATATGTTGCATGTTTATTTGTTTTCATTAGGACAAAATCAAATCGAATCGAAAAGAGATTGCTTAAAATCATTACAAGTTTCCTTTCCTTGAATTTTGACTCTGAAGGTTCCTTGTAGTTTCCTTGAATTTCACTTGAAAACTGACTATTCAGATTTCTAAGCAAATTTCAGTAGTTTTGACATATGGTTTTCATGCAGCCTTCACATTCACAAGTGATTTTGAACCCCACTTCATCTGGCCTCTCACCGCTGGTGGTTGCTATAGTAACAGTGCTGTACAGGGACAATGGGTGCAGCTTCCTTTTCCAACTTCCTGTCTCCTGCCTGCGCTTCCTTTGCCCCATTCTCTACATAGGAAGCTGGCCCCTGACCGCCCCTCTCATGTACACATAGCGACACGTACAAACACCTTATAAAATAATGCACCACAGCCCCTCGCCAGTTCTAACCCAATCATTTCCCAGCAGTCAGGAAGTGGGACCTGGTCTGTCAGCCAATCAGCAGCAGCGTTGACCTTTTCTTCCTGTAGCCCCATTGTTTGGTCACACAATAGCGCAGACACAGAGGCTACCTGTCAGACAGTGAAAAAATTGTGTAGAAATTCTACGAAATGTAGAGACATATTCATAACAAATACAATGCCAGAGGAATTGAGAACATTTTATCAAGGTTAAAATGCAACAAAAGTATTTACATGATTTGTAGATGATTTGATATCACTTGAGAAGCTTTATGAATTACTCTGCACTGCTCTGATTTTAAAACTGTAGTACAATCATAGATCATAGATCCATAGATGCCATTAGTTGACAGTCTCCCAACCCGAAGGTCGGAGGATCGAGTCCAGCTCGGACCAAGTTCTGTCGTTGTGTTCTTAGGCAAGACACTTCACCCACATTGCCTAGTATGAAAGTGGTGTGTGTGAATGATCGGTGGTGGTCGGAGGGGCCGATGGCGCAAACTGGCAGCCTCGCTTCCGTCAGTCTACCAGGGCAGCTGTGGCTACAATAGTAGCCACAGCTGTGTGGAGCTCCAAGTGTGGAGTTAACGAATAATGACTTCAGTGTAGCGCTTTGAGAGGCTTTGATAAAGCGCATTACAAATGTAAGGCATTATTATTATTATTATTAACACTTTGGGGTTTATTGCAAACTGGTTTTAGAAGCTGGATCTGGCAACCCAAAGTCTGTTGATCATTCTGCTTTTTGATGTAACAACTGACTTAAGAAGAAAGAGAATGTAAATTGGAGAATAGATTTGTTGCAGAATGTAAAATGTTGAACAGGGTAATGTTTTTTGTAATGATGTGATTAAAATGACATTACAGTTGTTAAAAGCAAAATATAATTTGAAGATGTCAGAATAAGAGGATTTATTTTCAGTGACCAAGATTCAAAAGTGAGGAATTTGTTGTGTCAACATGGTGCAACATAAAACAATGAATACTAATAATAAATATAAACTAACATGTAATCAATAAGGTGTTAAATGAAATAGGTGTATATACATATTTAGATGTTTTTTTTTATGAAAAAATCTACCTTTTAGTTTGGTCTCGATCAAGCAAAATTATTTTATTAAAAGGTTTGACTTCCTTCTGTCTACTGCTTTGCTTTTGACTGTGCCAAGTTTATAAGAAAACTCATCTTAACCACCTTTCTCCCTGTTGCAGAAGTGCGCAGACGTGGGTCCAAGGATCTGCTCAAAGTGTGTGTTTTGGTGGACCGGGGTCAGACTGAGGGGAAGCATGAGGAGGGGTCTCCCACAGCCCTGAACATCTACGACACGCCGTATGAGGGTCCGAACGAGGGTGGTCCAGACGCAGACAGCGAGGGGGTGTGGATCCCTGTGTCGCGCCCCGAGTCGGATGTGCGTCCTGCAGGAGAGTACGAGCTGCCCTGGGAGTGGAGGAAGGAGGACATTGTTCGAGCCCTGTCAGGTAGATGGAGACAAAATAGATTATTAAAGATGCATTATGTAACTTTTCTGGGTTGATTCTGAGTAATTCTGACACCTCCAGTCTGCATGGTGATATTTTCACTTTGCCCAAAATCCACAGCATGGCATTAAACTCCTTCATCTAGCAATTATACATTTTTTATACAATTGCAGGTGTTTTTATAGATAAAAAATGCCTTGAAAATCACCTCTCCATAGATCTGACCTGTAAGTTGGCCTGATGGTGTTAATGTGTTACTGTGAAACATTCCAAGCAAAGAAACAACATCTCCATGGAGAGAAGCAAGTGGCAGATCCTCCCCCTGAAAAGTTACATAGTGTACCTTTAATGGACATAATTATGAACAAAGATGCATTTATTTAAAGTTTATTTATTTGGAAGTTGGAAGTTGGAAGTTGGAAGGTAATGTCTAGATGTATATATACATTAAAAAGAATCAGCTCTGTGGGTTGTATCAATTTTGTGACATAACAAAGAAAACTTCCCATATAGTTCAAAACTTTGTTTTTTAAATATATTTATTTTAATGTACATTGGACAAGCCAGTTTGTTTAAATGTGATGTTTGTTTAAATGTGTCTTTTTTAAGAGTGGTAGAGAAATTCTATAAGTAGTTTAGAAGAATCATTACATAATTTTACACTTTTGTTTTGTTGTTTATTCTTGTTTAAAATGAGAAACAAATAATAATTTTGTTTATCATTTTCTTCAGCTCAATTTGAGGCAGTGGATTGTTCAGCCAGCAAAGAAAACAGCGCCACCACCAGACCGAGACAAAAGAACTGGACCAAAACTCTTGTATCTTCGACTCCCTCTTTCCCCTCCTCTCCGATCCTCAAACTCTCCCCCCCTCACTCCCCCCCCCCTCCTCCTCCTCTTTCTCTACTCTGAAACCTCTGCCCCTCTCTCCGTCCTCCAGCCCAAACAAACTGTCCCCCTCTTCACCCTCTTCGCCTGGGAGCCCACTAGAGGGAGACGCAGCCCGAGTGGACCCCAGCCTGCCCCTGGAGAAGCAGAGGTAAGAGAAGAAAGAGTTCTGTTATTTTAACAGATACATATATTACAATTAGAAGACAAAAATAGTATTGTACTTGTTAGTGTTTTCAAACAAACTATTCATTTGAGAATTTTTGCATTTTTTCTACATTCAGTTTTCTAGAATATTCAAAAAAAAAAAAAAATATATATTAGAATATATATAGATATAAATAAAATATATATATATATATATATATATATATATATATATATATTAATAACATAGTGAACTATATAATATCTTATCTGGTGGAGGTTCTGCTACCTGCTTCATGACAGTGTTTTGCTTTGCCTGGAATGTTCCACACTATGCCATTAAACTTTAAACTCTATGTGGAGGCAAGCAGGTGAAGCCACCACGCTAGTTACAGGTAAATGCATGTTTAGTAATAAAAACACCTATAAATGAAGTTCTGCAAAAAGCCATGCTGTGGGACATCCAGGGAGACGAGCAGTTGGCGGACCCTTTACCAGAGTACATTATGCAGGACATTAATCTACAAGTATTTCATTTAAACAGTTGTCCTAACTGTAAGGAAAACTCAGAGACTTCACTGAACTTGACAGCAGTTGTTGTTTGTTTCTTGTGCGTTGACGGAGCCTTCTCCATCTTGTGCACTGACTCAGCAAGCCTCGATTTATATATGAGGTCATAGAGTTATGTGTCAAGTGTGAATAAATATGTGTTTAAAAACATAGAAAACGTGCTCACAGCTGCTTTCATAATGTGGTGTTGTAGAACCCCTCATGCATGCAGCCTTATTTACAAATGATGTTAGCCTGTAGCCATTAGCACCGTGTGTTTGCTGCTCATGTTCTTACCTTGAGTTAGGATACTGTATATGTCATGTCTCTCACCTGTAACAATGACAATCTTTCATAGATCTTAGCACAGTGTAAATCAGAGTTGGCCTGTTGTGTTCTTCATCACTCTCCCTTCTGTTTTCTTCAACCTCACCCCATCGTTGTGTATCACTGACTTGACATTTGACTTATCTCCATATGTCAGTGTGCTATATGTCACTGATCGTCTGTCTCTCTCTCCTCGGCCCTTGCTCACCCCTAAAGCTGGTACCATGGCAGCGTAACCCGGCAGCAGGCGGAGGCTCAGCTGCAGCGCTGCAGGGAGGCCAGCTTCCTGGTGAGAGACAGCGAATCAGGGACCAGCAAATACTCCATCGCTCTGAAGTGAGTGCACAATATGGACTGCTGCGTGTGCTTTCTGCTCAGGACACAACCACTTCATAATGCAACATGTACACTTTTATTTATAGACTGTCTTTTTCTGCTGCATCACTGATCAGTATTCAACCCATCTAATAACTCTTTCTAAAAATAGATTTCAGTTACATGGATGTCGACATTTGGCAAAGCTAACATGTTCAGATTAGCAGAGGTGGGTAGAGTAGCCAAGGATTTTACACAATAAATCATAAAGTTACTTCAAAATAGTATTACTCAATTGAAAGTACTAAATAGTGGTCCAGGAAATTACTCAACTCAAGTAAGAGTAAAACAGTATTGTAGTGGGAACACCAAGAGTAACTATCTGAACGTAATATCAGATATATAAGTTGAAGTTAAAGGGCCCATATTACGCTGTTTTCTGATTTATGTTAGAATAATGTCTGTAAACTTGAAAACTACAGCTTCATGACATCACAAGGTGGAACAGAGTATTTTAAGCTTTAGAGATGTAGAGTAATAATGCACGATTGCTCAGAAACGGTGTGAATGAAACAAAACCCCACTCCGGGTATGTTTTTGAGGAGGAAACATCAGTTTAACATGGTTTAAACTCACTAGAATCCATTTTGTGTAATATAGGACCTTTAATGTAGGCCTAAACACACATAAAATGAATACATTCTGAATATCATGCCAAAAATAAGAAAAAATCCCAAAATCATATCTAAAGGTACAGTGCTAGAAATGTTCAAATCATTTATTTTTGATTCAAAAATACTACTACCTGCTAGTATGAGAGTACTGTTACATTGTAAACTCAAGTAGGAGTAAAAGTACGATGTCTGGAAACTATTCTGAGAGGTACAATTTTATGAAAAAGTTGCTCAACTAAAGTAACTGAGTAAATGTTAGTACTGCCCACCTCTGCTCATTAGTCTCATATTTACAGTTCAAATGATGTCGCTCTTCAGAGGCAGACATCTTGTGTAATTGTGTGGGTGTCTGCTTCATTGCACTTTTGCTGTTTTGCTCTCATTCATTGAAGTGAACACATTGCTGGCACCAGTTTTCTTGGAACAACATTCTAAGTCTGTGTTATTTTTTTTTGTTTAGGACCAGCCACAGTTGTGTACACATCATTGTGGCACAGACTAAAACCTGCAAGGGCTTGGTCTACACGCTGGATCAGAGTAGCTGTGTGTTCTCCTCTATCCCTGAGCTGGTACATCACTACTGCATACACAGACTGCCTTTTAACGGAGCCGAACACATGACCCTGCAGCATCCGGTTTCCAAGCAACAATAAGCATGGACAGAGCTGAAGTGACAGGAAGAGGCAAGCACAATCATGAGATACAAGAGCACAAATTTGCACACTTGTAAAAACTGTGTACATAAAAAACACACTTAGTCAGAGAGACACTGCTTTAGGATCGGTGATGTGAAATGTAGTTGTCAAAGCAAACCATTTATATTTTGTGGTTTATTCAAACAATGTCTTTTGCTCATATATTAAATGAAATAAATAAAAGTAAATTACATGCATTTTTGCTGAATAAAACTATGACCAAAAGCAGATATTTTTGCCCAATAGTAAAATCGAAACATAAATAACCATAAAAAAGTGAAGACTACATCCAAGTGTCACTTTTCAGTCCCAGAGCCCCAAACAAATTCAACAAATTCAACAAATTCAGCATCCAAGGATTGTATCTTTAAAGGTCCCATGAAGCAAAGATATACAATTTATCATGGTTAAGATAAAAATGTATAAATATTGATATAAATATAAAACTATTATGAACTTAGTCAACTAAATTGACGTGACATTTTTGTTGAGTAAACTAAAACTGAAGATAGTGAGGTACAGAAATTAGCCAAAGAATAAAAATGGTTTGAGAGAGGAGTTATAGAGAAATTTTTTGTTAGGAAAGTCAATCCATCTTTAAACAGGAGTGGCGGGTTTAGACATCTATCTCCTATTTATCACTCCATCCTCAGGCCTAAATCAAAACAAGGAAAACAATAGTGATAGCCAGTATGCTAATAGGTGTGAGAGGACCCATTAGGGGCCTGAACCATTATGCAAAATATGACTCTTACTGCTTACAAATAGATGTGTTAGTTCAGTGTAGTTTGCTCCTCCCTTCAGATAGATAAAAAGCAGTGTCCACCAGCAATCTGACCAGAACTGAAGAGGTGAGGAGCAGCGAAATGTCTTCACTCTAAAAGTTTTGTCCAATTGACAGAAAGTAAAGAGAATATTTCACTAAAACTACATAAAATTTACTGTCAGCATTAAAGTAAATGTATTCTGTCTGACCCAAGCTTTGGCATTATTTGAAAGCTTTATGACCTCCAGAGAAGACATCTTTACACAGCTGCTGATATCAACAATTACCAACATGGCACTTAGAGTGGGAGCCCAGTCTGTGTGATCAATACACATGATTGGAGTATATTCTTTCGTCAATCCGTCCTGCCAATCACACTATTGATCTGTACAGAAAATCATGCTCATTTACCAACCACAGTGTCAGTCAAGAGGAAGGTGGTATTGATCCTATAACTAGTACTGTACTGAGGTAGGAGGGAAACAAACACTATGCTGCTGGGTCAGCAAAAAGCCTGTGCATAAAACTGTGCACAAAATGTCAGTTTTACAAATGTTATGAGGCATTTTCAATTACAGTTTTGTGCAGAACAAAGGTTATTATACTTCCCAAATAGAGGTGGGTGATATAAAGATGTTATCAGTATTGCGGTTCTGAAATTAGAACATTGAGTGTTTCTGTTAATGAGTTTTAGCATCCTGTTATATGCAACATTTTGAAGACTTTTTCCCATTAAAAATGTTAATCGCTATAGCAACTGTCCTAATTTTTCATCATTCTGAAACCCAGAGATAATGTGAAAATTGAAAAAAAGCAAAAAACATAAACATCCATTCAAGGGTTTCAATTTCCTGTTTATATGCGAGTCCTTTCCACATTCAAGAAATAGAATAGTGTGTTTCGAATTGTTAATTCCTATGATGACACTACTAATTTGTCACCACTAGTCTGAACCCTACACTTGTATGCTGAAATGTATGTAAAAGATGACTGAAGTGGTTTGAAGTTTTGGTATATTGTATTGCCGTATTACTTTCCCTTAAATAAAGTGTAATTAATGATAACAAGAAGGTGACAGTGTGTTATTATTAGAAATGCCAGGAGCAAAAGTCAGTTCCTCTGTAACAGATACAAGGCACTAACCAGAGTGACTCTATGTGTTTTTCTCTTGTAGCTGTGAAACCATTGACCTGGGTGTGAAATCAATTACGCCTAACACGCACTCACACGCAACCCTATGCAAACATATAAGCCTCACATCTGCACTTAGAAAGAGCTGTCATACCAAAATACATATCACGTATACATACAGAATGAATGAAGATGTGAATAGGAATAGACTTGAATAGCATTAGCATAACACAATATAGGCTTTGTCCTCTGTTCTGTGCATGTTTTGTGATGTCCCATACCAGAAAACACCAGAGGTTTGGCTGCGATGCTTCGAAACATCTTTGGGTTTGGTGCATTTGTGAGGGGGCGTGCATGCAGGCGTGAATGGGCCCTGTGCATCCATGTGTGCATAGTATGTGTGTATGTGTGTGTGTGTATGCGACAGAGATAGAGCACAGACCGGATTTTTCTGTACAGGGATTACCAGGTTGCCATGGTGATTAGTTAGAAGAGAGGTAGGGCCATGTCTTGAACGAAAGGAGAGGGAGAGTGGGACTGACTGCAATATGAAAAAAGCTCTGAATAACTGTGGATTTGATGTGGTAAGCATATTGGCATATCATATTGTGAAGGGAAAAGTGGTAAAATTGGTGTCTTAAAGGTAGAAATACCGCAAAAATACCCTGAAAAACAGGCTCTTACTATGACTGGGCCCACCTCCCCACATATATGACTTGTAATTTGGGTTGGTGCATGGAAAAAGCAAGAGTTTAATCCCCTTTTGCTGAACATCCTAGGTAAACCAATAATATCTCCATATAGACAAGCAGGTAGCTGACCCTCCAGGGGAAAATTACACAATGCACCTTTAAAGTCACTATCTAATGTTAAACTCTAATCACAATGCTATTCCTACATTTCTTTATTGATTCGTTCCCACGTTTAATGCCATTTTGCGGAAAATTCTTGGTAAAGCAATAATATCGAGACAAGCAAGTAGCTGAACCTCCACCAGGAATGTTACACAATGCACCTTTAAAGTCACTGCCTAATGTCAAACCCTAGTCACAGTACTATTCCTACATTTCTGCATTGACTAATTTTGATTTGTTTAACGCCATTTTGTGGACCATTCTTGGTAAAGCAATAATATCTCCATAGAGACCAGGAAGTAGCTGACCTTCCACCAGGAAAGATACATAATACACCTTTAAAGTCATTGTTAAACCCACTAACAATACTATTCCTTCATTTCTTTATTGATTAGTTTCCATTTGTATATGTTTAATAATATTTCCATAGAGACAAGCAAGTAACTGAATCTCCACCAGGAAAGTTACACGATGCCCCTTTACAGTCATTGTCTAATGTTAAACTCTCAGTACTATTCCTTCATCTGTTTATTGATTCGTTCCTGTTTTGACCCTTCCCATGAGGCCAGAGTGCATTGGACAATAGCAGTGGTACATGTGTTCAAGACAATGCTTGTAATTAGTGTGCAGAGGTCTCAGCCAAACCTCTTTTGTGTCATGCAGTCATTTTAAATCTTAGCCATCCTGCTACACCACCAAACAATGACCAGCATCACCATAAATCTCTTCTTTGGTTTTCCTTTAGGCTCCCCGTCCGGCAGCTCTAAACTCAGCGTATGTTTTTGAATATATTTACGAACCCTCTCGTGAATGTGCCCACATGATTGCATTCTGACCTCGAGTTTTAGTATCCAAAATAAACTGCTGTCCTAATTTTCAAATTCCAAATCCTTTAAACTCATGTCATTCTCAAAAATAACATCTTCAGCTCTCTTATGCCCTCTGGTCTGGACTCTGGACTCCTTTCCTTTGCCCAGTGCAGATGTCAAATGTCTTTAAGAATTTCACAAGTACCGCCGAAGAAAATATTTGACCTCGAAAGTGCCACCAGAACTGATTTCCTTCAGACTAAAGTGTCACATATACTTTCTGTATTAAAGATTTTCTTAAGGGCCCATATTACACTATTTTCTGATCTATTTTATAATATAATGTTTCCTCATCAAAATAATACCAGGAGTTGTGTTTTATTTCATTCACACATGTTTAACACACAAACCCTGCATATTTAAGCTGAGTTCTTCTCTCAAACTAAAAACACTCTGTTCGACCTTGTGATGTCATGTGGTAATACAGGAAATGCTCCAGTCTGTTTTTAAACTCCATACACTGTCACTTGAAACATTTGGATGATTTCAGCCCTGGAATTGCCCATCTCTACTGAACTAAAGGTAAAAGGAGCTGTTAAATTGAAAACTACCACTACATGACATCACAAGGTGGAACAGAGCATTTTGAGCTTTGGAGATATAGACAGACTAATAATAAAGGATTACTCAAACATATGTGAATGAAACAAAACACAACTTCAGGTATGTTTTTGATGACATAACAACATTATAACATGACTTAAAGCTCAGAAGAGTCAATTTTGTGTAATATAGAACTTTTAAGCAGTCTTTTTGAGCACTATAGTTATACTATTGATAATACAATAAGCAATAATGCCAATGTTATTTTTAGACTATAGGGGAGAATTTCAAACTCTGGGGAGCCGCCATAGTCTCATATATTAATTATTTTCATTTATCTTTATTTATACAGGGAGAGCCCACTCAGACTCTCCTTTTCATGATGATGATTGCTATTCTCTCCTGCTTCTCCACAGAGCTGGTCTCATTAAAGAGCCCATTTTACATTATTTTCTGATCTATGTTATAATGCTGTTTCCTCATAAAAAAAAAAAAAAACCTGGAGTTGTTTTGTTCCATTCACACATGTTTAACACAAAAATCCTGGATATTTAGGCTGAGTTCTTCTCTCAAACAGAAAACATCATGTGGTAACACAGAAATTCCTCTATTTCAAAAGCTTTACTAAAGAAAAGGTGAAAGCCAGCTAACTTGAAAACTACTGCTTCATGATCAATACTAAAGGGTTACTCAAACATGTGTGAATGAAACAAAGCAGGTATGTTTTTAATCAGGTAACAACATTCTAACATGACTTAAAGCTTAAAAGATTAAATTTTGTGTAATATAGGACATTTAATGCAGCAAATCATCTGCCTGCAGAACATGATGTAATATGTTGAATTGGCTCATGTTTCACAATGAAAGCACTTATTATTGATTATTGCTGCCTTAGTTCAAACGTGGCACAGTGGAGGCAAAAAGTATGTCTGCTGCTTCACACTCATTGTCATTGTATCAGTGTTATACTAATCACACAACAATATATCATGATTCATATGGGGATTTAAAGGGCAACAATATTCATTCCAAGTGCGATTCCATACTGTCTATACTCAAGCCGTTGAGCATAACCATTTCCCTATACATAAGTGCAATAAAAGTGTTTCACCATCTCAACAAATCCACTCTACAAGTACCCACTAGACACTCTATGAATACATGTATGACTCTGCATCATATTTACTAATTAAAGTAATGGTCAGATCATGCAATAGCCACTGCCCAGAGACGAAGTGACAAGCGAGAGGCAGAGGGACTGGGTGAGGAGGAGAGAAAGAGAGAGAGGGAGCAGGGAGGGGTGCAAGCCAAGGGAAGACAAGCACTCGTGGGGGTCCCAGC
This sequence comes from Periophthalmus modestus, assembly GCA_019594935.1. Lineage (NCBI taxonomy): Eukaryota > Metazoa > Chordata > Actinopteri > Gobiiformes > Gobiidae > Periophthalmus > Periophthalmus modestus. Next base: position 7,736,182 of record JAIEZT010000124.1, read on the forward strand.
TTTTCAATAATTTAGAGAGCGACTCAGAGCACTCAGAGCAGAGGAGGAGCACTGTCAGGTCAGCTCATTCACTGCAGAGGAGAGGGAGATGAGGAGAGAGGAAAAGACTGGAGGCAGCAGCAGCAAACAGGATAAAGATAGCACAAGAGGAAGACATGCATAGCCATACCGCATTTGTGTGTTCATAAACGCACAAAAAGTGTGTGCATTCTGCCAGTGTGTTGTGTGTGATGGAAATAGACAAATTGAAGGAGAAACAGGTCGCTTTGTGCTTTCTCTTAGTCACCACGGCAACCGCCTCCACCCTCCTCTCTCTCCTCCTCTCTCCCCTCTCTCTCTCCACCCCTGTTTACTTTTTTACAGCGTCTCACCCATCCCATGCCCACTGCCTCTCGCCCACGCTCCTTCGTCTCTGCTTACCAGTGTGCGTGCCCTGTACCCCTATCTATGCCGCAATATCCCCCCATCCCCCCCTCCCTCGCCCTTCAGCGTCTCAGCATGTGGTCTGCTCTGGGCCTATGTAGTTTCATACTTGAATGCATTATGTTTTCTACATGTTTTAACTTTGTGGGTGGGGTGTTGCCATTGCGTTATACTGCAATCAGAAGGTAAAGCTGCTTCTGTATTAGTAGGAAAAATAACCATTCAAATAAAATGTGATCATCTGCCCATTATTGTTTTTAAAGGCGCACTATTTAACCTTTCAGGTGTGGGCAAGCATGCATTTTACTGTGAGTAGCCTTGCCTCTCCACAGATGTGACCTGTAACGTGAAGACAATCAAGTGCAAGGACATCTACCTTTAAATAGCCATGTTATTTATTACATACGTGTTACTGTTGAAAGTTCACACCACTTCAGGCATTTGACGATAAGCGTTAGATTAGTCAAATAAAAGGACTTAAAGAAGCAGGTGCAGCTGACTTTCACAAGGTCAGCGAGACAAACACATGCTGAAAATTCTGTCTGACTTGTGCGTGAGAGAATCCTGGCATGATGTAGGAGAGACGCACAGGGCCTCAAAGGTACGCCCCCCTCCTCCCTTTTCCTCCCTCCCTCTCTCTCTAGCTCTCTCTCCCTCCCTATCTCTCTTTCTTTCTCTCTATCTCCCTCTCACCACCACCCCCCTCTCCCCTTGTTTCTCTCTCCTTCCCTCTCCATTCCTCTCTCCCTCCCTTTCTCTCTGCCTCTTTCTCTCCATCCCTCTCTCTATGTCTCCCTCCACCTCTCCTTCCCTCTCCCTTTCTCTCTCTCTCTCCCCCCCCCCCCCCTCCCCTCTTTTTCTCGCTCTCTCCACCCCCTCTCTCCATCCCCCCTCCCTGTTTCTCTCTCCCTCTCTTCTCCTTCCCTTTCCCACTACTTCCCTCTCCCCCCCTCTCCGTGCCTCTCTGCCTTCCTTCTTCTCTCCACCCCCCCTCTCTATCTCTTCCTCCCTTTCTCTCTCTCTCTCTCTCTCTCTCTCCTTCCCTTTTCCTCTCCCCCGCTCCTTGCCTCTCTCCTTCCCTTTCTCTCCCTCCTTCTCTCTCTCTCTTTCCCTCTCTCTATCTCTCCCTCCCCCTCTCCCCCCCCTCTCCACCTCCTCTCTCTATCTCCCTCCTCCCTTCTCTTCCTCTCTCTCCCCCCCTTTCCTCTCCCCCCTCCCTGCCTCTCTCCCTCTCATTCTCTTTCTCTCTCCCTCCCCCTCTCTCTCTATCCTTCTCTTTAACTCTCCCTCCCTCTCTCTCTCATCCACCGCGCGCTCCCCTCCATGGGCCCCGCCCCCTCTCCTCCCGCGCGCGTAGAGAGAGAGAGAGGGAGAGAGAGAGAGAGAGGGAGAGCGGTGGCACGTCGTCGCATCTTTTCACGCACATAGAGCCAACACATGCACCTGACTGGCTCCTACCGCAGGTTTATCTTTTCATTTCCCCCCATCATCTGCGCACTTTGGACTTATTAACATTATTATTATTGTCTTTTTTGGGGGGGGGACTTGGACACAGCCGTGACGTCACCATGCCAGGTAGAAAGTGAGACAAGCCTCTTCATCGTGCGGGAGGAAGAGGAGGAGGAGGAGGAGGAGGTGGGGTAGCGGAGTCTCAGTCACTGCGGTGCGCTTTTGGGGTGGACCGTAGCCGTTTTAAGCCATAATGGTGATGATGACGGACGCATGGTTGCCTCTGCTGCTCGCTCTGCTCGCCATCGCAGGAGGTGAGTAACTTGTGTGTCTTATAATGGCTCCATCGATGCTCTTTTGTGTTACCTTTCCAACGCAGGCCACAATCAACCAGCCTCCACCGCGCGCACCCTCAATATTACAATACATAAAGGATGCAGGCAAAAAAAAACCCAAAATGCGTGCGTAAATGTTGTGTAATAACGACTCTGGTGTTGTATGTGTCCCACGTTTTTCATAACAGCAACGAGGAGTGCGATGGAATTACACAGAGGAGAACGCTAGATGCCCACACTCCAAAAATAGAAATCATTTACAAATCAAACGCAACGTCTCACCTTATCATTATTATTAATTCACAACTAAAAGATAAAATGGCGTTGGTAAAAGTGACCCAACAGGGCTCTTCTCCAGGCAAAACGTGTGTCTAAGCATAATGTTTAGTCATAGTAATTGCTGATGCCTAGAGTGAAATTGTAAGATGGGAAGTGGAAGCTGCCCATGTTAACATTAAGGTTGATTTGAGCTGCTCTCCTCTGTATCTCTGTCCATTAGAGGGGCCATTAGGGAGCTAGAGGGTGGGCATAAAATTTAGTTATCAGTCAACACTCTCTCATTAACACTGAGGTCCTGGATTGAGTGGGCAGGTTAATGAGTGGCACGTTGATGCAAAAAGCAGCTACTTCCTGTCAAATGATGCAGCATCTGTCAACACAGGGAATTCTTATTACATAAATACATAGTCATGGGGTTGTACTGGGTCTCCTTATCTTAACCTTAACCACAACCTCGCTTTGGGTCTCCTCTTTGAATAATATCAATATAATAATACTACTTTTTTCAGACAAGCATTGTAATTGTGATTAGATTTGCAGTCGTACAGCAGAATATTGGAAGAAGATTAAAATATGGGGTTGTCAAGTGTTGAAAACTAGATACTAAAAGATCAATGCTAAAATTAATATTAAAACTAAATGCAAACACAAATATGATCTTCCCTGAACAGTTTTTGAATGATCTTGAGCCGAAGAAAGTACTTTTACTTTTACTTTGTGTCGAACATTACTATTATTCAAGAAAAGAAAATGTTTATTGTTACTGTGTTATTGAAATTGATATCGAATATGAAGCCTATTCCTTACTATCAAAATCCCATCAAAGTCCCAAATTTTAGTATCGTGACCACACTACTCGTTAAACTAATACAAAAATCCCATGCATTTCAGAACAGAGCATGTTTGTCGAGGTCTAAACTGTAGGGTTAGCAGGTTTTATGCAGACTAAAACTGGATATTTTGTTGTATTTTGTTGTTTCCAGATGCGTTACTTACATAATTGCAGTCTCTGTGATATGCTAATGGTGAGTGGGGTAAATGAAGTATCCATTAGCCTGTTTAGACATACTTTACTTGTCGCTAATTTAGTGTTAATTTCTGCCCAGTGGCGACGAGCCGAGCGGAAAAGCCACATCACACACATCAGCTGATCGGGTGAATTACAACCGACTTAATCTGTATTTGCAGCTAATCTATATACAGTGACAGGGCCGACGCCTTTTCAACGCCAAGGGGCCGGGAGACATTCATCAGTGCGTTTGTGAAGCGCTGGGCCACAAACAACAGAGCACACCTAGAGCTTGAGTCATGCACACATGGGAGAGCTGCTGATGATGACAGTATGCTTCCATAGTCAAAAGAGTAGGTGAAAGTGCCGTCACGGAACAGGAAGGGGCTGGATGATACAGGAAAAAATGAGAGCTGTAGACCTTTATCCGATTAACCGGTAGATGGTGTCTTACTTTACCAAAATTTGTATTAGTTGCATTATTTTGTTTAGTTTATAAAGATTTAATATAAATATAAATACACATTTCCTAGTACTTTTATTTCTAGTTGTTGTTTCATCTGTTTATCTATCCAATATTTAAGAAAACTCCATCTTAAAAGTGCACTGTGTAACCTTTCTGGAGGGGGGTCTATTACCTACTTATCTGTCTTGCATGTTTTCATTCTCAGGTGTTTATTCATACTAAATATTGTAATTGTAAAACATGCATTGTTACTGTGAGTGAAGTTGCCTCTTTATAGATCAGACCTGTAGCTTGGCCTTGAGGTGTCACCTGCCTGTTTCATGGAGATATGTAAGTGTAATGCCATACTGTGAAATTTTTATAGTAGTAGTGTCCATGGAGACAAGCAGGTAAATGGTTTGAGAGTTGATCATTTGGCCAATTCAGTTTGCGATTTCAATACAATTATGATATTTTGTGCAGTTATTTTGAGCAGTGAAAACACGATACCAAGAAATACCAAAGAAGATACCAAATCTTATACCTTGACTTTTAGATTGTAAAAGTGTATTTTGTAATTATTCTGGGCTCATACATAAAAAGGTAATTATTCAATACATAAAAAATACAACCCAAAATTACCCAAATAAGTTTAAAGGATTGTCCTCTAGAGCATCTTCAGTGTTTCTGCTCTGGAAGGACATCCAAGGACATTTTTACACCTGTCCTGGAGCCGTGCGGATGTAGCCTGTGGAGGCTGTCTCCTGCTATTTCCTCCAGTGGGCTGTGCATAGTAAACACCCTGACCTTAGCCAAAGGGCTGCTAATATTGTATTCTACCCTCATCTAGAAGTGGGAAGTATAGAAGATCATTATATCGATTTTCTTGGTATTAGGATTAGAATAAACCTGTGAAAAGCTAATGTGCTTTTATGTAAACAGTAGCGTTGTAGTAGTAGTAGTAGTAGTGGTAGTAGTAGTGCGGTACTAGCTCTGAGATCATTACTATTTTAAAACTCCTCAGGAAATCAATCAATGCCTATTAGGTTAGGACTATTCATCTTGTCTCCTTATTAGATCAATATTTTGCTGTTCATCTGTATCAGTCAAAGTTTGTATCTCTTCAAATGAGCGTCTAGTTTTAGTTTAATTTTTGTGGTTTTGCCCCTTCTCTTTCTCCACAAAATGATGAAAACTTGAAAACTAGAACTATATAAAACTACCACGCACTTTTCAGATGGATTGCAGTATTATTTTATTACATATAATTATTATTTCATTGGTAAATATTGGCCATTTGAATATTGTCATTTTCCCCTCTTCCTACGAGAACATTTAGCATCAGTATTTTACCATCTAACTCCATATTCTTAGTCTTGTAGTTATTGTAGATCACGTCTTAAGTCCCAGCACATATCATAGCGTCTCTCTTACAAGCAGCGATGGAGAGTTCCTGTCTGTCAGTTTGGTCATCCTCAGTGTGAGTGGTGCTGTTCCGGCCCACTGCTCTCTGTGCTCACGGCACTGTCACCACTGTCACTTCTGCTCTGTGTCCTGGCTGGATCTTTGTTCATGTCCATAGCTCTGTTTGAACTAGCAGATACAGGAGAAATGTAAGAATATGAGCAGTGGGTAATATGGCAACAATATGTGTAACTTTTCTTAAATCTATAGCTTACAATTTAGATTTTATTAAGATTTTTATACACTTGCAGTATACAGTAGAGTACATCACCTTTAAAAGCTAATCGATCTTATCCACCTGTCACTCAAAGGAGCATGTTGGGGCCGATTCACCCAGAGCAATAGCATGCTCTGGGTGTAGGACTGGTTAATATAATCAAAATCAAATTGTGATCTAATTCCTATGTCATTGTGGTGATATTATCATATTGGTCAAATTTTCCCCATCCACTTATTGGTCAACCTCTATAATGCTGTTTCTCATATAGCTGTTGATACCGATATGTGTTTTTTCATGGCTGATGCTGATATCGATCATTTAAAATCCAGAGAAATCCAATGGTCAGTGAGATTTGCCGATCTTTTTGGGTTGATATGGGCAGATTTAGATTATTTTCCCCCAAAAATTATGTCATTTAAATTTACTACAAACTCACCCACAGCTCCTTTTTATCACAAACTCACAAAGAGAGCTGTATAGTTACGTTTTTTACCGTTACAAAATATTAGCCTCTGTTTGAGATCTGAAGCCGATAATCGATACATTAAAAAGTGCAAATATTGGCCCGATATATTGCCATGTTCTATATACCCCTTTTCTTCATCATTCTTTTCCAGGTTGTGTATTTTTGTTGCTTTCCTGTGACTGTTTTGGTGTGATTGACCAATTTTTATATTTGGATTTGGTAGCATTACTAGCAGTATACTCAATAATATGGCCAGTGAAGCGTCTACATTAGTGAGTGTGAAATGTAGAGGCTTGGACAGCAGTGAGCGTGGCCCGGGAGATTAGCCTGAGGCGGAGGGAGCAACCGAGGTTTAATAGAAACTTAAGCTGGCCAGCTCAAGATAAGGAACGTTTAGAAAGTTGGGACTTTTATTCCGACTTTGTCCAGGAATATTATTGAACATTGTATCTTCGTCCATACGGCTTAAAGACACACTCTGTAACTTCTCTGGTGGAGCGTATGCCACTAGCTCGTCTCCATGGAGAGGTTACTATGTGCATAGAATTTCACAGTGTAGTATTACCTGTCCAACATGCATTTGTTTAATTTGAAAAACATGCATTCTTACAGTCAGTGGGAACGCTTCTCCGCAGATCTCACCTGTAACGTGGCTTTGTGGCGCCACCGGACAAGATAAGAGACGGATAAGTTTAATGCCATACTGTGGAACAATCTAGACAATGAACTCTCCCTGCAACTCAATAAAATGACGCTATCTGACCTATGTTATACAGCAAAAGGTAAAAAGGAGCTGTTAATTTGAAAACCACCACTTCATGACATCACAAGGTGGAACAGAGCATTTGGAGCTTTGCAGTTGTAGACAGACTAATAATGCAGGATACTCAAACATGTGTGAATGAAACAAAACATTACTCAGGTATGTTTTTGATGAGGTAACAGTATCATAACAGGGTTTAAATCCATTTTGTGTAATATAGGCCCTTTAAAGACCCCAGCCTTGCATGAGCACATCTACGAGAGTCTGTGAGAGCTCTGTCATGGTAAAATAATCACCGTGATGACTTGTATAATGCAGTTTAAATGGAATGTGTTATGTATTATAGCCACTGGTGAGTTATGAAGCAATAGAATCCATACAGTGTGACATGCACATGCTGTGACCTTGGAGCTGTAAAACATGTAAGCAGCCAACACATCTCCACTGCAGGATCATGACTGTACTTGACTGGCACTATTTCTCTCGGAGAGTTACATAGAGCTGGGTGATATGGGAAAAATAATCTGTTTTTTTTCACTATTGATCAATTTAATTTTTTGATTGGATTGTTTTCAGCATTCATTTAAAGGTCATATATTACGCCAAAACTGACTCATGCAAGCTTTTAGCCATGAGGATGTTGCAGAGATTTGAAAACATTACCAAAAAGCTTACAACTTTTAAAACTGTCTCAGTGAATGGACTATTGTAAGTGATATAATTATAAGGCAGCACAGTATTTTGTTAAACATAAGTACTTAAACCAAAATGGGCATAATATCTGCAGCTAATCTGCTTTTAAATTCAGTTCAAGTTTATTTATAACATACATTTCAACAACTTGAGCTGACCAAAGTGCTTCACATAGAAGTCAACACAAAACAAATACACAGATAACACGACACATAGGAAAAATAAAACACCAAGATATCCTGTCTAGCTAGTATTAAATGCCAGGGTGGTGGGTTTTCAGTCTAGTCTTAAACTGCAATAAAGACTGCGAGGATCTGACAGGGAGAGGGCGCTGTTCCAAAGTCTGGGCACTGCCACAGAAAAGGCTTATTAAACATGATTTAATTCATCTCATTTGCCTAATTGTGTCACAAGTACTGGAGCATATCCCTTTACTTGGCACAACCTGGCCTGTAGACACATTTATACAATCATTCACTTTCTCATTTATCACCAGGGGCCATTTAGGATCAACAGTTTAACTTCACTCAGACATTGTGGCGGCTGAACAGAGCATTGAACCATAACGTTCTTGCTGGAAGAACGAGCTCGTCATAACATAATACATCTTACCTGGCAAATCCAGAATGATATCGCTGTGTATTTTTTTATACAGAGGAGCAACAGTAGCTCAGTTGTTAGAGTGTTTGTCCTCTGAGCCGAAAGTTGACGGTTTGAATCCCACTTTCAACATAAACATCATTGGTAGAGTGATCAGATCCACTAATGCACAGGTGTGATTACAGCTCTCACAGATGAGTTCTGTCGTTGTGTCTTTGGGCAAGAGACTTAACTCACCTTGTCCCCAGTGTCTGCGTACAGACATTACATACAGTATGAATGTGTGAGAGTGTGTGACTGGCTCCTTCATGTAAAGTGCTTTGAATGCCTTGAAGGTTTCACATTTAGGGATATCACCATGTGTGTCCATGACTAATCCACCTGTCAATCACAGCCATGTGAACCAGTGACCAGTCCCATTGTGTAGCAGGAGTTTCAGAACAAATTATAGCTTTTTATTGGCTTTTTTTTTTTTTTTTTAATGTTTTTGCTATCCCTCTTAACTGGCATAAGAGGGATAGCAAAAATAATCTTGAAGATTTTGAACAGACTAAATTACTATTATGAGAATCAATGTCAGAAATATATATTAAACTGTTATTTAAAGAAGACATATTGTACTTATGTCTGCTATAGCATTATAATCTATGGAACCCATGGATCATTATGTTATAATTTGCACATTTTAAATTGCAAAATTCTTCTAAAATGCCTTAATAAATGAAACAAGTCTGCTGAGCTGCTGACGCCGTAAATGTTATTACAACAAAGAGCCGTGTAGCTGTTGGCTCCTCCTGTGGATTGCTGCAGATCACAGTAGAGAGTAGCTGATTTTTTTCTTTTGTACCAAAATGGCTGCACAACACCAAATGCCAAAACCTACAAAAAATAAAATTGAAGAAAGAAGTAAGTAGATAGCAGTGGGTGTACGCTGGTGGCAGTGAAAAGGGGATTGCTCAAACATGCACAAATCACTCCAAACACAACCTCGAGAGGGTAAAAGAGAAGAAGAGACAACTATAACATGGTTAAAATCTGTGAAAAGTCGATTTTGCAGAATATGTAGGTCTGATTTAAATGGAAAAAAACCCACTGAGATCATAATCAGTTTCCTCATTTCTTACACAAACAATGCACAATACTGCCTTTTGTCCTGCACCTGAACATCTGCACATACGATCACGTTTGAGTGTGGGCACGCCACAACACAGTATTCAATCCTTTCACGCGATGGCTTTTTGAAGTGGCCACATCAAAGCTCTCAGTTAGTCCATAGAGGGAAGGCTGTGTTTTCAGAGCACTATAATCTTGCATTGGGTAGAGGATCAATAATAATATCTGCTTCTACCACCAGTATGGAGCCAATGGGTGTTGCCAGTCGATCGGTGCATCCCTACCATATTGATTTAAGAATATTTCAGAATAAAAGCCCCTTAAATGACTCCAAAAAGCTTATTTGGCAGAGCAGTAGAAAGCAGAATTCCTAAACCTTATTTGAGCAAGCAGTACAAAAAACTTATAGTCTAAACTAATAGTCCTAATTGAATTGGATTTGGTTCATTTGCTCATTTGCTTGGCTGTGAAGAAGGTGGTTTCTGAAAGGCAGTGTCTGCTCCACACATAGATATCTAATGTCCTTTTACATGATTTAACAAGTTGGTATACATCAAGTTACCCTGATCGCAGAGGTCATGTGACAGAACGCTGACGCTAACGTGAATAGATCTAAATTTGATCTTATACTATGGCAAGTTACCAGAAGTTATCTGCACTGCCCTTCTCTGCATACACTACAGTGTGATGTTATGTAAGAGGCTGGACAATATGGCAAAAATTGCCATATTGTCCAGAGGAATTGGATTTGCCAGGCAAATGAATAATGCTTTCATGATACTCATGAACAAGACAAAAGTTTGGTGTCATTAAACGCCATTAATGGTCACATTTCTTCCTTAAAGTCTGAACTCCAAAATCACAATTCATTTAAGGTTTTAACCAATAACCAATGTATGTAATTTATGATCAGACAAACACTGGACTATAAGTTAGAGAACAGGCTTGATTCCAGCTGACTTTGGGTGGGCAGTCTGCAAATGTAATCGGAGATCAAGTAACCAATCTGTACATACATTATATATACATATGAGGTTTGATTGGATGAATTGCAAGAGAATAAAATGTGGGCTTGCACATTGCTAGAGCAGCGTTTATCAATTTGTGACAGTGAATAAAAAGTCACTGACAAATGAGTGTTTTGTTGAAGTACTTTCAAAAGTCAGTTCAATGCATATGCTGCTTGTAAGTAAATAGGACTCTTAACACCCTGTAAGTGGTTCATTTATCTTTTACTACAATGACTGACTCAGTTTAGCCCTTGACTAAGATCTCAATTACACCTGCTTGTCTTTCAGCACTAACACGATCTTTATTAAAGAACAACAGTTGTTTATTCACCTAATGCTGGGGCTTTATGTGTAGAACCAATCCACTTGAAAATAACGCTTTAAACATAACTGAAGCAGATGGAGAAAAGTGCTTATTAGGCCTGTTTATAATTACTACATCAACTTATCCACTTATCAGGGTCAGTGATTATCATTACTTTTTCTTTGTACTTGTGGAGAACGTTGTGGTATTTTTCTGTACTATGATAAGATTTGAGCTAAACAGTTGAATAAATAACTAACATTCTGCTATTTATTTATTGCAGCCCATGCTTTTAAAGAGGGATATTATACTAAATCGATTTTTTTGGATCTTTTAACCATGTTATAACAGTGTTTTTTCAGTACAAAAACAATAAACATGGTGATCTAAATATGTAATGTGTTATCAATACCCTGTAGAAGTATAAAATCCCCTTTTTAACAATATTGTACATTCAGAATCGAATTTTTTTTGGGATAATCCTGCTTCAAGTTCATTATGTAAGTGGTTTCAATATTTTGCTTTATCACTGAACATTTCTGCAATATCACGCTTCAAAATGTGTTGTGACAGGCCTTTATTTTTTAGGCTGACCTCCAAGCTGTCATTTAGCCTGCAGTTTATATTATTGGTGTTTACATTATGGCCGTGCAGACTGAAAATGTGGAGATGTTTTATGCTTCATCACTGTTTAAAGCAGCCATATTAGCCTAGTCTCATCGGCCTGTGTTATTGCCTAGAGCTTGTGGGAATAATATACATTACTCATATGCTCCAGCCTCAGACATTGACGCTTATTTCCCTCACGCGCCCCAATAAATACGCCATAAACCAGAGGCGAGGTACACACGTGCTGACAGCAGCCCTATTGATGATGGCGGATTACTGAAGGACAGGCCAATAAAAGGAGAGAGGCTTTCAGCGTGGACGAGATGGAGATAACAGGACCGCTACAAGAGCGCAACACGGAAGCAAGGAATTATGGGTAGTGGCTGTGCGATGATGGAGATAGGGTCAATGTTTCCTGTAGATTTTGTTGAGATTATGGTGGCACAAACAGTTTTAATGCTTTAATTCTTTCATACAATTTGTGGAGTGTAAGTATATCCTTGTCAAAGCCTGGTTAGTACTTGGGTGGGAGACCGTGGAAATGTCAAGTGCCACAGTGGGGCGCTAGTGGCAAAAACAGTTGCTGTGTACTTAGGCAAGACACATCATTACCTAGTATGAAAGTGATGTGTGTGAGTTTTGGTCGGAGGGGCCGGTGGCTCAGTCTACCTCAGGACTATGGCTGCAATTACAGTTTATCAATACCCAGTTTGGAGGGCCTAAATAATGTATAAAATTGTAATGTAATTTCAATTTCAATGACCTGTAAAAGTGCTATATAAGAATGTATTATTATTATTATTATTAATGTCACTTATTGCCAGTGTTTTATAATGAACAGCCTTCTTTTATAATTACTTTTCTATTACCTTAACAGTATAATGCAACATAGAGTGATTTTGTTATTGCAGGTTGTTTTTAGACTGGGGACCACCATAGTCTCAATGAGAAACACTAGATTGGGTAGCAGAAGAGTGACAGGTGAAAAAGAGCCAGGGGAGATGGGAGAAGAGGAGGAAGACAAGGAGAGGAAGAGGAAAGCTGTTTGGGAATGGCGTGTTGTTTGAGTAAGAGGTATGGCAGCCTGCAGTGTCTTCATCGATCCAGTGGAGACATGGACCATTATTTCTGTTCAGTGAGCACAGCCAGAGCTCCCAGGCACAAGAGGAGGAGGGGGGATGGAGGGGGACACACAGGGATACAAGACCTCAGGAAAGCACCAGAGTGTGACCCGTTTCATTGTGTTATTAAAAGGGTTCTAATAAGGAGCTTTGTCCATTTGTGTTGGTTGTGATGATGAAAATGTGATTTTTTTTCTCATTCAGGTGTGATATTATTAGACTGTTTTTGTATGTATGTATTTCATTAGTTATTTATTTAGATAATTTTATGTTGGAGTCTCCATTGAGATGTTTTTGCTTTGCCTGGAATGTTCCACAGAATGGCAGTCGACACCACCAGGCTTGATAACAGGTCAGATCTGTAGAGAGGCGAGCCATTCTTGTAGCTGTATAAATGCCAGATAAGTTTAAAAGTCATACTGTGGGACATTCCTGGAAATGAAATAACATCTCCATGGAGGCAACACAGAGAGAAAGAGAGAGAGAAATACAAGGAAAATAACCCAAAGCTACAGGGATGAGCTTAGCAAAGGCACAAAGACATAATAGAGGCTGAAAGGAAAGCACTGATAATGGCATTGGCATGTGACCTTTGATTTTCATGTTGACTCCGTTATCATGTTCAACAATTGTGGATTCTCTGTTTGGATGTTTCTTTCAAATTGTGTCTTGACATAAAAACGAATGTCAGTGTCACCTATAAAACATAACTAGCCTGGAAATTGTCACTGAATTGGACCTGTAGTGTTGTCATGATATTAAGATAAGAACTCAATTTCAATACTAAAGAATAGACTCTGTGGACAATATATAAATGTAATATTGCTTACTTTCTTGTAATGGTTTAAAACGTTCTGTTTTCCATGCAGCAATGGCCATATATCACCCCACTCTTGGTATTATAGACCACTTATGCAATTACATTGTTCAACTTCCTGATTCAATCACATTGTTGGATTGTGCTTTAAATTTCTTATCTATAGAATATTAACTCCCACTGCTCGAATAATATAAAACATGTGAGACTCTGTGAGACTCTGTCAGACTGAGTTTGTTAGACTCTGTTAGACCCTGGTATAGTCTCACTGTGTACTGCCTTTAACCCGACTGTACTGCTGTAACTGACAAAGATGTACAGACCTGTGCCTCTGCGTGTTCTTCATGCAACAGAACAGAAACCGACAGAAAAAATTGGTCGATACTAAGAAAGGAATGCGATTTTCGATGCTAAAGAATAGACTCCTTACTCAATACCGATTCCAATAGCACTATGATGATAAAAAAAAACACTCTTTATTTAGACAATAGAGTAATTTACAACATTAAGTGGTAGTATTTTCTTTTATTTTCCCATGTGACCTTATATCTGTGTAATCCCTCAGTGGTCCAGTAGATTTCATAGTGGCCCATGGGCGTGCACTAGTGTATGTGTCTTATACTTGTACGGATACAGCTCAAGATCATTTTAAAACTACTCAGGAAAGGTTCACATGTGTCCTTTGAATGTGTATATGATACCTGCTCAAGTGAGTATCTAGTTTCAATACTACCTTTAGTATCGATTAGGTCTGATTTTCGATACTTTTGACAACCCTGAATGTAGCCTATAAAACATAACTGAATTGGATCAATATCTAATACTGCCTTGAAAATGGTACCAAGCCCAAGATCTTAAGAGCCAAGATCTCAAAGCTTCACAAGTTCATGATTAAGAGCACTCACTTCTTTTGTGCTATTCACACTTAAGTGATGACAACGCATTAGCACCAGGTTAGCAGCTAGCAGCCCCTGTTTATGCTCCGCTAAAGGCGCGAGAGCAGAAAATATGCCAAAGGAAAACAGCAGATGCTTCATACACTGGCTCTAAGCTAAAGGAGGAGCTCTGTACTTCCCCCTCCACTGCAAGCCTCCCTCTGCAGATATGTGCGTTATTGTGACAGAACAACAGATTCTGAAAGAGAAATGACAGAAACGGGGAGGAGAAACAGAGAGAAAAGAGTGAGAGAGGAGGAGGGACAGAGAGAGACGAGAGAGAAAGACGAGAGAGAGAGAGAAAGAGAAGGGAGAGGAGAGAGAGAAAGACACAGAGAGAAGAGAGAGACGGAGAGAAGGAGGGAGAGAAAGACAGAGAGAAGAGAGAGAGAAGGAAGGAGAGAGAGGGAAAGACATAGAGAGAAGAGAGAGAGGCTGAGGGAGAGAAAGAGTAGAGCGAGAGACAGAGAGAAGGAGGGAGAGAGAGAGAAAGACAAAGAGAGAGGAGACAGAGAGAGAGGAGAGAGAGAGAAGGAGAGAGAGAAAGACAGAGAGAAGAGATAGAGGAGGGAGAGAGAGAGAAAGAAAAAGAGAGAGGGAGAAGAGAAAGAGAGACAGAGAGAAAAAAGAGAGAAAGAAAGAAAGAGAAAAAAGAGAAAGAGAGAGAGATACAGAAAAGGAAGAGAGAGAGTGAGAGAGATAAGAGGAAAATAACCCAAAGCTACAGAGATGAGCATAGCAGAGGCACAGAGATACAATATAGGCTGAAAGAACAGCATTGGTAACATTCAAACATCTGACTCACAAGCTCAATGAAATGACATCCTATATGAAAGTGCATCTCAGACACTGTGCAAGGGCTGGGCCACTCTGCGTTCCTTTTTATTTTTATTTTTTTTGTTTAAGTTGTCAATTGCTGTACTCATTTTTCATCAGTGTGAAACCCATGGATATGACAAAAATGTATTACAAACTTATACCTCATACTGATCAATCACAATTTTTTATTTTATCTTGTCTTATTAAAAACAATTTCAGCTGAACTCTGAGTCAAACCACATGCTTTTACTGACAGATGATGACTGACTCTCTAGGTTAAAATCTGAGTAATTGCACAGGCCTTCTGCATACTCATAACAACTCTGCATGTGGTTCACTGAGTCTCATCATTTGAACATAAGCTCTTGTACATTTGTGTGTCCGTGCCGTAATGATGTTGTTCCTCTGGTTGCAGGGGGCCTAGGGGCAGACACAGAGGAGCGGTTAGTGGAACACCTTCTAAACCCCGCCCACTACAACAAACTCATCCGTCCCGCCACAAACGGCTCCGAGCTGGTTACCGTGCAGCTCATGGTGTCGCTCGCTCAACTCATCAGTGTGGTAAGAGCACCAGGGAGAGGGGAGGAGCCCATATAGAGTTTTTCAGCGTTTGTCTTTCTCTTGTGGCCGATAACTGTTATTTGCCATTGTGAATATCAGTATTTAAAAATCAGAACCCACAAATTATACTTAAAAAAACAGACCAAAGCTAGTGTGTCCTTACAGCGAGTGGGCTTTCTCTCCACAAACTCTTACTTGGCCTTGAGGAGAGCCTTATCCTGTCTGTTTCCATGGAAATATTGTTCCTATGGCCATAATATTCCACAGTATCAAAACTATCTACAAAGAATGTTCTGAAGTATGGTTTTAACTTTCTATTTTGGACTGAGAGTTGTAGAAGCATTATTTATTCTCAGATTGTATTTTCAGACTGCGTAGTTTTCTTATTATTTCATTGTGGCATCATGTCTATGATCAAAAATAATGAGTTTGGATTATACACGATTTTGCAGTAATTTAATCTATATCCAAAGGTAGGCAGAAATCAGTGTCCCTTTTAAACTCCCATGTCCACAAAATGTAGACAGTTGTTCGTGCTGTTCTTGTATCGAGCAACATAGAAAAACAGATGACAAATCAATATGCAAATGGTGCCCTCCAGGATACACTGATGTATCCCAGGTGGGAAAAACTAAACAAGTCCAATAACAGTGATTTACTCCAGAGGAATAGCCCAACTTATCTCTCTATACTCATAGGAACTCATACATATTCAGCTAAAGCAACAGTATGTAATTTTTAGGAGGTGGCATGTCACTTGCATGGTTCCATGGAAATAGAAAGTTAAAACAGTACTTCAGAACATTCTCCATTTAAACAGATATGTTTGATGCCATACTATGGAACATTATTGCCAAAGGAACAATATTTCCATGGAAACAGGCAGGATAAGGCCCTCCTCCAGGCCAAATAAGAGTCAGGTTTGTGGAGTTGCAAGCCCACTCACATGATAAAGATGCAATAAAAAACAAGCAAAATGAAACGAATATATGCTTTTATTTGAGTTTTGCAAAAAAAAGTTCCGTACTGGGGCATTAGAGATTGTGTCCAAATATATTTTATTTATACAGCTCATTTTATAAACAGTTTCCAGTGCTGCACATTAGTTCACACGAAATTAAAGATTCTCTATTCACCCCAACCAGTCACTTTTAAGAGAATAAAAACAGTAATGCCACATAAGAACCACATTAAATAGTCATTAAAACACCAATAATGTAATGTTTGTTTCTAACCTAAAATATTTCTTTTTCAGCACGAGCGTGAGCAGGTGATGACCACCAACGTCTGGCTCACACAGGTAAGAGGCTTTCCACGCTCCACTGCATCAAACATCCTAAATCTGAGCCACCTTCCCTCTGCGTAAATCTGCACTCCTCAAATGGACTCATACGTCTTTTATATTTGGCTCAGTCTAATCCTGCCTGCTGTGACGGGGAGAGGCTGCACTCAAACCATCACACAATACATGCATTCGAGAAGCAGTGGCAGTATGACAAGTGGGGCTCTGGAGTTTTATATCGTGCTTTATCATATCAGTGACAGTATGGGAGCATGCGGACGTGAGGAACTGCACTGGAAAAGTTAAAATAAAGATAAAACTTCAATTTGTTTTGAGTCAGACAACCACCAGAGACCTTCAAGCAGATCACATTGGTATGAAGTTATCTAACAGTGAGATGAAAACTGTGGGACAACAGAAAGTCAATGCACATGAATGTTTATATAGTGCAATTGTATCAAGGTGCATTGGGGGTATCAGTTTTACAGTCCACTATATACGTTTGTGCTTTGCCGGAAATGTTGCTAAGTATGGCATTAAATGTATCTATAAAGCATAGGTTTAATTGCGTTTAAGTGTGTTTAATGCTTAAAAATACATTGAAAATCTCACAAGTGTGACCTTCAACTTGGTCTCGGTAGCGTCACCTGCTTGTCTCAATGGAGAGGTGGATAGATATGTTTGATGCCATACTGTGGAACATTCCAGGCAAAATAAGAAGCATCTTTACATTGACAATACTTCCTCATACAGTGTTATTCTATATTCTAAACACACTCTCTTCATGTGTTCATATCAAATGCTGAACTAAAGTCACCTAAAATGAGTTTCTCAGCATTTTGTTCTTGATACAAAATATGAACTATACATGGAGTACCAATACTTCATTATTATTCTGCTAATATCACTGTACAGTTTTGATCCACTGTAATCTCATTTACAGTAATACAATCATTATTTTGTACTACCATGAGCTCACCTTGCAGTAATCTGGTTTGTGCCACTGACCAAACGCTGACCCTGTTCTACATGAATGCTACTGTAAGCACACAGCTGAGGCCTATACAAGCTACTATTGTGAAAACCTAATTAAAACTAACTATATAATGACAGATTTTTTTATTTTTAGCTTAATTCTATGTAGGCTGTGCGTTACATCGAATCAGAGATGTACTGTTTATTTGCTTTGGACATAAATTGTGGCCTAGGTCTTTCAGTGTGACATCAAGTTTAAGCACAGTGCTGTAACACGGAGCCATATTTATGATAAGGTTGTTTATATTTGATGTATATTATTGAGCGTTCACGCAGTTTTGCACCTGAGCTCTGTTGAATTTATGACATGTAAGCTAGCACAGAGAGCCGATCAGTGGACTATAGATATATGGATGCCTGTGCGAAGGGGGATCCAAGGACACTAGCCATAATAGACACAATGCATCATGGTTACGACATAGGGGCTAGCATAAAGATAACGCCTCCAGTGTGGTGGCTACTGCTTCTGCTGAAGAGAGAGGCAGGGAAAGAGGGAGGGAGAAAAAGAGAGAGAGGGAGTGGGCGCTCGGGGGGTATTCATTGCATTGTGGGAACTAAAATCTGTACTTACAGCTTTATGGGGACTTTTTGCTTTGTGGGTATCTATGTAAATCCTTCAATATTAAAGGTCCTATATTACGCAAAAAAATATTCTTGTGAGCTTTAAGCCCTGTTATAATACTGTTACCTCCTCAAGAACATACCTGGAGTTGTGTTTTGTTTCATTCACACATGTTTGAGTGACACTTTATCATTAGTCTGTCTACAACTCCAAAGCTCCAAATTCTCTGTTCCACCTTGTGATGTCATTTAGTGGTAGTTTTCAAGTTAACAGCTACCCTTTAGCTTTAGTTTAGTAGAGATTGGCAATTCCAGGGCTGAAATCATCCAAATGGTTATAGTGAAGGTATGGAGTTTAATGGTAGTTTAAAAACATCACAAGTGGAACAGAGTATTTTCAGTTTGAGAGAAGAAGAACTCACCTACTATGCAGGGTTTGTGTGTTAAACGTGTGTGACATCACAAAACACATTACACACATTATAACAGATCAGAAAATGGCATAATATGGGACCTTTAAATAAACAGTGGGGCAAAATTGACACAAATGTATGATTTGAACTATCCTGACCTGTCTTAGTTCAAGTATTATAGATATCTAAAAACCACCATTGCAGTATTGTGATCATTTTATATCGTTCATTTCTTAATCAGAGACATTGTTTAAAGTTAAGACTCATTTGTCATGTTTAGGGTGAGGTTACGGTTATGGAAGTAGTGATTATGGATAACATCAGGATCTAAATTAATGCAAATCAATGTAATAATGTCCCCACAAAGCTTAGAAACCCAACCGGGCTGTCACTGTGGTAGTGTTATTGATAATCCCAGTGTCTCTAAAGGTCACCAAAGACTGTATCTGGGTAAGAAACGCACAGACGGTGACTCTGCAGTAGATTTCATCAATATGATTGGTGCATATATTTAGAAGCACATTCGGGGTCAGGGTGCAGATGAGTACTCGTGTGTCTTTGTTCAGCTTAAAAGGGAGAATGGATTTTTTTTTAAAAGCACAGATGAAAAAATAGGTTGTGTTCACGTGATTGTACCATCTATTGATAGTTACATAGAGGTGAAACAGAAGGTAAACTGTTTTAAATGCAGATTGTCAAACACAAGTATGATTATTAATTGCTAGACATATCAGCGGTGGTACAGTATTCGATTTTGTTACTTAAGTAAAAGTACAGATACCAGAGATAAAGTATCACATAAAAAAAAGTCTGCTTCAGTAACAATATTTTAAAACATACTTAAAGAGTTAAAATTAAAGTTTTTTCACACAGATTTTGAGAAGTAACTGAGGGTAATCGCGAAGTAAAGCTTCAAATGTAGTGCTTTTGATAAACCGAAAATGTGTACTTAATTACAGTACTTTACTACTTTTACTTTGTTACATTGCACCACTGAGGCATATACACAGGAAACAAAAGTAGTTTACGGTCTTCTCCGTTGAGCAATTTTTTTTCTTTTTTTTTTTACCATGTTTTTTACCAATGTCAAAACATAATATTAATCAATCATTACCAAATTAAACTGCTGGACTAACTAACATTTTAAGGCTTTTGTAATATTTTTTCCCCCCATTGTAGCTGTAGTCCCTGTAACAAAGGAAGTTCAGTAGGGTTCATAAACTGGGTCTGTTGGCTTTAGTCCTGCTTTTGTTACTTTGCACAAATGAGTTTTACTTCCCCAGAGACATTCAACAAAGACGTCTTTCACCTACATTACCTTTATATTACTAGTGGTTCATTTGTTTGATGTAGTGAGAAAAAAAAAAAAACCTCCTCTAGCTACACTGATTAATGCTGTAATGTAATTCCACTGGTACTTGTGAGACTGAAAAGGACTGATCCCTTGTTTCTTTGACAGGAGTGGCAGGACTATCGTCTGACCTGGGTTCCGGAGGAGTTTGACGGGATGCTGAAGGTTCGACTTCCGTCCAAACACATCTGGCTCCCGGACGTGGTTCTGTACAACAAGTGAGTCACACGTCTGCTGCCCACTCAGGAGTGACAGGGCTCAGGTCTACCCACACTCTGCTCTGAAACGCACCTGGATACTAACACGAGTACTGTACACTGTGCCACCGAATGTGAAATGTTTACTGCAGCATAATCCAAATTTGAATGTAAATAAGTATAAACATTCAAAAATACTACTTTTTTGTATTTTAATCAATCTAAAATCCTCAGCAAAACATTCAGTAATATTTATTTGAATCATTTATTTAGTCATTTGACCTCATTTGTCGTACAGCTTTCAATTAAAAACATAAAATATAGCATTTTTATAGCATTTTCAAATTATCTGGCAACCCCCAGCTCAGTGTTAACCCTTTTTTACGAACTGTGGTCAAAAACATTCAACAGAATTTAGCTGTTTGTTAAATGAATAAGAGAAGCTATGTATTCCTTTTAACAACGTGGCACAGCTTTTGTTTATGTGACTCCAGGGAAGGCCTAAATAAACAAGTACAAAAATCAGATCTATACTAAAAATACTCTTGATTCATCTTGATTTAGTGTTGAAATGACCTAAAAATGTGTGTGGTGAGATGTGAGAATGGAAACTGTGTGTCAGGCTGGTCTATGTAAATCAGAGAGGAGTGATCTGTCTGGCCTTCTCCTCTTTCTCTTCCTGCTCCGGAGCAGCTCTGATCTCTGACCCTCTCACCCAGGATTAAATGATCCTTTTAGGGCCATAGTCAGGTCACTGTGTCCCCTGTGGCAAGGCCTAGTTGTCAATGCCAGCACAAACCAGGCACAGAACTAAAAATAAACTGTTATATTTTTAAACCATTGATGTCCTCATTAGTATTTAATAATTTAAGATTTTTAACCTGACCCTGTTTATTAGCTGTTCCTTTGTTTGTATAACTGTCACAAAATGAAGACAAATTTTGGGTAATCTACAATATGTCAGTACTGCATCTACTGTATGACTATTGAAAATGCTTATTATATGCTATATGTAGAAGGTATATGGCCCCATATGCAACATTCAAACCTTCAGTGTAATAATAACTTAAATCAGTAGTGTAGTACCAATAGTAGTAGTCAATTTGATCAAATACATTGAGGGCACTAATTTCAATGCTGGTTTTATATTAAAACGTTTAGTGGCATTTTTTATTTTTATTTTTTTGTTATAATCATTACACAAAATGTATTTCATGCTGGCATACAGATAAGAGGGTTTATCCCACTTAAGGGTGGAATATTGACAACATCCTTAATGTTTTTGTGGATGATTATATTGATTATAACAATACATCTAAAATGCTCTCATGGCTGATTAACACTTTGTACCCTTAAGTGTAATATTACAAATCAAGATAGATTTATTTTTGCTTTAAATATTAGCTTATTTGTTTTAATAGATTCTTTTTTCAGACCAAGGTTTAGTTCGTTTTCATCCCTGACAGTTTGGACTGCTCACTAGAGCTCACGTGATGTGAGTGTGACATGTCTGGTCAGATGATTTAAACAGGTTTTGGTGCTGTCTTCCTAGTGGTGAAGGCAGGATAACAGCGCCATCTGCAGTCCAACTTCAGGACTGTATCTCAGGTGTGTGGGAGTAAAATGGCCCCCTCGTCCCAGTTTAAAGTCCCATGGGCACCTTTTCGTATTTTGATTGCCTCCTTAATCCAGCGATGATGTGTGCCATCCTGTGTCCCTGTGTTTTACTCTCACACACCTGGGATACTGTCGGACTGCAGATGGTGCTGTCGTTCTGCCTCCACCTGTAGGAAGACAATGCTAAAACCTGACTGGACATATCAAGCAACATCACATGATCACTTTGAGGAAAACTTTCACGTATAAAAACAAACTAAACCTTGGTCTAAAAAAATGTATAAACTGAAAGAAGACCAGATGAACCTCATTGGATAATTTGCTTATTTGGCATAACTCCAGAACACCCATCACAATATTGTACCACATTTTTGCTCTATTTCCCACTTATTACTTATCCCAGAATGATTACATTATTACATTTTACCATGACCTTAATACTGTGATACACCAGGTTTCTGCCCACACATAACCTTGGCCTGATAAACCAACAGACTTTCTCCATATATTCCATATGAAAAGTCATTTGACTGGCCAGGCGCACACACCCTAAGTGTATCCCTGCTCCTGGACCAGAGGCAGTGTTTTATATGGACCTGAGACATATGTGCATTCTCTGGGGAGCAGCATCCCTTTAACAGCAGCAGAGTGTTTGTGTGTCCTGGAGCCCTGTTGCATAATAAGACGCGTCATGCTCCATATTTATGAAGCTCTCGGCAAACATACAGTGAATGCACTTGTTTGTGGGCTAAATTCAGACTATTTTACTAATGTTTGACAATACACTGCAAAATGCTCTCATGAGTGAAAATGGCTTAAGGTCATGTTGGGCTCACATAGTATTGTAACAGTATATAATTCCTACTTTAAAAATAAGATGGAGGAAAGGTTGATATTGTAAGGTAAAATTAGCTGTTTGGCTTTAACATATTGCACATTTGCTGACCTGGTTTATGGTTAATATCTAAAACAAAAAACAAACAAAAAATGCCATAGTTTGTGGAGCCAATCCCTAACAAATAATGATAACATTCAACATTTGTGGATCGTGCATTTGGATAGTTGCTTTATGAGTCAATCATCAACATGATGAAAATAATTTGGTTTGTCTGCAATTTTCCACAATATGGTATAAACCTACATGTCTTTCATTTACTCAATTACAGGTGTTGTAATTCCAAAAAATACCTGCTCATCTTCATGGAGAAACTAAGTTTTATGTGAAATATTTAATGCAAAACGATTATGATGCTAGATTTTGACACAGTATTCAGTTGTTGCCATGTATGAGATTACTGAAACATTTTCCCATAGCTTATTTATTTATTTAGCTTCTGTTTGGAAATATCATCATTTGCACATTATTTATATTTTTTATTTTTCATTTTCTCTTACAGCGCTGACGGAGTGTACGAAGTCTCTTTCTACTCCAACGCCGTGGTCTCCTATGATGGCAGCATCTTCTGGTTACCCCCGGCGATCTACAAGTCCGCCTGTAAGATCGAGGTCAAACACTTCCCGTTCGACCAACAGAACTGCACGCTGCGTTTCCGATCCTGGACTTACGACCGCACCGAGATCGATCTGGTGTTACGAGCGGATGTGGCGAGCATGGACGACTTTACGCCCAGCGGGGAGTGGGACATTATTGCGCTCCCGGGACGAAGGAACGAAAACCCGGCCGACCCCACCTACGTAGACATCACCTATGACTTTATTATCAGACGCAAACCACTTTTTTACACCATCAACTTGATTATCCCGTGTGTGCTTATCACTTCTTTGGCCATCCTGGTCTTCTACTTACCCTCGGACTGCGGTGAAAAAATGACTTTATGTATCTCCGTGCTCCTCGCCCTCACTGTGTTCCTGTTGCTGATCTCCAAAATAGTCCCGCCCACCTCTCTGGACGTCCCGTTGGTTGGGAAGTACTTGATGTTCACGATGGTTCTAGTCACATTCTCCATAGTTACGAGTGTTTGTGTGCTAAACGTGCATCACCGCTCCCCCACCACACACACCATGCCCCCCTGGGTTAAGCTGGTCTTCCTAAACAAGCTCCCGGCTCTGCTCTTCATGCGCCAGCCTCGGAACAACTGTGAACGGCAGCGGCTGCGCCAAAGACGGAGAGCCCAGGAGCAGAAGGAAGGGGGGCGAGGAGGGGAGGTCGGCGGGCTCATGGTGGGGCTCGGAATGGCCAACACGGGCGGAAACGGAGGCGCCACTTCCACTGGAGTTTTCGGGAAGGAGGACAGTGACCCGTGTACGTGCTATGTGAACCGGGCAACAGTGAAACAGTTTGGAGGAGAGCTGGGAGGGGCAGGAGGGTCCATGGATGGTTTGAACAGAGTGAGAGAGGGGCGGGAGGCGGGGGCGGGGAATGTGCCACGGGGTAAGCAGGCGGCAGGGGGTCCTGCGCTCACCCAGGCCCTGCTGGCTCAGGCCTGTCCCGGCTTTGAAGAGGCCGTGGAGGGGGTCCGCTTTATCGCCAACCACATGAAGAGCGAGGACGACGACCAGAGTGTGAGTATGAAGTTCTGCTGTATGAATGTGAGATTTAGGGCTGCAGCTAATGAGTATTTTAGTAGTCAGCGAGTAGTCAGTGAGCATTGTTTCGATTAGTCTACTAGCTCACGTAAATATAAGCGATAAACGATAATATTGAAACCAAACCATAAAGCAGAAATATCCGCCAAAAAGTATTATAAATGTGCAATATTGTAAAAATATGAGCTGCAATAAATCAATAAATAACAGAATACAACGCTTACATTAAAGTAGTCATTTTGTATTTAATGAGTTATCAGTAGTTCATAATTCAACTCTTTAAGAGCTTCAATCTCATCATAGTACAGAAAAAGAAGAAGAGAAATAAAAAGAAAAGTCCCCACGATAAATATTGACCCCCAAAAATGATTGCTTCATCTGTCATGTGTTGCACAATAAGTCGATATAGTTTCATTGTGACAGGTCTAAGTGTGTTATTGATTCATTGATTGAGTTTATTCTATTCGTATATGTGATAAGATGTCTTTTTGCAGGTGTTTTAGAGTCTGTATAGTCCAGGCAATTACAGTGATTAAAATACAGTTCTGATTATTTTAACAACTATTTCGATTAATTGTTGGGCTATGTCATTTGTAATCTAAGCTACTGTCTAAAAATAGATTCATTATTACATTATACCAGAAGTTATGATGAACACGCCACATTAAGCATGGCGCCCTATTATTCACAGGCTGTTGAAAACAAAATAAGGCTCTGTGTTAAAATGCACAGATGTTATGTCAAGTCAATCTGACAAATCTGCAACATTTTCAACACTCTTATATATAAGAGTGTTGAAAATGTAAGAGGAGGAGTCTTACAAGTGATTTTACTTAAACAGTGAATGCCCACTACATAAGAATGAAGATATTAAAGTGGAGGGATGTTTGGAAAATGACTAGATCACTTTCTGTTTCATTGATTTCATGTTCACCAACCAACACCAGACCAGATTGTTGTTGTGCAAATGCTGTGCCGTCCAAACAAGGGATCAGTGTTTCCCACGGGTTTATATGAGCCTATAGTGGCATTGAATATTTTTACGTAATAAAAAAAAAGCCTGATAAAAGATGTAATAAAGTTATGTCTATATATTCATGATAATACAACAAGAGTAAGAGTAAAACGTATCAGGTATTTTTTTTTAATACCAATTTATTGTGTAGCTTAGACCATGGAGGCAAGAATGAAACTATGGGGGGGATACAGCCTCAGCCAATCAATCAGAAACACTGCAATGAAATATCTGTTGAATAGACCTGTCACTATAATTACTATATCGACTTATGGTTCAATAAATGAAAGCTGGACAATATATTTTGGGGATCAATATTTATCATGTGTACAATTGCTTTATAAAAATAGCGAGAATGTGGGTGTTTTTGTAATAATACTATTGACTATAAAAGGTTGAACAAGTGACTTCTGTGGCTGAATATTGGTTCATTCTGCTTTTTATTTGTTGCTGTATAGGCCACATAATGATACTGTCTATTTAAAAATGGTTTACTGGGGTTATCTTGCAGTATTATTATTTTATCAGAGGTAGATACCATATTATCGCTTTTCATCGTATATCTTTGTAACAATATATCGTACTGCAAAATGTGTTATTGTGACAGACCTAACCTTGAAAACCATAATATTTACCAATGAGAGTGTTACATGAACACATATGGTTTATCTTTTATATGTATTGAGTGGTCTTTTCATTGCCGCATTGGTTTGGTTTGCGCATGGGGAGCTCTTGCAGAGCATAAGCCAGGAGGACAGATCTGTGACGCAATCGCAGCCCTCTGAATATTCACCAAAGACATGTAATTATAGAAGCGCGCAGTGTAGTGGCGTAGTGCATCGTGAGCTGCTGAGAGAGGGAGAGAGAGCCTGGGTGGAGGACCTCAGGAAAACACTCCTGCTCTAAAGGTCTAACTAAATTATGTAACAAATAGAACAGTCTCCAGTGGTCCAATAGAGTATAGTAGAGATGGATGATGATGGCTGATATTTGGACGTTTTAGCACATCGGCTATTGGCCTTACACCTCCAGCATAGTGCGGTATTTTGTTTCGGTCGATCTGCTGTCTAAAAAATACACACAAAGCTTTATATTAACACTTAAACACAAAGAGATAGCTGCGCAAACATGACTACACAGCTCTCTTATAGGCTTGTGGTGAAAAGGAGCTTGAGGGAGAGTTTGTAGTAAATTGAAATTACAGAATTTGGGGAAAATAATCCAAATCGGCCATGAAACAAATCTATATCGGTCAATCCCTAGTTTATAGTCTTTATAGTCTTCTCCCTCCACAACAGCGCTCCCCTGTACCATGAACTAGTCCTATTCAACAAAACTGAGGTTACAAATCAGCACAGAATTATTCAGTGTAGAATAAAATGAATGGTGTGAAAAGTACTTAGTGTTACTGTAAAATTATAGTCTAGGCCTGTCACGATAACACATTTTGAAGTGCGATATATTGCTGAAGTAAATATAGACTATAAACGATAATATTGCAAATAAAACCTGAAGTGAAACACAAACTGCATTAAATAAATAACAGAATGCAACACTTACATATTTAGATCGTGTCTATAATGAGTCATAGAAATGCATAATAATAATCAACAGCTCAAATCTAATCCTAGTACAGAAAATAACCAACATGTTCCCACTAGTACAAAGAAAAAGTCCCCATGATAAATGTTGACTGCTCCAAAAGTACTGCTCCATCTGTCATGTGTAGAATGACAAGTCCATATAGTCACATCACTTATCATTTAACATAAGCAAAATACTACTAACCAAATGTACAGAAGATCAAACATGTCAGTGCGTGTAGTAGTTCTCTTTTGCAGTATAGGTACATGGTAATATGCTGTAAAATAAATCCTACGTGTTTGTGTAGTTTATATTTCAATATATTTTTATTGGTCTGAGTAAGGTCATTTCATTTCCATATCCAGGCATAATAATTATTCTTCATTTAATAATAACAATTAAAAAATCTAGGTTTTTCTTTCACTGTAGGGTTACACCAAAAGCTGTGTATTTAGCCAAGTGATTTCTCATAAAAAGGCAATCATATCATAATGATGTAATTGGATCATCACTAAAAGGTCTGAGGATGGCGTAATCGTTTGTGTTCAAAACGTATTTTTAGCTTCCTACTTTGGTTTCCATGGTACTTTATTTTATCATATGCTTCAAAAGGCTCATAATTGTGAAATGCTGCCTGCTTAGGACTCAGGAAAAGATAACATTATTGTGATACTGAAGGGGATTTGATTATTTTCAGATGAGCACAGTGTTTTTCCAGATGGGTAATGCAGTGGAATAGCAGTAACAGCAAGAACAATATAGCATTTAGAGTTTATTTACTCATAGTTTCTTACAGTGTAGCTTCTCACCTCCTTCTGTTTTGTGTGGATGGTGTTAGACCTCATCAGCGCTGTGAGGCCGTGCTAGTCTCTCCTCACATTAAGCCTTCACCTCCATTAACCCTCTACAAAGGCAGCGAGGAGGCGGGTATAAGGTTGCGATGCTAGCTTAATCTGTTTTTCTTTCCCTCATCCACAGGTGAGCGAAGACTGGAAGTACGTCGCCATGGTGATCGACCGCCTCTTCCTGTGGATCTTCGT
The DNA here is from genome assembly GCA_019594935.1 of Periophthalmus modestus. Lineage (NCBI taxonomy): Eukaryota > Metazoa > Chordata > Actinopteri > Gobiiformes > Gobiidae > Periophthalmus > Periophthalmus modestus. The sequence continues at coordinate 7,764,259 of JAIEZT010000124.1, forward strand.
GTTCGTGTGCGTCTTCGGAACGCTGGGCATGTTCCTCCAACCACTTTTCCAGAACTACACAGCCAAGACCATCACCAGCACGCCAGGTTGATCGTCCCTCCCAAAAAGTCCGACAAGCTAAAGGACAGCTCTTACCCCCTTCTGTCCCTTTGACCCACCGGCCCGGGACAACGTAAGGCTGGTGGCAAAGACAAAGGGGGTCTGGTTGGGATTTTTGTCTTTTTTGGAACTGGGACAAAACTTGGAAACAGTAAATCACGTCCATTATACCTTTATAGTAACGTTTTTGCAAAGTTTTTTCTCGAATGAAGAAAAGAATCGGAAGTCATATTCTTTACCTGCAGTTTTTGTCCAGCTGCTTTAATGGACTATCCTTCCCTTTCAGTTCTTCGCATCCCTCCTCAGGTCGACAGGAGTTAAGGAATCCCTGTTTTATTCCTTATCAAACCTATAATGCCAGCCAACTTGATCTCCCTAACATTGCCTGTATACACACATTGTTTAAATCAAAGTTAAAATCTGCTTTTCAGAAAGGGAAGGGGAGTTCACATCTTCAGATAGATTTAACTTTTTCTTCCACCATCAAATAGTTTACCATAGCATAGCCGCTTACCACACACAGAACTATTACATGCAATGATTTTTTTTTACTGAAAGAAAGGCTCTGAAAAAAAACTTCAAACTGAATGCGATGTTGCTCACATATTTACTAGTGAGGCCAGGTAGCAGGTGACAAAATAAATATATAAAATAATAATATGCATATGCAAGAATGAAGCAGGTTGTGTTATTAGCTGAAAGGATAGAACATGCATGGGTAGCTTCCTCTTTAGACCGTTTTGCACATTTGTAGAGCAGTACAGGAGAGCACAGCTGCGATGAGGTCAGCTTAGAGGCATAATGGCTGACAGACCCTCCTACAGTATGACAGATACAAGAAACTTGGGCAAATACCTGGAAATATCGTCTCTGAGAAATGCCAGTTTGCGATTTAAATATGCATTATGTCACTTTTCTGGCAGAGGGTCCGCTACTTCCTTGTCTGCATGGATGTTTGCCTGAAATGTTTCATAGTATGGCCTTATGTACTATTTTGTTTGTATTCAACTACATGTTTTTATTGCTCAAAAACACCTTGGAAAACATGCATTCTTCCTGTGCGTAGGGTCATTTTCGCAGACTGGACCCGTAACTTGCTGGTCTCCATTGAAATATTTATGTTTAAGGCCGTACTATGGAACATTCTAAGCAAAGGAACAACATCCTCAAAAGAACAAGCAGGTGGTGGACCCTCTATCAGAAAGGTTCCATAGTGCACCTTTAAACGTTTATTGTGTGTCACTTTTTCTGCTGTACGTCACTTACCCTCACTCCTCTGCCTTTGTCATTTATTGTCTTTTTAATTCTGATTTGTTCATTCATGTCTTGCCAAGTGCGGTTTATGTATCAACGTGTGCGTAAGATACGTTTGTGGCCTATGCCCCCATTACGCATGACGCATCTCTCATTACGGATTCGACAGATCCAGGGAACATATGCGTCAGCCTCGTTATAACCTCTCTCGATCACTCTTAGGTCTTCCATGGGCAAATGCATAACATTTTGTCCACCTATTCTCATCATAAACTCAATGGCTGGTTGCTTGGTTTGTACTTTTGTCATGCTTTTCCCATTTTGTCATCTGTTATTGACAACTTGGATGGCAGCGGATGGAGTAAGTCACACTCATAAGGCAATAAAAACAAAACTTGCTGTTCAAAATCACAACTGTGGAACTATGGGAAATGCTGCAAGAGCACAATACTGTACGGACAGCACTGACTGGGTGGAGAATATGCCCGAATTTGAATGGATGTCATGTCTGGAGAAGCCACTTTGATGAATCGCTGTTTAAGTCCCCTGTCACTGTCACTCTGCGTGCGTCTCCCCGTCAGTTAATAGTCACGTGGCCAAGTTCATCTCGGACTAGAAGCTGTCTGGAGAACAGGATTACCCAGGGGATCCCCAATACGTCCTGAAACAGTGTGAAAAGCCTATATAAGAGAGACTATGATACACTGCACATGGACATTAACGGACTACTTTCTCTCTATGACATCTCCACTCGCTGTCCCGCTCCTCTTGCTCCCACGCGCATTAACCCCCACCCCTTTTTTCACCTCAGATCTGCTCCTGTGCACACCGCAATCAGTCAAATAAAGGTTGTAGGTACAGACGAAGCAAACAGTGTGTTGGTGACTATGTTTTTATACTATACTAGGAGTGGTGAAAGATATATTTCCTGTCATTCTAATAGGAACTTCCTTTTGTGTACTTAAGGTATCAGCAACTATTTTTTTTTACAGTAATGGGTTTTTCCAAGGTCAGCGTAACCCCTCACCATTGTTTTCAGCCAGGAGTGCCATAACAGCGTGTAAATCACTTGAGAACGTTCTTATAGTAAACTAATGACTACATTTTATTTTACTTTTCTCAGCATTTTTAAATTAGTTGACAATAGCCTGCATAATAATAGCCAATACAATAGCCTCTACTTCAAAGTAGAGAGGGTCTTGTGCTGCCCTCTAGTGGTTAGTTGGAAGAATTTCAATTCTCTACTGGTGTAAATGAAAACCAACAGACTTGTAATTTGAGTATAGTTCACATTTATTCTTCCAGGGAGTACTGCATTTCAAAGTGTTACAAAAGACACAAAACAACAAGAGAGATATGCACACACGTGACAGTGACAGCACTCTCCAGCTTGTGGCGTGCAGGTGGTAAATACTACATGACGCTGGGGCACAAACCCCCCCACACACACATGCACAGTTACAGCTTGTGTGTGCATGTGTGTGTGTTTGTGTGAGCCACAGAAGGAGTCCTCTGGTTCCCTGCCCTCCTCACCACCCCCTGCTGTCCCCCTGCTCTCCCTCACACCATCCCTCCCTGGAGCTTGTGTTTTGCAGAGTGGTGGACATGTTCCTCTGGGCCTTCTCACTTCTTCTTCTGGTCTTTTTCGTTGTATTCCAAGAAGAAGTCGTTGCAGGCCACAGTGAGCGCTCCAACCAGGATGATGAACTCGGTGAAGTCTACCTCTCCATCGTTGTTGGAGTCCAGGTCTCCCATGACTTTGTCCACTGCCTCTTTGTCCTGGGCATTCTGCTCAGACACATTTCACATTAGTATTAGCTTTACCATGTTATATGCAGGGGTGTCAGAGTGGGGAGTAAAGGGTACTGTTTACCCAAGGTCCAGGGCAGGGAGGTGCTCTTCACAAAGTCTCTAATGGGCATTTTTCACTAGACAACATGTAGTACGGGCCCACAAAGATAATTTGTACCTGGTGCCCAGAATTTTGTGCTACTTTCTTGGTTACATGTGACATGTTATAATGATAGTGTTGATAGTGGGTGCTCCTTACCCCTAGGTAGTTGCCCAGCTCTGTGGTGAGCAGCTCTTTGAGCTCGGCTCGGCTCAGTGTGTATTTGTCTCCTTCGTTTCCAGAGTATTTGTGGAAGGTCTGGATCATGAGCTGCATGGCGCTCTCCAGGGTGGAGGCATTTTCAAGGTTAGGCAGAGACATTCTGAATAAGAAGAGAGAAACATTAGACGACTGACAATGGAACAGGCATTTGCACATCCTACAGATCTTAGAACATGTAACATTCCTGTACTGATCAGCACATGTAAATCTACTGATTGATGTTGGTGCCTGTCCAGTTTGAGCATGATGGAAAACTGTGTGTGACTTTTAGTTATTTTCAGTGTTTCCTCCTGGTCAGAGCCTCAGGTCTGTGCACTGCAATATAATGTAATGCTCATGTGTTTGTTGGCTGCAGAGACAGAAGCTCTGGGAGAGCACATGGTCAGGGGTTGGACATGTGAGCCAGCGTCAGGTGAAACTCAAAGCAATGTGATAGTCCTAAAGTGGAGCTGCTCCACTGAAACAAGCAGAGAAAGCTCTGAGCTCTTGTCCGCCCTTCACCTTTGAACTGTGAGGACTCCTCAACTGTCACTCACATTTAACACTCTCCTTCTTCTGGATGATGTTAACAGAGACAGTAGAAGTGTCAGTCACTGTACATACACCCAGTGGTAATACTTTTAAAAACCTACACTAGTATTTTTTGTAGAATCTGAAAAAGCCACACATTTTACACAAACTCCTCTTACCTGAGAGAAGGGTGAGTGCTGGCCTTGTGGTCAAAAATGCAGAGAGGGAGAGAAAAGGCAACTGATGCTGGTCCAGAGCTGGACATGTCTTAAATACCCCCTTCACTCCTCCCATCCCACCTGAACCGCCTCCTCACACCTGCTGCCCCCCCTCTCCCCCTTCAGTGTGTCCTCATCCACAACTTCTCTGCTTACACACCAGACACCTGCTATCTGTGCTGGGATCCTGCTGTTGTCCTGCAGGGATGACATAATGGTCAAAACGTTATCGCCACTGCAAATACAGAGGGAGCATTAAGTAAATTGGAAAAACCCATAATCTGTCCGAAACTCAACTCTAAATGGTCTGGAGACACTCAGGTGACAGCACAGACAGCACTAAAGACAGAGAGCACTGTCCACACACCGTCACAGGATTACCAGAGTTCATAGTTACCATGAAAACAAATGTTCAAGTAGATCAAGTAGAATCCAGTACTGAGCAGACAATATAGTGTCACTGGTATTTTACTCTAAAATAAACTGGTTAACAAACACAAAATAATGAAAATCCACTCAGATAAACAAAAATCAACCTTCCTGTTTTGTTTTTTTCACTTGGATGTGGGTAAAAGTTGAGTAGCAAAAAGTTGTTTTCATGCAAGAATCATTCGTGAATACATTTCACTAGATAAGGAGATACATAATCACACACAAAAACTTGCATGTGAATGTAATTTTATTGCCTCACCATGATTCATTCTGTTTATTGATGCAGGATATGTGCCATTTGAACTAATGCACTGGTTATTACATTGAAAGAGTTATATTTAAGTGGGATTTCTTGTTTATTATTGAAGGTGTAAGGTGCCATGTCAGGGGATTTTGGAAGAAGAAACCTTTTTGACACGGTAGCTGAATAACGGCAGAGGATAGACACACCACACCTGGCAACCCTGCAAAGGAAATCCCAAACAAAGACATAGTAACGCAGGTCTGTGCACTCCACATGTTTTAATACTTCCTGGATTTTAAAAGGATATTTTTTATTTAATTGAGCAAAAATCAAGGTATTATTCCACTGTAAACCACATGTTCAGCAGTGTTATGTGGCCAAAGCGAGAGGTCAGCTGACAACATAGGCCTACATCAGTGATGCATTAATCAGACAGGGCCCTGCTGCATTCGCGTGACAAGGCAAGGCAAGGCAAGGCAAGTTTATTTGTATAGCACAATTCGTACACAAGGTAATTCAAAGTGCTTTACAGAATAAGAAAAACATTAAAATCACACAAATCAAACATGAATAATCACAAATAATCATCAAAAATTGACATTAAAACATTAAAACAAAGAGTGCAGAATAAAAAATAAACAACAGAACATTCTAAAGAGTCCATAGTTTAATATAAGCTGGAGGGGAGAATTTCATGATAGAATTAGCTTGTTTCTTAAAAGTCCCAAATGCAGATGTTTTTACATGGTATATATTTATATCCCTGTAATTACTGGGCCTAAACTCACACAAAGTTCATATTAAAAAGTGATGACAATATTCAAACACACAGACACAATTATTGTCAGTTCAAAAGACTTTACCACACAAAATTAATGTAACAAATCTGTGAACCCAAATCCTAATAAGAACATTTGTGAACAAAACCTATTTGGGTTATAGTCCAGACGCCATGGTAGCTAATCTATGTGTGAAAGTTTTGTCTTATGCTTCCCACACTACTCTATCATGATGGCTGGGTGGATTGCATTCTTGCCTCAAAGCAAGAATGACCGGGATTCAACTTCTGAGTGGCATGGGGCCTTTCAGCTTTTCATGTTTCTCCCTGTGTCTGGGTAGATCTCCTCTCAATTTTTTTCTCATCAAACCAAAACATGCCCCATGAAATGAATGATGGGTCCTCACGTGTTGTATTGAAGCTGTTCACTGATTTTCCCAGTAAATGGTAAATGGTCACATTTTTATATAATGCTATTCCACCTTCAAGGCACTCAAAGTGCTTTACATTAAGGAACTGCTCACACACACCGTCATACACCAATGTACACTGACACTGACAGCAAGGAGGATTAAGTGTCTTGCCCAACGACCCAACGGCAGCATTCATCTGTGGCAGATGGACTCGCACCACCAACCTGTGGATTAGTGGATCTGACCGCTCAATCAATGATGGTCACACAGAGAGCGGGATTTGAGCCACCAACCTTCAGTGTCACTGAAATATGGGTCAAATGGAGAGGATGATATTCCCTGCCTTGATCTGTAAAGTTTATCTTAAACAATGTGATGATGATGAGTTTTGGCACTGACATCATGGAATCTGTTTCTGACATCAAGAAAAAATATGGTTGGTATAACCTTGTCATACATGTATAGACTATATTCATGAGTATGTCAGTGGATCTCATTGTATGGGCGCACTGCTGAATATGAAGTCAATGTATATGGGGAATGAATATTTTACCCATGTGCTCATTTAAATCCATCTTTCGCCCACAGAACATGAGGTTGGGCATAGTGACAGTGGTGGAGGGGGTAAGGGGAGAAGACAGACAGAAAGCGGTCAACACAGAACAGTGACACATAAAACATATAGTGCATTGAATGGATGTTCTGTGCAGTCATGTGTGAATGGACACAACATGTACATCAGATGAGCCTATGTTATTCTATGTGTGATTAGCTGTGGTGGAGGGAGCGTCCTATGGGAGTGTTTGTGTCTAATGTTGCACAGAGGAGAACACCGCACAAAGGGAAGCGCATACAGTATGTCAGGCTCACATTTCAATAGCTGATGCTGCAGAGTTTGACCAGTCAGGGGTGTCAAAGCTATATTTAGTTCACTATAGGAGGCTGGTCATAATGGAGGACCAGGTTCCATAGCTGCAGAGAATAGAACATAGGCAGGAGTATGTCAAATAAATATACAAATAAAGATGAGACAGAAGAGTTTTCATATAAAGTTTTTATTGTTTTGAAAATACAATGTTCTTTGCATGTTATAAAGACTACACTCAGCTCCGAGTCCTTCAATCATTGACTGCCTTTTATAGTGTGACTTGAGTGGTTATATATCGGTTAGTTTCAGAGCTCCATCAGTGGGGACAAGATACAAAAATGAGATGACTGAGTAATTATCTATATAATGATGATGAGATAAATGGCACATATAGAGAAGATATGTTACTAGATCTTGATAAAGCCCATGATGAAACGAGCTTCCAGTTTAGAGGAATCTATGAAGCTGCTTCAGGGGAACCACACTGCTTCTGGCTCATGGAATTTGCCAAGTAGCCAATCAGATTTAAGTATTCCGAGAAGCTGACTTTTCCGTCGCTGTTTTCGTCTAGTCCTTTCTGCATCTCTTTGATCGCAGAGGAGCTGTCAGCATCCTGAACAAAACACAAAGGGTTAAACATGGCTCTATCGTCATCATTATAGGGATGGGATGAGACACGAGATTGGGTCCATGAGAATGAAACCAGATGCGTCTTTTTTAAAAAAACTATTTCTAATATATAAATTGTGCGATTCAGTTCAAAATGTATTATTATTATTATTTTATTTATTTATTAATGTATTTGGTCATTGTAGCACTGCTTTATAATAGCAGATGTATACGAGATGTAACTCACCAGCTCTCAACCATTTTTGGCCAATCAAAATGTAGACACTTTAAAAAAATCCCACAAGATCATTTTTCTCATCTTGTGGCAATTTTGTCTTGCGAGATCTTGTGGCATCTCGTCCCATCCCTAATTATCCTCATTATAGGACAATACAACTAAATAGAACATTAGAGTACTGCAAGCACACACCTCCATGATGCCTCCCAGCTGCTTGCTCACAAGTTTCTTGAAGGAGCTGGAGTCCAGGTTTTCTTTCCCTTTGGACGACTTTATGAAGGACATGACCAGTGTCTTTATGGCGTCCTCCATTTCTACATAAAGTAAACAAAGAGTGTGAGAAATATGGCCAATACAAACAAATGCTATGCATGAAACTGTGTCAGTATTGCCGTCTGCAAGTCCATCTCATGTACTTAGAGTTAAAATCAGTTTGGTCTTTCTAGAGGTCTAAATCTGAATTGTGAAGCCTCTCATAATCTCTAACTACTTCTCGTCCTTGTTTCTGGAGTACTTCCCAGCTAGCCATGGCCGTGAGCCTAGCGGAAGTAGGCTTTCATTGATGAAGATGGATGAATGACATAACAAAAACATCCTTGTTCAGATCTTGATAAAGTGAATAAAAAGCATGTGATTTGAGATGGAGTGAGATAAGGAGGCGCTCTGAGGACAGTGGACAGTGGAGGGGAGTCTCTATACATGCTTTGGGAGCTGTGATCTGTGACGATGGATATTTGACCCTGAGGAGCAGCAGGAGGCCCCGGGGTCATGTTACAGCAGGCTGCCATATGCTGCACCATACATCACAACAAACAAACATGGACCAAATCTGCCCCAGGAGAAACAACACGGATCAAATAGAACATAAACATGAAGATTTGGTGCAAGCATATTGTGTAATGTGTTTCAGTCACAGACAAAGCAATTCCATAGACGTGCAGTTAGAACAAGAGCAAATGTTTACAATTCACAAAGAAATGCAAACAGATAAACCGTATTATTCATTGAGTAACTTAATACTTCATAATCATATTGAGGATATTTGAAGTCAGAGTAAAACAGTACCACACCATACGGGCCTGAATGCATTGGCTTGCAGCATGATTATGTAATGTGACTCAATTAGTAGAGTAGGTGCCTATGCAAGGGTTTCAGGTGAGAACAGTTGCCACGGGAAGTAAGAATTTCAAAGCATAATGGGCTAAAGTCCTAAAAAAAAGTCCTTCAAATTAGGAATTAATGATGATCTCACTGAATTGAATGAATACATACAGAACATCTATAGTTTGACCTTGTAGATCTGTCTGCCAGTTCACCACAATTTTCTATGATAACATACCTTTATTCTGCGCTCTAACTTCAATCGCATACACATCTCTATTGCGGGAAGTGAAGCATGCAATTCTGGCCCCAAGGTACAATTAGCTTTGATGAGACACCACTATGTTTATACTCATCTTAATATGTGCTTTTTGAAAACCGCTTCCTTATGGCAATGGTATTTTTGCAGCCAAACTTATTGATCACGTATTAGGCGAATGTAACTTGCATCAGTAAAATAATGCAACTTGGTCATGATATTTGAGTGTTGCAATGCTTACTTCTTCACAGAGTTCATTACACTGTGCCGGTGGTAGCGGACAGGGTTGGTTACATGCTTGTTTGCACACACTGACAGCCTCTACCTGACGTTACCTGTGAAGTATTTTCTTCAGGGGAGCAGAATTCCGAGACGACAGCTTTCGGAAAACTCCACATTGAAGGTTCATTGATAACTATCACTCATTAGCCACATAGCAGTGCGGGGTGAGGTGTCTTCCACACACGTGCTGCCACATTTCCAGTGTGTATTGGAAACTGCAGCTAATGATGGTAATGGGTGCTCGAGCTCATGTTATTGGGGTAACTGTACACCACTGTAAATGTCCCATCTGATGCCACGCCTTCAACATGGCCGAAAAACAAAGGCCAAAATAGACAGACAGAGACGAGCTGATAGCCAAAGCAGGACAACACCAATTAGGGCTCCGCTGCATTAACCTAATTACAGGGCGAAAGAGCAGGACACGCTACTGGCCAGGCACCCAGAAAGGGTCAGATTGGATTTCATGGCACCACACACACACTTTAAAGCGATCATCTGTCATCATATGCTGGCTCTTCATCTTTATTTAATAAGTTGCTATAATTGTCTTGACACCTACCCAGGCCAGCTCCGCATGCACAACACAAGCAAAGCCCCGTGTCCCCATTCAGTGTGTATGTGGAGCTGAGGGACACTCTGTCAGAGTTCTTGACAGACCACCATCCATTAGTGTCCTCCAGCCCGCGTAATGAGATGAACATGAGAGCAACTAGGCTCCGGTCTACACGAGAGGTGACAGTAGCTGCAGTAAAAAAAAAAAAAAAGGCTCTCCAAAGAGTTCATCGTGGTGGTGGTTTTAACATTGAACATTAAATGGTGAATCCACTTTTTGCCTTACTATATTATGTACATACCATTACTTTGTACTAATGGTGAACTTGGATAACTAAAGGTGCGCTTAGTAACTTTTCTGGTGGGGAGACCAAATTGCCTCCATGGTGATGTTATTGCTTTGCCTGGAATGTTTCACAGTATGGCATTAACGTTATCTATCTCTGTGAAGACAAGCAAGTGACACCTCCAGCCCACTCACTGTAAGAATGCATGTTATTCAAGGTATTTTAGACCAATAGAAACATGCAGCTGTGATGAAATAAATTAAAGTTAATGCCATGTTGTGAAATATTCCATGGGAAGCAATAACACCTCTATGGAGATTAAAAGGTAGTGCAGCTTTAACAGATTTGACTCATGGCAGATGCAAATAAACTACTTTTCATTCTGATTTCATTGATTTAGGCATAAAGTGGTCTTCGAGATTACTTTTTATCATCATGATTTTCTTAATACATCTGTTGCATATGTAGTCTGGTCACAGTAACACATTTTGAATCATTTTCTTTGTATTGCTACAGAAAAATATTGCGATAAACGATAATATTGAAACGACTTTATACCACTGACAAAAAGCAGGATAATCCCAGGTAATCAATTTTAAACATACGGTATTATTAAAAGACTTGAGCTGCAACAAATGCATGGTAGAATGCAGCAATAACTAGCCATAAAAATGATCTATTCAACCCTCTACAGCTCAAGTCTTATCGTGTTACATAAAAATGGCTAAAATCTCCCTATTATTGCAAAGAAACTGTACACTACAAATATTGAGCCCCAAAATATATTGTTCCGGCTCTCATATACTGAACGATAAGTCGATATATAATTATCAAGCACATGAAGATTGTTACTGAGACCTTCATAACAGTAGTTCACAGTCTTGCAAGGCTTATATTTAATATCAAGAGGCCTCAGTGTGTGTAGAGGGCAAAGCTCTGCAGGCTGCATCTTCCTCTATAATCTCGTTTACCAGTGATACCAATGTATGCAATCATTTAGTATACAACGTGGCTGTATAAAAACACATTTCCTGGTTTTCTCTTGTAATAGTTCAGTAAACATATCTCTGTCTGTCTCTGAACAAATGGGACTTGTCTGGGCCTTATAATTACCAGTTCAGTGACTCAGGGCAAGCTTGTGCACACTGGTATAAAGCTCATTTAGTCCAGGTTCTGCTCTGTCTTCACTGACTCTTAGAAAATCACCATAATGTAGTTTCCTCTTTAACATCTGTCTCCAGGAATAAAGCTAAAACGCTTTATTCCACCCAGTGATGTCATTAGGCGGTATTCCAGGAAGTGCCCAAATCACCAATATCCAGAAATGGATCTATAATGACTTGAATGAATTATCTTATTACTCTTCCATGCACCCAGCTTACCAACTTAAATGCCAGCAGCTATTGTTATCAACCTTATTTAACCTACTTCAGTCCTCAGAGCACTAACTGAGAGCAAGTTTGTGCACCCTCTGCTGGCAACTCTAATGTTTAGTATGTATAGAATCAGTGCTGAAATATTGCAGACTGATTATGCTAAGCTTCTAATGACAATGCTAAGCTCTCTCAAAAATACCCAATAGTGCCTTTAAAGTACCTGTAAAAGCTTTTGCCAATAGTTTTGTGTAACAGACCGTAACAAAACCAGGACTATGCCCCGGTTGGCATCTATTTCAACACATCATGAGGACTGCACAAACACACTCACTTGTGCGCATGTTTGTAAAGAATGTTAGTTAACAAAGAGGCTCTTCAGACCATGTTTTTGGTGAGTTTGTGGCATTTATCACTGGCAGCACATGACCTTACATCATGATTGTGTGCTATTGTCATATTCACATCGGAATCCGCAGTGAGCCATAGAAAAAAGCTTTATTATATATGTCATTGTAAAAACAAGTTGTGTAACCAATGCTATCTTCATTCATTTAACTCGTCCATCATGATTCAAGCTCTAGTAAATTAAAAAATGACCATAGCCTGTGGTCTGGACTGAGAAAAGGCGCAGGCTCCACGGGTCAAAGGTGAGCACATTCACCTCCAGGGCGCGTGCATCACACAGTTATGCAAAAGGATCACTCCAGCTGGTCATAAGCTGTTGAGGGGATTGTGTGTTTGCACCGACTTGGTCTGAGGCCATGAGACATGTACAAACGAGTACAGGTAAATCAGGCTGGGCCACCCCACCTTAGGACAACAGGCGCGTGACGCTGTTCTATGGGGGGTGCCCTCTCTGCCCTGCTACAGTAGAATTTCTTATCCAGGCCGGCTCAGATGATAGCGGCCGTGCCAGGGCTCCACCCTGCCTGTGTTGTTTGTACGAGGCGTGACTGACTCACTTCCTCCGTGGACATGTTACCTGTCATCGGCCTGGTCACTGGCTCTCCCCCTCACTCACTCAGGCCCTTTTCTCTGTTCCGCCACAGCCTTATCATGACACAGCGTGAATAATTCAGCCTGATAAGAGCTGACCAACTGCTTTGAGTTCGCCTCGCGATAACGGGCCGTGGTTCTGCCAAACCCGGTGCGCACAGAGAGATAAAGAGACGCAGGGGCTCGCCCGCCCGCGCCATGGCCCACATTCACGTTTAGCCCAAACTAATCCTGACAGTTTGTAGGGGGACCTGGGACCACTCCAACACATAGAGGATGAATAAGTAAACGTGGTGCGGGTCTCGGTTTTCTGTGGAAGTGTAAAGGACTCGGGGTTACATTACCAACAAGGAAAACCTGATCCCCATGACCACCAATACGCACACTCCCCGAGCATACAACATTCATGACAGCCTTGGAATAGGATGGTTTTCTAGTCAGCCCCAAAAAGGAACAACAAAGTGAGAATTAGCAAAGCGTAAAACTTACTGTGTGAATCTAGGCTTCTTCTTCAGCTGCTTCTGTCCAGGATCCTCCTCCCTCAGTCCTCCTCTAGATTAACCAGCAACACATATCTTTTCCGTGATTTAACTACTCACTCAAGCCAACTTTTTTTCATTGTCATAGGGCGTGTGCCTAGAGAGGAGGAATGCGCACAGAGGCGCAGCTTGAGCAACTGCGCTTCACACAAACCATTGGTTACAAACATTTAGCTTTGTGTAAACTTTACCAAATAAAATAGCACAACAATTGACCTATAACAATATGACATACTTTGGAAGAGATCAATTTGATAGTTGATTACTTTTTGCATGGCATGTCCCAGTCAACGTGTATAAACTTGTGTTCACATCTCTTTACAATGATGCAGTGAAGACACACCCTAAAACTTTACTCACTAGTGTAAAGAATCCAAAGATAAGAAGAAATTACCAAAGTTTAACAAAGAAATGGCAGATTTTAACATTTTATTTTATTTTCTTGTAGTTTGGGCAGAAACTATGTGGAGAAGAGTGCGCAGGAGCAGTGTCTGTGCGCGCGGGGAGACGTGCCAAGCTGCAAAAAACTTTCCAAGAAAACAAGGAGAAAAGGCTGCTGCTGTTACAGACTTGTGAGCACAGGCATGTGGGGCTGTGAGTGTACTTAAACAACAGACGGACTGGTTTCAATATTGCTGAAATAGTTGAACAAAATCCAGTGACAGTGCGCGTAATCGTCGAGGCTGGGAAAAAGGAGAGAGTGCCTGACACAGACATTTGGAAATATTCCCATTTTGTCATAAGTGCAAACGAAACTCTCAATAGTTAGACAGGTAAATGCTATTGGTTGGCTGTGGCATGCTTGTGGGCGAGCTGTCCAATCAGCTGCCAGAACTCCAAGAAGTTCAGTTGTCCATCGTTGTTCTCATCCAGTGATTTCATAAGTTGGTCAATGGCAGATGACTCAGTGCTCTGCGGCGTACAAAAAAAAAAAAACGTGTATTTTAAAACATGAATAAAAATATAATTAATTACAGACTACTAACTTGGTTCAATGGAGGACACAGGGGGCGTAGGAAAGGGAGAGAATCATGCACATTCAGCCCTATGGTGGTTTGGCACAGCGTAGTGAGCTCTGTTACCCTCTGGCGGACACTTTGAGGAAAGCAAGACTGGAAATTTCCACAACTTTTTTTTCCCTCAGGTTCACGAGGATAATTAAACTAAGCAAATTGTACCAGTAAACACCTCTTTCTGTTGCTCAGTGGAGGCTGAAATATTCAGCTAACTTTGCTTGGATATTCTTGTGAACCATAAGAGAGTGCTTAGACAAAAAGAACTAATCTGCCCACATTAAGACAAAGTAAACACAGTCTTGGCTGGTATGACTAACACTTAATTACAGCAGACAATGTGGTGACCAGATGATCCAGAGTGGTTAAGTGGGACTATTTCCATGCAACAATTCAGACTTTTTCTCTTTTTATTATCTGGAGTTTGGATATATTTAACCATTGTTATTGAATTTTAAATGTATGCTTGACCACATTGCTTTATTAATAAGTATGTGTTTCATAAACTGAAAGATTAAATTGTTAAAAACTGTTTAGAACTGGGTTATGAGATTTAAAGATGCACCATGTCATTTTGCTGGAGGTTTGCTTGTTGCCATTGGTTTGTTATGGCTTTGCCTGGAATGTTACACAGTAGCACACACAGCATTGAACATGTCTATCTCCATGGTGACACCACCAGACCAAGTTACAGGTCTGATCTGTGGAGAGGCGACCTCGCTCACAATTTGAATGTACAGTATGTTGAGCAATAAACAGAAGATTGCCAAACTGTGTAACATTGAAGTAATAACACGAAGACAGCAGCATTTGGAATTACATAGTGCACCTTTAAAGAAGTCATTAACGCATATAAACCATAGTCATTTACTCACCTCCACTAACTTAGGAAGTTCAGCAGTGACCAGTTTGTGGAACTCGTCTCTGCTAAGAGTACTGGATGAGCCCTCATTGCCTGCATACTGTTTGAACTTGGACACCAGTTCTCCAATGGCAGCCTCCATCTTTGTCTGACTGGCACCAAATTAGAAGTGAAGGTACAATGTGTTTTGAGAACAGACTCTGTGGTCCTTTTGTAGTCCGTCTTGAAGCAATGATTGACTTATTTCTAACAATATAAGCATAGTCTTTCCTGCAGGCTATTGTGGCCGGTAATACAATAACCCATGTTTCCACCACATTTTCCATGATGAGATTCCACACTATTTTAACAAGCTTTTCATCGGCCGTAGTTAATAGTTACTGTGTCTGACCTCTGGAAATGTCACGCTTGGAGGTTAATTCAATTAGTCTGAATGCCCACAACATTTTAATAATAATGACAGTTGCAAAGTCTTATCTTATTCATGCCACACGGTCAAACCCACAGGGCACATCTGACAGTTTTATGTCCTCTCTTAACCTTAGCCCAGCTCAGACTGAATTCATTTAATTACTTAAATGTGTACATTTTGGTCCATTACAGGCCAAACATGTAATTGCTCTAAATGGAGAGTAAAGCAGTGGATCAAACCTTTGTCTAGTAACTTAGGATTGGACATTCTTACCCATTTAATTTTATTTGAGCACTTTGGTTGCTCAGTATACAGTAAAGGAAAGCTGAAGGACTTCAAAGACATCTGGTTACACTTTTTTGAGTCATTGTAAGAAAAAAAAGTACAAAAATAGTTTGGGGTTATTCCATTTTGTCTCCAGCTTTAAAATACAGACTCAAAGAGCTTCTGTAATCTTTGTGTAATACTGTGACTTCATTGTTTCTATGTGAATTTGCCTGCAGCAATAAGGTTGAACCAGTTCTGATTGGCTCAGCTCCAGTTTTCTTATTCATTTCTAATTCAATTCCAGTTAGTCGTATACGGCTATAAAGACAAAGGTTATAGTAATATGAACTGTTTGGCTTTACAAGTGCATTTCTCTTCACCTGTACCTCTCCTTTGACGATTATGTCCAAACCATTACTAGTCGAAATAGAAAAAAATCAAAGGCGACAAAGTTCTTCTCTTCTCATTTATTAACACCATTGTTCAAAAGTCTAACAAATACATTTTTATGCTGCCGTATGTGTATGGTTCCTCACATATGTCATTTCAACAGTAAACCCAAAACAAAAACAGTGAACTATCCCACAAGACTTCATTTGAAATCATTAAAGACATTCTAGTGCACAGTGTACAGGTTTTTTAAGTGCACAGAAGTACCTGAAAACCTGTACACACTCAACACGTTGTTATTATTATGTGCTCTTTTTTAGGTAGACCTGTTTAAACGTGCCATAAAATCTAAAAATAAGTTAAATAGAACAAGTTAGCACAGTCACGGTCTTAAGCCATATTTACAAAACAAAAAAATATATATATTAATATGACTATAATAACTAATAATTAAAAAGGTACACTATGTAACATTTATGTTGGAGTGTCCGCTACCTGCTTGTCTGTTTGGTTTGCCCGGAATGTTCCACAGTATGGCATTAACCTGACACCAACAGGCCAAGTTACAGGTCAAATCTGGAGAAAAGCCTCATTTGAGTAAATAAAACACCTGCGACTGAACAAATGTGAGATAGATCATTTAATGCCATGCAGTGGGAGATTCTAGGCAAAGCAGGGCGTGTTCGCTCCATTAGAAAAGTTACACAATGCACCTTTACATGGAAAGTGGTTGCAGATTTATACAACATAAGTCATTACAGCTAGGCATTTGCATTCCCTTAACAGCAGTTGTACAGTGTGAGAGAACTGAGAATTAACTCAGAGGAAAAAGAACCAAGTAGAACAGGTACAGAAAAATAAAAACAGGAAATATCTACTTTACAGATGTGTGGGCCAAAATAAATACCCAGGTGTGGGAAGAACTTTTTCTGTTGTTAGGGTTATTTTTTGTATTCAGGCTGCAGCAGTAATCACAACTGAAACTTGAATCAATTATTTAAGTACAATAATGTCAAAAGATCATCTACGTATGAAACCTGCGAACCCTGTAGTTTAGACCTCTACAAACATGTTCTGAAATACATGGGATTCTTGTTTAGCACATCATATTTCCGGCTTTTTTCAAATGTGAATGCCAAGATGTGTTTAAAGTATACACTGTGAACTAAATATTGATTTTAAAACACAAAGTACCATAATTGTCAGAAGAATTGTAAGCCGATGTGGTCCATGGTTTGTTGAGTCTTACTAGGTTGGTATGCAGTAAACTTTGCACACAGAAAAACAGAATTGACACGACACTGGTGCAGCAGGAAGAGGTAAAATAAAGAGGTCATCCTGTTAACGTGTTTGTGGTATTCATGGTCCATTATTAAGTGTTCCCTTTTGAATCACCTCTCCTCTGTCAGGCCCGGCTCTGCTTCCTGCACCAGACTGCTCACTTCCTTCAATGCAAAAATGATTATCTACCAGGAGATAAAATGACTTGAGTTAAATATTTCAGTTTTTGTCGTTTGGACAAGCACAGATTTATTTACTTGATGGACCTAAATCTTGATTTCAATAATTTTTTTCTTATTAAGTTAACTTAATTTCCAATGTGTAAAGAAAATGACGAATAATTTACTTTATTGATGAGTTAATTTCTCATTTCAAGTTAATTGTTCTTGAAACGTCAGGATTGTTTCTAGTTTTTTTTAGTTCAAAAACATAAAAAGGTGCATAATGTAACTTTTCTGGTGAAGGGCCCACCACTTGCTTGTTTCCATAGAGATGTTACTGAAATTCATTAACATGTATTTAATTACAAATCATTTTATAGCTAAGAAATCCCTTAAAAACCTACATTGAGCTGTGAGCCGTCATCTGTGTCTTAATGAAGCATAGTGGCGTTACCTGCTTGAACCCCCATCAGAAAAGTTACATAGTGCACCTTTATATCAACTTATAATAATGATATTCAGAAGTTAAGTCATTTTTACTCTTAATAGATACTCATTTTCTGCAGTGACCTCTTCAGCCACGTCCTCTCCCACTTTCCTTCCCAAAGTCCGCCTTGACTCCCTCCTTCTTGCCCGGCAGCATAAACTTCTGCATCACCTCCATTTCAAATCCCTCCATCTCATCCTCTATGGCACTATCCTCCTCTTCACTGCCGTCTTCTCCCTCGACTAAATCTTCCAAAATATCCCCAACATCCTCCACGTAATCATGAAAATTCATCTGATCATGCGGAAAGACGTCATTTTGAAACACTTCCGTGGCTAACTTTTGCAGCTCAGCGATGTGCGAGGGCTCCACTCCCACCTTTTCTGCTTTTGACAAGTAATTCTTTAGGATCGATTCAAAGTCCGAGAGAGGAACTGGTTGCGTCCCTTCGGCTCGTGCGCAGCTCTCTGGGGAATCGCAGGTGTGTTGAGGTTTTGAACTGTGTTGGAGGCGCTCTCTTTGACGGGACCAGTATTCCGGTTGTCCCACTTTGGGTTTGGGCTGTGAGTGAGCAGGCTTCTTATCATTCCATGTATGATCCTTATGCTCACCACTTTCATGTTTATTATATTTCTCAAAATGACCTTCCTCCCATTCTTTTTGATGCTTTTTTTCTTTATACCCTACACTTTTCTTCTCCTCATCTTTGTTCTTCCACTGTTTCTTGTATTCCTTTTCAGACTTTTTCTGTTCTTTGCCTTTTTCTTTCCTCTCTTCGTCGTCTTTTCTATTTCGACTTTCGTTTTCATCCCTCCCTTTCCAGTGCTTTTTCTCGTACTTATGTTTCTTTTCTTCGTTATGGTCATCTCTTCCCTTTTTCCAATGCTTGTCACCCGGTCCTTTGTGCGTTTCCTGGTTGTACTTGCTTTCTTTACTTCCCTCTTTACTCCTCCCTTCTTTAATTTTATCATGTTTGTGCTTTTTATCACCGTCATTAGTCCACTCTTTCTTTTCTTTCTTTTCCTTCCAGGGCTTCCCTTCATCCCCTCTGTTTGACTTGTCTTTCTTCCAATCTTTCACCTCATCTTTTTGCTTTGAGTGCTTATCCTCTTTATATCTCTTTTCAAATCTACCACCTTCAGATTTATCTTTTTTCCACTCTTTTTCTTTGTCCTCTGTCTTTCCTCCATCTTTGCGTTGCTTTTTCTCTTTTTTCCATTCAGATTTCTCTCCATCTTTCCACTCCTTTGCAACACCTTTGTCGTACTTGTCCTTCTTGTGCGCCTTAAGGTCTGCTGGCCTGTGACTGTTGTTCTCAGTTTGTCCACTACGGGGAGCTGTAGCCGCTGCTGAAAGAGAAAGTTCACTCAGTAGACAGCTCTGTACAGTAGTTGCTATGTAAAAGGTTGAGTAAAAACTTAAAAAAGGTCATTAAGTTACATATCATGTTTTCTCTCATGTGAAAATGTTTAATATTTGACTAATATTTGACTAAAACATGCACCAATCATCATGGCGAGAAAACATCATATGCAATGTTAAAGGGAAACTGTTACTTTTCTGGGTCTCAAACCTTCTATTCTCCATGGAAATGATCAGGTGACACCACAAAATCGAATATTTTTTTGACAATAATGTATACACCATACTGTGGAACATTCCAGGTAAGCAGGTGTTAGACCCTCCACCAGAAAAGTTACACAGTGCACCTTTTAACCAAGCCAATGCTGTTAATGAAATGGTTACTACACTACCACCTACAGTATCTCATTCTCTACAGTCTAGTGCAGTGGTTCTCAAACTTTTCTCACTAAGTGCAAACCAAGTTAATATGTGGATTTGGAGTGCAACCTCTGAATCTGGACAATATCAGGCTTTAATTAGGACTAAACATGGTCTTATATTATGTTAGACAGCCATGGACAGTGAAAATATTTCTAAATTGCTGGGTTTCAGACGGCATCAACAGTCTATAGGCCAATAATACTTAATAGAGATGGGGGGCAGCTAAAATGAATATTGTTAAAATGCAGATTTATGTTGTAATATAAAGAGTTCTTGGGTCTACTCACTAATTAGATTCAACATTTGTCAATTTACCTTTTGGACATTTCATGGCAAAGTACAATGTAAACACTGGCGAGTGTTTACATTGTCTCTTGCCCCACCATCAGAGAGTATGACATCAAATCTGAAAACCACCAATAGAAACTATGCATACCACCAGAGGAAGCCCACGTGCCGCAGTTTGAGAAACACTGGTTTAGTCCATAACAACTGCCTACCTCTCGTACCTGCATAGAGCTGTATGTGTGTCAAAGTGGACCTCAGAGTCTGTACTTCTTTCTGTATCATTGACAGAGACTCCAGTTGTGTCCTCATCTCCTCCAGTTCTTTCTGAAGTTCAGGGTCACTCTCCACGTCTCTCTTTAACCTACTGTTTTCCTGCTGCACCTCCTCCTGTCGAAGTCGCTCAGTGCTGCCCTCTTCTGGTTGTGTCTTTGCCAATTTTAGCTCCTCATTCTGAGACTTTAAAGAAATACAGCCACAGATATTTGTTACTGGAAAGTCCCTCAGTATGTAGCCTATGTATTTTCTGTATGTAGTAGCATTAAAGTACTATACAATACATATGATTTTAATTTACATATGCATTGTATAGTAAAAGTTGTTAAATAAGAACAAAGTTGAGACTGAAATATTAGCTATTCATTTTATATTTACATTTTCTCAGAAGATAGTGACAGGGCCCCTTTTTTCAGGCACATTGTTACAAAGAATCATGGGAAATCAACTGCCTGACACTATCCCAGACAGTTGTTTATGTGCGATGTTGCAATATCACAGTGGCCCTTTATGAGCTATAATGTACCTGAAGTACCTGAAGTTGTTCTTGTAACATTTCTATCTGCTCATTCCCTTTAGTTAATTTGTCTAAGAGTTCAGCTTCTCCTCCAGGTCGAGAAATGTCCGGGTTAAGCCACTCCTGTCACACGAGAAGTCATTTATTACAACGTTTATTTAGATAATCTTGACATGTCAATATGGTGCTATACTAACAGTAGAGCAAACAACAGTCTGACTGACCTGTTTTCCAGATGACTCAGATTCCTTCAGCTCTACAGGAGGATAGTCGCTTTCTGCAGAGGAGGGACATAAAGCTTAAGTTCTTCTGTTTAACAGAAATGATGGAGCCAAAAGCACATATATTCAGATATCTGAATTACATGGCAATGAAGCCATTACAGAAAACAAGGCAATTTTAAATTATATCCACACCTCTATGAAAAGCATGTATCCTCTCAGCATCAAGTAGTTTCACATAGGGGTGGGCGATATAGCAATGGTCACTGGCATTGGTTGAATTCAGCTATCACTCGGCTCCTTACAGAGGCTGACCAGAAGAAGAAATCGGTGGGGACAAGTGTTTTTAATCAATGTTTGTATTGATATGATGAAAAAAGCAGATCATCACTGGGATGATATCAAACTGGATTTTCATCACCATATCGCCCAGCCCTAGTTTCTCATTACAGCTGAATTGCATCACTAATCACACTAATATAAGGTGTTGCTTTGAATAGTTTGGCATTAGACGGTACATGGTTTTCTATTCATCAGTCAGCAGTCATCAAGCAAGCAAAACCTTGAGCAAGATCATGTTTTTACATGCAAACCGCAAAAAAGTGGTGAAAAACAGGGTGCAACCACTGTCATGTGCAAGACGAGCTCTACAAATAGAAAGCCTACCCTCATCCAGGTCCATGAGCACACCTGCAGGCACAGCACACCTCAGTCTCAGACACTGACACTGACTCCAAATTGTAGTAAAGTAATGTACAATAGAAAAATTTGCCCTAGCTCATGTCAACACAGGGCTGGGCAATTAATCAAATTTAAATAGGATAAACGTTTATTTGTATCACAATGGGGAAATTACAATGTTGCAAAGTTCAAGAAATCAAGGTGTGATGAGCTTTCCCCCCTTCCCCTGTCTACAACAGCCAATCCTCTGTCGGTAAAAGCATGTCGTCATGTGCTCTGGAGCAGAGGTCGGACTTTGGAGGTCTCCTTTGTGTTCATGAAATCAACATTGAAAGAATCACTGAAACATTTAAATTTTCTATTTGAAAATAAATAATGAAATTGAATCAAATTAAATTACGTATCGCCCAACCCTATATTAACATAATTTAAAACAAGCACATTGTTTACCTGATATGAAAATAGTGCCGAGGCCCAGCAGAATAACAGCTCCCAGAATGCACTTGTTCAGGGTGATGCCCGAGTCCTCGTCTCTCTGGGGCAGCTGAAAGTCTTCCTCTGCTTCCTCTTCCTCGTCACGCTGGCCGATCTTTTCCAAAGCCTCTAACCTCCTCCTCCTCAGCTCCGGCTCTGTCTCTGGGGCAGCTGTTTGGTCAGTGGGATCTAAAGTGGTACAACAGATGAATATACATTTATCTGGTGGTACACACTGCACACACTTCTTCTGGTGGTATGAAGGCTCTTCAGTAGTTTTCATCTCTGTTCATATTAATAACACATTCATTTAAAAAGGCTGAACTATGTAACCATGTAACCATCAGGCCAAGGTCAGGTCAGATCTGTGGAGAGGCGATCCTGCTTACACTAAGGCTGGCCACTTTTCTTGGCAAGTTTGGGGAGAAAAAACACCTGTAATAAAATAATTGCAAGATTTTAAGTTTAAAATTCCAAGCAAGCACAAGCAGTTGGTGGAAAGAGTTGGTAGAAAAGTTACATAGTGCAACTTTAAGATACCATCCAGATTTAGTCCTGGTCTAGTACTTGTGGTACTTTAAAATATCTAATATGGAGTGAATTGGTATGAAAAGACTGACAGCCATGGATATATGGATCTATATACTTTTATCTTCATTTAAGGCAGAAAAAATATTATAAAACAGAATTTAAAAAAACTTACCAATTCATTGCTAATTGCACAATACCTATTATTATATTATATATATTTATATTTTGATATTTATAATAGACAAACCTCCTGTTGGAGGCAGCACTGTTCTATTCACCCTGCTGTGCAGTTTTAATTAGTCTGCAGTCTCCACAATGACATTTCCCATTTCCACCAGCAGCGTGAAAAGACAATTATGATGCTTGGATTATGTAGAGAAAGCACAATTTATTTTCCTTTTTAGAGCCAGACTGAAACACACTTCAAGTGAAGTTTCTGAAGTTATTCAGAATAAGGAACAACATTTAACGAAGCCATGACAAACATCTGCAAAACAAAACACCACAACATCTAAAACTAGCTTAGTCTTATGGTCACAGTCTGGTCCAACCTCCTCACACAGATTATAGATACATTCATTACTAAGAGGTCTGTCTGGTGAACTTGTATTGAACAAAGAAGAATGCTATTTAAAGAAAGCTAAACCAAAGACATATTCTTTAGTAGTTAAAGTGTGGAAAAGCTTAAAAATATAATATTATGTTATTATAAAATATATGAATGTTCTATCACATAGAGCAGTTTTGTTGTTGTGTGAATAACTTCACACTTAAATACGGCCTCGTTTTCGTCAGTCTACCCCAGGTAAAGTGAGGCTGCAAGTCTGTGCTATTGGCCCCTACAACCAGCACATACTCACCACATTTATACTAGGCAAGGTTGGGGGAGTGTCTTGACTAAGGACACAGTATGCACTGCTGCCACACTGTGGACCCTGGTATCCCCAGCAGTCTCCCACCCAAGTACTAACCAGACCCAACCTGCTTAACTTTGGAGACGATATTAGGCATAATCAAGCCAAGCGGTATCCACCTTATTCTCCAAGTTGCCATCATTAAGGTTATATTATTTTGCATGGGGCTGCCGATCTTGATGGAAATAAGTTTTATACAGACTATAGCAGCAAACCTCTGCATTGAAATGAATGGGATTTTCCCTTAACCGGAAGTGTCACCAAAATGAAAGTGCAGTTTTGTAGCATTCAGATCACAGGTGGGGAGGGCAGAATAAGGTCAACAGCTGGTATATATTCACATCCAGTTACAACTTGAAAGCTCTGAGTATGTCTAACCTTGTGGTGTTTCTAAGGGACTCCACTTCTGTGACTCCTCTTTTGACTCCTTTGACTCCTCCTCTGGCTCCTTCTGCTCCCTGGCCTCGTCTTCCTCCTCCTGCCCTGAGTCCAGATACCCCAGAGTCTCTGCGCTCAGAGGGGGAGCGGGGGTCTCGTCTGAGGAGGGGCTGAGGTGGGAGTAGGAGTCAGAGAAGGACTCTGGCTCTGTGCTGGACTGTCCCAAGTCCACTGGAGCGCCCTCTGTCTGTGGCTCTGGGACAGGGCTGCTCTCTGATGGAGCAGAGGAGGGGAGGGCACTGGCATCGCTGTCTTCATTTGGTTTAGCTACATGTTCTTCTGCTGTCTAAAATGACAAGTTGATAAAATAAGAGTAAAACTGATTAAAAATAGCACACAAATATCATGTGTCAATGTTAAAGGCACACTACATAACTTTTTAGATGGGGGTATGTCACCGGCTTGATTCCATGGATATGTTAATTACTTGAATCGAATGTTCCACAGTATGGCAATAAACATCTTGCTTTCTTTCAATTATAGGTGTTTTATATCTAAATAATACTGTGGGTAAGGCAGCCTCTTCACAGATACGACTTGTAATTAGGCCTGAAGGTGTTCCCTCCTTGTTTCCATGAAAATAAATAAGTTCAATGCCATATTGTGGAACTTTTTAGGTGGCAGACCATCAACCAAAGAAGTTACATAGTGCAAATTTAAAACGTTAATGTCATAAACAGTAAAAATGACCTGGTCTGGGTGATCCTCTTCAGATAAACCATGTGCACCATCTGATGTCTCTGCACCCAAACCTGTTAATTTAAATAGCATATATATCCACACTGTTTAAATTATTACTTATTTAATTAAAGAGAAAAACTAAACTGGTACAGACCCTGAGTGGGTGCACTGGGTTCATCCTGGCGCTCTGTTCCATCAGTGAGAGGCCTCAGGGTTTCAGCTGCAGCAGTCTCCTGACACAAAACAGTACGAGGGGGTAACATAAGCACCATAACTGTTAAAGAGGACATGTTGTGCTTTTGTGTATAATATTTAGCATTAAACTAGACCAGATGCATGTCAAAGTTTTACACTTGGTTCACTGTAAACCTCAATATCAAGATCTAAAACAGCTTACTAGAAACCAATGACTTCCTGTTCAAAGCTGAAGAAATGAGAGGTCCACCTCATAGTGACATTTCGCTGTTGCTTTACATGTTTATATTGTTGAAAAATTATGGCATGACATTTTTTAACCAGAGTCTGAATTTTCAAAATAATCACATTCGAGCAATAGCGCCCTGAATGCTGGACAATATAGGATTACTCAAACATAAATGAATGAAATATAACTCTGAGTAGGCTTATGATGAGGGAGCACCACTATAACATGGTTAAAAGCTCATAAAATTTAATTGTACATAATAGTAATCTGACCAGAGCTGAGAAAGCGGTTTGGAAGAGCAGCGAAATGTCTTCACTCCTACAACTTTTTGTCCGGTTGACAGATTTTATATTTTTCTTTTATTATGGATCACACGTGGACGACTGAGGGATTACACAGACATTGTACATAATGAATCCTCTCTATTGTAAATGATATTCTATTAAAAAGTTAAAGACTATTGATTATCCACTGTATTTCTATTCTATTCTCATTCAAATGCTTATGAAGTCAGAAATGTGTTACCTCAGGAGTGACAATTGTCCAACTGTTGTTTGAGCTACCAGACATGGCCCCCTACAGGCTTTGTGCCCTCTGTAACAAACCAGAGAGAACCAGCAGTGAACAAGAGCTCGACTAAAGGTAAGGTCATATACTGTACACACACCACATACGTCATCACTACACACAGCGAGTTACACATCAGCCCCCAAACGGGATAGTACGTGGTTTGAACCTTGATCAAATACATCAAAGCTTCTATACTTTTGTCTATGCTAATTACAGCAAATGGACTGGTTGCAATGGGAAGGGCATCTGGCATAAATTACTCCTAAATTACATGTGGCTGGTTGACAGCGATAAACAGCCCATTAAAGTACATTAGAATTCCAACTGGAGCCGTGAATATTCTTGACACCATAGAATCCTGTGCAGAAGAATGATGCATGAGCAGCTGTTGCCGAGGTAATTTCCATCAGGTCACATGATCAGCATTTGAATAGTGCCTCTCCCATTCAGCCTCACCCGTGGTGCCAATAAAGGAGCTACTGTAACGTGCTCTAAAACATGTCAGGGTAGGGCTGTGTGCAGGAAGTGTAATTCACTGGAAACATTGAGGTCTTCATTAGCAGTTAGCGCATGTCCTCTGCCTTTGGTCTCACTGCCTTTTAGAAGTGGAGAAATGTTTGGCAGGAAGGCTGGTATCTAAGGTCTACACAATTTCACTATGCTGATACTCACTACCTAAAGGTCTATCGCAAAACATAACAAAGTAAAAGTAGTTAAGTACTGTACTTAAAAGTTTTCACTGTAAAATTTATACTTAAGTTTTACTTATATTTGAGTGTAAATATCTGCAGTTCTACTCACACACTACATTTCTGAACAGGACTGAAATAAAAGTATTTTTATTATTATCTGAGTCCTGCTGAAAAACCCGGGGTTTATTTTTAACACGTCTGTAGTTTGAGCAAACAAAAACATACAAATAAAAACAGCTAGAAATAAACAATTGTTTCTGTTCAAATTCAGCAAAAATCTTTATCAAAATTACCTTATAAAACCTCAAAATACTTTCTTTTTACTCTTTAAATACTTTTACTTCAGTAAAAGTATCTACTAAAAAAATCTACTTGAGTTTTGTTTTTTCTTCTTCTCCAGTAGCTGTAGTTTTATTTAAAACATTGAGTACTTCTTCCACCACTGGTTTATGTCTCCAAACATCTTCTGAAATGCATGAGAAATTAGGTCTGTACGGTTTAGACAAACATTTAATTTAATGATTTATTGGTGATTTGCAGTAAAGCAGGATTCTGTTCAGACTGTGCACTGTAAACAACTCCAGGAGCATTAACATTTAAGAGAAGAGGACCCTATGGTCTAAATGCCAACTCAAATGAGATATTGTGCACCGCAAAGGGGAGGCTTGAATTAGTTTAGCACTTAATATTTCTGTTACTGGGTGACATCATGAAATAATCCAGGCTATGACTTTTAAGCATTTTTTTTCCTTATGCTGATCAATGATTTGATTATTTTTTAATTAATTTTATTCTGTCCTTTTGAAAACAAGTACACGAGGATTTCAATGATAGTTTCCAGAACATGAACAAAAAGGCCGTCTTTTGATTGTAATTTAAAACAACAATACTGTCCAAGTGAACTCTGCTCCAAACTACATGCTTTTACTGATACTTCTCGAATAAAAATACCCAGTCATACTGACAATGAAAAATGTCTGACTGCCAATCTTGATTACAATCCAATCAATTGCACGGCTATAGTTACATATTTTACAGATTCTGCCCTTCACCCAAAAGGATTTAAGATGTATTAAACATTACACCGTCTGGAGAGTGACACACTTCACTTCCCAAATTCAATTTCCTTTCAGCTTTGCCATTTAGGTCTTGTGTCCCAGGAGAAGCCTCTGGATCCAGCCTCAGGCCCAAGGAGCATTGTTGAGCATACAGTGGGGAGGCTTAAATAGATACAGGCTAAATATAGCAAACATGAGATGGGCTGCAGACAAGAGGAAAGGACATTGTGCAGTTTAATCTTTGCCAATTATTGTTTTAAGTCCCACATCTCTCCTTGCAATAACACAAATGTCTTCAACTCTAGTTACCTAGTTCCTGGTTGAAAACTACCATAAAAGGAGATATCACTAAAACAAGGCAACTGTGCACAAACTGCTGCTTGCTGAGACAGTAGGAATGCAATTTACACATCACATCAGACGCAACGACAGAAAGTGCCATATGCGTTTTGTCGTGCGTAAAACCAAAAACACTGTCGCATCTCCATGGTTACAAATGACCAAATGCAAGCTCCTGTTGTAGTAAAGACAGCCAAACATTATCCAAAGGTTACATTCGTGTTCAGGTTTGTTTTTAAATCTTTGGACGAGCTTTACGCACGAGGGAACCAGGAAACAAATATCGCCACAGTAGAACAACAGATGACATCAAACACGCAGATACACGAGTGCGAATTAAACATGGGACCACATAAACCTTACCCAAACGATTATCTTTAATGGAGACAGCGCCCAGCATCAATAGACCCACTTCCCACGTCTTTTCTATCCAACTTAGGAACTCTGAACATGCCCCCTGAAACTTGCCTGAGTGTCAAGAGCTTCGTCCAATCAGGAGTCAGCTTTAAGAAGGTCCCGCCCCACTTTATCTTTTTGACCAATGAGAATGCAGCATGTTTCTCTTTCTGTGTGCGTTTTCCGCAAGTTGATTGACAGGCGCATGTGACAACAACAGGGAAAAGTCAGAGCTGCAGTTGTTGTTGTTTTGTTGCTTGCATTGGCTAAAATATGTCAAATAAAAAGCCCTCGGTGTATATAGGTCAAGGTCAAATGGGGCTTTTGTTGACCTATTTTTTATGTATTGGCCATATACAGTGTATCAGGGCTGTCCAAACTACGGGCCAGGGGCCAAATGCAGCCCTCAGACCATTTTTGTTGGCCTTCATGCCTCCTCCTAAACTGGCCCAATTGATCAGGAAGTATTTTTTACTGCAAATTGGAGCGATTCTACCTCTATAACCTAGATAACATCACATTGCATCGTGACTTAGACCTAAAAATAATCATCCAAGTCTTATTAAAGGTACAATGTCTCTGTCAAACGTGTTAAATGCACAGTTTGACTCCCTGTTTTGACACTGGTCTGTGGCCCTCCGCTTCAAATATGTTCCAGTATGTAATATAATATTTCCCTTGGTGAAAAAAGTTTGGGCACCCCTGCAATGTATGGCACTGACACACTATCTGCATTGAAATAAAAGACAAAAAATGAGAAGTTCCGTGTATTTATTGATTTATTTATGCATTTATTTATTTATACTTGTAGCCACAGATTGCAAAAGTAGTAGCAGGTCTTTCTCCAAACTCTAAAAGGATCAACCTGCGGAAATAAATTGAAAAAAAAAAATATTAACCAGTCCAATAATATTAATAAATAACAACAATAAGTTTTACATGAGTCCCAAATTAGAAGCAGGGAACATTACAGTGAATATGGCAGTTTAATGGATTTGCTAATATTTGCCAATTAGCTGCTGGTCTGTTGTCCCAGAGCTCCATTGCAATTAAAACTAATTTGTTCAACTCCAGTTATCTTGTTCTTGGTTCAAAGTAAAAAGACATCTCATTAAAACAAGTCAGCTGCGAGTTTCGAAGTGTCACATATCTACATACCTGCAAACCTGTAGGCTATAGGCTGCCACTACATGTGTGATCATCAGAGGCTTGCTGAAATAGGCGCCAGTGAAAAATCATTAATTCATTTCAGTCCAGAATCTCTTTGATGCACCAGCAGCAGAGCAGAAAATACAGGCACTCTTTGAGAGACTGAATGAAGCCATAGGCAAAGTTACCACCGAGGAAGTTCTTGCCCCTGCCCAGACCCATGGCTATGTCCCTCAGCTGCTGTCCCAGGGAGGATGAGGGGGGAGCGGGCATTGCTTGTGGCAGAGGGCGCTGAGGATGCATGGCTCCACAGAAGTTGACCACAGTGCAGTGATGGTACAGCCTGTAAAATCAAACTGGCAGCCTCGGATCAGGAGTACACTCGAATACTTATAACCTCATTCACATATCCAGCTTCTTCTTTACTATTCTATATGCTGAATGACTCAAAGTGTGTTTGCCTGTGCACTGGTCCCTTCTGCTGTACATAAAGTCCATGTGATCCATGAATCAGCCCACTACTGTTACAGGCATCGCCCTTTCACACACAGACAGTGGAGAGTTCTGGCAGTTTCAACATGTCCCCCAATGATAGCTTTTGTTCTGGACAGTATGAGACAAAACTTCTAGAGTGGATGTTTTGGTCGTAAACAGCTCCTATTATTACACAAAATTCACTCTTGTGAGATTTAAGCCATTTTAGAATGTTACCAAAACATACCTGAAGTTGTGTTTTGTTTCATTTCATTTGAGTAATCCTTTATTATTAGTCTGTCTGCATCTCCAAAGCTCAAAATGCTCTGTTCCACCTTGTGATGTCATGTAGTGGTAGTTTTCAAGTTAACATCTACCTTATAGCCTTCAGTTCAGTAAATATTGGCAATTCCAGCTCTAAAATTATCCAAATGATTGTAGTGAAGGTGTATGGAGTTTAAAAATACACTGAAGCACTTCCTGCTTTACCACATGCCATCACAAGGTGCAGATTAATATTGAACAAACCAGGTCTAAGACAAGATAAAATGGACATAAACTGATTATTATCAAGACTGAATATAGCAGGCTATGCACACATCAGGACTAAACTGAGCTCAAATGTGGAAATTAGCTTACACCTCCAAACACTGGTCACTGGCTGACTACAAAGCATGTGGCTTGGATATGTCTGACAAAAATGTATAAGTAAAGGCTAGTATGAATGAATGAAGTAAAGATACTGCATATTTTGATTGAAGACAGCTCAGAGAGAAAGAGATATTGCGTGAGAGTACTAGTAAAATTTGTGATAGACACATAAACCGACTTGGGCATAAGTAAATGATATTTGCATAATATTAAAAGTATATGGGATTAACATAGTGTTTATGCAAAAATAACATGGAAAACTGACTCTGACTGTACTCGAATTTACATAAACGCTGACTATGTTTCAAAGCGGACTTCCACCATGCATGCTAGTATAAAGTCACCTACATGTGGCAACAAAACAGCTTCAAAAAATCAGTAGAGAAACAGTAAAGACAAAACAAAACAGATCGATGATACAATGTATTTATATATGCAATCTATTTTCAGATACAGACACATCCCCCCCCCCCCCAAACGTATTAAAACATATAAAGAAAAATCAAGATCTGTGCACACAATTTGAAAGTAACCTTTGGCTTTCAAACAATTAAAATTACAACAGCATTATCAACAATACCACCACCCACATTTAACAACGAGAGCAAGAACGTCCAAAAGAGTTTCATGCAACAAAGGCAACTGTGATAAACAACACGCCAAAGTCACAGACGGCGCAGAGGCAGGTGGGTCCATTTTTTAAACAAGGATCTCAACCACAAACAGACTGGAAAAGCAGTGTAGAACTTCTGATAGGGCTGGTATCAATTAATTATGAATCATACTGTTCAGGATTTATACAATTCAATTATAAACATGTAAACAGAAAAAGTGATATTGAATTATATTGAATTTGGTTTTACTTTTTGGATTTTGACTCAAATAACTGTAATTGTGATTTTTGAAATGTTTTTATATAATTGAACAGCCCTACCCCATGGTATTTTAATGCATTTTTTCACACAATAATCACTGCATAGTAGGGATGGGACAAAACAAGATTTTGACATATTTGCAGTAAATAAAGGTGCGCTGCAGCCCACCCTTTGGCCATACTTTTTCTTGCAAGAGCTTGTTGTATGAGAGTTTGTCCCTTCCCTACTGCCATAGTCTGTGTGTGGCTGACCCAGCTGTCCCTCTGGTGTGAGAGTGCTGATGGTAGTTTTACATATAATCCCACTCCAGGCCCTGAAAGCTTCTCAATGCTCAAAAAATCCCTGGTCAAGATTGTTTCCACTTGTCTCCCACACTCTGACATTTAAGCTGCACTATGTAACTTTCCTGGGAGAGGGTTTTCTGCCTTTGCTTGTCTCCATAGAGATGTTATTGCTTTGCCTGAATGTTCCACAGCATGCCACGAAACTAAACTAAATCTATCTCCATGGAAACAAGCATCACATGGCACGTGATCAAGTTACAGGTCAAATCTGTGGACAGGCAAGCCCACTCACAGTAAGAATGAACACCTGCAATTGAATAAAAACAATACAAGTTTAATGCCGTTCTTTGTAGCATCCCAGGCAAAGCAGTATCATCTCCATGGTGACAAGCAAGTGATGGAACCCTGCTTGAAAAATTACATAGTGCAGCTTTAAGTCGACTTTAAGAGCTACCTTATATGCTGTGGTGACTAGCTCAGTTTTATAATACACAAGTGTAAAATGAAGTGTCCAGCGCAAATACAAAGCTAAACAACCAAAAACGCTATTTACAAATTATCTCGGAAATATCCCTCCAACGTTGACATCAAGTATCTGTGGCTGTATGCTGAATGCAGGGCGTGCACTGAGTGAGATTGCCATCACGGACTGGTTTTTGAAGATTTTGAAGTTTTTGCGTTGTGGTTTTAACTGAGAGAGTCTCCTGCAGTGAACTACATTTGGGTTAAGTACACAAGGTGGCTGCATCGGAGTGACTGCATTGAAGAAACAAGGCACAATTAAAAAGGATATAAAACAACATGACTAAAAACACTGCAGAAATTCATATCTGGACAAGTCAACTGTACTGGAATGAAATATACTTTATCTTGATTTGAGTAGATTTAGATTTGACTTATAAAGGATCTTTATCTGGCAACTGGAACAGGAATAATTGGACTAAAAAAAACACCAAAAACAAACAAACAAAAAAAAAAACCCCCATCTTGTTACACTTGAAATTAGAAAAAAAACTAAAAGTATTATTTTGATCATCAGACGGTTCTGATAAAAAATCTTTTGGAAGAAAATTATATTCTTCTCAGATCGAAATAAAATGTTCTTAATTCAAGTAATTTAACATGTCCACATATTTCTTTTTGCAGTGAAGAGAGAGGGAGAGGCTACAGTGAGCACATACTCCCCATTACAACACTTTGTGAAAACAGCACACAGAGGAACAACATTTGGCTTTGAATCTTGTCATTAGCAGTGCTCCACAAACACTTATGTTAATTAAGCCAAGCCACATTCATTCATAACGTCTAAAGCTAAACAATCCCTCGTGTCAGACCACACCATGATACCGAGTCAACCACTGCTATAGCATAGTTGTCATTGTTTTTGCAGAGGAATTTTAATTGCTTAGACTTACAAATACAAATTGCTTTGACTTTTAAAAAAATCTATGCCATTTCACATGAATCTCTCCATGTTTGTACAAATCATCCTCAAAAGATTTAACCCAAAGATTGTCAATGCAAACATATGCACAATAAAATGTAATTTAAATGTCTGTCTGTGAACAAATAAAGTGAAACACTATTTTTGAAGATTGGATCTATATATGGGTTTCAGATTCCTGATTATAGGTGCCATTTTGAGGACTTTTAACCAATTAGTCTGAAACCCAACACACCCTTTACAAATTAGAAACCATTTAGCTCTTGCTTTAAACATGAAATTACCATGTGAACTGCACCAAGCAAGTACATTCTTGGCAAAGGCGTTGATGTATTTAGTAGATTAGTACAGATCCTCCTAAAAGTAAAATGTTTGAACCCAAGAAATAATGTGAATGATAATTATTGGCATAGCACTCTCCACTTTGCATACAGGTTAGGCTCTACACCAGGTTTATTCCAGGGTCAAAGTTCAACAGTCCTTAAAATGGGAGCGGTTTCTGTGTAGAGGGCACTCCTGATTAGATCGGAAGAAACTCACTGATACATATTCACCAGTCCCAAACAGTCTTCTTAAATAACCGCTGCTTTGCCTGATTTACATAACCGTTACGATTACCAACGGCAACAGTCCAAGGAGAACATTTTTCAAGCACCCTTACATCAGGTCCTTTTCTTAATCCTAGAAAATCTTTATTTACGCAATCTCTCATTGTACTCTCCAGATTTGCATTAATTTCCTTGTTTTCTGCTCAGTTATGAATATTACTAAGGCCCCCTCTGCTTCACAGTTGGCTGATGAGAAGTTGCAGCGTTGTGCCCACACGTTCAGGGCTGGTGTGGTCACAGTTGGTGGAATGGCAGACAAAGTTTTGGCTTTTTAAACTAATGGATATGTCAAAGCAGCAGCAGAGAGTGAATTCTTTTTCTTTTGGCATTTGTTGCAGTGCGAAGTGGAGATGAGTTTTAGCGTAGTGTTGCTATGGACACCAAAGCAGGTGTAGATGCACTTTTTGCAAGTATTTTTTGGTGATACTTTGGTGCATCAGGTTCTGCGCTCCACTGGCTGCTGCAGACACACTTCACTCCCAGCTGAGACAATGGGTAGTCTGTTGTCCATGTGGTAACTGATCAGGTGACTTACACTTTCAAACCGGTGGTCTTTGGTGCGCACCTGCACAAGAAAAATCGAATTATTATCATATACTGAATGTATGTTGCAAGGCTACAAGAATAATAGCTACTGACTTGGCAATCTCAAGGGTTGCAATTAGCAAAAAGCAAAGGCTGTAAATATTAAAAAAAATTACTCTTTAAGCCATGTTATAATGTTGTTACCTCCGCAAAAAAATATACCTGGAGTTGTGTTTTGTTTCATTCAAACATGTTTGAGTAACCCTTCATTATTAGTTCATCTACTGCATCTCCAAAGATCAAAATGCTCTGTTCCACTTTTCCATGGTTGAAATTATCCAAATTATTCTAGTGAAGGTGTGTGGAGTTTAAAAACACAGTGGAGAACTTCCTGTATTACCATATGACATCACAAGTGGAGTGTTTTCTGTTTGAGTGAAGAACTCAGCCCAAACATGCAGGGTTTGTGTGTTAAACATGTGTGAATGAAACAAAGGGCCCTTTAAGAAAATATAATATGCTCTGCAAAACTGTAAAATCTCTATTGGGTCTTATTATGCATAAAATCAGCTAATTCTGTAGTTTATGGTTTGAAATGCATGTGATTCTTGTAATTATTCAGCAGTTAAAAGTAATAGATGTCACATGTGCTCTTACTGTTAACAATCACAAATAAACACTTAGCTATGACCCTCATTCACACATTCCCCATTTGCACTGCACATTTCACTAGGTCTTGACCCAGGATACTGCTGGGTTTCAGACGACAACATTCTATAGAACAATAATATTTAATACAGAATAATATTTAATTATGAATGTTGTGCAAATTTTTGTTGTAATACAGCGACGACTTGAGTCTAGTCACTAATAAAAATGATCACTTTCAACATCTGTGAATTTACCTTTTGGATAATTCCTGGCAAATACAATGTAATGTAATAAAATGTAATGCAATGTAATGAAATCTGCCTCTTGCCCCCATCTCAGAGTATGACATCATCACATTCAAGAATTTGAAAACCACCAATTGCCAAATATAAATGCAGGAAAATCACTTGACTTTGCAGGTAAATTTCCGGGTCAGGCTGTATCAGTGAATGAGTTGAATCCAGACTCACCACTCCCTCAGGGTCGACCAGCAGCAGGTGCTTAGGCTGGCCCCCCTGTTGTCCCGTCAGTACGTACTGGCCCGGCGTGGTCCCGGACTCTCTCACAAGGAAGTCCCCGTCTCTGGTCAGTAGCCGCTCGGCCTCTCTGCGACTCAAACTGCCATGGAACCACGTCTCGCACTGCAGCTGCTCCACCAGAGGGGGCGCTGCTGTAGAAGAACTCGGGTGACCAGAGACTCCCAAAGCATCATCAAATGGTTCTGAGAAAAAAAGATTGAACACTATTTCCACATTGTTCTCCTTAAAACATAATGAAACAAACTGGGCATTATGTGACTTTTCACCCACCGCTCATCTCCATGGACATATTATGACTAGTATTCAACCTATATATTTAGCATTTATTCATTCATTATAGATGTTTTTACTCCCCCAAAAACACCTTCAAAAACAGATACTCTTATTGTAAGGTCTCTTCTTCACAGACCTGGACTTTTTTAAAGCTAATCTAAAGGTCTTTTTATTTAGAAAAGCTTACTGTTGATGTTTTTAGCATTTAGAAGTTTAGAATTGGTTTAAAGTTCTTGTTTTATTGTAGCACTTTGAGATTCTATGGAATGAAGAGTGCATTATAAATAAAATGTATTATTATTATTATTATTATTGTTTAAATATTTAAACATTTACATTTACATTTTTAAATATCATATTATTTAATGCCATACTGTAGAAGATTCCAGGCAAAGCAATAACATTTCCATGGAGACAAGCAGGTGGTGGACAAGAAAAGTGACCCAGTGAACCTTGAAAGATTGGACTAGATTTTCCCTTTTTCATAAAGATCAAAGCCACTGTAATTCCCTTATCGGCTTTCAAACCTTCTTCCAGTGCAGCTTTGCTCTTCAGTCAGCCATGCCTTCAGTCAGCCATGCTAATTAGCCCTATAGAAAGTCCAATATGCCCTGTTCCTAATTACTGACCACATGAGGAAATCAATTAATTAAACGAAATAACAAGACTAAATAAGCCATGCAGTATATAACATTTTAATACAACACGAACCTGTCATAGAAAACTCAATTATATCCCAGTGTGGTGAGCTGCATATTGATGAGGGAGCCATTCAATTTCTTTTGCACACGGGTTTTGCTTTGAAAGTTGTTCCAGACGATGACATTTCAATTATAACACTGTAAAGCACTTACTCATGTCAAAAGCATCTCTGTGTGCATTTCCATTGGACGCAGCTGGAGCACGAGGTTTGTCCACGTTCACATACGAAGGATCGTCGAAAAGTCCGCCTTCTTTGGCACCCACTATCAAAACAACACAAGTGATCAGCTCCCACTGAGGCATTTCCTGTTAACTGTTCTTTTTAAAGTTATGGCAGAGAAATTAATATGTATCTAGACTGAGGGATAATCAGATCGTTTTTTTCAGATTTTTGCAATCCAACAAAAAAACGAGCTAAGTCATGTCTATAATTGTCTTGGATGAGATTCAAGTGTGGCCCAATAAGAAAATGACTGTAAAATTAACCACATAAATGCAGAAATATCATCTTATAAGTATATTTGGAGGATTTTAATGTAGTTTTTGTATTTGTCAAGTCATTGCAACTTTGACAATTTTCAGCGGGACCATATACTTAATAGTCTAGTCTTCAAAGTAACAATTTAAATATTATCTAAACTATTATAAAGTTTTTTGGGTTTTTTAACAAATTTGAAAAAAAAAAAAAGCTTTATCGTGTAATATTTATATATATATATATTTTTTTTTACGTAACTAACTAACTAATCATTGATACCGGAACATTTAATCTAAGGACCAGCCACACCAGAACTAAAATTGGAAAAAGGTTTTTTTGCTGTCTTACTTCACAAAAATTGAATATATTTCAGGGACAAACTAAACTGGATACTCTGGTGCCACAAATGCAATTGAATAATTTGGTAACAAACATTTAGACTCACCCTGCACCTGTTTTTAATGTTTTAAATTGATTCATTTGTTTTGTTTGCACTTTGATTGTATTTTTCTGTATTTCAAACAGGGTGCTCATGAAAAAGGGAGTCTAAGAGCTCTCATTGGGCTCTCCTATAAAAAAAAAAAAAAAAAAGATAAATAAAAATGAAAGAAAAATAAACTATATAAATCTTGTACACTATATCCCCCACTTCTAATCTATAATTTTGGTTTCATAATGCTGACTTAATGGTGCACTCAGTATCTAAGCTGTTTCTCATGGGGTTAATAATAGCGATTGGAGCACCTCTTGTAGCTTGGTAACAGAGAAGCCTGTTGCTAAAGTTAAGAGCACAGACACAGAACAGGGTGTACCTGGCAGAGGTGGGAGAGGCTGTTTGTGAATGTCAGTCTGACCTGGCTGTCCATACGGCTGCAAACAAAAGCAAACAGGATTCAGTAAATACAAAGTTCTAAACATAAACATGAACCAGGAAGAATAATTTTAAAGTTTTATATTGACATTATAACATCCTAAAAGTTTAAAAATGAGGCAAAAGCAAAAAATCAATGGTAAAAGTTTAAAAATGAGGTGAAAGGAAAAAATTGACAGTAAAATCTATCTGTTTTGTTGTGGTATAGATGATGTAGTAATGTTTTTTTGTGAAATCTAATCTTCATAATATTCTCTCAAAAAGTGTGGTATTAGTAGTAGAGATATTTTTTAAGTGACAAAGACATGGTTGTATAGGGACTTTCTGCTACAATAATATAATTTGTTGGCCCATTTTATCTCAGAAGATCTCAATTAAACATTCATCATTTTTTTGTTTTTGTTTCCTGTCAAAAATAGCACATTGTCCAGTGAGTTATAATGACCCCGTCCCCCTTTTAAGATCATCAACATATTCTACAAGGAGATTACAAACTGGGCTGGACAAATGAAAGGAGCAGTATCTGATTTTTACCGTGTAAAAACATCAAAATAGAAGTAGAGCTGAGTTTTGTTGCCATGGTAATGCTGACAACAAATAGCGTTCTACCAGTGTTACTTTCTACTTCACCAAAGATAAAAAGGCTCTATAATTACATGCAGACAGCAAACATAGTCATCTCATTTTGACCATAAAAGCTGCGTTTGTAATATATTTGTATTGGCAAAAGTCTAAATTTACTTTATCACATGACGAAAATCTGGTACAGGCCCTTTTTAGCTTTTCGCAATGTTATAATGCTGTTACCTCCTCAAAAATCATACCCGGATTTATGTTTTGTTTTGTTCACACATGTTTGAATAACTCTATTTTTAATCTGTCTACATCTCCAAAGGTCAAAATGCTCTGTTCCACCTTGTGACGTCACAAAGCGGTAGTTTTCAAGTTAACAGCTCCTTTTATCTTTAGTTCAGTAGAGATTGGCAGGTGCATGGAGTTTAAAAACACCGTGGAGCACTTCCTGTATTACCACATGACATCACAAGGTGAAACTGAGTGTTTTCTGACACGTGTGTAGATTTCCCTGGACGTGTTGAGGCATAGATTAGATTCGAGATAAATGTGTAGGTGCATGAGCTCTCACCAGAGTGGCCCCGGGGCGTGTCCTCATGTCAATCAGTCCACCAGGGGGCGGTTGTTTACCGGGGAAGTTATTGTAATACGGAACATCTGGAGGAGGAGGAGGAGGCTCTTCATCCTCTTCCTCCCAGGCCGAGCCGTCGAATGGGGCCATCCTAATCAACACACAATACAGTGAGTCTCAAACTTCTCACACCAAATCCACCTCATAGTGACTCATGGCTCCTTCTGAACAAAAAAACTAGGACTGCAACCTAACAACACTGAAACTTCCATCCTTCCTTTTTAAAATATCCTTTTATGTGAGATTCCAAGTGATGTCTGTGTCTGTATCACAATTTGAGAACCACTGCAGGTATGTTGTGCACCATGTAACTTCTCTGGTGAAGGGTCCACCGAGTGCTTGTCTCCATGGAGATATTATTGCTTTGCGTGGGATATTCCGCAGAATGGCATTAAACATAACTGCCTGGAATTCATTAACCTTTTATTGAAAAAAAAGGGCATTACTCTTGCTTGCCTACATATAAATACACAAGTTTATTACCATACTGTGGAACATTAAAAGGCAAAGATAAATCTTCTCATTGGAGATAAGAGGCCCCTTCACCAGAAAAGTTACAAAGCGTACCTTTAGTAACTAGTAAAACTGTATAATATATAGTAAAAAAAAAAAAAAAAGGTTCTCTTCCACTAAATTTATGTGAGCAAGCAAAAAGGATGTGACTCATGTTTTTGTTCTAAATGGTGTAAGTGTAATTTGTGGTATTGAGTTTCATCATAGGACAAGAGTGAGGCTTTTATTGCTCATAGATATCTAGGCTAGACAGGATATCTTGGTGTTTTATTGTTTTATTGTTATTTCATCTGTATTTTGTTTTTGTTGTATTTTTATGTGAAGCACTTGGGGCAGCTGGAGTTGTTTTAAATGTGCTATACAAGTAAAATTTAATGTAATTGAATAGATAAATAATAATTGAGAGTTTTCTGGAAATAGAAATCAAAACAGCCCTCATCTGCTGTATACTGGAAAGTTCACCAATATATGCACTTTGTTTATTTTGATTCTCACCCTGATTATATGCACATAAGTATTTAAAGAACAAGGACAGAAATATGTTAATACTACTTCCACTGCTATTTCATTTATGTGTTTGAATTCATAGTCAATGTTTATATTGTTTATTAGGCTTGTTTTTATGAATGAAATAAAAATGAATAAAAGAAAATTCTATGTTTGACATTCTGTAGTTTACCTGTCGTGTGGAGTGACGAGTTTAGGCGGATTCTTCAGGTATTGTTTGAAGCGCAGTTCGAAGGCCTGACCGATGGTGCTGATGACCTCCTGAGCTAAGCCCTCAGAGCACTCCAGGATGTGACACGCTACAGGAAACACAACACAGAGTGAGTAACCAAACAGCTGCAGCATGAATCAGCGCTCTGGGATTTTAAGGAACAGTGAATAAATACACGCAATTAGCTCTGAGAGGAGCCTGTGATTTATGTTCAACTGGGTCACTTATTACAGAACATCTAACCAATATTTAAAGGTTTAAAGTATGGCAGTCTCTAAGCAAAGTCTCTTAAGTATGCATCTTACAAAAAATAGGACCATTTCCAATTGATATTAAGCAGTCAAAAGTCCTCAAAATGTCACCAATAAACAGGAAGCTTAAACTCATCAATATTCAGCTTTTTGAACAGTAGGAAGGTACTTTTATTTATTTTATTTAAGAACTTTTATTTGTACTTGTCTCAAACTTTTATCAAATTACTTAAAAGCATATTGAAAATTCATTTGTAAATTGCATTGGTGTGTTTTATTACTATGTCTAGGCCCTCATTTAAACTAAGGAAGTTTCTGTGGAGTTCCTTTTATTGTTATTTTTGACTTAAATGGAGAAGTTAGTCTGAAACGGTACATGATACTAACTGTTTATATAATAGTGACTCTCACCTCGCTGGTTGACTGGGTCTTTGGCCACATATGCTACGTATTCAGCTGTATCCTTGATGAGACAGAGACGGTAGAGTTAGAGAAAGTCATGAGGAAAAATCTATAACAGGAAAAAGTCAAGAGCAGGATTAGAATAGGAAAACTGATAGAGTCAAAGGTATGAGTATTTGAGACACTACGGAAGCTGGGCTAAGGCATTGTCTGAGTCGTAATGAGATCATGCTTGTGAGAGAAAGCACCAATCGCCCGTGAGTGGTATTCATAGGAACCAACAATGACAGAAGACAGGAAGGAAGTTAAGAAGGCAGAGGAGAAATGGAAACAAGCCAGAGGTCGTGTCCCATTTCTGTTCAGATGCCTCCTCGACTTCTCAGCTGTTTGTCCCGCCCACAGAGAAGAAAGAGCCATAGAGGAAAGAGGTGGGTTATTTCCGATTGGCTCTTTCCTCTCAGAAGACATGATTGACAGCTGAGGAGTCAAGGAGTCAAGGAGGCAAGTGAAAAAAAAATGGGACGCAGCCGGAGAAGACAGAGAAAGGCTTGGGTGACTCACGGGGTCTCCTCCAGAGGCGAAGGAGATGGACTGCATGTGATGATTGGCGATTATCTGTGGAGAGAGGGAGACAGAGAGAGAGGGGGGAGACAGGGGGGAGGGAGAGGGTGAGGGTGAAGTGTATGGGACATGAGATGAGGCCATGCTAAACAATGTGATAAAGTGCTGTATTCTTCCACTGAGCCTGTAGCGGACACGCTTTGTAAACACCAAGTACAGACAATGAATGAGACATCTCGTTAACAGTGGCAGAATCAATACAACACTTGCAAATGGATAACGAGTGGGCTATATTTGAGGCTGCTTTTGTGAATGGGTTTGGGAGAGAGTACAGTGGGCGAGTAGTTATAATGTGGTGGGGACTAAAATCTGTATACACTATATTCATGGAGACCTGCCTCTCTTATGGGAACACAAAAGGTCCCCATGACGTAAATCATTCATTATTAAGTCAAGATCAGATGGGATAAAATAGGTTAAGGTTAGAGTTTAGGTTAAAAGCCAGGAACATTTTTTTTTTTGCCAAAAACAGAAAATAAAAGCATGTTTTATTCATTGTGGATGTTTTTATTGCACCGATGAATAACATGCACCCAGTCTCATCAGGCTTCTCAACAAAACAGATTCTTATTAGGCCTTGAGGGGTCCTCCTCCTGCTTTCTCCGTGGAAATCTTGTTCCTTTGGCTATAATATTCCACAGTACGGCATGGAAATTATATATCTATATGGACAATGTTAAGAAGTGTGATTTTAACTTTCAGTTTCCATGAAATCAGATGACTTTCCTGCAAAAAGTTACATACTATCACTTTAAGCAGGTAGTAACTATGATTCAAGTTAGGAGATGAATGTAATTGTCCCCAAAAAGCATGGATATCCAGCATGAGTGTGTTTGTCTGAGCCTTGCGTTAATGTGTAGGCTGCCCTGCTCCCTGTATACAATCTCCCCAATGAAATATAGATCGTTCAGCAGCTATTAACTCATTAGAGGTCTAGCAGGAGGATCAAGTTGAGCCCCAGGGCGGGACAGGGATGAAGATAATGGTTAAAAGGAATTTGGTCCACATCAAAGACTAGATCAGGGAAACAACATTACAGCAGATTTAAATATAGTTCAAACATTTTAAAACACATAAATAAACATATTTCAAGTTAACAGTAATAGGTTTGAAAAGCACAGACCACTCTGACACGGGTATGGTCACAATTATGTTACAAATTGTACAGATTCTTGCACGCACGTGTTTTTTTTAGATGCATATATCAGCTATTTATATCTTTACTGTTTTGATAATGAGTAATCATGGGTGGAACGTAACTAATTACAAATACTGACATTACTTTATTTGAGTAGATTTTTGGGATAGTTGTACTTTTTAACAGTATATTTTTAAACTGTACTTGTAATTAATTATAATGTACACTAAGTTATGGTCACAGAATGTTATTACAAATCACACACATTATTGCATGTTATAGTATTTGAGATCCACATATCAGTTATCAATAAAAACATTTAAAAAAGAAAAAGTAGGTTGGCCATCGCTATCTGTTAGAAGAGAACAACACTGTATGAAATATATTTACAAGGGACTACTTCATACACTGCTGGAATATCTCGCTTGTTAATCATTGATAAGGGAACATTCAATACAACATCAAATGATTGTATAAGTCTGTTGCAAGCACAAGCTGCACCAGAACTGAATAAATACACTAAATATCAAACTAGTTATGATCAGTGATAACATATAATCCACATTGAGACTATTTTTGGCGATGTCTGCTTAGTAACAAAGTCTAAAGATATAAACTTGTGCTTGGATACTTTCAACAGCGTCATCTGCAGTGTCCTTGGCAATATCCAAGAAGCAGACATATTAACTCTTCAACAGAATTAAAAGCATTGAACAGACATTAAGAGACTTGATTTAAAATAGGGAACATCGAGTTCATTTGGCTGTTTTTTTGAATATATTTTCACAAAATAAAAGCAGACAGTGTTCAGTGCTTCTTAGTCTAACCTGTTTGCAGTCTGAGGCCAGCAGGTTGAGGCTGCTGGTCGAGATGGTGAGGCTGATTGTCATGCCAGCAAACTGCAGGTTACTCTTTCCAAGGATGGATGACAGACAACGCGAAGAAGGCTACGGAAAATAATAATTATAATCAGTAAAATGAATTAAGTGTACAAAAAATTCAATTAAAGTTGAAGGTCTGAACAAAGGGACAATTTCTTTGTATCTATATTTTTTTAAGTTCAAGTTTTGCTTTTAACTTTTTAACCCTCACAATTATGTTTTGTTATAAGCTATAAATGAACAGCCTCCCTCCGCCCGTCAGACCCTCGCAGTCTTCAACCAGACTTAAAACCCATCTCTTCTCCCTGGCATTTAATACTAGCTAGGCAGTATATCTTGCCTATGTATTGTATTTTCTGTATATCTGTTTTTGTTGACTTGTGTGAAGCT
This sequence comes from Periophthalmus modestus, assembly GCA_019594935.1. Lineage (NCBI taxonomy): Eukaryota > Metazoa > Chordata > Actinopteri > Gobiiformes > Gobiidae > Periophthalmus > Periophthalmus modestus. The sequence goes on from JAIEZT010000124.1 coordinate 7,808,227, forward strand.
CTTTTGGCAGCTTAAGCTGAATTTTAATTGTGCTATATACATAAAATGTAATTAGAAAATAAAACATATTTGGATTTTTTCCCCCCAAATTTGTATAGATCAGCTAGATCAATAGAATGAAATTCTATTTAAATTCTTTATCTCCTAAGCTCATAGCTTTAAGCTCCCTATTATATGCAACATTTTGAGGACTTTTTCACATTCAAAAGATATATTTTGTTAACAATTGTTAATCACTATGGCAATGGTCCTAATTTTAATCCCTATGAAACCAAAGAATAAACCTATGTAAAGAAAGGGAGAGCATAGGCACAGACACATAGGCATAGACAAGCTTTCCTAAGCAGAGCTAGCTTGTGGCTAACCACTGGCTACAATGCGTCCGACTTGCCTAAAATAAACACACACAGATACGTAGAGTGGCACAATGTGGGAGTTGTACTTGTACTAGTTAGTGACTACTCCAAATATGTGAATGTGGAAATGCCTTTGTGTGGGGGAGTGGGAGAACAGCTGCAATTGTGAAAGTAATCTCATCTTCAAGGCCAACTGTGACCGATGAGGAGATGCCAAAAGTGTGGGTCAGATAGCAGGCTGTCCGTGCCAACTTCAGTCTGCTGGCCCCACTCCATAACTGCTCTCAAATAAAGTACATCGTGAGAAGCTGAAGCAGCATCAGCGGGAAACATCACTGACACATTAAAGTGCATGACTGAGGTTAGCCGGCTCTTTTCATTAGCACATAATTACATAAGATGCTACTATAAATCTTGCCTATTTTTTTTTTAGTTTATAATTTTACTTCCTGGTTGAACGGGGCAGCAGATGTGACATAAGTACAGGTAATTCCCTTCCTGTTACCAAGCAGCCATACTGTTAACAAGGACCAAAACTTGTCTAATTTACACAACAGGTAGGATCAGACTAATAAAAACAGAGAACAACACCTTTACTTTGTTACATGAAAATTTAAACAGTCAGAAAAAATGCCTTCCTTGCACATAACTTGAATGAACTCGGTGCTACTTCCTATATTTGTGTACCTATATTCAGACCTTTTTCGCACAAACTGCCACTTTAATGATGTAAAACTATGATAATTATTTACCACAGGTACTGTCCACCAAACCAATTACAAAAACATGAAAATCTGTCATATGCACTTTAACCTCAGTCCAGCTAAGTCAGAACAATTAGACCAGTCTGATCTATTCTTGTTGGGGCCTGCGTTTTGTCTGCACGGTCAGACATTCCTCGGTCAAACTTCGGAAAAGCAGCAGCGTTCTGGATTTAACCACCTGTTTTATGGACTGTTTGGGTGGATGTTTTTAGCGTTACCGGAATATTGTTTTCAGGCCCTTTGGCAGCTATGCCCGCTAATCTACTGTACAGAACTACTTGGGCTGGCTCCACACCACTCCACGTCTTAAGCCTCCCTTGTGACAATAAGCGAGGGAAAAGGGAGAGATGAGAGTGATTGGTAATTACCTGCAAGTAGCTGGCTAACCACAGCACAATCAAGACAGCTGTGTGTGTATGTGTGTAGAAACAGTGAGACAGGATAGCCAGCTGACCACAGAATGGATAATCAAACTAAATCCAGCTCTTATGCACAAGGCCTTCCCACTTAAAGAGTATAAATAAATAATGGGCGTGTAGACCGTGTATGTGGCATGTACCTTTCTCCTGCGCTGGGCTCCTTTGGCTCCGGGAACGGCTTCACACACCACAGAGATAGCCTCCCTAAAACAGTCAAAATTTGTTACAAAATGTACAACACCAGTTTTGGAACATTTTTATTTATTTTTATTTTTTTTCTGCTGTCTGTGTAATCCATCAGTCGTCCAGGTATGATCCATACAATACTCTGACAGTCACATTGATCTATTAGCTCTTTAAAAGCTGTACTGTGTAACTTTTCTGGTGGGGTGTCTCCATGAAGATGTTCTTGCGTTGCTTGTAATGTTGCACAGTATGGCATTAAACTTATCTACCATTAACATTTTTATGGCTTAAATTCATGCTTTCTTTCTCTGAGCAGGGTCACCTCTCCACAGTTCTGACCTGTAACTTGGCCTGGTGTGTCTCATGTTTGTCTCCATGGAGATAGATAAGTTTAATGCCATACTGCAGAACAGCCCAGGCAAAGAAACATCACTTCTATAAAGATAAGCAGGTGCTGGAACCTCCACCAGAAAAGTTACATAGTGCCGCTTTAAATTGTTTTTTATATTGTTTTTATGAGCTACTGTGGATCAATAAAGTCTAAAAGTCTAAGTCTGACACTCTGTCTAAGGATTATAATTATGTGGGGTAAATGAGATCTGGCGGCAAATGACTAAGTTTATTGTGCTTGGCAATTGCTTCGACCATAATGACTCCCATCACTACGGAAACCAGAAGGAAACCACCAGGATTCCAAACTTTCTGAATTAACATGTACACAAACACACGAATAGGCTGTGTTCACATGAAAAAATAGCCAATAGTTTAAAACTGAAACTAATCATTACATTTCAACTGTAATTACTGGGTCTACCCCCATTAAAATGTTAAAGAAAATTTAATTAAAACAAAATCTTCCACAGATTTAAAGTCTTCTCTTTAAGCACAAATAAACTAAGGTAAATTATTTGCTTATAACTTTGTCAAAAAGTGGTAGTAGCATTATACAATCATATAGGCAAAGCTGTTCTGAATGAACTTTGAGTTCAAATGTGACAAGTTTGTGTCTAAACCCTTGGAGAGTTCTCATAAATAGTCCCCCATCACATAGAATAATATTGGTTCCTACCCTCCATGTGATACTTTGATATATTCAAGTTGTATAAGGTGAACCAATGTTTTCATGACACAAAAATTTCAAACTCGCTGATACACATGCTTTTTTCTGATATAGATCATGACCATCCAAAAATAATCCAGGAAAGGTCCATTTTTGTTTCTATTTAAGTGATAGTAGCTCAGTATCAATACATGACAATATAGTTGTGATACTGTTTTGTTAATGAGCAGATGATGAGGATTTCGACAACCCTAATGTGAAAGCAACACCTGAGAGTGCCAGACATAAACCCCCACACACACAAGACCTTTTGAGAGGAAAGAAGTACGTTGGTACATACAGGAAGTGGCAAAAATGGTCAGATTTGCTGTATTTTGGAGGTTGCATGTGGCTTGTGTTTTTCTAATTCAAACCACACTTTGTACACCTCGCACCCACACGAGTGGGCGCTATAGGAGAGGCTGGTCTTTACCTGGTGACCTGGGTTCTGGTGTTGAAGTCTAAGGCTCGCATGGACTGAAGCACCTCCACACAGCCCATGTACTGCGCCAGGAAACAGGAAGATGACATATTAGAAAACAACATTTCCTACATGGAAAACACTGTCTCGCAAAAGACTCTTGGGGCAGATAAAAATGAGACACTTTTTCTCATGCGTCATTTAGGCAATTATAGATTAGGGAAGTAAAAAAAAGCCAATATTTTTTTATCTGGTTATATTAAAAATTGGAGTATTTTGTCTGTATTAGTATTAGCTTAAAATATGTGTATATACATGAATATAATAATGAGAAATTGCATGTGTTATCACAATACTAAAAAGTCAGACATGATTTAGATATTAAGGATGACTTTATACCACATTTCATTTCATACATTCTCATGTAGTCGATCAAGATCGTTTTAAATGAAACAAATCAGGAAAGGTCAAATTTTGCGTCATTTATTACAATGATTTATTTATTATTATTATTTTCAAATTGTGTATGTGTATTTGTTTGTTGTGTACGTGTGTGTGTGTGTGTGCATATGTTTTGGTAATAGTTTTAGTATTGATTAACAACATCAGAGTAGGAATATTAGTCATTTGTGGTGTAAAATGACCCAGTGAAGAGCTGACGCCGATTAACATAAACATGAATCATACTATTTCTGCAGTCTGCACTTAAAACTGCTGAACTAATTCCCCAAAGCTTGAAGAAGAAACCTGGTATTAAATTATTTCCTCCTCCACCTTCATACTATTTTTAGAATTGGAGGATGTGGGATGTTTTAAGAATGTAGCTCTATATTCTGAGTGGACAGTGAGCTAGCGCCTTACCCGTACACTGTAGGAGACTCCGGAGGTGCTGACCACATTGTCGGAGTGGAGCCAGCCGCGGGTGGGCTTGTTGACAAAGGAGCCATGGCGCGTCCACTCATCTCCCCCCAGCTGCCCCCCTTCCACACGGGCCCGCCTGGACGCCACTCCCAGCCGGTTCATGTCCTGCAGAGGGGGGCGAGGAGGGGGAGAGGGGGCGGTTAGCACTGGGTGAGGAGGAGGAGGAGGAGGAGGGGAGGAGGAGGATGAGCCCAGGCTGCTCCTCTCCTCTCCCACAGACTCAACAGGTGCTGGAGGGAGGGTCTGCGGCCTGCCCACAGCCCTGAGACCTGGGAGTAGAGTGGCAGAGACCCCCAGGCGCAGAGAGGCCATCCTGGGGAAGAAGGAGCACAATGTGGTGGGGCTGTTCTCAGCTTGGCGTGGGGAAGCCGGGGGGAGCATGGGCGTGAGAGAGGAGGAGGACAGGGAGGAGGGCAGGCCTGGAGAGGGAGTGAGGGGTGTGGTCGGGCTGCAGGCGGGAAACGGTGATGGGTTAGAGTTGGTTTCATCTGTGGAGCTCAGGGATTCACTGCGAAAGTGGGTGTACTTGGTTTTTGGGACGAGCTCCATTATGAATGCGAAGTGTCAGTTTTTGTATTCATGAGAATCCACAGCGGAGCTACTCATTTAATAAGTTTCACTTCTGTTTTAAAAGTTTTTCTCGAGAAAGATGCCTTGCCATCTGTTTTTGGCGCTCAGAGCAAGAGACACATCCATATGTCTGGTTAGGGCTCCTCTGCTCATTAACCAGCAGCAAAAGTCAGCACCACAGAAAGTCCATAACAGAACAACAGTTACTGAAGGTGAAAGTAGGCTGCCCCAGTTAATGGTAGAATACAGATGCAGAGATGTTAGTGCAACGGTGCTGAACATGTTGTCATCAGTTCAGTCAGTGAAGCTGGTCCTGATCTTGGGGAATGTTGATGGCACGATCTTAGCTCCATAGGATGCTCATCTCTGAGTTCTGTTAGTAAAACTATATCTGTGAAATATTTTGATTTCAAATGCTCTCAGGGAGAGACTTCTTCAGCTGTTACCAGCACCATAGAGAATCGGCACAAGTGATTGTCTCTCAGCGCTCACACTGAGGGCTGAAGTCTTCATGCACTGGGATTATGTGTGTGTGTGTTGGCATGTGCGCAGATGCATTTGTGAAGACTCCCCTTGGCAGCTCCTTCCTGCTCGTCACAGGCCCATAAAAATCCTATTATCAGCCAACGAGGAGCTCTCACAGAGCACCGCACACTGACAACACCTAGCAACAAACAATGCACAGCACCGATTGGTTGATTTTGTACCTGCAGAGTGCAAAGATGTCCAAAACAGCTAAAGATTACAAAGAGACATCATGGTGTACGACTACTTTCGAATGACAGGTAGTCACCATGTTCCAAAGCTCTGCCTCCCTTCACTCCCTCTCTCGCCTCCTCCACACTATCTCATGCCCTCTCTGAATCGCCTGTGCCTGCTCCCTGGACTCTTCCTCATCCCTCCTCTTCCAGATTACTTCTGGCTCTTTGCCATTCGCTACACTTTTGATTCCTTTTTCTCTGTCTGCACGCTTCTCTTGGAAGTCGTCTCTTTTTCTCCACACAATGTAGTCAGCTAGCTTTTGCCGCTCCAGCTCCTCAGCCTTCTCTCTGGCCACTACTTCCTCTCTCCTCTTCCAGATAATCTCTCTCTCCCCCTCTCCCCCTCCCTCGTCTGCTCGCCCGTTCTCCAGGCTGTCCTGTTTAACAGTCCCTCTGTCCAATAAAATAAGTGTTAGAAAAGTGTTATGGTTAGATTCTGGGTGTCTAGAGGCTCCCCATGGTTATATTCTCTATACACTCAAAAGTGACTTGCCCAACAGCCCAGGGCCTCTTCCTGACTGAAGTTCCTGATATGGCTGAAGGAGTGAGGCTGCTGTGGTTTAAGCGGGTTCTCTATAAGTGGCAATGTTGGTCAGAGCACCATTCGAAGCATTACATGTGTGTGGACACTGCAGCAGCACGTGGTGATGTAACTCTACAGAATGTAGGTCACTGGCTGACGACTGGGTTTGTTATGATGGTTATGAGACCTGATTAGTCCAGTTTGAACGAATAACTCATGTTCCCTGAACAGCAGTAGAACTACTTCAAACTGAATGCTTTATCAGCACATAAATGGGAGTTATAAAGAGCACTGCTGCATCCATGTATTACATACACCGATATACTGCCTTGCTTACACCAAGCTTAAGTTTCTATAGTCATTTACCTGAGAGAATAACATCAGCCCCAAGTCATATGCTCAAAGCAAAGGTTCTCTGTTCACAAAGGCTTTCCTCTGTATCTAAGGCCAAACTGATCAGTCTTTAGCTCTTTGATCAACTACAAAACTACAGACAAAAACACACTTTCTGCATAGTCCCACCTATAAGGCAAACAACAGTCTGTTTACAATAACAGTCTTCTGTGAAGTCTGACTCAGTACCACGTACACCTGCAGCTCAGAGCCATATTTACACGCACTGACCTTTGACCTGACCGAGCACACACTTTAAAGTCATGGACTCATTTGGCTCTAGTGTTTGAGAAACAGAACACAGCCTGTAGTGGGAGTAGAATGTATCATGAAGAAACAGTCGCCTACACCAGTCTAGCACCACAGACACTCAGTCTAGCATTGAAGCTAGTGGTCCATCTGCTGTTGGCTGGAAAGCACCATAAAGCCTCCAGTCACCAGCACAGCAGAAGACTGAAGACTCACAAACTGTACAGAAGTATGGCTGAAACAGTCACAAAGGACACCGATTTGGATAAGAGCATGCATTAAACAGGAGACTGTACACAAACCTTAAAAATGTATAAATGCTGTTAGTTTATTTCTAAAAAGGCAAAAGTTTTAAACGTGCATTGATAAATCCAGGGTTTTGAAAAAGGATTAAGAGCCCTGGTGTTAGTGCCTGAAACACAGTGTAGGTCCGGTGTAGCAGATGCAGTGACCTCTGTGAGGTCAATTTGCCTCCACATAGATAAAGACACCGCTAATGATGCTAATGGAGCTAATGAAGCTAATGTTTAGTGATTAGTAATTAGTGATTAGTGATCAGTGATCAGTGATCAGTGATCAGTGCATCTGCACTAATATGCAGTAGTGAGCTCAGTCACACAGTCTAATGAGACCTACAGTCCTGGTGATCTTGACATCAGTTTGACTGATGAGGATGTTCTTTTGGGGAACAGAGGGGGGCAGGTGACCTGAAACAACCCTGAATCTCGGAGACTGCTGTGCTCCGTAAGAACAAAGACTGTTGGCTGAAAAGAGTACAACTATAATATATACATAATTATAATTATAATAATAATACTATATACAGTAAGTTAATTAGTCAAAAAAGCACCTTTTGAAAAAGACAAAAACAGATAGTTTACCTGCTTTTGCAGCACGTTACTATGACAACAGACATAAAGAACAGCCTATCTGTCTGCTGAGGATATATACAGAGAAGTCCGACAGCAGGAGTTTTCAGTCAAACGTATAATGTTAATGGTTCAGTTAAAGTGGCAGGGAGTAGATGCTGCATCAAAGACTCCACATTAAACCTCAATGAGAGGAAAAACTCCTGGCTCCAACAACAATCAATAAGAAGCAGGAAGTGATCAAAGTTTGACCGGCATCACAGCACAGAAAGCCCAATCAATGTAGACATCTCAACACTGGCCGCATGCACTGACTTCAGCAATTGCATGTTTGATAACAGACACCAGCTTTACAGAGCAATACTAATATTGTAAAAACCTTGCATAAAACAACCTGATTTCAGTGCAGCCAAAAAAACAATGCATCACATCAATAGTTAAGAGAACAAAAAAATTAAGAAAATGAAGGAAGTGACCAAAAAATGAAAGTCTATTTTACAAATACGAAAACTTTTTTTGCCTATACAATATAAAAATCAAAATTCAACATTGATTTTGCCTGTTTAGTGAATGGCAGCTCAGTGAGAGTTTATTTTGGAGAGCAGGCGGTTGATTCTCTATGGAGATGATACAGCTGGTTCAGAACTGACATGAAAAGCACATGAATGTTTAAAGAGGCAGGGCAGTCCGGTCACTCGTCCTCTGCTTCCCCTCTCCTCCTCGTGGCTCTGGTCTGGTCCTTCCACTCCCAGGGAAACGCGCTCCTCCACTGATCGCTTCTTCCGCTCGGTTAATTCACTTAGTCAGAGCCGGCTTCTCTCCATCAATGCTCCGGGTTGCTTGCTCCTCTGCCTCTCCTCTCTCTTCCTCAGCAGATGGTGGAATGGCACAGCTCCCAAAGCGCACAATGGCACTCCTTCATTGTGCTCCTCCTGCCCTCATGTCTCTCCCTCTCTCTCTCTCCACCTCTTGTTTGTTGAAAGGAAGAGCAAACTGTCTGTCCTCCCCCTCCTCTTCCTCTCTGTCTGGATGGGTGATGCTGTCTCCCATGCTCCCTCTCCCTTTCTCTCTCTCTTTCTCTCTCTCTCCTCTCTACCACTCATGCTCCTTCCTGTTCACCCCCCTCTCTGCTGCAGCCATGTTCATTTAGCACAGTGTATATATGTGCATGCTAGCTGCTCGTCTCTGCACTTAATACAGTCTGAGAAGGAGATGATGGAGAGAGAGCTGAGAGAAAAGGGAAAAAAAGACATTATGTGGGGGCATTTAGGGCATGCCATGTTGGCGTTTTCAGAATCCCGCTTTATGCATGTTTGGTAACCTAAGAAACCACAGAAGAAGGCAGGAGATTTGTAGAACTGTAAATATATATTTCATTATTAGCGAAACAAATATTCCCAGTGCTGCTAGAACTCGCTAAAGAAGTGACAGTTCATAATTATAGTGATTTTACCATCGGAGGAATCCCATTGATTTCCCTACAGCAACACAGAGCTAAAAGCAGTGCTAAGTAAAGTTGTACAGTGCGACAAAGAAGTGGATAACAACAAGTCCTTAAATGACACCCCAAACATAAGCGCGCCTGCAGTACCTCGTCTGGCCACCGTCTCGCCTGGCGGATGTACAGGATCCAAATGGCTGCAGAGTCGGGGTGTCATTTGAGGTAAAACTCACACAAGCTGTGAATGGAAGCGAATAGGAAGAGGTGATGTGAGTACACGGCCCCCACCACCAGCACTAGTCTACTTCAAACTAAAGGAACACGTAACACAGGTGGCTCAAGGTGGCTGAGTAATTCTGAAAACACTTTTGGGCCGGTGGTTATCATGAGTCTGCAAGAGTTTGAGGTAAAAGAAAGTTGGACTTTTTTGTTTCTTTTAAAAATGCAGTCTTGCAGAAATTGAGTCTTGCTGATATTGGAGGTTTTAAGCCAAAATTGTTGCTATATTCCCTTTTTTGAACAGTTGAGTTTTGGAGAGTATACACTGCACATAATTTACAATGCTTCACATTTCTCTTATTCAGGCTTGAGACTGACTCATGGAGGTTGGTGCCGATGATTTGATCGAAGAAAAGACTGTTCAGCAAAATAGTAATACATTTAAGAATGAAGTTAAACAAAACAAGTGTAATTCATGATACTGAAGCCAGTCAATGCTTCATCGTGTGTTAGAAAGGGGGATGTTTGTAGCATATAGTAATAGCACTGCCTACAAACTAGACCAGTGTTGTTAACAAAGTAAATGTAATTCAAACTGCAATGGTCGGAATATACATCATTTAAAATTCTGCGTATAATATAATAGGAACAGGTTCATCATTTTGTTTAATTTACAATATAAGCTGTGATTTGATTAGTTTACTTCAGCGAACCAATTTGCCTTTAATATGTGTTTGCATTCCACAGAAATATGGCAGACACACTTAAAAGGTGAACCAAAGTAGCTTTTCCGGTGGAGGGGACTGCAGTGGAGATGTGCTTTGTCTCAAATCTCCCACAGTATGGCATTACACTTTTCTATCTCCATGGAGACGAGCAGGTGATGGCAGTTACAGGTCAGAGCTGTCTAGCACTGTGAAAAAACATGCACTGAATGCAATGCATGTTTTTCAAAGAATTTCTGGGCAATAAAAAACCCGCAAGGAAATGCACAATAGATAAATTTAATGCCATACTGTGAAAGTAATCCACCTGAACAGTTACACAGTACACCTTTAAGTATAAGTGGTTTAACTGAGCCAAAGTTATTTGGATAAGGGAATGTTTAAATGGTGTTTTTGCGCAGTGTACTGTTGCCAACCTTTCACCACAGTGCCACTCTAAATTGTATCATTGTCTTACCATATAGTCCATTGGGTGTCTGAGAGTCTGTTACCCTAAAAACACCAAATCGCACATCAGCACAAACAAAAGCACAAGACATAGACTCAACAGCGGCGGGCTGAAATACTGCTCTCCTCCCAGCATGCTCTACTCCCCAGGATCAGCTGTGGGGAGGGTCATGGGACCTTGTTGATACATACAGCCCAGTGGATCGAGCATGCACTTATACGCAGGCAGCATTAACATGAGGGACAAGCAGAGCAAAGCTGAGACAGAAAAAATGTTCTATAGTTACATAAAGTGTGATTAGGAGAAGTCTATGCATGTTCAAACACACTAAGGAATGACAAGAATTGACTCAAAGTGGTGCATGTGAGAGATGTTGGCGTCTTGACTTGCCCGCTGCTATTTACTGCGTCTTTTTAGCTTTGGCTGGTCAAATTTTATCATCATGTTCGACTTCTGCTTTTAACTGTTGGTTTGCATATTTTATGGTTTTACAGCTTAACCAGAATGTATTCAGTGACAGTTGTGGGTGTGAATAACATACAAACTAGAGACAATTCAGAGTTATGAAATTAGCATTATAATCCAACATTACATTAGCCTAGTACTGAGCAGTGCCAGGCCTTCCTGTCAGTTTTGGTAGTCATCACATACACACAACATGTGAGCTGGCTATTTCGGGTTGTGCCAATTCTTCACGCCGCCCCCATAAACCACACTCCTACGGTCTCCTCTTCCTGCTACCATAGTCTGTGCATCCCCCTACAACCATATAATATATAACAGAATAAAGATTTACTATGTAATCCAGTCAATATATTACAACAATTACCAGACCAAGTGTGAATGAGTTATTGACCTTATTCTGCCCCACCCACTTTTGCCTCTAAATGCCACGAAACTGTCTTTTTGGTGGCACTTCCGGTTAAGCGGGAATCCCATTTCAACGGAGAATTTGAGAAAAGTTTTGCCGCTAAAATATGATATAAAGTAGTTTAAAACGGCCCTGTAGTCCATTTAGAAACTCATTTGGTGTCAAGATCGGCAGCCCCATGCAAAATAATACCACCCACGTGACGATGATGCACCCGCAGCACCTTCCGGCGTAAGGTGAATAATGTAAACCTACAGCCATCAAGTATGTTATTATGACCATACTCCTACTTCATAGCTCCATGCAAAACAAACTACCTCAGAGTATTGTTAATTTATGAGAACTAGACTTCACTTTGGCCATTCGGGTTATACTACCATGTCAATATGCTGGACCACACATACAGCTTTCAGCCTTCACTCTACTCTCACCTGTTGTTGGGTCACCATTGGAGTACATGCATACTTTTCAACCATACTGACCTCTGCATACCAGGAACAACCCACAAAAGACTGTTTGGTGATGCTATTTTAGATCAATCCATTACCAAATTTAACGAATTACAAATTTTGCTTTTCTACCAACTTATCTTTGAGGAAAAAAGGTTCACTTGCTGCCTTAAGAACACTACACATTACGATGAAAAAATATGTTATTCATGTATCATTCCTATAAAAATACCCGAGAAGTATATCAGGCAGATCATAGTTTTTATTTTCTTCACTTCAATCTGTAATTTACTGTGCAGTAAATGTTGCCATAACACATTTTCTCTATAGCGACTTGTGAGATTAATTAGGTTCTTATCATATATTAAAACCGATTCAGTTCTTATCTTCCCATCTTCTAATTAAAAAGCAAGTTTAAAGGGAAAGACCACTAACACAAGATGCAGATTTACATTACAGCAAATTAGTTTTCATAATCTCACAGACTAAAAAAAACAGACTCAGGGTTTGAAGTGGTGAGGTGGGTCAAGTTGGGAGCATTGTCTTTCTGCTGTGGACCGGACAAGTCCTTAAATGACACCTCTTTGTCGTCAGATCGCTGCAGTACTTTGTCTGGCCACCGATGTCTAGCGCCACGTTTGATCAACCAAATCCCACTTTACTGCAGAGGGGGTCATTTAAGGTAAAACCAACACAAGCTGCATAAAATAAATGAGAAAAGTTAGCTACATTTCTAAATGGCATAAAGCTAATGGAGATTTCAGTTGGAGATAGTGGGGTAATTTAGCTCTACTTTCTGCCAGCATTGTTATTATGGACAAAAATCATTAACAGAGGAAATGTAAGAAAATTATGAAAAATGTATTTGCTATATTTCAGCAGGGCAAAGACAGCACTTCTGGAAATACATTAACCGACAGTGTATCTAATGGTTACTTGGTGTAAGGACGATTGCTAAACTTTTTGCCCAACAGAATAGATTTTTTTTATGGATCACACCTTGACGACTGAGAGATTACACAGACAGCTTTATTGATTGTCAAGGACTGATTAGAAGAAAGCTTAAAAACTAGAATTACATGGTCAGAAGTACATCTATTCAACAAAATAATATAATTAACCACAAGTATGTCTAATTGTGTTATGTTCCATCAATATTCTAATTGGGCAAATGTTTTAAATTTCAGTATTATTTCATATCTTACAACGCTACCTCTAGTTGTGCTTAATCATCACTGTACAGCTAAACCACTGAGAACATAAGTAAAGTGCATTTCATACAGTTTATGCTTCTTGACTTAACACACTTAGACGCAGGACTTAAGCCACGCTGGTCGACTGAGTGTCATGACGATTGTGCACGCTGCAGTGAGCTGGAGGAAACAGCCGAGCTTCTACTGTGTAAAGGTAGAGAGGGACAACCACATGGTCCAACCTCAAAAACAAAGTACCACAGTTTTTTCCAGCGCTCACAAACAAGTGTCTCAAAAACCGAAGACGGACACTATCAGATAAATACACCCACACGGCAGAGACACAACTGCATTTTGTCTCCTCGACGTCTTGGTAATGGTGGTAATAAAACCAGTGGGCTTTCTAAAATATAAAAAATATATCTTTTTCTATGATATTTCTGTAATTACTGGATCCATCCACAACAAAATCTGGAAAAAATAAAAGTTTAGCTTTTTTCCGATTTCCATTGTCCTACTTGGGCTGTGCAATTAATAATTCGATCACAATTATAATGCCAAATAAAAAATAGAAAAAGTGACTATTTACATGAACTGTGATGTGTGTTTTGTTTTGCTATATTAGCAGCCCTCATAGAAAGATTCTTTTACAATTATTGCCTTACACACTGAGTAATACTGACACTTGGTTTTCTCAAAATCTAGAACATGATGAACCCAATTGATAAAGTTGAATCTGTTTCAGTTTGAATGTGGGTCAGACTTCAAGCCGCAGCGCTCACTCCTGTCACTGTGAAGCCTCAGCCATCACTGTCCTTCTGTCTACAGCTGAGTGACACCAGCAGAGCACCCCTGGACACATCCTGATCTCATCAAGGCACCCAAATAGAGTCGGTCAGACACCACACTTTGATTGACTGAACGTATGTGTGTGTGTGCCGACATGGCTGGATCCAGTATGGTTTTCAGACCAGCTGTTGATGGACCCTACACTCCATCAGGGAGATAACTTGACCATATGATATCATGACACTGGGCACAGGTCTGAGCAGTGTGGCTAACCCTGATAAGACTTTGAGCCAACACTTTAAACCCACCTCAATCATCTCCCTGAACGTCTCTATTTCAGTTTATCTAGAAAATGTTTCTCTAACTGTGGTGCAATAACACTTGTGGTAAGCATACTCTTTCTGGTACTGCACACAAGTACTGCAGTTCCTATTTGTTAATTTAGAGTCAGTTTTAGTCACACTTTCGTCCTTCTGAGGATCATTTCTTCTATCATAATAATGATAATAATAATGCATTCCTCTTATAAAGCACTTTTCCAGATGCTCAAAGACACGTTTTAATTTCATACATTAGTGATTCATCCCATACTGGTGGTGGTGAGCCACTACTGTTGCCACATCTTGGGAGACCGAGAGAAGTGAGGCTGCCCATTGGCACCATTGGTCAGTGACCACCACATTCACACTAGACAAAGTGGTGAAGAGTCTTGCAGACACAATAACAGATTGCTAGAGCCACTGCTTCCCCACTGTGGCACTGGTCTTTCCAGTGGTCTCCCATCCAAGTACTGACCCGGCCCACCCAACCCTGCCCCAGATCAGATGAGACTGAACACTGAACATTGAGGTGGTATGGACACGTTTAGAGATCTGGTTTAGCCATATAGACCCTCTATAGACCGGTTATAGACCTGGTTTAGATCTGGTGATACTCAGAAAGTCAAATATTTTCTTAGGTCAGATGGTATTTGTGACAGTACACTTTTGTCTTTCATTCATTCACCGCTCACTCTTTCACACTGACCCTGTTTCAACAAGTGTGTTTGTCTTATCACTTTCCATGGATACGATTTGAAGAAACTAGTGAAACATGAACCAGAACTTACTGTTTATAAAGATGTAGAGATATCTTCAATCTGATACGGCAATAACAACTTTAACTTAATATGTCAGCTGTATGCTGCCTGTATCTACAGGCCTAAATACTCTATAACTGTGTTATAGTCAAATCAAGTCCCACGATGTGGGAGCAAAATCCACGAGCTGTGAGTTAAACTCCACAGTCTGCAGATGCACAGAGCAGCTGTGTCACACACTGTTTCTGCTGAACTGCTGGAGTTAGGCCTTTATTACGTATTTGTACAATAACAATGGATACTTTAACTGGAAACTTTGTGTCCCTAAATAAGTTCTGAATGCATTTTAAATCCTCGCACGGATCCAGTGTGCTCCAGCCCCAGTGTGCACATTTACACCACAGAGCTGTGCGTAAAAGTGACAGAACAAAGCTCTACTCTCACAGCGCACACTGGGACTTTTCTCTGCGCTTTTGGACGTTACTCTTACAGAAAAACACTGGTGTCCAGCGTGTGCCCTGATCCACAGCATGCCCCTAAAGTGTGCTCAACTTAGAAGAGGAACTTACCAGCTCTTTCCCTCGAGACGCCCCTCCGGCCCAGACTCTGGCTCCACACACTTAAGCCCACGTTCATCTAACGTTCATCTAACGTTCATCTAACGGGTAGTTCACGCGGTGGCTTTGTCGCCGGACGTAACACTTTGGATAAACTTTGTCCGAGATTGGTAAAACTTCTTGTTTCCTCAGTCTTTCCTTCCTCCTCCTACCTCCCCCTCCACGGTCACGACACAAGTCACTTCCGCGAACAAATGCTAACGTCATCTGCGGCCCGCTACTGTGCGCTTCTGTGTGCGCAAAAGTGCTCCTCCTTTGCACCTGGCCTCTTCAGAGTGCACTTCCCAAGTAAAAGTTGGCTCTAAGAGGGCTTAAGTTTGTAACCACATAGTGAAGCACAAGTAGGCGGATGTACATTACATGTACATTAAATGTATCCTCCTGGAAAAGCACAAGTGACTCATACTCATACTGCTCCGGGCCTCCAAAAGAACTCTGCTTTTAATATTTAATTTTTAGTATCTACCGCCCCTTAGGTTATACCATGTAAGTATGTTATAACAGGACAATGAAGATTATCTTACATTTAAACACATGTAAATATGTTTAGTAATAAGCCTAATTCATGTCTGTGTTTACTTGACGTGTGTACCAAAAACACTTCTCAGATCTGACCGTCTGATTCAGAGAAAAGCTGTTCAGCACCAGACAGTATTTTTCTACTTTATAATACGCCACCCAGAGGCCATTTAGAGAACAACAGCTCAGATCTGCCGTGACTTGAAGACACCCGACCAGTAGGGGGCAGCCGAGTCCCTGTATCCACAAGAAAACTCTCTGCTGTGGTTCATGAAAAGGCTCCAAGACGCAGACTCTTTATTAAATGCAAACTGCACCGTGGCAGTGTCTTATTCACCCTGAGATATATGCTGCATATTGTAAAGAAACGATATAAAGTATAAGTCGTATTTTATTTCTCAATTTCCGCATTAAAAAAATCTCTCCGTCGATGATTGGCTAACACTGGGCTCACATCTAGATTCTCGATTCTGATTGGTCCTCGTGGATGTCTCGTGAAGACTCACAGCTCCATGGGTAACAACAACCGGTGTGAAGGATACATAACTGCAAACGATGACATAACGAGCAGAGTGAGTGCTTTTAATGCAGCATCTGGGGCTTTTAGTAACACCGTATTCACATAGGTGTCTTTCAGAAGTTAGCTAGCAGAAAAACCGCTCTGTTACACGCCAGGTGGACATGAAAGCTTCGATGCCATGGCTACTACTACAGGGCTTGAATTACGTGTTTATAAACTAATGCAAAGACTAAAAGTGCGTGCAATAATGCTTTGGTATTTATCCACGTTGTAGATTTACGATATCATTCCCACATTGCTAAAGTAACAGTGCTCATACTATGAATCTGACACTTGATGTGCTTCTGTCACAGGGGGGCATGTCCTAAGATGATCCTGGGGCGGACTTTGGTACTGTGCATTTGGACACACCACATGGAATCTTAATGTTTATGTAAGAAGAAGAACTCATATGCACACTTTACTACAATATGCCTATTTTGATTGGCAATTTAAATATTGTGTATATCATAAGAAACCTTCAAAGTTGCAAAAAAAACTTCAAAAGTGCAATCTTTCAAACAAAGGGTATAACGTGATAGTTGACTTTTTGTGCCATACCTGAACATCAACACCTTTATGATGTGTTTGTTTCTATCAGTAGAGTATGGGTAATTGTCTAAAAGTTACCTTGTATGTAAAAGTTATGCTCCTCTACCAGGAAGCGAGGTGCTGGTATAAACTATCCATGAACAGACCATATTTTTGACCCAAGTGCATCAGCAATTCAGGTAAAAACCACTAGAAAAACATTATATGTACAAAAAAGTAAACTAAATCCACAATTAATTCCCATAAGTCCACGCCTTTAACCTTCTTCTGTGGCACATATAGGCTAAATTTTTATGATCACAATAAATATTTGATCATTTACAGAGATTCAGCAAACATGAATCAGATTTTGCATGAGCGCGTTCTTTGTTTCGTAGTGTGGGTTTTCACCGGTTGAGTCGAGCAGTGGTGCGTGTGAGGAGACTGGCAGCTCATCTCTGCAGCACAACCATGGCAACAGCAACAGACAGCCCTCCCTCTCCTGTGGTCAACGGGAACACACCCACTGCAGCCATCGTCATCATTGGCGACGAAATCCTCAAGGTAACGCAGACTTTGGTGTAAATTTGATCCTTGAAAGTTTTAGGGTGAATTGTGTGTCAGTTTTTTGTTTCTTATGTAGGCTACTTGTCAGACAATAACCTTCGACTTAAAATGAAAATACTAACATTTATATTTTCAGCGTATTGATTTGCATATTATCCCCTTGGTTGTGTCAAACTGAACAAAGACTGTGTCTTTAGAAACTATTCTAAGAGTTCACAGTTTAGTCCTTAAGTAGACTTGGGTTGGACATTATAGTTTTGGTTTAGTTCACTTCTAGGCCAGGTTTAGTTCTGGATTTAGTCCCATGTTTAGTGCCATTTTTGAGTTGGTTGCAAGATACACATTGGAGAGAAAATAAATCTGATTTTGTACACCAATATTTAATGGGGACTTTTTTGATTTATGAGAACCAGTTGTCAATTTGGGAAATTCTTCAATATTAGATCGACAACATTGTTCAGATAGGGGTTCATACAGGTTAAGGTTATTCATATGGTTAGCAATGTGTCTATGTAGTGTTCCCACAAAGCATACACACCCAATATGTGTGCAAGTGTAAAGACAGTCTAAATCTGCTCCAGTCAGGTAAATATAAATCATATTGTAAAGTTTATTCTGGTCTTGTTTTTTCCCAGGGCCATACTGTGGACACCAACAGTGCCTTTCTAACACGAAAACTGCGTAAACTCGGCGTGTCTGTGCAGCGTATATCAGTCATACCAGATGTCCAGGAGGTGATTTCCAATGAAGTGGCCCTACTTTCCCCTCAGTACACCCACATCATCACTTCAGGAGGCATTGGTCCCACTCACGATGATGTCACCTTTGAAAGCATTGCCAAAGCGTTTAAGGAGGATCTGCACCCACACCCTGAGCTCAGCCAGCTGGTCAAGGAGTTTTTTGGAACTGCAGATAAAGACAGTGCTGCTATGAAACTGGCCATGGTGCCTCAATCAGCTAAACTCAACTATGGCACTGACCCTCAAACGGGAAAACGTCTCCGCTATCCACTCGTAAGTATACCCAACAAATCAGCCGTGTTTTTGAGAATGTTATCAGTTTACTATAAAATGTACTTAAGGCTACTTATTTGTAATTGTACATTGCTATGTCATGATAAAGTGGCATTATTAAAAAGTTCCTAGTGTCCCCAGCCATCACTTTTGGTTTCTCTTTCAATAAACTCCATATGTCTGCAAAAGGTCCATAGTTCACACACAAAATCAAACCCCATTGTGAAGATTAACTAATATACCATTATAAAGCATTTAATACAATGTGGACACAGGGGTCTTTGTAAATTCTTATTGAACTGTCGACACTATCCCATAAAAAATAGTGTATTAAAATATATAAGAAAATATATAAGCGTGTCTGTAAACTGTCACTCCTAAACTGCAGTCTACTTAATATATTTACTCCTAATGTACTCTTTCTGAAAAACACATTTTAAAGTAACAAGCGCCTTTTCCTCTTAGGTCAGTGTTCATAATGTGTACATATTCCCTGGGATCCCGTCTCTGTTGGAGAGAGCTTTTAATGGACTGGAGCACCTTTTTGCCAGTTCTGGGACCACGTTTCACACTCGAGAGGTAAAACAACCACATTGATTTTTATCATAATGATGGGTTTAAGAGTGCAGTATGTAACTTTTCTGGTGGATGCCTTGCCACGTGCTGGTCTCTATGGAGATGTTATTGGAACCGTTCACAGTATGGCATTAAATATGTCTATCTGGTGCTTATTTCATGACAAATGATCATATTGCTCAGAAACATGTTGAAAAACATACATTTTACTGTGAGAGGGGTGGCCTCTCAACAGATCTGACTTGCAATTTGACCTCATTGTGTTACTTTTGTACCTAAATGGAGATGGATAAGTAATACTGTCATACTCTGGAACTTTCCAAGCAAAACAATAACATTGGTTTAGTTTAAGGTTACGTAGTGCACCTTAAACTTAAGATTGATGTGTTAACTTTTGTTGCAGGTATTTGTAGATGCCGATGAAGCAGAGATCGCCCCTGTCCTGACTAAACTTCAGGCAGACTGGGGTCGTAGGGTGGCTCTAGGATCATACCCGGACTGGCTCAGTAACTACCACAGAGTGCGGCTGGTCGTGGACTCAAACAGCACTGAGGAGGTGGAGAGGGCTCGGGCACAGCTGCTTGATGCTCTGCCTGAGGGGAGCGTGGTGCCCCTGGTTACTGACCCGGTATCGCTCGCCACAGCTGAGGTGTACTCTCTCGCTAACAATGGTAAGAGCATAGACAAAAACTGTTGGCAAATGGAGAACAGTGATTTTCTCTGTGCTAAAGTGTGGATTTTTTAAACATTTGCATTGTTGCCTTAGCGATTCACAAAAAAAACCAAAATATTTCATCTTTTTTTTGTATGGTCCAAAAGTTGCATGTAATGGGAGATTGAAATCCTTGAATAAAAATCAAAAAGAGTCAAATAGAATAAACTGCCCTCAAAGCATTGAAAAGCATGTTGAAAATGAATGGTTCTTGACTGACTTATCACAACATTGCACTAAGTTGCAGTACTTTGACCATCTGAGAGTTTTGTCTGAAAAACATATCAGTTTTTCCTCAATCTCGCTACAACCCCCATGAGTTAAGAACAGTTTTATTTATGTAGTTTCGAGATGCTGAAGTGCAGACCCAGAATGCCCTTTCCACTTCTGATATAAAGAAGGGAAAAGATTAAGAAGAAATAGCTCTAAAAGTAAAACAAACAACATTTCAACTATGACTCCCTCATAACAGTTGGCTTGGATTGGTAGTCTGACTTGGAGTGTTACAACCATTATTAATTCATTCATTTCCTGTTCTTCTTTGGGCCACGGCTGCTCTGGTGCACATCAATAGAAACGTATAGCTTCCATTCTGCACCACCACCACCAGTCGCTCACACAACACAATCTTGTATATTGGAGGTGTGAAGTGTCTTGCTTCGTGACACAAAAACACTGCCTTTGACTGTCTCATTGCTGACAGTCTATCACTGTTTGATTGATTTGATAGGTTGATATTTTTGCAGGTACAGCTTTGGGCGACAAAGTGATGTCTGCTTTAAAAACCATTGAGTCTGCCCTGGATCAGTATTCAACAGAGGAGCTCTGTGTGGGCTTCAATGGAGGCAAAGACTGCACCGCGCTGCTACATCTCTACTACGCTGCACTCAAACGGTAACAGCCAATATGCTAACAGACAATACTAACAAACCGATATTAACCCAGATGTGATGGTGTGCTAGCCATTTGCCTTTCATATCCTGCAGGCGCTATCCAGACGGCAAGGACAAAGTGAAAGCTCTGTACATTCGCATTGTTTCCCCATTCCCTGAAATGGAGAGGTTTCTTCAGGACACAATCAAACGGTAAGCTCCAGTATAAAACTCTATCCCAGGGTTCTCAACTTTGCGGTCCACCTCTTCTAACCTTATACAAGATGGAACTTACAATGCCATTTTACCTGCAATATTACCATGAATATTTGTTTGGGATATAATAAAATCTTGCCTCGGTGTTGTTTGCGTAGCTTTATAGTGACAATTGTAGATTTGTTAGTTGTTTTACAAAATATTCTAATTGGTTATCACTGGAAGCTATCTGTTGCCCTCCAGTGTTGTGACGATATTTGCTGCTTTTCTGTCTTGTATAGACTCTGGCTTTCCAAAATATTACAAATATATATGATACAAAAAAAATCTTCCCCTCCTAGTTTTTTGCAAAATAATTTAAAACATTGGTTTCAGTTACTACACAAATGTTTCCATAATTGAGTAGCATCAGTTTGAGACCCCTGTTCTATGAGCTTTGTTATGACACATTTTTTTATTTTGTATCTCTTGTACCAGTTTATCAGTTTACCACAGATATTTACACATATATTCGCTGAGTCTAACGGCTGATTGCAGATATGACCTGGAGCTGTTCTCAGTGGAGGGCAGTATTCGTCAGGCCCTTAGTGATGTGCAGGAGAGGAGACCGGAGCTGAAGGCCGTTCTGATGGGCACCAGGAGGAGTGACCCCTACTCTCTCACCCTCACACCCATGTGCCCCACTGACCCGGGCTGGCCCACGTACATGAGGGTCAACCCATTACTGGTAACACAAATCATATATTTCTTGGTAGTCATTGAGTCCTTAGGCTTAGTTTTATAAGCATCATGCGGTGTGTGAGTGAGGGACTGGTGATGGTTGGAGAAGCTGTTGGAGCAGATCAGCCTCATCCTTGTTAGTTAGCCCCAGAGCAGCTGTGGCTCCAGTAGTAGTTTACCACCACTGTAATGATAAAGCTACGTCACAATGAGTGTCTAAATAAGTGTTGTAGGACTGATGCATCATCATCATCACCATCACCACCAGCAAATGTAACATAGTGTCTAGTGTCTCTAAATATGAGCTTTAAGTTTAGGGAATGTGTCAGTGAAGTGATGTTTTATGAGACAAGACCTGTGCTGCCAATGTTGAGATGCTTTGTGTTCATTATGAAGATTAGGAAAGTACATCAATAATAATATAACAATTATGTGTTATTTTCATGACACTCAAAGACGCTTCACACAATTCAAGACAGACAAAACTCAAATGAAAGAAACAGATACAAAAGGAGGTGCAGTTATTTGAAGGCAGATTTGAACAGGTGAGTTTTCAGGGCTTTTTTGAAGATGGTGAGTGTGGCTGACTCTGATGTGTTTGGACAGGGAGTTCCATCAGCGTTTATCTTTTATCTAGATTCGATTTGATTCAGTGTCCAGATAAATTCAGAAATCAGACCATTGAGATCAGGCTGTAGAATACCAAATACCAAAGAGAGTAGGGGCAACGTCAGGGTAGTGTCACTTTTATATATGCACAGTACTATTTTTTCTAATTAGTTTGTTTACTGAGGTTGCATGATCCTTATGAGCATGTGAGGTGATTTGCTGTCACACAAAAAAAATGCAGTAAAGATTATATTTGATTACACTGACTGACTGACTATTACTACTACTACTTTGTCTGTTTACTCGTAGGACTGGACGTACCATGACATCTGGGCTTTTCTTCGGACATTATATGTGCCATACTGTATCCTCTATGACAAAGGGTAAGTTGGAGTCAGTGGTTCAGTTGTGATGAATCAAGAGTGAGTAAAGTGAAGTTGGCATTTCATTCTTTACCCTCTGTTTTGACTGGCAGCTACACTTCACTGGGCAGTATGGACAACACTTACCGTAATCAGGCCCTGCAGACTGTGGACAGTCGTGGTGTGACCCGGTATAAACCTGCCTACCTCCTGGAGAATGAAGAAGAGGAGAGGAACTCGCGTGCCTGATTTCGTCTGATTCCAGTAGATTTACATGTTTCAGATAAGCCATGGTTTAATGATAGAATTAAAGAAAAATGACTGCACCACTTCGTAATATCTTTTAAATAAACACTTGAGTTAATATCAACTTGAGACATTTATCATCACAATTGTAAAGTTTAAGATGTGTGATGCCCGAGCTACCTCAGTTGGCCTGGGAACGTCTTGGGGTCCCACCGGAGGAGCTGGAGGACGTATCTGGGGTGAGAGAAGTCTGGGAGTCCCCACTTAGACTGCTGCTCCCGTGACCCGGCCCTGGATAAGTGGAAGAAAATGGATGGATAGAAGATGTGTGATTTGTACATGGAAGAATACATGCATAACTTACTGACATAATATTATACTTGGCTGTCCTATTTTCACATTGGAAGTTAAGTGTGGGAACAGAGTGTAAAAAAATGCCCTAATCATTACATTTAGTTTAAAATATATGGCAATCAAAAAACTATTGGAAGATAAAGTTCCTTCTTATGACAACTTTGAAAGAAAAGTTTCATAATAGGCCTACATAATACATTTGTAGTTGCCTCTCTAGATTTGGCACCTGAAAACAGAAAAAAGCTCTTCCCTCTGGTGTAATTCTCTTTGTGGACCTCACGGGCGCGTTGTTCTCACGTTTTCCATTTAGTGCTGGTGATTACAAATAAATTACCTCCTCTGTTTCCAGACATGATTGAATCCAGGCGTATCGACTGCCTCTCCCTCTCCTCCCGCGTGGAGATTAGTGAGCGTCGCGCTGCTGGATCGATACGGGCCGATCTAATAAAGCGGGTCACTTACGGGACCACCGCGGGGCTGCACACACTGTTACACCGGCAATTACCGTCTCCAGCCCGGGCCCACTGTCCGGGTGCGTGCGCCTCGCCTGATTGATTAATAATAACAGTAATAAAGGAGCCAGTAAACACACGACTCTTAATCAGAGACATATTTTATGGGAGCGCCAAAGACTTGACAGATATTACGGGGTTTGGCGGAGAATTACACTCTCTAAAGTGAAATCCGCATGAACCGAGACAAACTGACTCCGGTCATGCCTGGTTCATGAGGAGAAGAGCCTAAAACGTGCCTCTTTCACTCAGGAGCAGCTGGCGTTAGACCCAGACTATGAGACTATGGAAATGCTCCTGACAGGGCCGGCCCCAGCTTTCAGGGGGCCCTAAGCTCAGTTTGTCTGTGGGCCCCCCGGCAGCAGATGTGACCCGGTGATTCACATTTGACGACATTATGACTCTGTTCTGATCACCTGGACCAATTGCATTTGTATTTATAAGACCAACATCAGTCTGAAAACATCCGGAATGTCACACCTATTACACTCACAAGAACAGTAGTATTTATTTATTTATTTATTTGTTTATTTGAAAAGGGACAAAGCACATTAATGAACACCAGTAAAAACTACACGTGTAAATGTGCAGAAGTTAGCTGAACAGCTAATTCTCAGTCCCTTACATCTAAAACAGGACAAGAGACAGGACGCACAAACGACAAACAAAAATCAAACTCCTAAAACATTCATACTTATATACATATTTACATATTTACAAATTAATGTCATCAAAAAACAGTGACCGCATAGATTACAGAGTGACAGCATGAAATGCAAGGTACATGTCTGCAGTGCATGCCTACATACGTATATGTATGCATGCACTGCACAACAACAACCGTACGATGTGAGTCTGTTCAGACAGTCATGGCAATCCTACATATGTATATGTAGCATGTACCATGAGGTCTGAACAGCTCTAATGGGAGCATTGTTGATTGGATTTGAGCCATTTTTTAAGGTGCGTTTTAAAGGTGTTATATGTGGAGGATTCTCTTATTGTAAGAGGGATGTTATTCCACATGTTACAGCCTCTGACTGAGAGGACAGACTGTGCGAAGGTGGTTACGTCGGTGAGGAACCTCACAGTCACCTCTCGTAGTCGCCCTGGTCCTGCCAGTGGGAGGTTTTGTTTAATAAATTTCTTGTAGTGGTGGTGGTGCGAGTCCATGGAGGATTTTGTATATTGTACAACCATACTTAAAGTGTTTGAAATTGTCAAAGCTCAATAAATTATATGTTTGAAGGATTTGACAGTGGTGATATGAAATCTGTTTCTTAGCAAAGATTTTAAGTCCTCTTTTATACAGTGATTCAATCTGTTTTAATGTGGTGGCACTGGTCAGGGTCCAATTAGTGAAGCAGTATTCGATATGTGAGAAGATTAGAGCGTGCAGAAACATTCTCGCTGCCTTTAATGTCAATGACTGTCTAATATGTCGGAAGTTGTGAAGATTAAAATTTAATTGTTTTTGAGATTTTTTTTTACATGTTTTTTTGAAAGTGAGACAGGAGTCGAGAACTACACCGAGATACTTGAAATCTTGTACCAGCTCAAGTTCCTCTCCTCTCAAAAATACTCCTGAACTTAAAATCTCCTTAGGAATTTGTTTTGAAAACATCATACAAACCGTTTTTTTTTGTATTTAAGAGTAAACATGATTTTGTGAGCCAATCTTGTACTTCAGTCATTGTAGATGTTAAGATGCGACTAGCTTCTTGTGTGTTTTTTTGCAGGTGTGAATATTACAGCATCATCGGCGTACATTTGTATGTGAATGTTTCTGCAAGCATCCGGAAGATTATTTATGTAAAGAGAGAATAGAACCGGTCCCAATATGGACCCTTGTGGGACCCCTACTGTGCACTCCAGGTATGGCGATTTGACACCGTTGACCACAACACACTGTCTTCTATTGTTTAAGTAAGATTTTATCCATTTGAGTGCCTGATTTGAAAAAATAAAATGTGTGAGTTTGGCTAAAAGAATCTTGTGGTCCACGGTGTCAATGCCTTTTTTTAAATCTATAAATACTGCGCCAACACAACTGCTTTTGTCTAAGAAAGATTTTGTTTTTTCTATAAAAACACTAATCGCAGACTCTGTCGAATGATGGGCACGAAATCCGAACTGCATGGGGTGTAAGGAAAGGTGTATGGCAAATGTTCAGTGTGAAGTCAGGAGTTTGACGATCCATTTCTCAATTATTTTTGATACTATTGGCAGGATATTGATTGGCCTATAGTTGTTTTTGTCTCTTTTATCTCCTGCTTTAGTAAATTTGATCTCGTGTGTTCTCCAGGGCTAGACTAGTTTCTGAAGTATTTTAATGTGTTCCAGTTGGTGACAGTGGGCTGACATTTACATTATAAAGGGTCTTTGCACTAGTGTAAACACATAGCTGCCCTCACCTCTGCCCGGCTCAAAAACAAATGTAGCAGCAGCAGATATTTTGCTACTATAGATATAAAACAAATGTAGTCGTTTGAGAGGGATATTTAGGCTGCTGTAAACACACCAGCCCTGTTTGCAATAAAAC
Source organism: Periophthalmus modestus (assembly GCA_019594935.1). Taxonomy (NCBI): domain Eukaryota; kingdom Metazoa; phylum Chordata; class Actinopteri; order Gobiiformes; family Gobiidae; genus Periophthalmus; species Periophthalmus modestus. The sequence continues at coordinate 7,834,498 of JAIEZT010000124.1, forward strand.
TTGATATATCGTATTATTTTCAGTGTAACTGTATGGGCTCTTGGGGGCCCTCTGCTGGCCTTGGGGCCCTAAGCAGGTCCTTAGTAAAACTATTTTTCAGATTCAATTTATTGAGATGATTCGTTCCACCTTAGGGTCCTGAAATAGTAAAAGTAGGACAGATTGTTAAATGTGGTGGGGACACGAGAAATGTAATGTGTGGAACACAATAGGCCAAGGCTCATTCTGTTTCCAACCAACACAGCGAAAAAATGAAAAAGTCAGGACCTAGAGAGCAACACCCAAACTCTATGTAAGGAAGAGTATTCTCAAGTGTTCTAATGATAATCTCATAATCTCTTTTTATACAGTTAATGTTACTTACCAAAGCAACAGTGGGATAGTGACAGGGGTTAAATTGCTGTACAGACAAACAAAGAGACAGGTGTATGGTGAGGGCCGGCCCAGCCTATAAGCAGACTAAGCAACTGCTTAGGGCCTGAGGCCAGCAGAGGGTCTGCGAGACCCCATACATTTATATTGAAAATAATATAATATATCAAGTTCTATTGAACACAGGGCTTGTGTTTTTTACAGCAGCCTAAATATCCCTCTAAAACAATTAAATTTGTTTTATATTTATAGTAGCAAAATATCTGCTGCTACTACATTTGTTTTTGAGTCGGGCAGAGGTGAGGGCAGCTATGTGTTTACACAGGTGAAAGGACCCTTTGTAATGTAAATGTAAGCCCACTGTCGCCAACACATTAAAATCCACCAGAAACGAAGAAAAAATGTCTAGAATTTAAAAAATCTTGACACCCCCCCCCCCTCACATGTGTGATGATGGTAGTTGTGATGTTCTGGATGTTTTCAGTCTGATGTTGGTCGTATAAACACAAATACAACTAGTGAAGGTGATGAGAGCAGAGTCAGAATGTTGTCAAATGTGAATCACCAATAGCTGAGCCAGGAGGCATCTGCTGTCAGGGGCCCCAAAGACAAATTCAGCTTAGGGCCCCCTGAAAGCTAGAGCCGGCCCTGTGTATGGTGAAACTTGCTCTAAAGAAGTGAAGTGTAACAGGACTGTGGCTCATAGACTGGGCCTGTATCATGAGACGCCCTGGTCCTAACGTGGAAATCACATCTCCTCTGGTAACGCAGAGAGGGAGACTGGAGCGTATGCAGATGTCTTCCATATCTGTAAAGCCTAGACCAGAGACTCGGAAACACTTTGTTCACTATCAAAGATGCTCAGAATGAAAGAGGAGAAGGTGAGGCGCTTTGACATGTGGGCTGTGACTGAGTGCAGCGTGTTTGGTGTTCATATAAAACGGAGCCTGATAATCCCGAGTTTGTCACAGCGGAGCGCAGCAGACACAATCACAGCCCCCCGCCTGGACGCGCTCTCAAGAGCCTGCACGCAGCGGCGGGAGCGGCGGGAGCGGCGGGAGCGGCGGCGCAGGCACGTACGGAGAACAGGGTAGAAGAGGAGAGGATAGAAGGAAGAGGGTAGAAGAGGAGAGGATAGAAGAGAGAGAATAGTAGGAAGAGGGTAGAAGAGGAGAGGATGGAAGGAAGAGGGTAGAAGAGGAGAGGATAGAAGGAAGAGGGTAGAAGAGGAGAGGATGGAAGGAAGAGGGTAGAAGAGGAGAGGATGGAAGGAAGAGGGTAGAAGAGGAGAGAATAGAAGGAAGAGGGTAGAAGAGGAGGGTAGAAGAGGAGAGGATGGAAGGAAGAGGGTAGAAGAGAGAGGATAGAAGGAAGAGGGTAGAAGGAAGAGAGGGAAGAGGAGAGATGAAGAAGAGGGGTAGAAGAGGAGAGGATAGAAGGAAGAGGGTAGAAGAGGAGAGGAATGGAAGGAAGAGGGTAGACGATGAGCGCTGATAGAAGGAGAGGGAGAAAGGAGGGATAGATGGAGACAGAAGTGAGGAGAGAAGAAAGAGAAAGAGAAAGAGGGAGAGGGGCTACAGACTGAGAGAGAAAGAGAGAGACACAGAGAGAGAGAAAGAGAGAGAGAGACTAGAGAGAGAGAGAAGAGAGAGAGAGAGAGAGAGAGGGGGAGACAGAGAGACACACGCACACACACACACACACACACACACAAACACACACACACACACACACACACACAGAGGCAGACAGACAGACAGACAGCCAGAGAGTCGAAGAGAGAGACACTGAGAGAGACAGACAGAGGGAGAACGCAAGAGACACGGAAAGAGAGAGAGATACAGAGAGAGAGAGAGACAGGGAGAGAGAGGGCTAAGCATCTAAGGCTGGGACAGTGTTGGTGGGATCTGGAACTGAACTGAAACACAAGTAAAAAGTTCAGTTTATTGTAAGGTCATTATTTTATTCTAAAAGATTGTTCAGTGTTGTTTCTTTCTTAATGCACGATGGTTGTTGTTGTTGCTGTTTGCTGTTTTTAATTTGCCTATTATGAACAGGGTAGGCCTTTTAACCCTCTCTTTATGCAGCCAAACTGTAGCACATAGAATTATACTGACTGACTGTAAACAAGGTCATTTAAAGACAAAAAAAAAGTTGGAAAAGCATTCTCTCTGTGTAAGATATAACCTACTTTAGGACATTCCAGGCAATGAATAGTATTTTGAGATATCAGTTTGAATTTAGGGCAAAAAAATCTTCAGTAAAAATAGAAAGTTGGTGGATCAGTTGATAAAAAGTTCAGAGTGGAGTAAGTGTACTATGTGAGCATTCTTTGTATACTCTTCCACACTATAAAAGCTCTTTATAATGTGGATAAAGTGCGTGGCCCTATAACACAACAACAGTATGCACAGTATGACGGGGATCAAACCATCTACCCCAGAGCTGCTGACTGAAGTAAACCACTGTGCCACCTTTTCCTCACAGTTCATAGTTTTTAAGATCTATTGCGGACTAAAACAGACTATTGGCCAAACAATAATTCACTTGGTCCGTTCCATATTTCGTGCGTATTTTACAATCACTTTTACTAGAGTTTTGTGCTGCGCTGAAGTGCGGCACCATATTGATCAACTGAGCCGTGAAGGCCACTGAAAATAATCTCAGTGGAGGAGATCAGCCAAGTATATTCTCTGTATAAATAAGCCACTTCTGAACCAGCGCAGCCCGAGTCTAAGGAGTTTAAGAGGAGCAATCCTTTGTTATGAAGCAGATTTGAGCTTCTTAAGTCAGTCTGGATCTGTGGAGCATGAAGGGTCAAATATTCATCTCAAAGAATGTACTGCTTCCTGGTCATACAATATTAAATAAGCAAACGCAATATGTGAGAACTATTTCACTTTGTAAGACTTTAACAAGCAAGTTACAGACAAAGGTGGGTAGTTCTCAGTTACGTTTTGGCTGTACTTTTACTCCTACCTGAGTAAGATATTTTACCTGTACTGCTGCTTGAGTCAAAGTTTTGGTTTCTCTCCCCCTTTGTTTGCTGCAGCTCAGTTATGATTTTGTTTTTCTAATTTCAGATTTTGTGCATTATTTAAAGGGCCCATATTACACTATTTTCTGCTCTGTGTAATAATGTCATCAAAAACTTACCTGGAGTTGTGTTTCGTTTCACTCACACATGTTTAACACACAAATTCTGCATATTTAAGCTGAGTTCTTCTCTCAAACAGAAAACACTCTGTCTGTGATGTCATCATGTGGTAATATAGGAAGTGCTCCACTGTGTTTTTAAACTCCATACACCTTCACTAGAATAATTTGGATGATTTCAGCCCTGGAATTGCCAATCTCTACAGAATTAAACATGAAAAGTCGCTGTTAACTTGAAAACTACCACTTCATGACATCACAAGGTAGAGAGTATTTTGAGCTTTGGAGATGTGGAGCTCAAAAAGCTCAAAAGGGTTGCTCAAACATGTGTGAATGAAATAAAACACAACTCCAAGTATGTAATAACATTAAAACATGGGTAAAAGCTCACAAGAGTCAATGTTGCGTAATATAGGACCTATAAGACCTATAGATTATTCTTACTTGAGTAGTCATTTTCTCAAATATATTTTACTCTTACTTTCTTAGACTTTGACTACTTTGTACTAATTGAGTCATATTAATGGCTCCACATGTAACAAAATGATAATATTAAGTAGAAAACATGCTGTTGGTGGGTTTGGGATCAGATTGTGCAGTTTCGTCAGAGAAGTGGAGTCAGTTCTGATGTAACAGTCTTTGCTCTTTGGAGGAAGACGAGATGGAAAGATCCGATTTGTGAGCACCCGGATTTGTGACAAAGATCTGGCAACTCTAACAGACGACTACATTTAACAAGTCTCCAAGTCCATTTGGGGAAGAGGGAGTTGGACCTGGTTTTAACAACTTAGAGGAAGTAGCCTACACCCATTCATTTATGAGGGGTAATAGAGAGTCACAAATTCACCTATATCACTGACCTATAAGACGATTATATTATCACCAGTGGTGGAACATGAAGTAAAAGTAGTACAGTACTGTACTTAAGTATATATTTGAGGCATTTGTACATTTTACAGTGGATACTTTTTACTTTTACTTCACTGCATTTCAGAGCAGGTATCTGTACTTTCTACTCCACTATATCTTTGAACAGGACTAAGAAGTAAAAGTATTTTTCTTATTGTTTGAGACCTGCTGAAAAGACTGAGAGTTTATTTTTAACTCAAGCAAACAAAAAATACAAAGAAAAACAGCTAAGAAAAAAAAGATTCAGTTGTCTCTGTTGAACAAAATTCAGCATAAATCTTTATAAAAATCACTACATTTGAAGCTTTATTACATCTCAAAATATGCGCTTATATACTTTTTACTCTTTAAGTACATTTTTAAATGGGTACTTTATCCTTTTACTTAAGTTGTTTTTTTCATGTGATACTTTTACTTTTACTTGAGTATTTTTTGCTCCAGTATCTGTATTTTTACTTAAGTAACAAACTTGAGTATTTTTCCACCCCTGACTATTACCAGTGTCTGTGTGGGCTTTGGGAGGCGTGGTGAAACCTGGGGACAACACAGGCACCACAAAATTGTCCATATGTGTTTATAACTAGAGTGGTAAAAGACGAAGTTAAAATCTGTCAACTGGACAAATCGTTGTAGGAGTGAAGACGTGTCACTGCTCATCCAAGCCGTTTCTTCAGTTCTGGTCAGATTACTGGTGGACACTATCTGAAGTGTCTGAAGGGTCAGTTGACAGATTTTAACTTCGTATTTTGCTATGGATCAGACCTGGACGACTGAGGGTTTACACAGATAGCTAAAGTCGTGAAAATCCACAATTTAAATCTCTTCAGAATAATATGTGATGATTTCGGCTGACCTGGGAATGACCTGGGATCCCACCAGAGGAGCTGGAAGAAGTGTCTGGGGTGAGGGAAGTCTTTGAGTCCCTGCTTAGACTGCTGTCCCAGCGACCCAGCTCCGGAGGAAGAAAATGGATGGATTTCAATGATTTTTTTTTTTTTTTTAATCATACTAAGACTGTTTATTACACTGTTTATCATTTCTTTTCTCCACGATAGTTTAGTCAGGTGATTCAGATGTGAAAAATGTGGGTTCTGTAGGACTGGTTTATAAATGATTTTGAATTTTGTAACTTTTCAGCTGGAAGGTCCTACTTTTAACCATGGAGATGTTTGAATATTCCACAGTATGACATTATATTCTCATTTCATTAACCTAAGAGTCAAGTATCTCTTCAGCAATAAAAGTGTCTGTAAATGCAAGATGTAAGTTTAATGCCATACTGTGGAACATTTCCGGCAAAAGGAATAACATTTATACCTCCAAAGCTACACGCCTCTGCACCACTCCCTTTTCTAAGCAGAAGGAGACTCTATCACATGGTTGGTGGTAATCCAGTGAGGAAATAAAGATGTATTAGTTTCTAATAATAGCCAGTGTTTTATATTTCCCAAGCTGTAATCAACACGAGAAATCAGAGCCGCAAATAATCACTCAGGCTCCAATTAAACATAAATTAAACTGGTGGCAACAGAAACGAATGTGTTGAAACATGATATAGAGACGTTACAGTGGCGTTAGTGGAGACAAGAGCTGCACGCACAACACAATATTCTCTTAATATACATTTATAGAGCTGACAAACTTTTTAGATACGTTTACCCACATTGTAATTGAACCTTAAGGTATCATAATGGGTTTATTATATATGGAGGACTATGCAGGCACAACCCAATAAGGTGAGCTGCTGGAAAAGGTATGGCTGATAATAAACTTGGTAGTAAATGTTTATGGTAAGGTTAATATTTCATTTCAGACACATATTAGTTTCTTCATTTATAACTTCAATTAAAATATACAGCAGTAGGTAGGGTCTCTGTTCTGTTAAGTTAATGGGACTATTGCGACAACTGGCTGGTCTTATTTCTCCAGTCAATCTTTGCTTGTATGTTTATGGGTTCACTATGACTTGTTAAGTACACTGGTCAAATGGATGTATTAAATGTGAGGTAGGAAGTTTCGAAAAGAAAGTTAACAGTTGGAAAAAGGTAAGTGACTTTAAACAGCTTAAAGTTAACAGTAGTGTTTAAAAATTTAGTACACTTTTAAATATGTAATATATTACCCTTGGGTCCAAATAGTCCCTGGGGGGGGCAAACTTCTTTGACATGCTACCATTTTGAACTAACCAAAAATATAAATATATATATATATATATATATATATATATATATATATATATATATATATATATATATATATATATATATATATATATATATATATATATATATATATATATATATATATATATATATATATATATGTGTATGTATATGTGTGTGTGTGTATATGTGTAATATGTGTGTGTGTGTGTGTGTGTGTGTAATTATTACATTAGAGATTTGGCCTGTAACATGTAGCAAAAACATGAATATGCAAGGATCATTGCAAAAATTGTTTTCCAAATTCATTATTTTAAAAACTTGCCTTCAGAGAAAGACTTGATAGCTTTTTCTAATTTGAATGCCAGCAAAAAAAACTGCCTTGGTACTTTCATCGGACTTCGGTAAAAAAAAAAAATATTTAGTTGTCCACTCCATATTAAACACTCAGTGCTCACCATCCATTTTCTTTTATTTGATAAGCTCATTTTTGCAGAAGGGCTGATAAAAGAATAAGAGAGCAATACAAGATTGATGTAGCTGAAGTGCGCTATAATCTGGTCACATTTGGCGGGCCGGATTAATAAACCCAACGGGTCGTATGTGGCCCCCGGGCCATAGTTTGCCCACCCCTGGTCCAATGTCACATTAAAAATGCACTTTACATCAAGGAACCACTGACCCATTCACACACACATTCATACATCAGTGTACGCAGGCACTGGGCGTGAGGTAGGTTAAGTGTCTTGCCCAACGACAGCCTTCATCTGTGGGAGCTAGAATTGCACTGCCAACCTGTGACCAGTTGATCTGACAGCTCAAGGATTTGAACCGCCAACCTTTGGATCAGTGGACACGCTCTACCCACTGAGCCACCTACGCTCATTGTGTATTGCATCTATATGACAATTTATTTTCTAATCTAGAGCAGACGTTTGAGGTTTTAATTTAAGTGTATCTCGCAAACAAGATCCAATACATCTCATTCTACCTCATCATTTAAGAAGTCATTTGAAAGTAATCTGTCTATGTATTTAAACTATATATCAACTTAGAAAATATGCATTGCTTTAACACGCATGACCACAACATTCGGCCTCCTGCTCGGGTTATAAATAACAAACTCAATCTTAGTTCAACGTTTCAATTTCAACTGATTATCTTTGTGCAGAGCCTTCAAACGTCTGTAATAGGCTTTGTAAATGTTTATGTGTCCAGAACCAATAGCACTTTTCTCTCACTGTGCCCCACCAGCTCCACACATGTCATCAGAGCAGATCATAAAGCATGAAATAGAGGCATTAGCTCTTATTATGCAGGAAATTGGCTGTCTGGCTTCACAACGGGCTCTACATTGTGGCCTATATAAATGGAAATGCATCTACAGCTTGTTTAAAGTGTGTCCATTTTTAAAACAGGACAACAGGGATAACTGCACTAGCTCTGTGTGGCCAACGCTAATGGAAATCAATGTGGTGGAAGCTGTCGATGTATCGGCGGAAGTGTTGGGAGGTCTATGAATACAGCAGTATGCTCTTATCAGGATTTAACCAAAAACTCAATCTAAAAGGTTCCTCGTGTTAAAAACTGTTCTCACACCAAGGTCAGGTCCAGTCCCCAAACTGTCCCCATATCGACAACTTTGAGTTATGTTGAGGTCGGTGTATTATTCCTGAAAAATCCAATATTTTCCAAATTTCAATGAGTGATAACCGTTGTTAATACAAACTTATTTATTTTCATAGCCTCTAAAATGTCCTTATATTTCCATTTTCCAATATCGTCTGTGGTTTGCAAATAAACTCTAATTATTCACTCAAAATTCAATACCAATTTTTATGAGCAATAACCAGATATGGAATGCAACCGTGTACTATTTTTATTAGTTCTTGTTGTTGAACAAGAGGCTCAGATTGCAGAGAGCTCTTCACAGAAGAAGCTTCAGTCTTCACAAAAACGTGAAGAACACAAAATACAAAACACATCACCTTTATCCCACAGACATCAAACACATAAACGCATCACTCACGGTATAAAAGAAATAGAAAAATGTATCCAAGAAAAACACACATTAAACACATAAACAATGATTTTCAGCACACAGACCCCAAATAGCTTAAAGGAAGGAGCATTAAGTGCCAAAAGTATAAAATCAGACACATATAAAATTATTATTGAGCCATTGTAATTACTATTAAAAAAAAAAAAAACAGAACAAAATAAAAACAGCAAAAACAATAAAAAAAAAAAAAAAAAAAAAAACAACAACTTTCATTTAAATTTTAAAATTAAATTTAGAGACTTTGAAATAATTTTTGTAAGATTTTATATGAACATTGGTTAATTCATCTGAAATTTAATTCCACCTTAATTTGGGATATGAGATCATTGTATTAATTAGAAAAAGGAAAATGTAGCAGAATATAAAAGTGTGTTTAATAACAAATAAAATATGAACTTGTTGTTTTGAAGTAGTCACGGTTTTAACATTTATATTATATGTCTAGTATTGTATATATTCTATCAGTTATATTTTCATGTTATTATTTCTTTTTTTTGGAATGATGAAATGGAATATACAAAATGGTACAAAAATGAAACAGACTGTGTAAACCCTGTACATCCCAAACACATATTTTTCCTTGGCCGTGTCTTTATGGGAAAATTCAGGAAAAATATATGGTCCAATGAAAAGCCACGAGCACTTTCCTGTTTCCCATAAAATACGCAGAACAACCTCCTGTTCACAGGACACACAACCAACCCAGTCCAACTCCAGTCCGACCAGTGCACTCCCAGTAGGGGGCGACACACAACTGTTCTGCAGCCTTCATCCTCAATCGTGAAGATTTGAAGAAGTGAAAACGCGTTCAGACACTTAAGTTGGTACAAAGTTTGAGCACCAAGTTGGCAGCATGGGACCTGAGTATAAAGCTACTTCAAGACCAATAATATGTTAAACTTTTGATTGATGAAGCTAAACAGCAGGAAGCTCATTTGCATACAAGTACACTGTATATATATGGCATATTCTTGATTACCCACAATGCAATAAAAACAGCACTTGAATCATTGGTCCCTGAGTCACTGCCCTCAAAGTTTCACATGTAAACACCACGCGCTCAAACAGGTCCTCTGTGGTTGAGTTTATAATTGTGATTGCGTTATTGTCCGCTTTATCACTTCTGATGCATAAAGATTTGATTGGTGGATGAGGAGGTCGTTGGTCATGTGATCAGCAGGAGGAGGAGGGCAGGAGCCAGGAGCAGGTATAGAGATGTTCTCAGTGAAGGTGCTTGACTCTGACGTACAGGGAGGTCTAGAAGAGAACAAGGACAGTTGGTTGTAAGTAAGGTTTTTAGTTTGGGGCAAGAAATTGTCCACAATTGAAGACATTATTATTGCTTTGCTCCTGTTGTGATTTGTTTTACTCATTTACAACTGTAATTAGTAGGTGTATTTGTGACATCATGATTCAGTCAAGTTTAAGGTATTACATGCAATTCAGATCATGTTTGCAGACATCTCTACTACAATGACAGCAGGTTTTGTACCACATAGTTATGTAATTAACTAGACACATTCATTTGGTGATTGTAGAGTTTATATTGTCTAAACTGTGTAGTGATTTTTTTTTTTTTAATCCAAATGAGACAAACAACTTTTTTTTTATTTTTTTTTTTTATATGTAGCAGTGTCAATGAATTATTATTATTATTATATTATTATTATTATTATTATTATTATTATTATTATTATTATTATTTATTATTATTATTATTATTATTTATTTTTTTTTTTTTTTATTACCCATGGCAGCATGATGTATAAACATGACAGCATGATGATGTGTAACCATGACAGCATCATGTGTAACCATGACAGCATCACGTGTAACCATGACAGCATCATGTGCAACCATGACAGCATCATGTGTAACCATGACAGCATCACGTGTAACCATGACAGCATCGTGCAAACCATGACAGCATCATGTGAAACCATGACAGCATCATGTGTAACCATGACAGCATCATGTGCAACCATGACAGCATCATGTGTAACCACGACAGCATCATGTGCAACCATGACAGCATCATGTGTAACCACAACAGCATCATGTGTAACCATGACAGCATCATGTGCAACCACGACAGCATCACGTGTAACCATGACAGCATCATGTGCAACCATGACAGCATCATGTGTAACCACGACAGCATCATGTGTAACCACGACAGCATCATGTGTAACCACGACAGCATCATGTGCAACCATGACAGCATCATGTGTAACCACGACAGCATCATGTGTAACCACGACAGCATCATGTGTAACCACGACAGCCTCATCTGTAACCATGACAGCATGATGATGTGTAACCATGACAGCATGATGACATGTAACCATGACAGCATGATGTGTAGTCACGATAGTATGACATGTAGCCATGACAGCATCACGTGTAACCACGACAGCATGATGATGTGTAACCATGACAGCTTGATGATATGTAACCCCGATAGCATGATGTGTAGCCATGACAACATTATGTGTAACCAAGACGGCATCATGTGTAACCACGACAGCATCATGAGTAACCATGACAGCAGGATGACATGTAACCATGACAGCATGGTAACAATTTGATATTGATGGTTTTAAGTAATATGGTTGGCAAATATCAAGGATTTAGCAGAATGGGGAATCTAACATAACTTTTTTAGGAACCTTTTGCTGTTCCTGGGACTTTTTCAATAGGGACATTAGTAAAAAAAACAAAAACAAAAAAAAACCAAAAAAAAAAAAAATAGCCTTTCCTATGCATCCTCTTACCTTGTTTTTGCTTGGAGCCCTCTGAAGCTGTAAGAAAGCAGAGGAGAGCATTTTCAGACAAAGTTTAAGCAAAAAAGTCAAGTTGCTGATTTTTCATTTTTGTGTTCTCAATAAAAGAAAAAATACTTTATAGTAGAAAAGAAACAGATAAATGACCAGACCGAGGTATTTACCATTACTCAACTCCCAATGCTGTGAAAAATTAGCCCTGACCGACCGTGCAACCCCAAATATGTCCCCCTATGCAAATTTTCCTAAAGGTCGGATAAAAAAAGAACTTGAGGAGCAGCAACAGGAAGAGTTAGTGTTATGTAGATGAGCAATGATCAAGATTATAGCGAACGGGATGGAGGAAATGAATTAGCCAGGCGGAAAAGTAGTAGCAAAATCGAAAACGACAGCGAAACCGAGAATTGGACGCCGGATTAAAAGAAAGTTTATAGAAAAAGAAGGTATGAAGGATTAGAACGGGATCAGACAGACAGAGGGGTGAAGGGGGGTGGGGGAGGAGGGGGGAGAAATAGGGGACAAGGGGGGCAGTTGTGTCTGGGCGTCATTTTGTCAGCGGGGGGGCACTCTCAAAGGAAATAATGGAGCAGAGATGGGGCAGGGAGGGGCAGAGTAAGAGCAGGATACAGGTGGGCGATTAAAACTGGTGGAAAAAGACGGATTTTTTTTCTTTCTACCGAGGTCGCTGAGGGCACGGAACAGGGACACGCAGATGTGGAGGAAACCAGAAGACAAGAGGTGCATGATTTTGAAAACTAATAGCAATTTTTGTTTATTACATGCAGATTTTGATCACAGTGAATATTTTTGAAAGAGACTGAAATACGAACTGCTAACGACTAGTTTTAAGAGGTCTAAACTACAAGAAAATCAGGTTTTATACAACAGAATCCCGAATAGACACGATAATTTGCTGTATGTAGAGGATATGATAGCTCCTAAACTGCAATTATTGTGACTTGCGACTGAATTGTTAACGCTCAAACATTCGAAGCATGCAATTTTATGTATATACAAACATCTGAAGAAACGACTAATCCAATTTCTGTACTACACAAATACCAGGGCAGAAGGGATGATAAGTCTGCTATGAAAAATACCAGAAAAGGCACATTCTGAGTTCCTATATTATATAAGTTAAATGCAAAAACCTCTCTTTGCGCAAATTACTTTCTGTAGTTGCAAAGTGTGGCAATTTTGTTATAATTCAACCTGCTATAACAGTGTTTTGCATAATATTGTAAAAAGCCTTATGTGATATGCAGGGAAATCTTTAACAGAACAGAAAGAATGAACCATTAGCTACAGTATGTGAAAGGGAAGACATGGTTGGTGCAAAATCTCACTCTAAATACTCCAGGTCTGTGCTGTGGGAGACACCAGCCCCTAAATGAGTCTGGATGTGAACAACTAACGACCATCGAGGGGTTAACGAAGCATTAAATAACACGCTGGGTCCAGTCCACAGGCTGAGGGGAGAGAGAGGAGAGACACCCAACAAACAGAGAAGACAAACCTATTCTACCCCTCTTCTCATTGTGGCTTTATCTGATATTACATTACTGTACTTTTTCTGTTTTATTGTATATTGTAAATTGCTGTGCGGTTGGTGATCTTGAGTGTCTTGAAAGGCGGCTCAAATAAAATGCATTAATTATTATTATTACAAAGAAAAAGATTACTGAAGATTATAACAGAAAAAATGATTTATTGTATTGTATTGTAAAGTAAGATCTATGAATTAAATGTGTTATATTAAAAAAAGAAAACATTTTAGTCTTTACTAGAAGGCTGTGCATATGAATACAATTTCAACCGAATTAAGAGCCAGTCGTTTCAGATGGTCAGTGCTGTAATCACCTTGGGTCATTTTAATAGAGAGGTGAACAGCCAGGCTTCTGTCGGTAAAACGCATGTGGTCTAGAACAATTTCAGACTATTTTTGTGTGGAACAGCAGTGAAAGTATTCTGCATCTTCATATAATTAGGACTGACGATATATTTATTTGCTTTTTAATGAGAAAAAATAAAATTGAATTGAAAATTGTAAGCGATCAATACAAATATATATATATATATTTTTTTTTGTCGTATCACACATCTCTATCTGATTGCATATCACATTTTTTTCAACATCTCATGATTTGTATAAATAGGATGCAATTTTTTTTTTCTAAAGGATCCTAAAATTATTACGATTGTCTATTGAGTATTTGTGGTAAACCAGGAAAGAATGCGACAGAATGCATAATTTTAGTCATTTTCCTGAATAATTGTTTTATGCTCCAAGTGGAGAAAATTAGTAGATAATGATTAGAGAGATTGTGGGAAAATTAGTCAAATGTAATTGATCATAATCATTAGTGAATGAACTGTTTTCACGATGACTATAATTGTTTCCTGAATGAACACTGGCGTAGTAAATACTTGAGATAGTTGTAGTAAAATGCCTCTTGGCTCTGATACTAAACGCCTGCTGTTTACTCGCCTGAGCCCTGTGTGTTTGGATCAGGCCCTAATCGCATTGTCTTCATCAAAAGCTCTACACAAAACCCCACTTGTTTGTGCTCATACGATAACACCGCCGACCCAAAATGGCGTCCGCTGTGGCGTGACTGCAGTGGGCTGATGCCACAGTTACACGAATATGCATGTGTGTATTTTGAACAACGCACCATCCCACCTAACCTCTCCTATCTTTGCCGGTCGCCATTTTCCTCAACGCAAGTCGAAACCTAAAAAAACTTACAACGAAAAGTGCCAAAGACAAACCACAAGCTGCGAAAGTTTTCAAGTCGGAGATGTGAGCGAGAGTGACGGGGCAATAGGCGTGTGCACTGTCGACTTGGTGCAGGGAGTTCAGAGGGTACAAAGATTTTGGGGAGACAGGCGAGCGGGGTAGAAGCAGAGGAGGGCATCCATGTAAGAAATTTCCTGATGAAAAAACACACAAAGAAAGAACGACAGAAAGTACGGAAAAACGTTGAAGCTTTCCGAAGTGAAATGAACGCAATGGACTGGCTCAGCGGGACACGGAGGAGCTGCGGAGAGCCGAATCAATTAGAGAGAGAGAGAAGTTGTTCTGAAATGGCTCGCACAGTGGGACGACAAGAGGTAAACACAACAGGAGCGGGTTTGAGGTGCGTTCGTGATAAATAAATAAAAGGCAAAGCGTGGACGGAGATGGAGACGGTGAAAGATGCGGTAGCGGGGGGCTGGAGAGGGGTAGTTTTACATGACACCACTGGATCACGCCTGCTCCGTCTGTGCTCTGCCTGTTCTGATGCAACCTGTGCTCAAGAAGCTTTTAGTACAAGCTCCAGTCTGCTTTATACGAGGGACTTTCACCACAGTGGACAGGCAGGGACACAGCCAAAAATGCCATGAATTCTACAGAGCTGACATCTGTAAAAGGGATCGTTACAATGGGTTTATGGACAAAATTGTTCACTTCAAAATATGAGGTGAGAGGCAAAGCTATAGAGTACAACTGTTGCAAATCAAAAAGGTTTCAGGCGAGCACTGTACATAGCCAATATCTTACTCTAAGGCAAAGGTATGAGGTATGTCGACTGTATAAAAATGTTGACTGAAGATACATCATGATGCAACAGAAGTGTATTCATAATTTATCTACAAAATATCTGCAACACATACAGTTTTGTTTTTTTGTTGGGTTTTCTGGCCCAAAGGTTTTACTGGGCAGGGCAGCTGAGCGTGAAATGGGGAGAGAGAGCGTAGAGACATTCAGTTCTAGACATACCCATGACAACAAGATGAAACACATAGAGAGCTGTCCCGCCTTAAACTCTTGCATCAGTAGCCCACACTGTAATACTAAAATTCAACATTGTGACATCACTATTTGAGACCTTCACAGCTATTTATGAGCTTCATAATGATGAAAAAGTAAGAGCGTTGCCACAGCGATTAACAATTTGAAACAAAATATTATCTTTTGAATGGTAAAAAGTGTAGTATACTGTATAATATTTAATTAATTTATTTATTTATTTATTTATTTCAGGGACACTGCACATTAATAAACATTTACATGTAAATGTGCCAGAATTAGCCCGAGGGCTATTTTTCATCTGTAGTCCCGGGCCAGATGTAAAAATGCCAACCTGTTGGAAGTAAAAATTAGAATAAAAACAAGGTTATTATTTACACCCATTTAAACCCATGGACACAATGCAGTCTTGTCATGACAAAAACAACCTGTGCTGTTACATATTGTGGTGTTATTTTACTCACTAACCCTCATTATAAAGTGGAGACAGGTCCATTTGAATAAAAAGCAGTGGTCTGGTGCCTCAGTGTCCTGCTTCACCATTCTCGAGTTAAATTAAGGCTCTAAACCCACATATTCTCACAGAGGAGCACAGACCAGGATCGACCTTGGGCCAATGACAGGAGGATACCTGCTGGACCTGTGCTGTCACCACTGTCCTTCACACCACTCTGAGGAGCCACAATAATGCAAACGGCGACTACAGGCAGACCACAGGCAACGCTGCATGAGCTGTCGCATATTTACACATCGGGAAAACAGTTTGGGACAGAGGGCAGGGTTTAAAATCGTGTTGGGCGATAAGGGAAAAAAATCACATATTTTTCTTATAGTGATTATTATTTTGGATCATATTTTGTCTTTATAAAAACAAATAAATATGAAATGCTTATTTAACGCCTTTTGTTTCGATCCTCTTCTAATCCTGGTTTACAGTAGTCCTGGTCTAGTCCTGGTTTAGTTGTGGGTTCAGTCTCAGTTTTGCCCTGGTTTTGCTATGGAAAGTTTGAACGCAGCCAATGTCTTTTATTAATACGCTTCAGGAACATATCAGACAAAGATTTAAAATTAAAACGTGCACTATGTAACTTTCTTGGTAGGAATAGGCACCTGGTGTTCCACAGTATGGCATTGAATTAACTTGCCTTGCCTTTATTAAATTGTGTGTTTTTATTCCAAAGATGTATATACAGCATCACTTGCTTATCTCAGTTACTACAGAGAAGTCTTGATGCCATACTGTGGAATATTTCAGGCAAAGCAATAAAATCCCCATGGAGACAAGCAGGTGACGCACCCTCCCTTTAACAACCTTCCAAGTATTAACCTAAACGCACGTGTCGTTTGCTGTCAGAACTGGCTGTGGACACGATGGCTAGAGAGTCCCAAGCTGATAACTGTGATCATCAGTTCGATGGGGGGCGACAGTAGCTCATTTGTTCACTGATCCAACATCCTTGGTTGAGCAGCCAGATCCACTCACCCACAGGTTGGCGGTGCAATTCCAGCTCCTACAGATGAATACTGTCATTGTGCCCTTGGGAAAGACACCTCAGCCCTAGCGTCTGCGTACACTGGTCTATGAATATGTGTGAACGGGTGAGTGGTTCCTTGATGTAAAGTGCCTTGAATGTGGAAAAGTGCTGTAAAAAAACGTGACCATTTACCATTTTACCGTTGCGACTCCATTTAAATGTAATAAATTGCATTGCCCTAGTTGAAGACTAAGCTGAAGGACACGAGTGGTGCCATGTTACCTGCCACTGCCAGTGCAGGGGAGTTGTAACCACATGGGGCACATAACAACAACATCTGCTGTAAAGAGCCACTAATGGACAATCCCTCCTCTCATTTATCTCTGTATCCTCATCGGCTGCATAGGGCAACAAAAGACAGAAGTGGGCGGAGTCTATGAGAGGGAGCGCCATGCATTGACTGCCATGGTGCTGGATGCTGCCGGAAGATTAGTTTTGGTCCAGTAACAAAAGATCATAAAATAGGAAAGAGGGAGGAGAGAGTGAGAGTGGAGGAGAAAAAGAGAAGGATTAGTGCCACTTCAGGACGGACAGAGAGGAGGGAAAAGTGGACTTGAAATTTTGAGTCAGGATTAGTTTTGGTTAAGAGAGAGAGAGAAGAGGGACAAATTACAGTAATAGGATTCAAATGCTGTATATAGCTTCTCGGTGGTTTAAAAATACAGTAATTAGGGAAAGACAGTATGACAGCCAGTCTAATATGGACGAATGTAGTGTTACTGTGTTGACCGCTCGTTTGTGCTTGTGTGTCACACTTTCTATAGGAATGTTATCGTTCCCCATGTATGGAAAGCATTAAATATGAACTTTCAAACTAATACAAGGATCACTTTTCGGAGCATGTTTGTACAGATCTAAACTCCAAAGTTAGCAGTTTTTATGCAGATTTTGTACTTTGTGGAGGTAATTATGGCACTTCTACAATTGCAGCCTTAGCTAATTGTGTTCATTCTCTTTGTTCCAAATCTTGCTCAAACCTTTCTCACACTTTTCCTTTTTCCCTGCTTCCAGTTCAAAAAAACATTATTAACATGATATTCCCTTGCTGTGATGCCCTGATTGAGAGATAATTTGTATTTTTCTCCTATCAGTGATCATAAACGTATTATTTATTATTACTGTTTTTGTATTATGCGCTAGGTCCGGGTGGGAATTCTGTTCAGAAGGTCAACCTAACATTAGCATTTTCACACCAAACATTTCTCTGTTATTTCTAATTAATGACAACAAGATAATTAACATCCAAAAAAGTCGTCAGCCTTCACTGTGCTAATAACACAGACAATTAACTCTCGCAGCATCTCTGGCATTTAAGAATTCATTTGAGAATCAGTTTTTTCTTGCACACCCAAATTAACGACAATTTAATCAAGGCTGAATATTGGGAAGTTTTGGACATACACAAACACGCTGGCTGCTAACAGTTTCTCTAAGGGGGGTAAAGCTATTACAAAAAGCTACAAGCCCCCCGTGGTTACAGCTGGGATGGGAATTAGGACAGACTTGAGACACGCAAAGGGACGCATAAATAGACAAATTAGAAAAACGCATGCAAGGTCCAACTGAAGATGACAACAAAAGATGACAAGTGATTAACAGGAAAACAGTAGTGGACAGTCAGAGACAAAATTAGGATTCACACGGACAGGCTACTGTACTCAGAGTTTCCCACAGAGACATGGGCAGCATTCCCAAACCGGAATGGGCAGCTCACTGGACTGGAAGACTAACATTACTGCGGGAGGGCTCTGGATTAGATCAAGTCTGGGAATTTCACACTGAGATGAGGGGACATGGAGAGGGAAAGAGCGAAGGAGACAAGGCAAGCAGGAGAGGAGTGAACTAATGCCCATAAGACCCATGCAATTAGGGCTAAAAGGTGAAGGAATTAAGTTTTAGGGGTCACACGAGAGCACAAGGTTGGGTCTGTATATTAGGATTTGAAATTGATGGCAGTGTCCACTATTACAAACTATTATTATTGCAAAAAAAAAAAAAAATCTCCAAAAATTAACCTCCTACTTTTTTGGCCATTTTAATTTCATGTATTAAAGTCTTTTCAATTTGACACTGTAATGAAAACGATCCCACCCAATAGTTCATTTGTGCTGAGAAACTGAGAAGGTGCAAAAAATACAGAGACAATAACTAACTGTCAAAACTATCGGTTCACAAACATGATATTTGCCATAAACTTTTGCATGTTAGATATAGGATCAGATCGTAAAGACACAGAATACTTATTATTAATTATTCAATGCAGTTAGTAAACCACAATAATAATTCTTAACGTGTTTGTATTGCTGGTTTACACTGCCTTATATAGTAGTAGTAGTAGTATTTTATTGGTCATTACATTCAAAATCAAACATTATTCAACTTTTATGAGGTTGTACATAACATTTCTATCATGACCGAAAGAGTTCAGGCTGAAGTTAAAATGACTTATAATGCCTAATCCTATTTAATAATAACACAGTTCTACAACATATGACTCAATATGTATACAAAAGAAAAAAAAACTACAAACTACGGCAGTTCACATGAATCATTCCTGAGTCCTGTAATTTTCAAAAAGTAATGTGTTATACCTCTTTTTAAATGCTTCTATTGTGTAGGAGCTTTTTAATTTATCATCAAGGTTGTTCCGCACACTAACCCCTCGAACAGAAATACAATGATGTTTTTTTACTGGTTCTAGTCTTACTTTTTTTTTTAATATACCTGTTCTTCTAAGATGATTTTGACTCTCTCTCTGTTTGAATAACATCCGTAAACAAGAGGGGAGCTTAAGATGCCTTATACATCATTACGGCTGTGCGCAAATCAACAAGATCAGACACTTTTACTAGTTTTCACAGTCTATATAATCTAATATCTCTGTGCAGGGAGGAGTTAACTGCACTGAAACTAACACACCTATTTATTCACAGTTTCTGTTTCATACTAGACTCTGTGAACTGTGAGTCACATAATCGCCCCTAATGGGTGCTCCTGTTACTCACACCTATTACTATTGTTTTTCTTGTTTTTATTTAGGTTTGAGGATGGAGTTATTTTGACCAGAGCTGAAGAAGTTGTTTGGATGAGCAGCGGAATAGCTTCACTCTAAAATGTTTGTCCAGTTGACATGATTGAATTTTTCTTTTGCTGTGGCTCATGCCTGGACACTGAGAGATTACACAGACATGTTTGTATCTGTTCACTTCTTAATATCGTTAAGGAAAGTCGCTGTATTGGTTTTGGATGCTGACAGAGGAAGATCAAAATACAGGAACTGAAAAGGCTGGATTGATGGATCTCAAATTTTAGCATATATTTTGTTCCATTTTAATCTTAAAGAATAAGCTCTTTGCTGTGCACTATAATTTGAATGCAACCTATAAAAGTGGGTCTAGTAGTGCTTACAAGTTTAGGGATGAATGAGAAACGTGGAGTAGAGCAGCACAGCAGTAGTGACAGAAGTGAGAGCGGAGAGGTGAGAGGCGGGTGTTAAAAGGGAAGGATGAAAGGATGCGAGGATGAAAGGGTGTACGAAAAGAGGGATGAGGAGAAGAGGAGAGGAGGAGCAGGAGGAGCAAAAAAAAATACTCACTGGACTCGCAGCAAACGGTCACACGCAACTTCATGCACGGGAGGGGAGGGCCTTCTTCTGAGGGCAGAGCTGTGGAGATGGAAAGAGAGAAACTGATAAACAAGTGGTACACACCTTAAAAGAAAAGTAAGGTTTAAGAAGTATACGACATGCAACTCTAAAAAGGGGTTTGAAGGAGTGCTTTGAAATAACAGTTGTAAAGTAGAAGTAAAAGTATGTCAATGGAAAATACTAGTTAACTTTACTTGTTATGACTGCAACTGCTCCTAGTACTTCCATTGTAAAAACAGCCTGTACTAGAACTACTATATTCTTTGTCTCAAGATTTCCTTTGGTAATTCCAGCTAATCTTTGAATATATTACACATATTACACTGTTTTCTGACCTATATCATAATGTTGTTTCCTCATCACAATCACACCTGGAGTTGTGTTTTGTTTCATTCACTAAACACACAAACCCGGCATATTTAAGCTGAGCTCTCCTCTCAGATGGAAAACATTCTGTTCCCCCTTGTGATGTCATATGGTAATACAGGAAGTGCTCCACTGTGTTTTTAAATTCCATACACCTTCACTACAACCATTTGGATGATTTCAGCCCTGGAATTGCCAATCACTACTACTAAACCTTTAGTTTAGTAGTAGTAAAAGGAGCTGTCAACTTGAAAACTATCACCTCATGACATCAAAAGGTGGAACAGAGCATTTTGAACTTTGGAAATTCAATAATATAAGTATATGAGTACACTGTACTGCCCCTCCCTTTGTCTCTTTTTTTTTTTTTTTCTGGTTGCCCTGTGCTTTTTGTAGTTTGTTATGTATTTGTTCTGTATTGTAGTTTGTCTTGTCTCTTGTCTGCACAGAAAACTAGGACATTAACCAACTCCTTGTTTCATCGTTATCATAAAACAATACAACATTAGTGGAAACAATGGCACTGAGCATACTGCTGCTTTCATATTGGACTATAAACTATAAAAGAACAGTAACTGTAGATACAGTATTATTAGTAGTAGTTACTGGAGTAATAACAGTATGTATTTGTTGGCATTACTGTGGCCTGTGCTACTGTGGTACTACTGCAAAAACTTTCTTTTTTATTTCCATTAAATAACCATTACACGATAGTCAATACATTACTGTAGTGCTAAATTAGAAATTCCACTAAACAGATCTTGTGATGTATAGAGTTCTATATAAATCAAGGCTGAGCTCACAGACCATTCACTGCTCATGACTTGAACAGGGGTAAACATGAGCTGTCACTTCTGCATCTCTTTCACAAACTAATGTGCTTGATGTGCCGTTAAAGTCTTTATAGATCTGAATAATTCACAGACAGATGCTCCCTCTGCAGGCGCCTGTCTCACATGCTGAGTAACTGATCATCTCTACAGTCTGCCCCAGTCTGGATCGGGACCGGACCAAAGACAGTCTACCACATGGAGACACCAACAAAAATACAGTCAGACTAAAAACTTATAAAAGACACATTAAAAGACAACATGCTCATGTGAGATCAGGTGATCCATCATTGTGCCCTTAGTGGACAAACTTAACCATGACAGCATAGTGGCTCAGTGGCTATCACGCTCAGCTCAGCAAGAAGGTTCCAGGTTCAACTCCCGGGTCGCCCCAGGCCTTTCTGTGTGGAGTTTGCATGTTTTCTCCATGTCTGGGTGGGTATCCTCGGGGCATTCCGGTTTGAACCCAAAGCAAGCACAATAAGTAAAATTCTCCAGCTAAGGTAGTCCTGACCAAGCCACAAGATCCTGGAGATGGTTCCTGGGTGCGGCCTTGCTACACCGACTGCTCCTGATGAGGTACTCCAGGGTCATTGAAGGATCGGTCAAATGCAGAAGACAATTTAACATGTAATACTAAGTAATGTTAAGGCTAGCTACAGACTGCTCATTAAACATGCTGACATGAATGGTTAAAAAGTATTAAGTTTACAATTATTAACCACAGAAATTGCAAGTAGAAGTGTCACGGAATGTTTCTTTAACTGGCAGTGGTCATTTAAATCATTCTTGTTTTTGCTTGTAGTTCAAAACAAACAACTTATTTCCTGTCATTCCCTGAGCCCTTTTGTTTTGGCCATTTAAAGTGCTCTGATTCCTTCATTCTTCAAATTGTTTTCATTCTTGAGCCAACTAATCTGTCGCCATGTTACAATATCACATATCAGAGGATGCCAAGGTGTTTCCTGTTTTTCAAGAATCCAGTGTTTTGGAGGGTCTCGGGGTGTTTTTGGGGCAGAGACAGTTCACAGTTTGTCCGTTTATGGGAGAAGAGTTTAGCCGTGGCGCTCAGACTGGGCCAAACTAATGCCATTATCGCTCCTAATACTATTGTGAACTGCTCCCTGGGCTAATACCATTATACTGTCTCCAATGCACGGCCCTCATTCAAACCCAGACCCCAGGGCGACACACTGCGACCAACTTTACGCCTTATCTTTGAAGTGGACAAAACGCTTACAATCGGTGGGAGCCCGAAGTGGCCCGGACAAGAGGGGGTGAGGGGGAGCATAGGAGGAAGGGAGGGGGGCGCTTAGAGGGGACCGAGGGGGAAGAGGACATTGTTGCTTTTCCCTGAAGCGTCCCGAGCTGCTACAATAGGCTCGTATGTGTGTGTATGGAAGTGTTCTCTCATGTCGGTACAATGCGCCTTTGTCCCTCGCAGCACAACAGTAATTTATGTAAAGAATCTTTCTCCTTTGTTGCTTTCACTTTCCTCCCTCCGGCCTGGACCATGCACAGCCCTCCCCGTCCGCTGTGCTGTTAGACTGGGCTCAGAGTTTTTGTACCCCTCTGCGGCCTTAAGAGCTGGGTACCATTACAACATAACTCCATACTAAATGTGGAAATGTTAATATGGAATCATCTCTGTATGCAGAGTTTTGATGCCTGCGTGGTTGTCAGACAGAGCTATAAAAAGTTAGACGGTATCCCAAATAGATGAAAACTAAACTACTGGACTTTATTACTATCTTTTATAGTTTTAAATAATGATTAATGATAATGATTAATGGCGGGGGTGCCCAAACTTTTCTTTAAGGGCTACATATAAAACCCTGGACAAAGCGAAGGGCCGATTGAGGGCCATAGACTTGTCGCCAATACAGTGAAATCTGCGTTATTATTACAAGTTAGACTGAACCATTAGACCTTTATTCATGCTTTCATCCTCAATAGAACACATTAAATATTTTATATGGACTTGTTAAAGTAGATTTTCAGAAATGTACAGTAAAAAGTACTGTTTAAAGTAATACAGGCTAATTCACCTTCAAGCTTGAGGGCCAAGAAAAACTGGTCTGAGGGCCGCATTTGGCCCCCGGGCCACAGTTTGGGCATGCCTGATTAATGGCACAGGTACTGAAAAAATATATTATAAAGATACCATAAACACTGGACTAAAGGTACCAGTCTTACCCCATAAAAAGGAACATGTATGAAAGTTTTAAGTCCATAAATGTGTACTATGTAACATTTCCGATAGAGGGTGTGACACCTGCTTGATTCCATGAAGATGTTAATGCTGAAATGCTCTACAGTATGGCATTAAACTATGTCTTTTGCATATATTCACTTACAGGTGTTTTAATTGCCCAAAAACACTGTGCGATTTTACTATCAGCGCGGTCGCCATGGAGACAAGCAGGTAGCACCCTCCACCAGAAAAGTTACGGTTAACAGACCCATGCATTTCAATTTCTTTCAGTCAACACCACATATATTGATGCTACCATTTAGGATCCTATTCAAATATGTTTCTGTCCTTTGCCATTCGTATACTCCACTGTATTCCTCTCTACATAAGTCTATCTTTTTATCATCAGTGTTATTTCTGCCAGCTCACAACACCTGGCGTGACTTTTCAACTCCTGGGAAAAAAGTTTGTGGAAAAACAAGTGGTGCATTTTACAGCCCCCTCCTCCAGTCTGTTTCCACTTCTCTCCAATTCTGAGGTGTAAAATAAATATGAGCACAACTGAAGGAACTGTGCTTAGAAAATGTGCTGCAGACACGACCAGACAAACCTGAAAGATATCACATAAACAATACCATTTGTGTCCAGAAATGTACAGACAGGAGGATTTGCATGTGATTGTGTATATGCTAAATGTGTTTTTGTGATGTATGTAGTCAAGGTACGTCAATGAGAAATCCAAATGGTGAAGGTATAATGCATAGTAAGACAAAAGGGAGGTATTTGGTGCTATTTTTTATAATAATTTGAATTTTTTAAAAAAACTTTCCATTGCTGGATCTTGCTATGTTTGTCTTGCACAAACCATTAAATGTATAGAAACAGAGGTGAGTGATGCACTGACATTTTCCCATCACGTTTTCTATTTAGCATTATTTAGAGTAAATCTTCATGCAAGCCTGTCACGATAAATACTATATCGACTTATCATTCTATACATGGCAGATAGAACAATCATTTTTGGGGATCTATAATTATAATTTTCTTTGTACTAGTAAGAAATTTTGTTCTTTTTCAGTACTACAACAAAAACTGACTACTATATGTTGCATTCTGCTAGTCATTTATTGCACTTCATATATTTTTTTTTTTTTTTTTTAACAATTTTGTACATTTAGAATACTTTTGGGGGGATAATTCTGCTTTATGGTTTGGTTTCAGTATTATCGTTTATCACAAAAATTGTTATCATGACAGGCTGATCTTTATAAACCCAATAGATAACTAAAGCCTTGTGCTGCTGAAAGTTCACATGACACTGTGATTGGTTGAATTCCCCTGTCACTCAATCAGAGAATGACAGAGAGTGACCAAAAGGGGGAAAGGGTGGGGAAACGTGTCTGTTTGAGCTCAGAAGCACTGAATCACGATGATGGTATCATTAAAGCAACATATCTTCACAGAGATCAGATCACAATTAGATTTTTATTACTCAGCCATAGTAGGAAAAGTTTTAATTAGGTGTTAACATTTCTATAGCGCTCTTATTCACTTGGCCCTAGTTCCTAACAGTCTGACTTTCTCTCAGTGCTCTTCCTGTTTTTACCAGTATAAAAATGACACAGTCCTTAATGAGTCTCTCCCTCCCAGTGCAGCCCCTCCTGGTGGACATGTACTCACAGCTGTAGTAGTAGTGGTGTCCTGGCAGAAACTCAAAGCCCAGGGAGAAGGGAGTGAAGCGTTGGATCTTCTCCGAGAAGCGCACAGCTCCAAAGGGGGCGTACGGGGTATTGCACTCCCACCTTTTGATGGCCCCTCTGGTCTCCACACAGCCCTGGAAAGCTGGTTGTCCGATCAGGTACAGAGCCAGGGTCTCGGGCTGCTGCTGCTGCTGGGGGCCTCCGGTCTCCTGGTCGGGATAATGAGGGCAGTAGATGTCCAGGTAATCATTCAGGTTCACTTGGATGGACAATTCCCCTGAGGTCAATCTGAAACATAGAGGGAATCTATTAGAATACATGAATGTCCTAAAATGGGATTTATATTAATGGCATTATTCAAACCGGAAGACTGGAATGCACAATGTCTTTGGAGCTGCTGTGGTTGGATTATTAACATATCCATGAATGATAAGGCCATGATGGCACATTCAGTGACAGTTATCAATGTCTTAATGGCTGAAAACAAACTTATGCATTTTTCAATATTTATAGATGTGATTCATCATAAAGATTTGCATTTATGGGATTGTAATGCAACCACAGAATACAACAAAGATATCAACTTCTCATGCTCTTATTTTGTTGCCCATAGCAAGTGCACTTTAAATGGATGCGCAATATTGACAAAAGTATATATTTCTGTGTAGTTTTTTCATATCATATTTTGCTGTTTGTCAGAATTATGCTAAAACATGTTTGTAAATGGCTTGCCACTATTTCTGCACTTTCACAAAAATGCACAAATATCACTTTATACCAGAGTTTGGAAGATTACACTATACGTTTTTGTTTTTTTCTCATCAAATCTGCAGTTTTTTGGTAGTTTTCTTATCAAATACGTACTTGATATTCTAAGTTTGCATATCTTAAAACTAAAATGTTGATATACTCTTGTACATTCTGGTTGATTCAATTGTGAGTCATGGCTAAGGACACAGTGACTTTCCACTACAGCCACTGATGCCTCACTGTGGATCCTGGTATTCCCAGTGGTTTCCTATCCAAATCCTAACCAAGCTCAAACCTGTTTAGCTTCTGAGATCAGACAAGGACTTAGACTCTAACTTCTACATGGAAACTCATGTCGATTTGAATATGTGTGAAGAGACAGGTCATCAGTGAAGCCTTTACACAAGACAATGACCCCGGACATGACAACATCACAGCGGCACTACTTTAGACACAACTTCAACTTGCAGCGAGTGGAGATATAAAAACTAACAAGTGAAGTGACAAGTACAAGAGTGTAAAAATGAGGACAACGTCAGGTACACTTGTATGAATCATAACAGCAAGAAAAATGGTGAAACACTGACAGTGACATAAGACAGGTCCCATAGAATGACTCAAGAAAAATGATTGGAAAGAATCAGGTTGGGGCCAAAGGACGAGACAAAAATCAAGCTAAAAAGTTGCATGAACAGTTGAAAAAAGAGCAGAAAAGAAAGTTTTAAAGTGTTTTAATTAGTGACCCCTGAGAGTCTCACGCCGACATGTGGAGAAGAGGAAGAAGAGGAGGTTTAATTGGGCTCGTCCTGGTCTAAGAATGAAGAGAGGGGCAGGAGGGGCCGAGGTTCAGGTCTGATAGAGAGAGGAGGGACAGAAAGGTGACAGAGGAGAACGAGAGAAAGAAAGAGAAAGAGATGGACAAGGATATAGATAGATGTAGTAGAGAGAGAGGGAGAGAATCATAGACTGCATGGGGGAGAAGTAGGGGGGTAGATGAGGAGAGAGAACTAGAAAAACAACGATGGACAGAAGAAGAGAGAGATAGGGGTGGGGGAAAGAGAGTAAGAGAGAGAGGGAAGAGAGCAGGGATGAGAGAGAGTGACAAGAGAGAGAAGGAAAGACCGAAAGAAGGAAGGAAAGAAAGAGGAAGGAGGAAAAAGAGGGTGAGAGAAGAGTGTTGGGTTTTTTTTTTCTTTGAGAGAGACACAGAGAAAGACAGAGTGAAAGAAAGAGGGACAGAGAGAACAAGAGTGAAAGAAGGGAGAGAAGAGTGCCGTTGGGAGTCAGTGGAGAGGAACCAGGGGTGAGCAGAGGGGAAGAGGAGGCAGAGTGGTCTGAAGTTAAGTAGACAGACAGAAGACACCGAACAAAAGGGCTAGGAATTCATTTATATTTTAGCTAATAAAGTTTAACATTGCACTTGTCACTATTTGACACAGCAATATGTGTCAGCAAAACTTTTTGGCCTTGAATTTCAATCTATTATTATTACCACTATGAAAGCTGAAAGATAGAAGAGAGTTAGGGTGAAAACTATTTTTATAAGAGATATTTTGTGTTCAAATGGAGTGCAAAAATATGAAAGTACCAAGCCAGATAACAGCAAATATCCCAAAGATGCAGAACATTTAGACATTCTGGAGTAGTGAACTTAAATGCTCCCACAAGAAAAACATAATGTAACAGAAGAAGTGTGCGTGTGTGTGTGTGTGTGATGGGGAAACAAGGAGCATCCCAGCGGCAGGACCCTCCCCAGACGCTTCCCGCTCGATAGTCGCCGTGGTGAATTGTCGATCAATCAAGCGGACAGGACGCCATCGATCTCCACCTCCAGCAAGAGACACAACCACACCTGGATCAATTTTTGTGAAAACTGTGCTAAGCCATGTCCGATTGCTCTATTACCCGCACCGGCTAATTACAGCTGAACAAAAGATGAAGATGGTCCAGTTACAGGGACAACAAAAGAACCAAAGAGGCCCAAATGGTTCTCAATCTCTTCTCTCTTCCTACAGGTTCCTTCTCAAGATTCTCAGAGCCAGGAGCAGTTGAGGGGTACTTCAGTTTAACAATAGACCTTAGCTACTAGGATTGACACAATACTAAAATTTCAAACTCCATTTTAACTCTAGGAAAAGGCTGGATACTCGAGTGGGTGATATGCCAAAGAAAATCAGGATTTTCTTAGTGCCAGATAATGATTCTAAGTATCACAGTTCATGTTTCTCAGTATCTTTGTACAGGAATACTTAAACACGACCTGTACTTCATGCTATACAGTGAAACTGAACAGCCTGAAATGACTACTAATACAGTAATATAGCGTAACTTTACTTTTGGTTTAATATGCAATGGGTCATCATGTTTAAAATACTTCATTTAGCACTTTTATCATGATTTTCTCAAAGCCAGATAAGCCACAGTTCATGTTTCTCAGTATCTTTATACCGTCTTTAAGAGGTAGCTAAAGTAATTTGTTTTTGAAGTTAACGCTTCACTGTGATTGGTTAAATCCACCTGTCACTCACTCAGAGCAAGATGGAGGCTGACCAATAGAAGGAGTGGGTGGGGGAAGCTCTTGCACCACGATGTTAAAACTCATGGCCTCTGAAAGTTGTCAAAAGTGCTTGTAAAGTCATCGCTGTGAATAATCAGTTACAGTACAGAGTGAATCACAATTTCATTTTCATCGCCCAACCCAACTCAATACAGATTTTGATACCATAATGTTTAAAAGGCTCACACATTTGTTTTATACACTACTTGTGGTACAGATCAAGACCATTGTTAGTGCAGATACTTCAAATGAGTGTCTAGTTTCAATACTGCCCAGTTAAGTATCTAGGTATAGACTTTTTGGCCTTCAAAGTATAGCACATGTCTGTCTTCTGTCAGAGCGGCATTTACCTGATTTCTTCTCACAACTATGTCCCACCAGGACGGATACATACCACGCCAAGCTGAGACTAGCACAGTGCAGTATATCAAAGCAGGGTCTGTGCCAAGTGGAGGAGAGGGAAAAAAGGGTCATTATTGCCATTCTGACAGTTACCCAGAGCCAATATAAATGTTTTCTGACTGCGCCGATGCATAGGAATGATATTTTTCCATATAGAAAGTTTGGCAACAACTGCATTAGAGAAGTCCAGGATTCATTCATAAACTATCTACCAGACACAAGGTCAAGCAAGAGAGAGCTGAATAATGATACGTATATTCTGGTTGTATAGCTATTAGGATGTCAAAGGTATCGAAAATCACATACTAATCGATAGTAAGACTAGTATAGAAACTAGATCCACCATTTAAGCCATCGTATTGTAAAAAAATCACATAACTGGATAAAATTGGACCTTTCTTGAACAGTTTCATCTTGAGTTGTATTAGAAGTAGTGTAAGACCTCATGGTATTATAAAACAATACCGTTATTTTGTGTTGAAAATTACAATATTGTCTAAAAATGCTTTTAAAATGATCATTTGAGTGTTGAGTCTATGCTTTACTATTGAAATCAAATAGCTATCATTATGACTAAATTCATACTCAACAGGTAAAATAGGAGAAATGGCTGTAAACCAGATCTAAAGTCATAAATAAAATGAAATAAAAACAATAAAAAAAACAGGAGCTCCAGTAGACCCTGGTACCATAGCAGAATCCAGTCTGTTTCACAAGCATTGCTATAGAACAGACATTTTTAACAGTAAATGCACATTGGCGAGTAAAAACTTCAGTCCCAATCCCTTCTCTAGTTGCCATTCATTCATGACTTTTGCATATCGCTCCTCTCTCCTTTCTCTCCTCCTCGACACATAGCCTCAAACTCTTCCTCTCCCCCAGTACGCACACACCGGCAATTACACAACCATGTGCTCCACTCATGTCAAACTGTCAGCCCCTCGCTCTCCTCCCCTCCTCTTCCTCCTCTCCTCTTCCTCCTCTCCTTCCCTCCCTCCTTTCCCTCCTCCTTGGCCCGGTGTAGACTTGCCCTAATTACACTCAGCATCCTAACCTCTTGACAATGACAGTGCAAGGGGATTATGGGAGCATGATGAGAAGCAGCGGACAGCCAATCAGAGTCAGAGCTCTGCAGTGGAGTAAAATGTGATTGGTGCGTTCAAGGGGCGAGGTTAAAGTGCGCAGTCATGGGTGGGTGGAGTTTAGCGGTGCATCAATACTTAAACACTACCCATCGTTCATGCTATATAGTGAACCGCCTGATATCACTGTGCAGAACAGGCCATCAGGTTTAAAATACTTGGTTCATTTAGCAGTTTACTTTCTTGGCCTAGTGGCGTCTTTGCTTGTCTCCATGGAGATTTTTAACTTTGATGTCATACTGTGGAACATTCCAGGTAAAGCAATAACATCTCCATAGAGGCAAGAAGGTGGCGAACCCTTGAACGGGAAAAGTTACATAGAGCACCTTTAAGTATGAGGAAACAACTCCTTAAAGTCGCTGTACCTGATTAAAAATGTGAAAAACATAATTAGTTCATTTAAAACAGTTTGCAGTGGTCCAAAGTTATTCCTCACTTATCTTATGCATTTCGAACATCCTCAGTATTCCCCGCAATGAGTTTATAAGCACTTTTCATAACTACTAGAAATCAGTGTGGACTGCAAAGCTAAGAACAACTAGCATGCTAACGTGTGCCTCCTGATTGGCGACCAATAATATCCTTTCTCAAGTAAATGCAGACACCTCGCAGCAGACTTATTTTGACCTTAAGAGCTGGTTATACAACACAACTGTGCTGGGGCAAGACAAATTGTGCTCAAATATATGGGAAAAAATCAGGCCTTTAATGTGAGACTTCTAAAAGTTCTCTAAAAACAACCTTTTACCTGTTAAGTGCTGCTTCAGAAGTTGGGCTATTATCCTTATAGCTATTACAAGAAATCAGATTCAAAATTGGACAGCCAGCGTGTCGGTGTAAATGAGCCCCAAATATCCTCCCACCGAGTGTATGCGTGAGTGGAGATAATGAATGCAGGGGTTTGACTGTGGCACAGACCTTTGATCCTTTAATATGAAAGAATAATTAAAGACGCAACAATCCCTCACAGCTCCGGGGATACAGATATACGCCTGACTGTGCATACAGAGCACACTACAGGACCTCAATGCAAGTGAATACAGAGCGCCTCACTACGCTACATATGCTAATAGTGCTATAGTATTCATCCCAGTGCAAACAGGAGCATGGCTGTTTAAAGTGTGGGTAACCAGGGCAGAGTGAAGGACAATTATCCAATGAGGAAACAAGGGTAATGTATGTACGCATATGACTGTAGTGGGCTCATGTAGAGGGTCTTTGGTGCCGTGGTGGAATGTGCCAGAATTATCCAGGATTAAAAGAGATTTTGTTTTACATTTCAGAGAATAGCCACATTTCATAGGGATCAGGAATGTCTATTTTGACCACCGAGCATGGCTGTTACAGGCCGCATCAAAATATAATCCATACGTCTAGACAAAACAGTCAGGCCATGAATTAACAAAAGAAGTTCAAAGTTCAAGTGCAAACCAGGGACAAGCTTATAGGCAATCCTATAATAATGACCCTTCCTCAACATTAGGTTTGTTTTAATCAACACAACACCGGCTTTGAGCGACATAACAGAAAAGTATGTTGTTATTTTTTCTATATTCTACCAGGAACAAAAGACCTTTAGATTCATTTGACCTTTAAGGAAAAATCTCCAACAATGTAAAAAGAAAAGACAACTTAATCTGACTTGAACTTTTTTTTTTTTTCAATTGTAAAAAAAGAGTTATAGAAGTGCAGTGGTGGACGGTAACAAAGTAAAAGTAGTAAAGTACTGTACTTTAAATACAAATTAGTACATTTTTAAGTGGATACTATTTACTTTTACTTCATTACATATGAGAGCAGGATCTGTACTTTCTACTCACTCACACTGCATTTTTGAATTAGACTGAAAAGTAAAATGAAATAAATTATCATTTTTATTATTACTGTTTGAGACCTGCTGAAAGGTCTGAGGGGTTTATTTTTAACGTGTCCATAGTTTGAGCAAACAAAAAATATACAAATTAAAACATCTAGGAAAAAAGCTGATTCGAAGCCGCAGACTTCAAAATCTGCGCAAAATACTTTTACTTTTTCCTCTTGAAGTACATTTTTTAAGTGGTACTTCAACGCTTTTACATTGATTTTTTTCATGTGATACTTTTACTTTTACTTGAGTTTTGTTTTGCTTTTGTATCTGTACTTTTACTTAAGTAACAAAATTGAGTACTTCTTCCACCACTGTAGATGTGCAATTCTTCAAACGACCATTAAGTTTATTTTGTATGTGTTTATGCATGAAAGTAAATGAAATAACATCTGATTAAGTGACGTCATCCCTATAACCATATGCTAATTTGGTGAAACTATATCACAAGTTTCTCCACATGTTTAGTTTAGAGTTGAATCCAGGTGTCTGCTCAAACACAACTCGTTCAGGTTCTGAGTGACAGGTGGATTCAGCCAATCATGGTGAGGTGTGAACTTAAAGAAATATGAAGAATAAAGAAAATAAAGACATTATAGTACACGAAAATGGTGATAGATGTACATTTTTTCCACATATTATCCATCCTTATCCTGATTTCTTCAATAACATGCTAAAATTCTTTAACAAGCTCCAAAACTCCCAAAGTTCCCGACAAAAGCAGCTTTTCCGACATGAGACCAGGTAAAAGTCCTGACAGCCATGTTTTCCTCCTCAGATCTCCAAAGCTCCAGCGACCCCTGCTCCGTGGGTTACGCCATTTTCAGAGGAAGCGGATCGCACTTCCAGCCTGAGCCCAGGCTGGAAAACAGCTTTAGATCTCCCCAATAACACATGATAGGATTCTGCATAGCTTAAATCCTTTTGTTCGCTGTTTTGACCACGACCAGGAGGCTGAATGTGAAACAGAAAGAGGGCACGGCTACCCGACCCCCTCCCCAAATCCATAGTACACCACGCTGCGTACAGAGACCAAACATCAGTGTTGTGTCTGTAACCTGGAAGCCTTAATGCGCTACAAACAACGACTTCACCCCCCACCTCTGGCCATCTGGAGACCCCCTGCCAGCGCCGCCTTAAAACCAGCTGGTCAAAACATACCCCCCTAAACCGAACCCAAAGACCCTCCAAAAACACCGTACAGTTTGGAGTGAGCGGCCGCCCAGCGCTGCTCACAGAAGGGGACCGGGGCTTAGGGGAGGCAAGCTGTTTCTGAGCACTTCCTGTTTGCGATATGCCGACAACGCAAGTGCGAATCCTCAAGGTCGGCCGAATATCTCTCTCCAGCTCCTAATCTACACGAGGGGAAGATATGTGAACTTTACACTACTTTTCTGTCCTCCATTTTATCTGCAGTTGGATGTGGTTTTCTGTTTAACCTTTAAAATTGTAAATATCTTGTGAATGCCAAAGGGATACACCCACTGTCAATAAACAAGCCTGCTGTGAGTGGGTATTTAGGTCTGTCCAATGAGTGAATGAATGAGTGAGGTAAGTTCTATATTACAAGTTAACTGTGCCAACTTGTATCCCACAACTAAGGCCCAGCTGCAGGTATAATCTTCACTTGAAAAGAAATAAACAATTGCTGGATGAACGGTGCTAATGTAAGAAAGAATGGGATATAATGGGTAGCCACGGTGCACTTTTTAAGGTGGTTCACATGTTTCAAAAGGGTTTAGGTCCTGACTCAATACATTTCCCCTCAAAAATACAAAATGTAGTCCCTTGAAACATACAACCTACAACTTAATAACCCCTATACTTTTTCTGTTCATAAATAACAGTAGAATGCTGCTTCATATATTCACTACCCCAAAAAATCATAGTGGACCTGTCATATACATTTTGAAATGCGATTTATTGCTTCTGAAAACATCACGATAAACTAGGCCCGTCACGATAACACATTTTAAGAGATATACTGCCATAAACGATAATACTGAAACTACTTCACGCCTCTGACACAATATTAATAAAGCAGGATAATCCCAGTAAAGCCATTTTTAAATAGACAGTATCATTAAAAAGCCTGAGTTGCAACATATAAATAACAGAATGTGCTATTATTTGTTAAGAGTTAGCCATAGAAGTCACTTATGCAACCTTCTGCAGCTCATATGTAAGTAGATTACAACTAAAATACCCCAAATCTCCAAGATTTGACAAAAAAAAAAAAAAAAAAATGTGCACACGATAAACACTGAGCCCCAAGAGATATAGTTCCATCTTTCATATAGTGAACGATGAGTCGATATAGTAATACTCATGACAGGCCTATGATGAACAGTAATATAGAAACAGAATAATCTCAGTACAACCTTTTCTAAATGTGCACTATTAAGTGAATTAGTATTTATAATGAATAGAAGCTACTTACCCAATCCAGAGAAAATGTTTGTGTACAATATAAAAGGAAAAGCTTGACCGATATGTTTTTGTTAATGGATGATCCTGATGCCAACTGTTCAGAATCCAGAGAACCCAATGGCCGATAAGGTCTGCCGATATTTTTGAGCCAATATGTGAGGCCGATTTGGATTATTTTGCCCAAATTTTGAATTGTAAATTGACTCCACACTCACCCACAGCCCCTTTTTACCACAAACTTATAAAAGAACTGTGTAGTCATGTTTTGTGCTGTTATCTCTTCATATTAAAGTGTTCAAATAGAGCTTTATGCGTATTCTTAAGGCAGCGGGTCGACCAAAACTAAATATCGGTCTGTCCTTGAGATTTTAAGGCCGAATAGCTGATGCGGTGAAAAGAGCAAATATCGGCGTGTATCTCTAATAAAAAGGAGCAAAAGTTTCCCACTGGTGCAAATATAAAGTTCCAGTTCCGTGGTTCCAGAAGTATATTTCCCATTCATTTTCCCCATAGACTTTCTGCAAAAAAATAATATTAAAAGTTTGAAAGCTTGCTCCGGGATAATCAGTCCACGTGGTAACAAATGACCACAAGACCTATCGTTTTATTTAAAATCTGTTTCTGAAACGTGATAAAGCGTGGAGTTATTAAAACATTTCAAAGAATCTTGCAATTTAAACATCCTTTTTGGACTTAAAACAACCAGGGTTATGGACATTAGTTAGCACGTAGATTGTTATGGCACGTCTGCAATGCCTTTTTTGAAAAAAATATGGGAAAAATGAATGGAAAGTGTACTTCTGAAACCAGGCGGTCGCTGTTCAGCTCCAAAAGCCTAAAAATGCATTGTTTTGTATATCAGTTATTAAGTCGATTTCGTAATTATGAAGAGAGGTATACATGTCCATCCCACCATCCAAACCTTTACCTGCAAACATGATAAATGACAAGCGCAAAAACAAATATGCAGATTTAAGGATCTATCCTACACAGCATAAGTTTGCACCGCTACCCCATTGTGTCTATATAAATTTGTTGAAAACAGAGAACTCCAGCTATAACTGAAATGATTGGCTGCACCTCTCTCTCTTTTTCCCCGCAGGCTGCATTAAATGACCACCATCCAGACCCCTGCACCTCAACACAACACATCCGCGGCTAGCCCCTCTCCATTTACACACATGCACGGAGCCGCCAGGCCGTTAGCGTTAGCATCGCTCGCCTCCGGTAAAGACAGAGACTATTTTCTGCCTGTTATCGCCCAGGTTTCCTCAATAAATGTGCGTATATTCAGGTCTGTTCTGCGGGACTCAGCAGCTGGCCGTCAGAAGTGAGGAAAATTGTCCCATTCCCACCCCACGGGCCGATCACTATGGAATAAAACAACAATTCGTCTGAAGTATTTGCGGCAGGTCCCCCCTCGTATAAGCTAGTCCATTTGTGTGTAGCCCGTGGTTTGCAGTCCAGTCAGCTCGAGAATGGGAGTTTATGTGGATTCTGTGAAAGGTATGAAATTACAACGCAGTTTAAATGGGCCAACTGGAGACAGAAGGACTGAAAGAACCGAACGGTAGCACTGAATCGGCTTTTGTATTTACGAGGAGAATATGTAATCCTATAATGTATTGAGATTACAGCTTTACTAAATTATATACAGGCCTGTCACGAAAAGACATTTTGAAGTGCGATATATTGCTAAAGTAAATACAGACGATAAACGATAATATTGAAACCAAACCATAAAGCAGAATTATACCCAAAAAGCGCTTCTAAATGTGCAAAATTGCTAAAAAAAAAATAAAATACAAGAACTGCAAGTAATAAATGACAGAATGCAACACTTAAGTGGTTAGTTTGTATCTATAAGGTTACAAATTCAGTCAAATTTCATCAAAATACTGAAAAATAACTATTTTCCCCACGAGGACAGGCCTAACTATA
Source organism: Periophthalmus modestus (assembly GCA_019594935.1). Classification (NCBI taxonomy): domain Eukaryota; kingdom Metazoa; phylum Chordata; class Actinopteri; order Gobiiformes; family Gobiidae; genus Periophthalmus; species Periophthalmus modestus. The sequence goes on from JAIEZT010000124.1 coordinate 7,871,092, forward strand.
CGTTCTAAATTGCAATCGTCACATCTCAAAAGTGCGCGCATTTCAAAATATATACAAAATCATTACAAGAGACTAAAACCAGCAATCAAATAGGCTAAATATATAGAAAAAATGGGGAAAAAAATCAGGCATACAACATAAATTAAATCACTAAAGTTGCCAGATACTGAAATTTCAAACTTAATTTCAATACAATAATAGGAAAACATTTCAAAATAAAATAATACTTTAGTAGTACTTATACTAGTTCTGACATAAATCAAGACTATTCTCAGAAAATGTCCTATATTGTCCTATTTTAATTTTGCCAATATATGTTCCAGTGAAAGATCTGATGATTTCAAAATGCCACGTTAAAATACTGAAACAAAAAAAGCAACACATAACAGTGGCTTGAATATGATACAAAAAAGAAAAACATTACAAGTATTTGGATCACAATGGGTCAAAGTTGAACCTGTAGAGGAAGAACAGACACTTGTGCGTTTGATGATTGGCCATACTCCAGGTTTATGGAGCGGAGCGAGTCACTTAAATCATTGTTTTGGTGTAATAATTGTCATGATTAACACAAATTGCCTGCTCTTAATAATAGGAGAAAGTCACTGAAAGCAATCATTTGAATAAAGGCGAGTGTGAAGTAGTCGCCATTTGACTTAATTACGGCTGAAGAAGTGAAACGGCACAGCGAGAGCGTACGAGAGGTTATTTAAGGTCGCACGAGCCGTTACCCGGACAACAACCAATCAAAACTCGGATTGGTGCCAAGCCGTAACCCCGCCCATCCCTCCATCTATGCATCCACTGCGCTGGTCCACTTTCCTTAAATGTATTTGTTATGGACCGTCTCGACCTCAGTGTAATGAGTGCTCTAGCTTTTTCTCAAACTAAATGTAGCCTGAAACGCAGACATAAAAAGCTTACAGTGCATATGACAGGTTTGAATTTCTTTATGCATTTCTTTTACTAAAAATCTTGCCTGTTTATTATTTATTTTTGGGTGAAGTTGATCATTTTACTTCCTGGTTGGACATAGTGTTACTTAAAACCACATTTGCAAGAGCCAAAACTAAAGAGGTCTAAAATGCACAATCGTTATGACTTGACAAATAAAAACAGATTACAACACCTTTATTTTTTTAAATTGATGTTTAAAATGCAAGAAAAATACCTTCTTACCTCCTCCTACTTCCTGTAATTGTGCACTTTTTCTTCTCAACTTTCTTTCTACAAACTGCCCCTTAACTTATGTAAAACTTTAATAAATACGTAATTGGTAATACTCAAGTAATAACTGGAAAAACATGCAAACCTGTCACATGCACCTTACATTGATCTAGAGGAGCACTACATGACAATGATGGAGGAACAAGTGAAGGCATCATTCAAACAGTTACTAAATCCATCAGTGTGTTGTCTGCAGAGTGGCAGATATGCTGATCTGTGTCAACATCATTTGTTATAGAGTTTATGTCGCATCTGTCTTAACTGTTGGACTTGCAGCTCTGCACACACAAGCACACACGGGGCAAAATTATAGGGTTAGGGCAAATAATGTGAAGTTTGGAGTAAACAGAGGTTGCAGGTTGGGGCTGAGCCAGTGCTGGTGGAGCAGAGAGCTGTACTGTACCATTTAGAACTGGTTTTATGCCTTGACCCAACCGTGAACCTGTAACCAAAATGGGCTGGCCGATAAATACATGGCGTAGAACTATTATTTTCATAATCGCTGGCTTGGTTGAATGAAATCCAGTTAAACCTAAAAAGGCACCTGCAGTTTGCTAAACAGGTCAAACTATGTGTAAAGCAGAAATGAAGTAAACAAACTACTACTACTACTACTACTCTGCTACATTTTTTAACTGGACTGAAAAGTAAAATGGTAAATGGTCACATTTTTATACAGCGCTTTTCCACCTTCGAAGCACTCAAAGAGCTTTACATCGAGGAACCACTCACCCATTCACCACTTTATGCAGATACTGGGGGTGAAGTGGGTTAAGTGTCTTGCCCAAGGACACAATGACAGTATTCATCTGTGGGAGCTGGAATCAAACTGGGGGTCGGTGGATCTGACAGCTCAACCAATGATGTTTATGTCAAGAGCGGGATTCGAACCGCCAACCGTCAGATCAGTGGACAAACCAACTGAGCTACTGTCATCCACGTGTCAAAGTATTTTTTATTACTGTTTGAGATCTGCTTTAAAGGCAGAGGGTTTATTTTTAACACGTTCATAGTTTGAGCAAACTAAAGTATACAAATAAAAAGCTAAAAAAAACTGATTCAATTCTAGGAAACAAAATTCAGCGCAAATCTTTATTAAAATCAGTACATTTGAAGATTTATAAGACCTCATCTGCGTGAATACTTTTACTTTTTATTCTTTAAGTACATTTTAAACAGGTTTCTCATGCTACTTTTACTTGGGTAGGTTAAGCATTATAAGTAATTTTTACTTCGGCCTAAACCCTTTCAGTCATGATAGAAATGTTATGTACAACCTTATACAAGTTGAATAATGTTTTATTTTGAATGTAATGACCAAATTAAATACTACTACTTGTGTTTTTTTTGCTCCGGTATCTGTACTTTAACAAAATTGACCTGAAGTTTTAGTATGTAAGTCCTGACACTTCTCCAAATGCAGGTTTTCACATTACCTTGTCTTAAAACTGGTCGTATCGGTGTCCCTCCGTGAGTCCACCTGCGTAAGTGGGTTATGGAGGACATTTGAGTAACAGTGGCAAGTTTGTGATTCTGTGCAGTGAAAAGGGCGCGCTCTAAGAAAACAGACTTAGCCAATAAATCAGACGGGCCCTTAAGAATCCATCGTGGACTAAGTGGGTCATACTTCTGATGCTGTGGACACGTCTCCTCCCCTGCGTTGGTGTGAAGGTCAGCACATGTGAATAATTATGGTCTTCTGCCTGCCACTGCCCTGTGTCTGTCAGTGGCCTCACAAACAGAAGACAGAACAGTGATATTTAAAGAAACACAGCGTAACTTTCTGATTCCGTTGAAACAGAAAGTTAAAACCGTACTGCAGAACTTTCTTCGCGGATATAGAGGTGTTTTATGCCATGGAAACAACCAAGTGGAGGCCATCCGTTTTGTGCACAAGCAAGCGCGCTCATAGTAACAAGTTTTTCTATGCTTTTCAGTGCAAAAAAACATAAAAAATTAAAAATGACACAATTGTAATGTTTATATTCTGTTTTGTTCTGCCCTACAATTCACTACAGGCCCACTTATTGACGTATGAACACTGCATAAATCTACAGTATCATGCGAGTCTCAGAAATGATGTAATCCCAGAAAGAATGCATGTATTTTTTATGGTATTTTTCCCACTTTTGTACTAGTAGCAGCCCAAAGAGTTCCCCTCTAGCTACAGCGATACACAAGGAGTTAAATCCAGACTTCTTTCAAGTGGAGAGGGACCCGGAGAGAAGTTACAGTGTGTTCATTTCAAACATGCCAAAGATGCCTGGGTTAATACAGCGAGCCTGACTGAATAATTTAAAGTGTAAGATGGAGCAGATGGATGTGGACTTTGGGCGCAAATAGAGAGTAGATGCTGGCCCCTTGAACTTATTAGAAAACTTCTATTCTTTCACTGTTTCCTTTCTGTTCGTTCTTTCAGTCCATCCTTAGAAGGTCTCATTTCCTCCCCCCTTTTCTCTTAAGTCCTCCTCACACCTTCTCATCCTCTCCCCCCTCCCTCACCCGCTGTCTATGTCTCTCTGTTTATCTAAGCACTTTCACGGTCACTGCTTTGGAATCCCAGGAGACTAAACTGGTCCTTCCCCCTCCCTCCTCTTTCCTCACTTGCTTTTTTTTTTTTTGTCTTCGATCTACGCTGTACTTACTGGGGGTCCATCTTTGTCCGTCACAACCTCTCAGATTCATATCGCTGCGAGCTCGTGGTGTCTCGGAAAGTTCTCGTTGATCCCCCCAGGGTGAAGCAGCGTTGTCCTGTTCTAGTCACGCACAGCTGCCCGTGGCCCCGCCCCCCGCACAGCACACCACTACAGAGGTCGCTCAGTCAGGCCTGTCGCAGTATGCCCCGTACACAGTTCTTCAAAAGTATATTTACCGCCAATTAGAGCGGGAAGATATAATAAAATTGTTTATGAGGCTATGCAAATTGGAATATCAAGTATACTGTCTATAGTAAAACTTATTTTTAAATGGCTGTGAAAAGAGCTGATAAAAACAAACTCACATTGTAATTTTCCAAGCACAGATATTATTAGATTTCTGCTTTTCAGTTGATTTATTTATTTCGAGCAGATTAGCACATTTCACATGTATTTCTTATATAAACTTGAAAACGAGTGGGAAGAAGAAAACGTATTAAATCCCACCCGTCTTCCATTAGAACATAAATTAAATGCTTTTTATGTTTTTTATTTTTTGTGATTCTTGAACATTTTAATACATTTCTGAGGCATATTTGATTAATATATGGTTTTAGTATATAGTAAAGTTCAATACTGTCTGCACTGGAGGTCACATAGAGTACATGTGGTTATAAATAGATTATTGAGAACATTTCGTCCTTCCATTTGGCAAATCATTATTCTATAGTGCACAGTGATGAACATTAACTTAACTGCAGTTTTTTTTGCAAAATACACTTCTTGAAGCAAACTTTTTTATCCTGTTCAGATAAAACATAACTGAGACTGGATGTAACTGTAACTTAAAAATATGTAAAGGAATTCAGAAGTGGATAAACAGGAGGTACAAAATGTGACCTAGGGAGAGCTGCAGTTAATATGCATGGTCCAGTCCATTCGCCAAAAGCCTGTGCCTGCTCTCGATAACCTATTTCCTCTCATGTCAATAATGCCTACTGGCAAAATACAGATTCAAGTTTAAGCATCTCTATTTTCAGATAGGCTCATCCCAGCAAATCATTGACCAAGCATGTACCTTTTCTGATACTCATCTCACTGGAGGCTCTTTTTCACTAAACATAGTATCCACTTCAATGCAGCGCAAGACATAGTCACTCTGAAACTAACTTCTGCCCAGTTCACAGAATTCAACTTTCATTGGTGATGGACCCTGTCTGGATGATTACAATTACACAGACAAATCATGATGGTAAAATGGTAAATGGTCGTATTTTTATATAGCGCTTCTCCACCTTCAAAGCACTCAGCGCTTTACGGCAAGGAACCACTCACCACCACCCATTTACGCACACATTCACACCGGTTTACGCAGGGCGAGGTACGTTAAGTGTCTTGCCCATGGACATAACGGCAGCAATCATCTGTAGGAACTGGAATTGCACCACCAACCTGTGTGTCCGTGGATCGGACCGCTCAACCAATGATGTTTATGTCAAGAGCGTGATTTGAACCGTCAACCCTCGGATCAGTGAACAAACACAAGCACACACCAACTGAGCTACTGCTGCCTCTAGTAATAATACATGATCATAAAAATATTAATAATAGCAGCAATAGTTATTGAGGCACTGAAGTTGCACAAGAGGAACTAGTCGTCCCCCTGCTGCTTGATATTAAAAGTGGTACAAAACACATCTAGAAAAAAATCTTTCAAAGGAACAGAAAATACGGTTTTCACTTTCCCAACAGGAATAATAAAATGACAAAAGTTTTCCTGGACATGTAAAAAGTATGCTCATAACTCCACATCTGTCTAAAGTCATAGAACACAAAACTTCCTGAAACTCCTCTTGCCCACTTTGGAGTCTTGTGCCTTGCGGCCGGATGCCCCTGACTTTTCTTGGAGAGGCCACACTGCGGACTCCATCCAAAACACTAATGAAGGGTTAGGACACAATGTGAAGGGAGGGGGGAGGAGACAGGGAGGGAGGAGGGAAGGAGGGAGGAAGGAAGTGGCGAGGGTCAGGAATTGGACGCACACACTGGTCTCCACACTTCATATAGCTCCAGTACTGACAGGCTGACAGGGATTATCTGATTCATTTGGGATTAAACATGACTGGCCATGACTTAAAGTAATGAACCACAATGACCCAATATTAAAAGATTAACAGCCAAGAGGCGGCACGTTGTGTTCGGGAAAGGAGTTATTTATTTCCTCTCTAACTGCAAAGTAAGCAAACACAACTGAAAGAGCCATACAAAAAATGTTTGAAGACAATTTTCCAAAAGGGAAGCACCTTGTATGTAAAAATGTAGCCATGCAGGGCTTTCTTTGACTTGCATGAGTGGGCATTTGTCACTAGGTGTATTTTGGGACAACACTCAGATTAAAGCTGTACAATCATGAGCACGCAGCCGCAGCAGAAGAACTGAATACAAGAGCAATGAGATTCATGAGTTCTGCAGATACAAGGACGCTGCTGAGGAAACCTGGGACCTTTTTACAGTAAAGGTAAATACAGGACACAGTGCAAAGAGGAACAGCACATGGCATGTTCAGAGCAATAGAGAAGGAAGAAGAATCAGTACTTTAGGAGGTACTACATATACTACTCCAACTACACAAAAAGAGACAGATCGATATGTTTTTTTTTCCTGGCTGATGCTGAATCCAGAGCAACCAATAGCTGATAAGTTCTGCCGATATCTTTGGACCGATATGTTGGGCCGGTTTTTTGATTTTTTACCCCCCCATTTAAAAAAAAAACAAACCTTTAAGAGAGCTGTGTAGTTTCATTTTGTGCATCTACCTCTTCGTATTAAAGTGTTAATATAAAGCTTTGTGTGTATTTTATGGGCAGGAGATTGACCAAAACAAAATATCAGCCTATGCTGGAGATTGAAGGCCGATAGCTGATACGCTAAAAAGTCCAAATATCGGCCCGATATATCTCTACGCACAAAGATATGAAACTCTATTTCAGATGTAAAAAATGCCCTTGTGTAACTTTATATGAGGGCTATGCGTTTAATAGAATAATCAAAATCAACATCCATTTTATTTCTAATAAGCAATGATCAGCTTCGGTCGTTTTAAATGAGAGGTTTAAGGACTGTTAGCGTGCAGCGTTCAGACTATGGAGAAAGAAATGGGACTATTTTGGAGTCTATTGGCATTAAAAGTTTTGTTTATGTTTAAATAGGACAAAAATTGAAAAAAAAAAAAATTGGGATTGATCAATACAAGGAAAAAACTTTACTCTTAAATCGCGCTGCCCTATTTCTTCTGCATACATCTTAAAATACTAAGAGGATTTATGATCAAAAGTCCTCAAAGTCCTCAAAATGGCATCCACCACAGAAATAAATCACTGTGACTCACTGAACCCCAAGTATAGGCCAACTACGCTATACTATCCTAACCTTATAAAGCTGCTTTTGTGCACCTTAGCTTTGGTATGTTCAATAATCTGGATGTCTGGAGTCTGTAAAACAAGTATAACCGCTCAGTCCTAATTTTTAAATGCAAAAAAAAAAAAACAGCAAAAAGAGTTACACAAGAAAACCACTGGACTAGCGCAGCATTAGACTATGAAGCAACCTGTTTCAACACCGCCTAAACGTTCTACATCTTTGCAGTTATGTAGTCAAAAGGCACATAGGCAGTAACGACGCAATTCAGTCCCAACAATACCTATAAATAAAACATTTCATTGGAGTAAACGTTGAAAAGAAAACTAGCAGGAGACGGGACTCAAGCTGACTTTAGTGCGTCGCTAGTCGTGCCCTATCATGCGGTCATGCAAAAAACCCCATTCACGCACACACAGGAATCTTTCATCGCTGCAACGCAAAGCTGGAAAAATATAGCTTGTTTGAATAGGCATATGAGACCACATTCCACTCATGTTTGGGTCCAGGAAGCCGGGCAGGAAGAACGACCATATTTAAATCACGCATGACCAAATAAGGAGTTTGCCTAGTCAGCAAAGAAGAACCAGGAAGCTACTACCTACTCCACTTCTCCCTGAGGTACACGACGCCGCGGCACCTACTGTATACTGTATATTAGTATGGAAGGCAGGGGGGCGCTTTCCTGACAGTAATAGTAATACTTGCCGACATCTTTTCTTGCCTCTTTTCTTTCCTCCTCATCCCTCTATCCCAAGGGGGGCTGAGGCTGTTTTGGGAGTTGAAATTTGTTGACGGCGTTCCTACATCCACCTCAGGTCTAATGTTTTTCCCGTCTCCAGAGGCCGGAGGAGAAAGCGCAGGCCTCATATGCATGTGTTTGCGTGTGGCAGTGCAGAAATGTGTGTTGTACATCACTAGGGGCAGGGAATCTAGGCTACGCGGCTCCACTTCTGGGAGGTGATGCCAAAATAATATTAGTTTTTGTAGCAGGATGAAAAAAGAAAATTCATGCAAACAATTTGGAAACTCTACAACAGTTGTCATGTGATCCCTCTGCATCGGAAAACAAAGCAAAGGATTAAAGAGGTTTTGAGGAACAGGGAAGACGTCTGACATAGAGAGTTACTTCAAAGCGTTTACAACAGCAACAAAGCAGTTTATTTATTTAAAGGAAATTACTGCAGATGCACTAAGGCACAGAACACAGCCCACAATGCACTTGGAGGGTCTGCCATTTGCTTATTGCTGCTGCACCTACTGTGGAACATTCCAAGTAAAGCAAACGCCTCCATGAAGAAAAGCAGGTGGCGGACTGCACCAATAATATGTGACTTTATGTGAAATATGGGACAGGATCAACTCTCAGTCATAACGTTCTATCCATGGCTTTTACAGTGGTTGCCGTAGCAATTAACAATTCAAAACAATATAATTTGAATGCTCAAAAGACTTCAAAACATCACCTTTAATTGGGTTACCTTGCTATATTTTTCACAAGTCAGATTTTAATGTTTTTATTTGAATACATTTATTGCAATATCAAGAACCTGGTGTACTCTAGTAGTACCAAACCCATTTTCAAATTGATTGGTGATGTAATGTTACCACTTTTACAGAAATAGACGATTGAATCCAAAATTGTAGAGTTGGCAGGTTGAGAAAATTGGTAGCAGTTTGGCAGAGGTTAAAAATATCTGAGAGAGCAGGAGGAGAGGAAGAGGAGAGGAGGAGAGGAGGAGGAAGATGGTGAAACGTGTCCTCATGCAGCAGGACCTTGTACGCTACAATAATCCAGGTTTCTGAACAGCCTTTTGCTCAGCCTGGGTCAATACTAATTCAATTTCTGTCTCAGGGAATTCCCAGGTGGCCTCTTGGCAGGATTTCTGAGCTGAAGTGAGGGAAGCATTGTGTGAGCGTACAGGGAGGTGTCGATTTGAGCCAGTGCACAGTCAAATGCATGGGCAAGTCTAGGGAACTTTGAAAGCTCCACTGGCCAATTCATGTTTCCTGGATTTACGGAAAACGTTTTATTCCTTAATATTGCTGGTCATATAAAGTGTAATATTTATGACGGTCCATGCCAAAATGGGATGCGGTTGGAGAAGAAATAGTATTAAAAAAGTACTAAAAATACTGAGAAATAAATAGAGATTGACCGATATGGGTCTTCTCTGGCCAATGCTGATATTTTAGAATCTAGACCAGTGGACGTATTTCTAGACCGATTTATAGGACTGATTTTGATGATTTTTCCAAAAATATATGATTTGGAAAGAAAAACTCAATACTGCACCCTGCATCCATAACTCTACTATACCATAACGCTATAATAATATAAATAAAAATAATAAAAATAAAAAAATATATATATAAATAACCGTAGGCGCAATCACTTTTTGTGCAGGGTTTGGGGTTAGGGGGTCAGTCAGCATAAACATAATATTGTATTGGCCTATGCTAGAGATTTAAGACCAATAGTCGATAAAAATTGTGAATATGTATAAAATAGTAAAATAGTAGTAAAATATACTACGTAAAACTGTATTTTTAGATTTATTTTTGGTTCTTTTATTGAACTACTATATAAAACCTCATATTTCTTACTTAAAATGACCAGAATCGACCTTCTTTATAGCAAAAACCATGACAAATGTGATCAAAACAGGAACCAACTCCAAATTGGGGGGGAAAAAAATTAAATTCATGATTTATTTACAAATGGATAAAAACATTATTTGGCTCTTTCCACAAAATCAATATAACCTTTCTGTAAAATAAATATGTAGGTTTCTGCTCATAAATCTCATCAAGCGGGATGTTCAGGGGTAATAATTCTTTTTTTTTTTTTTTTTTTTTTAAGTGTAACAAAACAAGCTCCCTGTAAACGCAACTCTTTCAATCTCACTCTGTAAAATTTGAATGATAAACCGGAGGTGACACTGTAATCACGCTTGATACACGTCTACACCGCCGCCATTTTGTGCCAAACTCTGTACAGTGCAGAGCCGGGCGCGCCTCTTTCCAGTCCACAGCTGTTACGGACTCATCGCAGACAACCGCACAATACGACTTATTACAGCTTAATGTGCCCTAATGCTGATGTATGTGTGCACACAGACGAGCCGCGCACGTCCAAATGGGAACGAGACAGGTCCATATGCAGTCTGCTGATAATGCCAGACCAGGCGATAATATCTTTGGCTTAAATTGGTATCGATTGACTAAATATCCTGACCAGGAGGAGAGAGAAACCCGCCTCTTTTATGGTGTCTGTTGCACTGAGGCTATCTGATCCCATTTGAACACACGGCCTGAGCTCCAGACCACAATCCCAAAGCAGTGTGCAGACAGCTCCAAGCGAATATCGTGAGGCTTAAGTGATTCCGAATGCATTGCTAAACATCAACAACAGAGCCACATACAGGGTTGGGGTCTCTTTCTTTTACTTTTTCAAAATTCTGGCGATAAAGGGTTGCCGTTTGGGTCATATTTTTGCAATTCAACAAAATGTGCTACAAAATGCGCCTCTAAATGTCTTAGTCGCAGTTTAATTATTGCAAAACAAACTGGAAATACAAAATATCACCATCATGTGTACATTTTTGGTTATTTTTTAGCTATATGATAAGATTTAAGCCATAAAAAGTTGAATTCACAACTTCTCTGACTCATTACAGATGCAAACTAAGTACTAAAGTGTTTCACTCTGCTGTTTATTTATTGCAGCTCAAAATTTCTTAACAATATTGTAGATTTAGAATAGTTTTTTGTGGTTTAAATCTGCTCTTGGGTTGTGTCAGTGGCATAAATATGATTGTTTATTGTCTATATTTACTTCAGCAACATATAAAATTTCAAAATATGTAAAGATATACTTCCTCAGTGTTTTATTTTTTCATGGCGTTCTATGTTTTCTGATGTACTTGGCTATCCTCTAAACTAAACTGTCTCGAAGTAGTTCACAAAATGGGGCTAGATGTTTCACAAAGCGATATCTCCAGCTCCACACCTTTAGAAAACTGACCATTAATACGCCGAGGGTGCTCCAGTCACACCTCAAATCCACAAGACACAAAGCAGCGACCTACTTAGAGCTCAGGCCAGCGCAGTGGTCGGTAAAAGTTCTCACAGTGAAGTCGAGTTAAGGATTTTTTTTTCCTCACTTTCCAAATAGCCTTGAGGAGAAACGCCAAAGTATCATGAATCATGCAGTGACTAAATCAGAAGGTATTTAATGACAGGGTTTACAAAGTTGTGTTCTAACTTTTGTTTACAGTGAAAGTGATGGGAACTAAACACAAGAACATACCACGTCTACTACTAATTTCGAGTAATTATTCTTTCGCCATTTCGGCTATTACGGCACTCCCAACGGACTTTTTTCCTGTACTGCAACTGTTACCGTTACGATCAAGCTCCACATACTTTTACTCAGCAAAACTAATTGGATTTGTCTACTGAAGGGGACGGTGGCATGAAACTGGCACATTACTAGGGGCAGGAAACACCGATTTTATGCTGGTATCAGATATCGGTTCAGCCAATATTCTGGTTTGTCATATAAATTAGATTTTTATTTATACAAAGTTGTTCTGTAGTTACTTGAGGGATAAATAACAGTTACATAACACATTTTGGATCAGTTTTGTCTTATTTTATTTTAGTTTAACCTCCTAGGACCCAAACTCTTGCATGACATGCTTTATTAATTTCTCTTTGTTATTTGGGCTGATTAGGACCTGATCAGTGTAAAAACATATAATTATCTTTTTACATTAAAATGATGTCCACATATTGGTTCTATATTTTAATAATTTTGATTGTGTAAAAACAAAATGAGAAACAACAATTGTGCCTCTTGTGTGTCTCATTTGAAGTGAAGCAAACAGGTGCAGGAAGACATGTGCCTTTAACAAAGTCCATCTGGAGTCTAAACTATAAAGTGTTATACTCTTCTGTCACCTTTAAGGGACAGTATAATGAGCTCATATGTGGACACCAGGACCTTGAGCGCCAGGTCCTAGGAGGTTAAAGCAAATAACTCTAATAACCGTCTCTGCACTGGTATCAGTTGATATCAGGTACTGGTAGATTATACTTTAAGCCACAGTATCAAAATCGATATTGTAAATGAAAAAGCTGGATCGGTGCTCTCTCTTTTTAACAGTATCTCTATGATAGGACCATATATCTGACCCGACCCAACTGGACTCTTAAGACTACAAACACAGGGCAGGTCATGCAAAAACAAGTATTTATACACAAAAGTACCTTCTCATTAATCCTTATAATCTTCAAATACTACTACTGTTGTTGTTATGGCAATGCTGTTTTGTGCCTACTATGAAAAGTTTGAGTTTTTGCAAGTTTGCCAAATGTAACAAAGTACATTCTCTCCTTTGTTAGCAAATATTCTACCTTGTTTTCCGATGCTGTTTGTATCACGCAGCATCTCTCTACAGGCACGCCAGGCCCAGAACAAACAGGATCAATTCTAAAATCCCATTCAAGCCAATGAGGAAACAGTCGCCATTGTCTTTGCATAGTGTCACTTGTCGCCCTACAAATCTCCGCAGATGAGTGGTCGGCATTGTTGGGTGACGGAGATGAAGAGGCTGCAGTGTGCGCGCTGATAATACACTCAATAGAGCAAACACGCAGACAGAGCACATGATAAGGCTGTGAGGATCTGCATAGACAAACAATGGCCAGTGACACTATGATAGAGACACGCGTACAGGAGGGTGACAGACGAGGCGGGGCAGAGATTGTGCTGTGAGAGGGGTCCAGAGGAGAGCTCATTACCTCACACAGTTGGTTAAATATAAGTCAGTGGATTTTTGTGTTAATCATTAAGCATACAAGAAAGAGGAGATAGATACAACAGCAGAATAATAGTGGTGGAACTTTCGGCTCTCTTTTATGGGATCTGAATCTTTTGGATCTGTTCATTTTAAAGAGCCATTTAAACGACTGGCTCATTTAACTACAAACTAATCACAGAGAGAAAGGCTTAAATGCGTTTAAAATGATTCAAACTGAGAGTGGGAGTGCGTTTACCCTTAGAAATTACGCATAATCTAAGCAAAATGTTGCACTATAATGAGAATAATTATAAAACTAACTGTTATTATGATGCCAAATATGTTTTCTGTGCACACGGCTCTCACTATGCTTCTGTTGTGATTCTTGTGTTGGTTCAGTGTTAATCAGTAAATGCATAGAACAAATTAGAACGAAAAAGTGAGATCTGGATCCAACCTTTCACGCTACAGAACCGTTCAAAAGAGCCGACTCACGAACGTCACGTCACTACAGAATACTCAATATGAACAATCTGGCTGAATTCTAGGGCTGGGTACAGTTAGGTTAAGCTGTGACTGGTATCGATCGGAAAGGTCTCAAAAATATATAATTTACACCATTTGATGCATCGTGGTAGGACCCTGAAGCACGATATATTGGTACAGAGAAATATTGTGATCAAATTTAAAGTATTTTTTGTCACTGACACAAAGCAAGATAATCCCAGTAAAGCAGTTTTTAAAAAGATAGCATCATTAAAAGGCCTAAGCAGCAATAAATACACATAGAATGAAGCAATAATTAACCAGAGAAGTTATTTATTCAAACTTCTACAGCTCAAATCTTATCGTATTACATGGGAATGCCTCTCTGTCTCTCTCTCTAACATTCCTATCCTCCACACACTTCAACATATAGTTTATTAAATGATAAAATTACAAGTATAATTTTATTCACACTCTCTCACTCCAGCTTTCATATACTGAACGATAGAGCGATTATTGTGACAGAAAGTTAGTTTTTATGATCTGTATAGACTTTTAGTTTTAGTCGAGTTCTAGTTCAGATCTTTCCAATCAATACAGGACAGAAAGAAGTAGTAGTAGCTCAAGTACCGGTCCTTAAAGCCAAGTATCGTTCAAGTACTGGTATCAATGCATTTCCATTGTAGAGTTTAGTCCTGCCAGATGAATCTATTAGACCTCTACAAACATGTCCACAAAGGCGAGCTATTTTTGTATTAATTTACCACCTCATATTTTAGCATTGTCTCAAACATTAACAGTCCTGAATATATTTAAAATGTGTATTGTAAACTGAATTGAAGCAAAAAATAAATAAAATAAAATAAAATAAAATAAAATAAAAATAAAATAAAATAAAATAAAATAAAATAAAATAAAATAAAATAAAATAAAATAAAATAAAATAAAATAAAATAAAATAAAATAAAATAAAATAAAATAAAATAAAATAAAAAAATAATAATAAAAATAAAAATTTGACCATGGTGGTGTTAAAAACTTGAGAGAGAAATCATTCTGTCATGTTTCCCCTGTGCAGTACAAGTCTATGTGTCCATATGTGGCACAGTATCATACAAAAATGTGATTTACGCAGGTATTTAAAGCAAATCATCCACACACAGGGGGAAATGATGCACAAACACAGGAGATTACAGTGAGACTTATGAGAGGACGCTTCAATAGAGATACTGTAGCACCAGCAATACAAACACTCATCTGCTCACACAGTGTTTAAACATGCTCCAGCGGTTCAGGCCCACCTCAGCCATAATGAGGGAGAAGCCAGACAGAGACTAGCCCTGTCATGGTATCAGGTTTTGTGTGTGATATTTTTAACAATATTCATTTTAGCTACCCTTCATCTGTATTAAAAAGGATGGGCCTATAGAACGCTGTGACATCATCTGAAATCCAGCGTAAGTTAATGCTCCAGACACAGTAACCCGAAACTCCCACAGTACCTTTTTCTAAATCAACCATTTCATAAATAAACATAATCAACCATTTCATAAATAAATAACACAATGAAACACAGCTATTTACAATGAGTCATAGATATTAATCATTCAAACCTCAAATATTCCTTATATTAAAAAGGAACTACTTCAAAGACTGCCAGAATCCCTCACCTGCTGGTTAATCATTAATACGAGAACATTTAATACCAGATCACAAAAGGCTAAGGACGAGCCGCACTAAAACTGAGGCAGGAAAGAGGCTTTTAGCTGTTTTGCTTCACAAAAATGGGATTCACTCCAAGATAAAGCAAAACTTGATATGTTAGTGACACATTCACAAAAAAAAAAATCTGGTAACAAACTTTTATACACACACCTGCACCTGTTTTTAATGTTTTATCTGGACTTTTATATTTAGGCCCGAGCCCCTACAGGGCGTAGGGCCTATTGCTTCCGCAACGATGAGTGCCTGGGCGAAGCCCAGGCACTCATCGTTGCTAACTGTCTTGCCGAACTTGTGCGCGCAGCGCACAAGTTCGGCTGAGGTCGCGACCTTGCCCTGATTCCACTATCCCAGCAACCCATGCCGTAGGCATGGGCCCATCTTTATTACTGCTAAAATGAATGGAAGTCAATGGAAGGTCAGTGGGCGACCCCCGACGTCATGGCGAATGACGGGCGCGTTAGCGCCCGTCATTCGCCATTGACCCCACGGTGACGTGGGGAAGGTCTAGAGCTTTCAAAAAACGTATAATTTGTCATTCTAATGTTTTCGGATATATTGTTTTGCTAAAAATATTATTATTTTTTTATTATTATTTTTTATTCTTCTTTCTTCTGCTTTTTGAACAGGAATTTGACCCCCTGAACATATTTGAAAACTCACCAAATTTTGCCCAAAATTCAGGTCTGCCGAAAAAATTAATTTTTTTATATGGTGCATCATTGGGCATAAAAAAATGGCGCGACAGCGCCACCTACAAAAGTCAAAATACATTGCGTCAATGGGAGGCGCCCCGACGTCAACTTTGTCGTAGAGCCACCAAATTCGGTACACACATTCATCAAGTGATGCCAAACAAAAATATTATTATGGCCACGCCCTCTGACAAACCGGAAGTCGGCCATCTTGGATTGAAAATTCCAAAATGCCGACTCAGCATTTTTGTTGACGTCGTATTTTCGTCAACTCCTCTGAAGGCGCATCACCTGCAGGGCTGAAAATCACTGGACATCATCTAGACAAGTGGGGCATCAAAAGTTATCCAATTTACATTGATACGTATAACGGTTTCCGTGCGGCGAAGCCGCAAAATTCCATCGGAATTTTTGCAATTTTTAAATTTCAGAATTTGCTCCTATTTGTGCATACATACTAAGTCCGATTTGACTCAAATTCAAATCAGTTGTAAAAAACTTTCTGGCCTAGACCTACTCATTGTGAAAGAAAACGATTTGGTGAATATAGCGCCCCCTACAGAATAACAAATTCATTTGTATGGAGTGCTGAAAATTTAGTTTTCCCAAATGTTACGAAATTTCACACAAAATTCCATTTCATCATTCCAATCAATAAAGTCAATCAGACCCATGTCGTTTTTTGCATTGTGTTGCCATGGCGATGCGCCGAAGTTCCCATGTTATCCTAATGGGAACGGTCCGAAAATTCCCCATTCATGAGAAAAACATTAGTTTCACGGAATTAAGTGAAATTTGGCAGAATGACTCTTCATGTCATCCTGATCAAAAAAGTCAATCACACCCATGCCATATTTTTCACTCTGTTGCCATGGCGATGCGTGAAATACCCCATGTTATCCTAATGGGAAAATTTACAAATTTTGGGACATTTCAAACTCTTATAACGGCTTCAGACCTTCAATGAAGAATGTGAAATTTGGCACGTTGATTCTTTACATCATCCCCATCAAAAAAGTCTGAGGTGCCAAGTTTGTATTTTGCACGGTGTTGCCATGGCGATGCCTGGAAAAGCCCCCATGTTGGTGCATTTTGTGCATCAGTGCTCCCAATGTCTTTTGACTCTGTTGGTGACAAGTGCAGCCCAAAGCCACAATAAAACAGAGGCAAGTGGCGGATCAGCGCCACCTGCAGGGAGTGCCCGGTCGGCCGAGTTCGAAGCGCGGCCCGCGAGGGCCGTTCGATGCCGCTTGCGGCTTTAATTTTTTTTATTTCTTCTTCTGCTCTTTGAGCAGGAATTTGACCCCCTGAACATATTCGAAAACTCACCAAATTTTGCCGAAAATTCAGAAGTGGCGAAAAATTTATTTTTTTATATGGTGCATCATTGGGCATAAAAAAATGGCGCGACAGCGCCACCTACAAAAGTCAAAATACATTGCGTCAATGGGAGGCGCCCCGACGTCAACTTTGTCGTAGAGCCACCAAATTCGGTACACACGTTCATCAAGTGATGCCAAACAAAAAATATTATTATGGCCACGCCCCCTGACAAACCGGAAGTCGGCCATCTTGGATTGAAAATTCCGAAATGCCGAGTCAGCATTTTCGTTGACGTCGCATTTTCGTCAACTCCTCTGAAGGCGCTTCACCTGCAGGGGCTGAAAATCATCACTGGACATCATCTAGACAAGTGGGGCATCAAAAGTTATCCGATTTACATTGATACGTATAACGGTTTCCGTGCGGCGAAGCCGCAAAAATTCCATCGGAATTTTTGCAATTTTCAAATTTCAAAAATTTGCTCCCATTTGCGCAAACTAAGTCCGATTTCACTCAAATTCGAATCAGTTGTAAAACGTTCTGGCCTAGACCTACTAATTATGAAAGAAAACAATTTGGTGCAATAGCGCCCCCTACAGAATAACAAATAAATTTGCATGGAGGGCCCAAATTTAGTTTTCCCAAATCTTACGAAATTTCGCACAAAAATTCCAGTGGGTCATACCAATCAATAAAGTCAATCAGACCCATGAGGTTTTTTGTACCGTGTTGCCATGACGATGCGCCAAAGTGCCCATGTTATCCTAATGGGAACGCTCCGAAAATTTCCCATTCATGAGAAAAACATTAGTTTCATGGAATTAAGTGAAATTTGGCAAAATGACTCATCATTTCATCCCCATCAAAAAAGTCAATCACACCCATGTCATATTTTTCACTCTGTTGCTATGGCGATGCGTGAAATACCCATGTTATCCTAAGGGGAAAATTTACAAATTTTGGGACATTTCAAAGTCTTATAACAGCTTCAGATCTTCAATGAAGAATGTGAGATTTGGCACGTTGATTCTTTACATCATCCCCATCAAAAAAGTCCAAGGTGCCAACTTTGTATTTTGCACGGTGTTGCCATGGCGATGCCTGGAAAAACCCATGTTGGTGCATTTTGTGCATCAGTGCTCCCAATGTCTTTTGACTTTGTTTGGTCACAAGTGCAGCCCAAGGACACAATAAAACGGAGGCAAGTGGCGGATCAGCGCCACCTACAGGGAGTGCCCGGTCGGCCGAGTGCGAAGCGCGGCCCGCGAGGGCCGTTCGATGCCGCTTGCGGCTTTAATTTATACTTTTGTTTTGTTTGTTTTCCTGCTTGTATTGTATTTTAAACAGGGCGTCCATGAAAAAGAAAACCCAAGTGCTCGATTTAAGTTCCCCTGTTTAAATAAAGATAAAGAAAGTAAAGAAAGAGAAAAGAGGTAATAAGGCAAGAAAAGGTTTAACCAAATATTGTTCATCTCTCCCGTATTGGAAGTTGACATAGTAATTAATGTGACAGGCTTAACGAAGGCACTGGCAGAATACTACAAAAACTCAAAAAATAGTAACACGACTTGTATTTCGAGGGCTGCCTGTCACAATAACATTTTCTGAAGTGCATTATAATGCTGAATACTACATAGACAAAACAATGATGCTAGTGAAACTAATCCATGTCACTGATACAATAACTCTAAAGCAGGACACCCCCACCTGCCCACCCCCTTCCGCCTTCCTCGTAGTGTAGTTACTTCATATCAAAATTGAGTCATAGAAGTTATTTATTCAACCCTACAGCTCAAATCTTATCGTAGCACAAAAAAGTTCCCTTGTGACCCCCAAAATTATTGTTCCATCTGTTACTTATATAGAGCAATAAGTCACTGTAATAATTACTGTGAACTAATACTACAATCGTGCTATAACCATCTTTACTGGCATTATTCTTATGGAGGGCATCTGATGTAAAATCACAGTAATCTTTGCTGTTGCCACAAATTTGGTGGAGAAGTGTCTTTTGTTGATACATAATTTGCGACTATAGTTACTGAATGTCTGAGGGTAATAACAGTGTTGTGCGTGCTCCAAATAGCAGAGGTAGCCTAATAATATACTGATAGAGCCAGAGTTACACCAGCACCACAAACTTAGGCAGTTTTTGGAGAAGTAAGAACTTTAAAGGGTTTAGGCTCTTTCTGTTTTATGTCATTATAATGTTGTTTCCTCGTGCAACAACTGCACATGCCTGGAATTGTGTTTTGTTTCATTCACACATGTTTAACACACAAACAGAAAACACTCTGTTCCACCTTGTGATGTCATGTGGTAATACAGGAAGTGCCCCACTGTCTTTTTAAACTCAATACACCTTCATTAGACTCATTTGGATCATTTCAGCCCAGGAATTGCCAATCTCTAAATGGCAAAAAGTCACTGTTAACTTGAAAACTACCACTTCATGACATCACAAAGTGGAACAGAGCATTTTGAGCTTTGGAGATATAGACAGACTAATAATAAAGAGTTGTTCAAACATGTCTGAATGAAGCAAAACACAACTCCAGGTATGTTTTTGAGGACGTAACAACAGTATAACATGGATTAAACTTCACAAGAGTTAATTTTGTTTAATATAGGACCTTTAAGAGGCAAAACTGAACTGAAAGATTGATTAGAAACTCCAACATGTCACTAAACCTTAGTTAAAGTACGTCTGCTCATTTGCATATAAAAAAATCGACATGAAATCATAAAAGATGAAGTAGCCTTGTTTAACCTTGTAGCACCAGACTTACCCACAAGAACTGCAAAGAAATGTGCACCCCAAGAGTAAGAGTTATTTACACAAAACACCTGATTTCTTGACCTGCTTTTGAAAGACAGTTTATCCTGATGGAGATGTACGAGAAGAAGGGACTATTTGAACTTTAAAATGCTTTTTCTGTGCCATATTCCACAAAGAAATGGGTAATTCCAAAAGTTGGGCAGGTGTAAGCAAAGTTCCCGAGTAGATTTATGAGAATGAATGTATAGAGAGTGGAGAGCGAGCCAGTGTTGTGTCAGCAAACAGCCTGGTCCACTTGTTTAGCTCAACGGAGGGCTGAGTCCACCATTACTAACTCTTAAACCAAAGTATATAATATTTTACTAACATTTAACTGCTCCAGGAAGTGCAAAATAATTTCAGTTTTAATAAGGAGCTACCACACAGCAATAAAACTATCATAAAAAAGTGAGTTCGCAAAAATCATAAAAGAGGAGAACACAATAAAGAAGTCCAGGGCGTGATTTGACAGTGCTCTCTGCTGACCCCATGCACTATCCATCACTTTCATTTCAGAGCTCCATTTTTCAATCTGCGGGCTGCTAAAAGAACACTAGTATAAGTGTTTGAGTGGGCCTTTGTTACACGGGTATTAGCAGTGAGGAGTCTCCACTTGACTGCCTCCGCTTCATTAAAACCATAAATCTAGACGTCCAGAAGAAAGGTGAGCCTCAGAATGTCATTGTCACAAAGGGACACAGTCGGCTGGAGAAATCACACTTTTCCTCACTTTCCTAAAAGCCTCCGTGTTGTAGTTCAAAACTTGGAACTGTGCAAGGACAGTACCAAATATGCTTGATAAGTATTTAGTACTTAACAAGTGTTTTTTTCTCTTAAACGTCATAACAGATATGACAGATATGCAGGCCTGTCACCATAATGACTATATGGACTTATCGCTCAATACATGACAGATGGAGCGATATTTTTGGGGGTCAGTATTTATCATGTGTACATTTTCTTTGCACTACTGAGAAATGTTTTGTTACTTTTTGTCTTTATGATAAGATTTGATGTAAAAGGTTGAATTCATGACTCTATGACTCAATACAAATACAAACTAACTACTAAAGTGTTTCATTTGGCCAACTATTTATTGCAGCTCATGTTTTTTTAGTAATATTGTAGATTTAGAATAGTTTTTATGGTTTAAATTAGCTCTTGGGTTATTGTGTCAGTGGCATAAATTTGTTTCAGTATTATTGTTTATCGTCTATATTTACTTTAGCAATATATCGCACTTCAAAATGTGTTTTTGTGACATATATATTTAGGTCAGATGCCCTTCCTAAAGCACACCACTTCATATCCTTGGGAAAGAATGACTACTCTGTCTGCTTGCAATTTCTTTCCTCTGCCCTTCTCACAATATCTCTTTGTTTTCTTGGTGTTTCGACAAAAAGTACCACTTAAGAGGCCACTTGCGCCTCCAAGTAATTGTAAAATTTAAAATTAGCTTCAAATCTGGACCAAAATCTAGAACATGCATTAAAGTAAAGATGCTGAACAAGGTCAACGCTGCTTTCCACCACCAGCAGCAGTGGTGGCTCAGTGGGTAAATTCCCAGCCCAAATCTTAGCTCAGTGGATGCATACTGTTGTTGAGTCCTTGGGCAAGACACTTTATCCATGTGTATAAGAATGTGGTGGTCAGAGGGGCAGTGGCAAAGCAATATAGCCCAGTGCAGCTGTAGCTTATTATCCCCACCAGCTCTAGAGGATGAATGAAAATCTCTGTAAGATTTCTGAAGATTTTTGTTGTGAAATTGACATTGCCTAATCAGCGGTCCATCCCTTCCTCACGTCCACCTCCCAGGCCTAAGGTTAGAACAATGCATGGCTGCCAGCTAATAGAAAATATAGTATGGGAAGATGAGTGAAGCTCAACTAATCATGGTGCCAATATCCATCAGCGGGCAGGGGGGAGCTGTAGGAGAAAAATGAGAAGGAGACAGAAATGAAAAGGGGAGAGGGATGTAACAAAGCAGGTAATGAAGAGTAAGGAGAGGAGGAGAGGCGGTGTAAACCCGGGGGATAGAGCATGAGGAGCCTCTTTGATAGCTTTGTGATTGGGTGGTACTGGTGCTGCTGATTCCGTGCCATACCGGGCTCCCCTCCACCACCACCACCAGGCTGATGGCACTGATTGCATCTCTCTCCTCTCTCTCTTCCTCTCTGTCTCTCTCGGGACCAAAGAGGTGCGCTTCTTCCTGCTTCTTCCTGATCCTCTGTATTGTTCCCCCTCAGATCAGAAACCCAATTACCACAGTGCTTTTTAGCTCTTTTGGGCACACCACATGTATAACCTTGTACAAGATGACTCCTGTAGGCAAAGTAGCCCTCAGGGAATGATCCATCTCAAGAGGTGTATTTCTGTCACATTTTACGCACCACATGTAAAAGACAGGATGACACGAAGAAAGCAAGAGTAGCCTCTGTACCACCAGCAGCTACTAAGCAAAAAGGTCATTCGTCTAAGGGCGCGTTTAGGGAATGGGCCCAGAGGAGAGCGAGTCTAAATAAGCAGGTGGAAGCATGGCGGATGTGTTATTTTGGGCTGTAACCCGACTGGCCCCACAACTCTCCGGACTCAACCCTTCAATTAGCCGCAGTAACATTATGGAGCACCTGGATGAGCAAGCAGGTGAGGCTCTGTAGTTCGCTAATGGCCCTAATCAAACCATTACGCACAGTCACAAACATACTCCTTCCCATTAAAGACCTCACCGCATTCACCGGAGCGCGTCGGGCTAATATACCCACCTGTGTGCTGTCTGCAGCGCTATTAGGAACCACACCGGGGGCCCTGGACTACAGAGCCAGAGGAGGGAAACAAACAAGACCCAGGTCATTCTGACTCATAACTTCAGCTGATATTAAAGTGTAAAAAAACTTAGATACACTTTAAGAGGCTGTTTTTTTGAGCGCACGGAGGCTACAGGACGCAAGGTGCTGCATAGCTAAGATTCTTCAAGCCAACTAAAGTCTGACTCATTAAACTGGAATCACAGAGATTATTGGGCAAGAATAGCTTGGTGTAACAGGCTCAGACGTGTTTGTTAATGCAGTTCGATTGACGTGTCCCTTGTGCTGAAGGAACCGAACAGCTACGCAAAGTGTTTTCCCACCTTGTATTTGTGGAGTTCCAGTAAACAACGTGTCTCTTGCCCAATGCAGCGGGAATTATGTTGCAAAGGAAAATGGCCAGTCTCCAGACCCCCGGTGTCCACTCAGAAGAGCCCATGCTCCCTCCAGCCACGGAGCAGCCAGTGCGTCAAAGAAACAGGTGAGGGGAACGTGCCACTACTTAGACCAGGGTCTAGTGAAAAGTCCCTGAATTTTGAAACAGCTAGGAAAAACTTTTAAGTCATTTGAAGTGGCAGTTTTGCAGAGGGCAGGTAAAAAGCGTCTCAGAATCTTCACGTTGCAAAATCCAAATCATAATAAGCCAGGATCCTTCAAAAGTTGCGTCAAAGTGTCCATTTTACGCATCGCCTTTCCGTAGCATGTTTATGGGCTTAGTAAAATATTAACCCCAAATTAAAAGTCTTTTCTCGTTTACTGTAATGAGTCACTGCATTATTTGAAGTGCAGTGGGTTTGGCAGCAGCAACAGGGCAACGCGCTGCTGGAAGGGCGGCTCCGCGTGCACCAAGGGGCGGGGACACGAAACTTTGACCCAATCACATCTGCAGGGTGTGGTGAGCGCACAAAGCCGCATGAAATCCTGGAGAGGTGCGCCCACTGGTGTGAGCAATAGACAGCTGTCACGGGGCCAGTCCGACAGGAAAGTCAGGGCCTTAACTCAAGAATCATGGGATTAAAAGTGCAAACCTGTCACACGCACGTTGTGTACCTAAGACCTGCCCAAGAGGTGCCACTTGTAATCTGTCATTTTTATACATATCTTTCATAAATGACACAAAGCTGAAAGTTATGGTCATATTGTTTTATAAGAATTGTTGTTATTGTTCATCACATTTACAAAACTAATCTAAGTACAAATTGAAATACTGTGGCAATATGAGGCACAGTGCTCTTAAATCAGTATTATAGACTTTATTGATTAACCTGATGATAGGAGCACACGCGTCCTGTGCTCAGGTCTCTGCACTGGCTCCTGTGGCTCAGAGAATAGAATTTAAAGCAGCTCTGCTTGTGTACAAGTCTAGCACCAAAATAAATCTCTGACATGTTAGTGCCATATGAACCATCTCACACTCTGAGGACTTCAGGGACGGGCCTCCTGCTGGTGCCAGAGTCAGGACTAAACATGGAGAATCAGTGTTTCAGTTTTATGCAGCTGATAACCTGGAACAGTCTTCCTGAAGATGTGAGACAGGCCTCTACTTTGACAATGTTAAAATCCAGGCTCAAAACGGTTCTGTTTAACTGTGCATATGACTGAAAGTTTTTATTCTGGACTCTTCTCTTTTAATGTTAATTTTATGATGATTATTTATGTTTTGACTTGTTTGTATTGTGATTTTGTAATTTTGTTCTTATTCTGTAAAGCACTTTGAATTACTATGTGTACAAAGTATAAACTTGCCTTACCACATTTGGGTTTGTATGCCCTTTAATATTTTAATTTGAAGCTAGCCATGTACAAAAGTGAAATAAGCAAATGAAACAAAACACAACTTTCTTTCTAAAGTGCAAAAATATAGTGGAAGTTGTATCAGCAACAGGTATGTCTTTGTAAGTGTGAGTCTATTAATAAATATACTGTCTGGCCTTGGAATAAACCAGTCTAGAATCCAGTATAGAAGTTGAAGTTAGCAATAGCCCTGTCATAATAAATACTATTTAAATCCAGGCTCACAACTTCTTTTTAGCTGTGCATATGACTGAAAGGTTTTTATTCTGCACTCTTCTGTTTTAATGGTAATTAATGATGATTATTTGTGATTATTTATGTTTTGATTTTTGTGATTTTAATGTCTTTCCTATTCTGCAAAGCACTTTGAATTACTTTTTGTGCGAATTGTGCTATACAAATAAACTTGCCTTGCCTATTGAGCTGTAGAAGGTAGAATTATCAACCTCTGTGACTCATTATAGACACAAACTAACTACTTAAGTGTTGCATTCTGTTATTTATTTAATGCAGTTTGTGTGTTTTTTTTTTTGTTTTTTTTTATCGATACTATACATTAACAATTTTTTTTGTGAATACTTTACTTCAGGAATATATCGCACTTCGCAATTTGTTATCGTGACATGTGTAGTTAGCAGTAGTGGAAGTAGTATTAGTACCTACAACTACTATCAGTAGTGCATACAGTAATGTGTAAATTCTATAGTATGTACACACAATTATGACAGGAGTTCATTGAAGTAGTAAGAGGAATAGCAGTTAGGTTGTATATAAAATGCACATACAGTACACCAAACCAAGTCAACATCTAGACAAATGTGAACACACCCTTGAGCAATGTTTCCAGTATATTTTCTTTCTTTTTCCTTTTTTTTTTTTATTTAAAGAGAGATAGAATTGACCAGTTAAGCATTTTAAATACAAGATAATAGATCCAAGACATATTAATAACAAGACATACTGATTCAAATAACAAGACATAACGGGACAGTTTGTAGACAAAACAAAAAATAATTAGAAATAAAAATAACCATGAGTCTGTGTTTATGTGCAGTGTGTTTAGTGCATGTGTGTGTAGCTAAAGCATGTTGAAGTTGAAGGAAAGAGGAAGAATGAGTGAGGGGGTGAACTCAAGTGAAAAAATGAACATGAAAGGAGATGTGAAGATAAAGTTAAAAATAATAGTGATTTTAAAAAAGCCACAGATCCACTGTCATTCCAGTATATTCCTTTAATACAAGTTTACTCAATAACCTCTGCTGCATGTAGGTTGAAGTGGAGCAGCATTAGTTGATAAAATATTAGCTATTTCTTCATCGCAGCCGTGGCACTACTTTGGCTTGGCGGCAGCTTGTGTGAGGTGTGCACTTGTATTAATTGTGTACTTGTTGTCAGTCGCCCCAGGGGAGTGTGTAGTGACAGTAATCAGTGCTTCTCTATGGGCCAAATCCACTGGTGGTCCTCCCTAATTACCTCCGCAGTCTCCAATATAGTGCACTATCACTCATACCCCGCCATTGATAGTCCTGTTGTATTAGCCACAACTGCTGGACTTTTTTTTTTTTATACATATATATATTATGTGCATGTGTGGCACCAGGACTCGTTAGCTCACTACCCGGAGGTCCTTGTCATTAATTTCCCAGGATGCCGTGGTACTCGTGTGCCGGCTAATTCGTCCCTGGTGAGGAAGTGTTCCCTTTAGACGGCGACACACAGGACCACAGAGGAGTACGTCCCTCAGCGGGGGGTCTCGGTCTCTCTCTTTTTCTGACTGATTCTAACCAGACTATTCCTCTCCAAGTGGCAGAGGTTAGAAAAGCATTTAGCAAATATCTGTAAGCTCCACAATGTTTAAACGTCATTGTGTAGAATGTAATAGTTTAAGTATTGGATGGCCATGGTGATGTGAAGAGTTCTAGTTTACCTCAGGGGAGTGCCAATTGAAATATGCACTCACGACAATTAAGAGGCCTGTTGATTTCTAAGGCTGATGGATTTTTAACACTTTGACTAATCAGCGGCAAAAAGCAATCCTCTTGACTGCACTCAAATCTCTACATTCATTGTGCAGCAGAGGACATTTGCACTTTGCTATAAGAGGGGTTATTGTTGGGGTTATTCTGACAGTTGTAGTTGTGCAAATTACAGGCACCAGTAACTGTTCTCAGGATAAGAAGCCTGTGTGCATGGTTTTGAAATCTATTTTATTTAATTTATTTATTTATTTGATTGGCACAATGCATGTTAATGAACAAACATGATTCAACATGAACGTAAACACACCGGATTATAGCCAAAGGGTCATTTATTTAGTTCACAAAAGGATCAAAATAAAAATTGCACACTACACTCATGGCACAGTTCCATTAGTTGCTACTCATTGCACATTACACTCATTGCACATTGCACTCATTGCAGCAATCTGACTAGAACTGAAGAAGCAGCTTGGATGAGCAGCGAAACGTCTTCACTCCTACAACTTTTTGTCCAATTGACAGAGTTAACTGTTGGCTTTTACTATGGGTCAGACCTGGGCGACTGAGGGATTACACAGACATCTTTTACTATGAATCATACTTAGACTGAGGGATTACAGTCTTTTTTCAGTAAGACTTTTAAGTTTTGCATCTTAAAATTTGTGTTTGTTTAGACTACTGTAAAAGGCAAGGAGATACATTTTCTTTACTCACGGTAAAAACGCAATGTCTGAGATTCCCAAACCAGGTTGACCTTTGACACTGGACCCTGCGCTGCACTGCAGTACTCCGCTGCTCCTGACAGGTTGCCCCTGCCACATTGAAGCATGGGTCAAATGCAGAGGACAAATTTCCTACAGGGGAAAGTGTATCTTTATGCTTGCGCCACTTTGTAGTCCACTAAAATAACATGTTTCTATTGCCATTACAAGGGTCTTTTGTTTGCCATATTGTGTAAAACCCTGAATCAGAGTGGTGCATGATACTTTAGTAAATGCACGCTTTGCCATTGACCTGCCTAATAGAGATGCTCGTGTCAGAAGCCTATAAACAGCAGCTAATGTGAGTCTCCAGGGAACAAGTCACTCGGGTGGCACTCGAATGCATCATATTGACAGAACAGAGAGAGGACACACACACTATTGGGAAGCATTTAGGACCACTGTAGTGTCCTTAGTGACACACTGAATGTGCAGTGTCCTTGTTTTACTTTGAGGCAGTGAAGAGAACAGGGCTGAACTTTTGTGAACGCAAGACACAATAAAATACAAAGTTCATATGTTCTTTTGTTATTTGGTCGGGACAGTGGATGAACATGACAGACACATTCATGGAAGCACAACAGAATGTGAGCTTATTTTCATTTGTTTCTTGCATTTGTGTTACTTGGGATTGGTGTAGAACTGAACTGAGTTCTACACAATATCACAAATATTGTTAGAATTTGTATTAGGTTAGCACTCACAAACACATGTCCTCACAAACACACATATAGAGTACACAATTTGATTTTATTTGAATAGAGGCAATACACACCAGAACACATTTCTGTTCATTTAACAGTATTAGCTATGGCTAGTATCCAGCTATAGTCCCTGGGCAATGTATAAAATGCCAGTAATATGATAAACACACAACATGCTAAAGGTAATGCAGGTGAAGTGTTATGCCCAAGAGCACAACCGCAGTACTGACAGTGCACTGGAATCAAACTGCTTTCTGTCTTTCACCGAGCCACTCTGGTTAGTGAAGTT
The DNA here is from genome assembly GCA_019594935.1 of Periophthalmus modestus. Taxonomy (NCBI): domain Eukaryota; kingdom Metazoa; phylum Chordata; class Actinopteri; order Gobiiformes; family Gobiidae; genus Periophthalmus; species Periophthalmus modestus. The sequence continues at coordinate 7,899,554 of JAIEZT010000124.1, forward strand.
GATGATGATAAGTATGCACAGCAGTTATGTTGTTGCTAGTGGCTCACCGGATGTTCCATTGTTTGCTCAGATCTGGCCAGGATCCCAAGGACAAAATCTGAAAATAACCTTACAAGTATACAAGTAAGGTATTCAGCAAATGTACACTCATATATTCAGACGTTTTACCAAAGGTCACTCACTATGAGCAGTGCAAAGTGAATATATATAGTTATCCAAAGGTCAAAACAATACCCAGATAAGACATAAAAGCCCACTTTGAGTTGAATAACATCTAGAAATGTAAAATGACGGAGATAGCAACAGCCTCAAAATAATAATACAAATACAAATCTTCAAAGTTGTTTTGTTGGATCCAAAACATGAAAGAGGATGACTGACCTTCCTGGCAGAGAGACACTGCCTTTGGCCAAATAGATATCTGCACAAGGGGGAGTGACAGGGCGTTTTAGCTCTTGGTCAGAACATGCACAGTATTTCAACAACAATAACCAAAAACACCTCACATATCCACACCTATGTTTACCGTGTGTCGACCAAATCTATTTATGTGTTTACAAATGGTCAGAAATAGAAATAGGTTTGTCTTATTGTTGTTCCCAATCACTAATATTGGGCCCACAAACTGTAAAATGTTTAAGTAAAATTCACAAATGAACTCCATGGTTTATATAAAAGACAAAAAGACAGACAGTGGACAAATTGGGGCAGTATAGTATAAATACCAGTGAATTTTTCCAATATCCATTTTGTAAATAGGAAGCTGAATCCAACAAGGAGCCTAGTTTATGAGCTTTTTCCACATTCAGCGCCTCAAGTGGAGTTTTGGGACAATTCAACAGTAGCCTGCTATCAGCGGATCAACATTATTTCAGGGCTTGCAGTTCCATGCATCTATCCATTTTCTTCTTATCCGGTGATGGGTCGCGGGGGCAGCAGTCTAAGCAGGGACTCCCAGACTTTCCTCACTCCATACACGTCCTCCAGCTCCTCCGGTGGGATCTCAAGGCGTTCCCAAACTAGCCAAGAGACATAGTCCCTCTAGCATGTCCTGGGTCCTCCACCTCACCTGGCTCTTCTTGACGTGAAGGAGCAGCGGCTCTACTCTGAGCTCCTCCCATGTGACTGAGCTTCTCACCCTATCTCTTAGGGTGCTCCCAGCCACCCTGCGGAGGAAACCCATTTCGGCCGCTTGTATCTGCGATCTTGTCCTTTTGATCATTACCCAGAGCTCATGACCATTGGTGAGGGTAGGAACATAGACTGACCGGTAAATCGAGAACTTTGCCTTTCGACTCAGCTCCTTCTTCACCACGACGGTCCCATACAGCAACCGCATCACTGCAGACGCTGCACCGATCCGCCTGTCAATCTCATGCTCCATCCGCCCCTCACTTGTGAACAAGACCCCGAGATACTTGAACTCCTCCACTTGAGGCACTTGGTGCCTCAAGTGGAGGGCTTGCAGTTGTGATCAGTATTTTATAATTAGATGCAGATACCACATAGCTGTCTGATTTTGACCCCAAAAGCACAGATTTTAGTTTGAGGGAACACAAGAAACTTTTTTGATTGATCCTGGCAATGTAACAGGCCTACCTGTACTTCACCTTTAGTTCCTGCTCAATTATGCGTTGACACACTAATCCTTACCCCTTTTTTTATCTACATTTGGATCGACATATTAACCACGACCACTGCCCCTGCCACCAATCTCACCTTGTGCCGTTTCCCAGAATGAAATACATACATAAATAAGAGCTATCACTCCTGATAAAGACACAAGTATCACAAGTAATATTATAAGTGTCTTTCTTCGGGCTGTTAGTACTGCCTGCACATTCATTGGTTCGATGAGTGGATGCGTCACCAGTTGAGGATTGCTGAGGTGCGGTTGGAGGTGGTTGGGACAGTATGACGCCACACAAACTGGGCAGGACTTCTGAGCTTTGAGTTTGGGCTCCAGGCACACGTCACAGCCCACCTCTCCTGGAGCCAAGGGCACGTCAAGGCCCACCTCTCCAGAAGCAGCAGGCCACAATTCTAAACTCACAATTTCAACCTCACTGTCTGTCATTTTAGGTCCATATTTGTATTCATAGGCAATCCTAGCTAGGACCAAGTTGATTTGTAGGTCTGGTCTTGAGCTGAATTTGTGTTTGCAGAGTGGGCAGTTGTAGGGGCGGTTGTTGTTCCAGTGTTGGGTAATACAAACTCTGCAGAAGTTGTGTCCACACGGTGTAGTAACTGGATCAGTGAAGACCTCCAAACAAATGGAGCACTGGAGCTGCTGTGCACAGGCTGTCCATCTCACTGCCGCCATTACTAGAGAAAACACGAGTATTTGCTATTCAGTTTAAGATCAATCATGATTTAGTTTACAGTTCACATTCTAAACACATGCAGAGAGAGGGTTTCAGATGATCACAATAGCCTATAAGCCAGTGATACCCACTACGGATGGGGGCAGTTAAATTTTATATTTTTAATATACAGACTTTTGTTGTAATACAGATCTTGGGTCTAGTCACTAACAGTGTTGGGAATCTTACTTCAAAAATGTAATTAGTTATAGTTACAGGTTACTTCTCCCAAAAAGTAACCATCTCAGTTACTTTTTGGGAGAAGTAACTAGTTACTAGGCAAAGTAACTATACAGTTACTTACTATGTTAAAACAATAAAAACAGATGTGAACCTTTAACATTTATTTCACTTTAACAGATTGTAATTATATTGAATTTGTTTATAAGTGATCCATATCTGAGAACAGCCTGGACACTTTCAGTCACATTTAAAACATATGTCCATATCAAATATGTCGCAGTAGTTTGTGTAAAGTTGGAGGAGGAGGCGGCCGTGCGTCAGGGCGTCACGTTTCTGATTCCCACCATGCATTAAGCGTTTGTAGTCAATGCAGGCGCTGCAGTCGGTGTAGAGCTGCTCTCCTTGCTCAAAAATTGCGGCCGTGTCCCAATTCGCCAAATGCGCTGTTCCATGTTCCGTTCGAAGTGCGGGTCGAAGTACCGCCCGACTTAAATGCGCCGTTCGAGCGGCGCATTTAAGGCACTTTAGTCAATTGAGACACGGCCTGCGTCGGCCTCGCTCTCACGAGATTATCTGCGCCCGTTTCGCTCATCTCAAACAAGCCTATTATCTCACCCCCGAGCCTCCCTTTCACCAAAGAAACACAACAGCGCTGCAGCTCCCTTGGCTGAGAGATGCTCTGATGAAGAGCAGAGTGAACTGAATTAATAGTAACGCGCCACGTGTTATTGTCAGTAACGGTAACGGTGTTGGGACGCTGGGAAAAGTAATTGGTTAAATTTCTCCGTTAGTGAAAAAACTACGCCGTTAGTAACGCCGTTATAGTTTGACTCCGTTATTCCCAACACTGGTCACTAATAGAAATGATCAGGTTCAGCATTCGTGCATTTACTTTTTGGATATTTCATGGCAGTTCAATGAAATCAATAGGAAGAACTGGCTCTTGCCTCCCATCCGGAAGCATGACATCATCAAAATCTAGACTATGAAAACTACCAATCCATTCACCCATCGCTCCATCCATTTGTATCTAAATCCATCTCTCAGATACAAACAATTAAGTATTTTACTAACCTCATGCTTCAGTTTGAGTTTAAATATCAGAAAGAAGCTTGTATGTCTCTTGTTTCTGTCTCTCTCTAATTCAAGTTATTTTTGTATAGGCCAAAACCACATCAGCCGTCACCTCACATGGATTAATAAAATAGTTTCAAACATTGAAACTGCCATTGGTCAATAACACTCAAATTAACAAACACAAATGAATATCAGTCCCAGAGCATCCCTGATCCTTAGACCCACCTTTTTGGTAAGGAAAACAAAAAACAGAAACCTGGAGGAGAAGCACAATGAAGGCGAGGTCGACTGGATGGACAGGCTGCAGATGTGTCCAGGATGACGTGGATCCATGTGCAGAGAGGTCTTCTCTGTTTTTAATGTATTACAGAAAGCAGTAACGCTGCTGATGCTGCTCCGCCTCTAAACCATTTCCTGGTTCCACAGAAGTGAGATTAGATCAATGGCTCTGTCCGTTTAACTCTTTCAGAGCCAGATTTCAGAGACAGTGCATTTGGGAGAGTATCAGAGATGTGTGTGTTATGACCAAAATACTTAAAAATATTAAAGTAATTCAAGACAACTTAAAGTCCCCCTCGCTTTCGGACGTAACAAAATGCAGAGGTGTGAAGTACTCACTTACATTTACTCAAGTACTTTTCAGTATAGCTTTTAATTAAGATTGTACTTCTTAGAGTGTTTTTTTTTTTTTTTTTTTTTTTTTATTTTTTTTTTTTACTTTTACTTGACTTTTCAGTCTAGTCTTAAACTGTGTTAAAGACTGAGAGGATCTGACAGGCAGAGGGAGGCTGGTCCATAGTCTGGGCGCTGCCACAGAAAAGGCTCTGTCACCTCTGGTCTTGAGCCTGGTTTTGGGCACAGCAACAGCTGACCTCAGGGCTCTGGGTGGAGTATAGAGCTGCAGTAACTCCCTCAAAATGAAGAGGACCCATAAAGTGCAGACATTTAACACAATAACTTTTTTTTTTTAAATTGCACTCGATTTGACATAGGAGCCAGTTCAGGTTACTCTTGTTTATTTTGTCAGCAGATGAGCTGCAGCGTTCTGGGCATTCTGTGAGTGCTGCAGGGAGCCTTGGTCCAGCCCCACAGACAAAGAATTATAATAATCCAAATGCTCAACTGAAAGAAGTTGGACTTTGGATGGCATGGCAGAGCTAATGTGCTTGTCCAGTCTGAACACAGAGTCCATAATCGCCCCAAGATTCCTCACTGCAGGGCGACAATGAGAGGACAGAGGACCAATCGCACTGTCATGTCCAAGCAGTGGGTTAGTTTGGCCAAACACCACAGTCTCAGTTTTATTTTGATTTCAGGTCAGAAAGTTTGTGCTCTGCCAAATCTGCACATCCCTGAGACAGTCCTGCAGAGCTTTGATTGTGGTCTGGCTGTCACTGGTGGTCACTGGCAGATATATTTGAATGTCTTCTGCAAAACATTGTCCTTCCTAAAAACATCACCAGGAGAAGCATGGCCCCTCAGTAATGCACATGGCCCCTCACTAATGCACATGCTACAATATACCATCAATCTGAGCTCCTCTTCTGTAAAAACTCTCTTGATAAATGTTGCTTCTTCCTGTATTTATGTTCATCAGCTAAATACATGAATGATCCGTGGACTTCACAACAGTTAACATGTTGGCCAAAACAGAAGTCACGGTACGTTTTATCTTACCATAAAATTTGTTTTAAAAATGTATTAGTAACATACCACTGGAAATGTTATTATATAGTTTCTCCAAATTTGGAACTTCACACTTTGCACTGGAGAAGATTCAGTGTCACACACACACACACACACAGTGTGTGTGTGTGTGTGTGTGTGTGTGTGTGTGTGTGTGTGTGTGTGTGTGTGTGTGTGTGTGTGTGTGTGTGCATGTGTGTGTGCATGTGTGTGTGTGTGTGTGTGTGTGTGTGTGTGTGTGTATGTGTTTTGTGAGTTAATATCTATAAAGTTGTATGTGCATGCTGTTTATTCAAGAGAAAATTTACTGGCAAATGAAGGTATCAAAAAGGGAGTAATATCGCAAAACTTGGCTGCAGGAAAGGGTATATATTTTAGTGTTTTGTTTTTTTTTTTGTGGTTGTTTTTTTTTTTCCTAAACTATCGTCTTGCTGCATTGTAATCTAATATACAACAAGTATGCTAAGATGTTAATTGTCATTATCATCACTATTACTTGCAGTGATGGCTTACAACAACAAAATAGCCTATTATGTACAATAACATACTTAAAGCTAGCTATCTCATTGTATTGCTTCTATGAATCCTACATTCTGTTTTGGCCAGTGACAGGACACATATCTCGATGGCGGACACAGTTTAGAAGAACACCGGCATTAATGCAGATCCCTGGACACCATCGTACACAGGGACACACAGAGGAGGAGTACTGTCCCAGGTTCACAGAAACACTCCTGTCTGACAGATAGGGTTGAACCCAAGTGCAGTACCCTTAATGACCACATGTGTCTCCAGGCGGGACAGGAGGATGCTGTGATCCACCATGTTGAAGGCAGCTGGTACGTCTAGAAGTAAAAGTAAGTAATATATTTTAGAGTCTGACATTGCTCTTACTTATACCCCAGTTACAAAAAATAAGTTAATATAATTGCAGACTTTATAACACACACTTTCTCCTTACTTGTTCTGATTTGATTGCAATGGAACCCACTAACCCCAAACCTCTTTTTTGATCCTATTTGGCTTGGCGAACTGACCATACAATTAATTATACAAAAAAATATTGACTATTCTATAAGTACAAAAAGTGTATGTATGGCTTACAAAAAGTGAGAAGAGTAGAGGCATTAGCATTGAGTGCACAAACAGACACAGCAGGGCAGGAAAAGTATGTGGGCACATCTTTTGTCACAATAGCCCTCTATGTTTTGCATGTAAAAACTTTCGCCACAAGTCATGAGTTTATACAGAAATCATGCGGAAAATGGCCGATTCAGAAGACTTTATTTTCACAGAAATATTAATGTGTATTGTGGTGATGTTGAGGTCATTTCTGTCTTTGGGGCACAATATGGTGGGTTTTCATGAACAAACGAGGTCTCATGTTGCCACTCTGTTTATTCCATTGCTTGTACCTAACAGCATTACAGTATAAACAGGTATAAACATGTTTTAGAGGCATGACTCTACCATGTTGTGCAGCTTATCAAGTTAATCACAAATTTGTCCATTTAGTAGGCCTATATTACATGATTTGGAATATTCTCTGCCTCCCTTTTCTTCTGTTTAAGACCTCCCACCAGCTTAGAGATGTTATTGTTTTGCCTGGATTGTTTCCCACTATGGCATTGAACATATATATCACAGGTCGTGACACTGGCCAGGTCAGTTCTGTGGAGTGGAGCCCCCTGTAACTGAGAAACAGAAAATTTACACTTTGCAACATTCCAGACAAAGATGTTCATTTAAAACATTAAAATACTGGATTTTCCTTGTTGTGGGACAAATAAAAGTGATCTTATCTTATATCATCAACCAGAAAAGTTAGGTAGTGTGCCTTTAAAAGATGGAAATGATTTTAAAACATGTAGGATATATGGTATTTGTGCAGTGTGGTGTTCACATAAACCACTATAACTGCTATTATCACAGCGTCTGTCTGATTTTATCACCTTAAAAACATGGCCAGAGTCCGCCCCATTCTCGCTGATGATGCTTTTATCACTGGGCGGATAGACTACTGTAATGCCCTGCTTTCTGATATTCCCAAAAAGAATATTTCAGGTTTACAATTATTACAAAATTCAGCAGTATGTGTCCTGACAAGGACCAGAGGACAGGACCAGTACTATGGCCCACAGAGAACATTTATGTTTTTAAGAGCAGGCTTAAGACCCCTTTTTAGCTAATTTTGTGTTTGTATTTATTGTTTTATTTGTTTATTATTACATATATTTACTAGTTTTTTGTTTTTTTAATTTAGGTTCAGGGGTGGCGCTACCATTAGGCAAGAGTAGTACCCTGGAGGGGCCCCCAGTCAATTGCCCTTCAGAGCCACCAATGGCCCAGGACTCAGACCCATTTGATATTTTCTCAGTATCATAATAAATGGGAGTAGTTTACTTTTAAACAAGAAGACACCATCAGAATAGTGTGTGATTGTCAAATACATTTTGTCTGTCAAAGCATTCTCCCTTTTCAGGTTAAAATGGACTAGTCCAAGAGAGAAAATTGACTAATCCAAGAGTTTACAGACATTAAACTATTAAATGATTCCAATTGGACTTGTTCTTGGTGTTTGGAGAGGCTGTAGGATGCCTGTGTGGTGAGGGAGGCACAGGTATCACTCTGGACTGAACCTTTCTAGCTTTATCTTCACTTAAGACACAGCTACTCATCAAAAGGTCTGTTCACAGCATCACTGTTCTGGTCCACTTTTAGATGAACATGATGCGTGAATGAGCAGTAAATGAGCAGTGAATGCATATTAATTACACACATTATTAACTGTGCATATTTGCATGCTGCAGCCCCAAAATATTGTCCATATAACCGGAGGCAGGGAGATGAACTGCCGAACCTTACACACAGAAAAGTAGTCCCGCTGAAAAAATAAGTCTAGACTCAAACCATCACTTAAGCCACTTAAAATAATTAAGTTCTGGGTCAGGCTCTGTACTATTTGCCTTTTCATCTTCCCTACCCTGGACTTTCAGCACCTAGAGCTCGTTCATTTGGATCTGACCTGCCCCTCTCTCTCTCTGCGTCTTTATGCTCAGCGGCAGCACTGTGAACAGCACAGAACACACACTCTCAGACTCCTCAGTCTTCAGCACAAGTGAGTCTGAAGAGGAAATGAACAGAGCAAACGCAAAAGCACATTTAAAACGTTTAGCACAACTTCAGACAGTTCTCGCCTATATTGATACGCAAATGAGCCATGTGCATCTGTAACCAGATGTTATGTGCTCAGATGCACAGAATCTCCTTCCCCAGTACAGGATGAAAACGGCAGGGTGAAAACCTCATAGCCACTGACTGAGAGTTTATTTCATAGGAGAAGAGTCCTCATAGCCCAAGTGTTTCTTGTTTCATCTCAGAGCTACTTCGAAGTCCACATTCTTTATTAAGTGTAAATTGTCTGCAGCTAATTTGTCCTGGTTTAGCTATCACAATTTTGATCTCTTGGACTGAGTATGAAAAAGTAAATAAATAGGCCTGGATTAAAACATGATCTGAACATGACAAGGCAGGACTACATGTGCCCTCTGTCCATAGGGCTTCCACAGAAGAAGTACTAATCTGTAATCGCTGAAAACAAAACTGTAAATGTGTCCTAGATTAAAGCACATTCTTCTGCACATCAAAATATGCAGATGTCAAAAATCTAGTCCTTCAATTTAACAAACTTGTCATAGGGTTTTGATCTGATGATTCAAACAGAGGCAGCATCATCAGGACATATCTGGGATCAAAAGACGTTAAAACACTTTACATAAGTCTCACGATGTGTTCATAACGAGGTCTTAACGACGCAGACATTTTGAGAGCATAAAAATCCTGGTAACTTTTACAAACATCATCTGATTTAAACAGACCTAAAGTAGGGTTTGTGTATGTTTAATAACATGACATTATGATATATGAATAAAATTTATATCTTTCAAAGTGTCTCTCCCCATGCAAAGTTAAAATAAGCAGCAGCATTTTTTTTTTTTTTTTTTTTTGGGGGGGGGGGGGGGTCAAATTCCAAGCCAGGGTTGATTGACAGCCCTCCCACTGAAGTATGCCCTTTATCACCGCTTGCAGTTTAAATTTATATTATGTTCTTGATACTATTTTATATTCTAGTCATTAACTTTTAGCACATATTGTTTTATCACTTTTAGGATCTCCAGTATTTCCTCTGTCGGAGCCCTCTATGGCAGGAGCCCTCTGCAGCAGGAGCCCTCTGCAGCAGGAGCCCTCTGCAGCAGGAGCCGTCTGCAGCAGGAGCCATCTGCAGCAGGAAGAGGAGGAGCAGCAGGAGCCCTCTGCAGCAGGACTGGTGGTCGGCTGCGGTTGCTGGGGCCTGTCCCGTGGGCTCCTGGTGAAGAGCTGGTGTTTGAGCCTCATCTCTCCTCTGGGCCCTGTCAAAGTCCTGGTGGCTGCAGGCAGCTCTCTGCTCTTGGCGCAGACGGCTCCTCTGACGATTCTTCCTCAAGTGGTTCATCTGTACTCAGCCTCATTTATCTCGAAGTCTTATGTATTTTCATGTGTGTGTGACTGGAAGGGCATGTGGGTGTTTTTTAATCACTGTTAAGCACTGTAAAGCACTTTATAAATAAAGTTTGATCTGATTTTGACTTGATGATGGATCCAAAATGACTCTTTGAATATGCACCACAATACAGCTCTTCGTCTCTTCCTCCTTTTGTCCTCTTTTCCTTCTGTCTCTTCACGCCCACTTCTGATCCCATGTTTTTTTACCTGGTGAACGTTTTGTGTTTCTCGCCCTCACCTGTGTCGTAAAAGTATTTTGTATGAGCGGACCACCTCCACTCCCTTTGCCCGGCCGTGTCTCTGTAATTACAGCGCAGGCCTCAAGCAGCGCTGGTGAATGGCTTTCTGTCCACTCTCCGCATCAATCTCCATCTCGCCCCTTTTCTCGCCAAGCAAATTAGATCTGCGTTACTATAGAGACATGTTTATTTTGCCGCACTTTTAGCGTCCCCCGTAGTCGGCTTTTACCTGCACTTTCCACCCACTCCTTGGCTCCGTCGATGGTCTCGGCTCTTGTCTTATTGTCTTCGCTCCTTGATGGCTCTGCTGACGAACAGTTGGTATTTGTAAGCAAGGATGAATATTGAGCATAGATTTTACTGCCACAATGGGAGCTATTACGTTGTTTCCGAGTCATTTATTTAGTAGATAAAGAGGCACAAGCTTCCATTGTATAGCCCAACATAGGTGCTCTCCATTGTATTGATTTCAGAAGTGGTCACACGCAGAATACAGAAGAAGAGGAAGACAGAAGCTAGCTGTTAACGTAATAGTGCAATGATTTTTGTGCACCATGTCGCCCTACAATAACACCATCCTCTGCTGCAGGTGGAAGTTCACTTTATGGTTATGGACAAAGCGCTATAGTTCTACAGCTTATGCACAGGCGGCAGTGGCTCATTTGGTAGAGCCAATCACCCACAAGCTCAAATGTCAGTGGCTTTATACCAGCTTCCCCACTGTATTTTTTGTTTTATTGCCTGGGATCCAGACACACTTCTTCAATACTTACAAAGATGTGAGTCTGTGAGTGGTCTCCCTGAGTTCAGATGAGTGTGATTGACAGGTGGATTAACCAATCAAGGACAAGCATAATCTGTCTGTATCAAAACAAATATGGCTGCTTACAGGGAAGAAAGAAAGAAAATAAAATCACTGGGGACTGAAAATGACTTGAATTTCTGCAGAATTAATGAGTGAAGCCCTAAACTCTTCTAATCTGAGGGGAGAGAAATGGTTTTATTTGTAAAACGTGACCAATGAGCTCCTTCTTTCCCATGTGCCACTGAAACAAACTAATCTGACTGTTCCATCATGTTTGGATTTGGCTTTAGAGATGCAACAGAGGGAGTGGAGACCAGACTGATATCCATCTGCATAAAAAAGACAGAGAAATACCATTCTGGATTTGCCAGGCACTCTCAGCACAGAAGTAATTCTCCATAGATAGAGTTTTAACACACAACAGGATTATAATAAATATTTTTACACTGTTGCATAAGACTGCACAAAAATATTAAATCATAATTCAATTTATACAGTGCTTTTGGGCACCGTGATGGAATAACCATTTACATATAAAGTCATTTTCCCAAAGTGAATGAGGGCAGGTGAATGAATGAACGTCTGCAGTAAAATGAATATATCCACAACTATATTTCTACTTTTCATATAACATTTTAATGCAAGTTTAAAATCACTTCATTGTATTTTTTATTGTCAGTGTTCTAGCCCAACACTGTGCCACTTGCAGCAAAATAAAATAATAATAAGCACAATGACTGCATAATGCAATAATGGTGGCTGTGTGATGAATGGAATATACACATGAATGGAACAATATTTTGTGTGGTGCAATAATTCTAGCTGTGCAATGAGTGTACTGTAGTGTGCAATGAATGGAATGTGCAACTATGGGAACTGTGCAGTGTGTATAGTGTGCAATTTTTATTTTAACCCTTTTGTGACCCCAGCCCCTGGGATAACAGATGGAAATAAGCTTTTGGCTATAATCTGGTATGTTTACATTCATGTTGAATCATGTCTGTTCATTAACATCAGCATTGTCCCAGTCAAATAAATAAATACATGTCCCATGTTCTCAACTTGAACTTTAAACAGCCTCAGTACAAACAGGCACAGACGTGTTTGGAGGTGTGCCTCTGTTATGCTGTTTATCAAGTTAGTTAATGAGATAGTTAAAGCTCACATAATTGCATTAGGTAATCTTGAGCTGAAAAAATTAAGTCTATATATATGTATGAAAGGGCTTCAAATGGAGGGTTGGTTCATTGGTGGCTTTAGTTGATCAGCCTGAACCATGAGAGAGTCGTCCTTCTCTGGAATGAAGGGGGTACAGGACACAGAAAAATCTAATCTTAAAATACAGTACAGAGCCTTTTGGTCCATCCTGCTAGAATATTCTGTTTGAAATGTGTGCCACTGGCAGAACAGGACAGTGTGCCAGCTTGTTACCTTGTTACACAGAAGGTTCTTGAGGGTGACATCGCATCTAACCAAAAACACAACAAAGAGGTTTTCAGATTTTATTTTTGCCCTTTTCACCAAACTATATTATTTGTGTATGTTATTGATAAAACTAAGATTTTGTACAGTCCTTGACAAATGACATACCTTAAGACTATTAACTGCATAAACATGTGGACTCAGGGACGCTGATGTCACCCATAGTGTTTGACTCTAGTAGCTCTAGTAGACTCTAAATGCAGCTCATGGAGGTTAGCGATTATAAGGGAGAATTTGGAGCCGAGTTCCATATTTAGAACTTTGACCACAAGTATCATAGCAACCAAAGAGCCAGTCTGGAGAGAGACTGTTGAAGATAACGGCCCTTTCCGCTCGTACCACCGCTAGCAGAATGTGGGCTAGCTATTAGTTATGTTCATTTATATATACAGCCTATGTTTGGGACATTACATGTACTTGAGTAGTAATTTCCCCAACTACTTTTTCCACTCGAGTAATTTCATGGACCACTTCTTTGTTCTCTAATTGAGTAATATTATTTTAAAGTACTCGAGTAATAGTCTTGGCGACTCATGGATAAATGTTATTCTGTCACCAGTATATCTGTAGGTGTGTTGTGTGGAAGCAGGACATACTCCTCCTCACACGCTCCTCTGCCCCGCCCTCTGTAGGCCTGCCCCTTTGCCCCGTGTGCCAGCTGTCGCGCCCCCCTGGACCCCCTGCCTCCCCTCGCTCGTCCATCCTGCCCAGCTCTCTGTCTCTCCCTGTCTCCTCATCCCAGATGGTGAACTCTCTGTAGTGGAATTAACTTTGAGCCTCACACACAGAGAGATGCGATGCCAAATTCACACACTGCAACAACCGGGTCTTGATTTGTTTTTCCTGCCAACAAATTGTGTGACTCGGAGCTCCTCAGTTTACTCTGATACAGAAAAACAAACAAAAGCACCATGCCAGAAACGGATTTTCATTTAAATCCAGCCAAAGGCGCAGAGCGTGGCATCGCACTGTCCCATTACAAGACGTGGAAGACTGTTTAAAGGCCTGCTCACATCCCCAAGTGATCTTTTACTAAAGACGCCTGTTGAGCATAGAACAACATGCCCAAAGTCCCACAGCTACAGTCAAATGGAGTTTTCTGTTCAATTTGCAGTCAGTAAGAGGCATGAAGACACATGGGTAGCACATTAGATCCAAAAGGTCAAACTAAAAAAACTAAACTTGAACAAGACCAGGACTCATGTATTAGTTCCTTTTTAAAAATGATTCTCAATAATCGTCTTTTAAGATATATGTCTATAAAAACATAAACATAAGGACACAACCCCATGCGTGGAAAGGAATAGAATTATATTTGTCTGCTCCTTATTTGGAGGTCTATCAATTTTCCATTTCCCACGGCATCACCCATGTCCACGTATGCTTCAAATGTTTATATGTTTGACCTGACAGGAAGCCAGTAAACCAACATGGCTCATTGAAAAGTGGGTTGCACACTCCCCATTGCACAATCATTTGCATGATTCCATGGAAATAGAAAGTTAAAACCATACTTCAGAACATTCTCCATGGAGACAAGGCCCTACTCCAGAACTAGCAGTGGAACATAAAGTAAAAGTTAAAAAAAAAATAACAAGTACTGTACTTGAAGGGCCCATATTACATGTTTTCCTGATCTATGTTATAATGTTTTTCCTCATTACAAACAGACTTAGAGTTGTGTTTTGTTTCATTCACACATGTTTAACACACAAACCCTTCATATTTATAGGAGTTCTTCTTCATGATGATGTCATGGGGTAATACAGCAAGTGCTCCACTGTGTTTTTGAACTCCACACACCTTCAGTAGAATCATTTGGATCATTTCAGCCCTGGAATTTCCTATATCTACTGAACTAAAGTTAATACATAGTTGTTAATTTGAAAACTGCAGCATCATGACATCACAAAGTGAAACAGAGCATTTTGCACTTTGGCGATGTGACAGTCTAATAATAAAATGTTACTCAAACATGTGTGAATGAAACAAAACACAAATCCAGGTCTGTTTTTAAGGAGATAACAACATTATAACATGGCTCAAAGCTCACAAGAGTCAATTCTGTGTAATGTAGGACCTTTAAGTAAACAGTTTAGGTATCTATACTTTTTATTTTTACTTCACTACATTTTAGAGCAGGTATCTGTACTTTCTACTTCAGTACATTTTTCAGGTGGACTGAAAAGTAAAAGTTGTTTTTTATTGTCTGAGACCTGCTGAAAAGTCTGAGGGGTTTCATTTGAACAGGTTCATAGTTTGGGCAAACAAAAATACACAAATAAAAACAGCCAGAAAATTGATTGTTTCAGTTGTTTTTGTTGATTAAAATTCAGCCCAAATTTTGATCAAAATCACCACATTTGAAGCCTTGTAAGACCTCAAAATCTGCAGTCTTATAAGGTCTATTTACTTTTTACTCTTTAAGTGCATTTTTAAACAGGTACTTTTACTTAACTAGATTTTTCATGTGATACTTTAACTTTTTGCTCCAGTATCTGTACATTTACGCAAGTTACAAAATTGAGTACTTCTTCACAGGTACTTTACAATACAACGTGTCTGTTTGAATTATGAAACATGAATCCTGATGACTTCCTAACAGATGGAGAATCAAACTTTATGAAATATCTGAGTGCTTCCCTGTGCCCGTCCTCTTAGCTTTTACTGTCTAATAAGAAACACATTTACACTGGAGTGAATTAGAGCAGTGAAACTCTGTCATTGTTGCGAGCTTTCTTCATTACACAAACGTTCTGGTCGGGTTGTTATCTGGCAGACGCGCTTATGTGGTAGGAACTAAAAGCAAGTTAATTGTTCCCTTGGGAAAACAGGCCGCGGTCCACTTAAAATTATGAACTGCAGATAAAAATGCAAATTCCTCCTTCTTCTTATTTTCTCATTGATCACATGATGTGCTATAGTAACATGTCGGATGGGACTTTGACAGGTTTGTAATGAACACTAATGTGAAAGCACAAACATGACGTATGTGCTTTCACTCTGGAGCTTTTGGAGGACGTTTGCTCAAAAAAAAAAAAAAAAGCTCATTATCCTATAAATGGTCAGTGGTAGAGGAAGTACTCAGTTTTGTTAAGTGAAAGTACAGAGACCGCAGAGCAAAAAAAATCCACCTAAGTAAAAGCAAATGTATCACATGAAAAAATCTACTCCAGTAAAAGTATTAAAGTTCCTGTTAAATGTACTTCAAGTGTAAAAGTATTTTTTGAGTAGATTTTCAGAGCTAATAAAGCTTCAAATGAACTGATTTTGATAAAGATTTGTGCTGAATTTTGTTCAACACAAACAACTGAATCAATAATTTTTTCTAGCTATTTTTATTTGTTTTTTTAATTTTAGTTCTTAAATCACAAATATGTTAAAATAAACCCTCAGACTTTTCAGCAGGTTTCAGGCAATAAAAGAAAAAATACTTTTACTTTTCAGTCCTGTTCAAAAATGTAATGAAGTAACAAATACAGATATTGCTCTCAAATGTAGTGAAGTAAGAGTAAAAAGTATCCACTGTAAAATGTACTCAAGTAAAGGGCATATACTTAAGATGTATACTTAAATATAGTACTTTTACTTAGTTACATTTCACCACTGTAAATGGGAGGAAACTAACATGAACAAATACTGGTAGATACTGGGTTTTTAATGTGATAACCTGCTGTGTCATTTATACAAATCTATATCAAAACTACAGTGACATTTTAGAGGAAAAGCTTCAATGGGACTGTACCTTTCTCATGTTATAAATTTCATGTCATAAAGTCAAATGTGTTTTGCTCCAGATCAGATATATTTTAAAAGGAGCTCTTAGGGCGGATGTCCACTTTCCACATCTAATTATAGAGCGTACTATTCACAGCGCTGTTAGCATGCTAATGTTTGATTTACCGTGATGGTAAACTCTGCTCTGACCTCCGTCTCTGCGCGCGAGCTCAGACTGACTTCAGCCATGGAGACTTCATTACAAGTTCAAAAGTCTGCAACCACAGGGTGAAGTTTTTAACAAGGAGATGACATTATGTCTTTAAAGGTCCTGTATTACACAAAATTGACTCTTGTGAACTTTTAGCCAAGTTATGATTTACCTCATCAAAAACTTACCTGGAGTTATATTTTATTTCATTCCCACATGAAACCCTTTATTATTAGTCCGTCTACATCTCCAAAGCTCAAAATGCTCTGTACTACTTTGTGATGTCACGAAGTTACAGCTGCTTTTTACTTCTTCTTCAGTAATAATTAATAATAGCATGTCTGGGTTGATCCAAATGATTCTAGTGAAGGTGTGTGGAGTTTAAAAACACAGTGGAGCACTTGCTGTATTACCACATGACATCACACCTGCACAAAACATGAAAAACTGCACTTATAAACACATTTTGGTGAATAATTAGGATGCTCAGAATGCATAAGGTAAGTGAGGAGTAACTTTGGACCACTGCAAACTGGGAAGTACAGAATTTAAAAACATGGCGGAACATTTCTCGGTGAAAAGGTAGTACTGAATGTTTTGAGGTCTCAATAGATGATCTGTACATGCAAGATTATTCAAATACACATACACTGAAACAAGACTTGCAGCAATGTTTTTGATGTGGGTAAAAAAAAAACATATTTCAGGAAGAATACTTTTTCCTTTTTTGCTTGTAGTTATAAAATTTGCAGTAAACCACAATACTGATCAAAAAAGACTAAAAAAAGGAGGTACATTGACTTACTATTGAAAACTGCAGAAATAAGAGGCTCCTTCTCTTTCTAGTGGCGTCTCACTATAGCAAACATCAGATTTTCATGTACCGGTACTTTTGTTTTTTTGTTTTTTTTGCACATTTTCAAACTCTATGCATGTATTCACAAGTATGTACAGAGGAGGGGGTGAAGACAGCTGAAAACAGAGATTTTCTGAGCACTCAATAGAATGCAGGATACTCAAACATGCATGAATCAGTCAAATACAATCAGAGCGAGCTTATGATATGATGAAAGTCGATTTTGCATATCTCCAGTACAGTACAATAGTAGACAAATTTTAAAAGTCCTACATTACACAAAATTGACTCTTGTGAACTTTAAACCATGTTAAAATGCTGTCACCTCATCAAAAACATACCTAGTTGTGTTATAAACTATGAAAACAAACAATGAACCTGTTCAAATTAAACCCCCCAGACTTTTCAGCGAGTCTCAGACAACGATAAAAAAAAAAAACCTTTTACTTCTCAGTTCAGTTGAAAAATGTAGTGAAGTAGAACGTACAAATACCTGATGTAGCGAAAGTAAAATGTATCCACTTTAAAATGCACTTAAGTAAAGGACACATACATAAACTTTTCACTAGGTCCTATATTACACAGAATTGACTCTGATGATCTTTAAGCCATGTTATAATGTTGTTACCTCTTCAAAAACATATCCAGATTTGTGTTTGACTCCATTCACACGTCTGAGCAACACTTTATTATTAGTCTGTCTACCTCTCCTGATCTTAAAATGCTCTGTTCCACCTTGTGATGTCATGAAGTAGTAGTTTTCACATTAACAGCTCCTTTTACCTTTAGTTCAGTAGAGATTGGCAACTCCAGGACTGAAATCATCCAAATGATTCCAGTGAAGGTGTATGGAGTTTACAAACACAGTGGAGCACTTCCTGTATTACCAGATGACATCACAAAGTGGAACAGAGTGTTTTCTGTTTGAGAGAAGAACTTGAAATAAGCATGGTCTGTGTGCTAAAACATGTGTGAATGAAACAAAAGACAAGTCCAGGTAGTTTTTTTGAAGAGGCAACAACATTAAAACAGATCAGAAAATAGCGTAGTACGAGCCCTTTAAACATGCACCTGTTTTTATGCTTCACACCTTCACATTACACAAGTGCCTTTGTTCACTGTGGTTTTATAATGAAGTGTCCCTTATTGTCTCTTGTCCGTGAGGGTGTGCTATGGTCACTGCTGCTGCTCTTCCTCTCACCAGATCAAGACGAGTGCTGAAAGTGATATCTTTAATGATTAGCCGCACTTCTGGCTTTGCGCACCGTCTTTCAGTAAATGAGGAAAAGTGATACTCGCTCTAATGACCAGCGTGAATAATCACCGTCTATATATAAAGGCTGGTGTTTGGTGCTGCCGCTGCCTCTCCTTCCTCTCCCATTAGACTCATCAACAGACTCTTTCCTATAATATCGCAGGTACCTTGTGTCCAGTCTTTTATCATTGATCCACTTTCGATGTCCGTTTTCACCCTCCTTTTCACGTTCTCGCCCCATTACGCGTAGATCACAGGAGAGGATCAAACTGACATCCATTTCTCCGCCGTGTTTAGCTTTTATATCCCGAACCCGAGCGCAGAGTGAGAGGAAGAGGAAGACATGAAAGAGCGGACCAAAGAGTGCCGAAGATAAAAGGAAAAAAAAGATATGTGTCTGTCTGTTATAGGCCCTACGTTTATTTTGTGCTTACTTAAGGGCTTCTCTCACGTTTGGGGCTGTGGAGGAGCTGAGTTAATAAAACGCCAACCGATCCAACAAGAGGTAATAAATCAAACTAAATATCCAGGGGAGAGAAATAATAAAAAATGTGGAAGTTGTTGAGGAGAAGGAGGACTCGGGAAAGAGGAGAGTAACAGGATAAACGGCTGAGGATGGAGGTAGATCCAAAATAACAGGATTTACAATTTATAGAAACAGCCAATCAGAGCAGGAATCAGACACAGTTACAAAATGGAGTTCACGGGTTTTCAAGTCAGTGCAGAGTCATGCTAGTTACAATAGATACAGGAGAAAGGTGTCTCTAAAGTATGGTATTAAACTTCATTTATGCATTTATTTTTAAGAGCTTTTACTTGGCCCTGTTGAGCCAGCTGCTTGTCTCCATGGAGATTGATTGAGTGGTTTAATGCCACACTGTAGCACATTTCAATCAAAGCAACAGCACTGCACCCTCCATCAGGAAAGTTTCATATTGCATTTTTAAAGGATGGGTCTGGAACATTATTTCAGATGGATGAATACAAGTTTATAAGATATTTTATTTGGTTAAATGTTGTCAATTCAGTTTAATGCATTCATCCACCTGAATCTCCACGGATAAGAGGTGAGCGTGCCCCAGGTCAGCCATTTTTAAAAGTTTGGGCGTGGCCGTGGGCTGGTCCATGTGGAAGGGGAAAACTGGGTTAAGTTTGTTTGTTTCATTTGTTTCAATGTCTTATGTATTTTGTCTCAATCCACATCCACAGCACCTGTGAAAAATATGGTGTATACTGGGGGAGGTGCTTCCTGTGCTGGGGGTATATAAGAGGTGCCACTTTGACGTTCTGGGAGATCATCAGTGTAGTTGGGTATACGTGGGGTGTTTTCTCTGTTTCTTGCGTTTTGCTTATGTTGAGCACAGTTATTTTCTCCATGCATTACCATGGTGAGCTGTAATTAAACTTTATTAATTGAGAAGGCAGAGTCTGCCTCCTACTTTGACCACATCGGGCTGCAGCTTCCCCACATGGCATTTCATAATCTTGATTTCAGATTTTATGAAACAAAGTCAGTCACATCACATGGAAAGTCTTTCTGTTGATTACAGAAGTGGAAAAATGTGTTTAGTCATGATGAATCAAGGCCAGGTGTTCAGGGCTTTGACGAGAAACAGTTATTTGTGACATAAAATACTTTCTATAATTCTATATTAAATAGGTTTTTACAGTAGTTGAGCAGTAGGCAACATGCAGGGGTGTCCAACCTTTTCTCATTAAGGGCCACATACAAAAACACAGACAAAGCTGAGGGCCGATTGAGGGCCATAGACTGGTCACCAATACAGTGAATACTTCAAATCTGTGTTTTTATTACAAGTTAGACTGAACCACTAGACCTTTACTCATGCTTACATCCTCAATGGGTCACATTAAATATTTGTTATGGGCTTGTTAAAGTAGATTTTCAGAAATATACAGTAAAAAGTACTGTTTAAGGTAAAATGGGCTAATTCACCTGGAAGCTTGAGGGCCAAGAGAAACTGGTCGGGCCACAGTTTGTGCATGCCTGGTCTCGACTGTCCGCACACGCATGGAGACTCACTCGTGTGGATACTATGGACATTTATGCAAAACCTCATCAAACTCCTTTCTAACAAGAGTTTGCACATTTTAGACTATGTGGGATTTATTTTGAATCTGAACATTTAAAGTCAGAAACAAGTAGAGGCAAAGTGCTCAACAAAATCAGCAAAATATAGATTTTACGGACTAATTGTGGCTGGAGTTAGAATCTTTAACCCAATCTAAAAACTCATAAACTTTGTGGATTAAACAAACACACATTTTAGCTATAAATGAAAACAATAAAGAGAAACCGAAATGATCTCTACACAACTGCAGTTAAAGGGAAATTACATGCCCTTTCTGCAACCTCCTTATTGCTTTGCCAAGAATATTCAGTATGCCATTACACTTATCCATCTTGCTTTTATTGCTCAAAAATACCTAGAAAAAACATTCTTTCTTTGAGTGACCTGCTTGTCTCCATGGATATAGATAAGTTTAATGTCATACTGTGGGACATTCCAGGCGATGCAATACAATCTCCATGGAGACAAGCAGAAGCAAACCCTCCACTGAACAGTTACATGCTGTACTCATATTAGTTTTACCTGGTTTGGTCCTCGGTTTGGCCTCCCCTGGTCCTCTTCTTTAGCTTTATTTATCCAAACGCCCGACAGCGCAGAGTCACATTTATCACCCCCTCTCTCTCATTACTGCTCTCACGCCAGGATATTAGCAACACTCTCTGATGGACACTGTCTATTTGCGGGATGGACACTGTCTATTTACTGGAGTGCACTGGTGGAGTCTTTGGTAATAGACAGATCCTGAGAGCGTGAAGCAGAGACAGAGCAATAAACAGAAGCGCTCCTCCATCTTGTTCCCACTGGACCGTGAGATGCATTGGTTTCACTAAAATGGTCTGAATAATTATGTCAGCTCTTCCCAAAGGATGCATTTTTGTTTTGTAAATGCGTTTTTGTGCTAGTTGCTGGAAACTTGAGGCATTACCAAGCGGAGAGTTCATTTGTCTGGAGTTAAAGGTATTATCGTTTTATTTGATCCTAAATCTTAGTTTAAGTCACTGTAGAGGAGAAAATAGTGGTTTTAAAAAGGGCACTGGAATTACCCTGTTACAGCAATAGACACATACAGAGGTCATACTATTTTGAAATGAGGACTGGTGGTAAAATAAATACTTAAATAAATACAATATGCCCAGTTGATTTTATTATATGGATGTTTTGGTTTTTCTGTTAACAACACTAATATTGGCAGACAACCATTCACTCTCACATCTATTCACATCTAGGACCTGGACGAAGGGAGTGTTACGTCACCCATAACCTTCGTCTCCAGCCAAAAGAAGCTCACTGAGGCTTGCAATTACAGGGGCGAATTTGGAGCCGACTTCCATGGAATTCCGACCGCGAGTATCATAGCAACCCACGAGTTAATCTGGAGCGAAGCTGTTAAAGGTAGCGCCCGCCCCCTGCTAAACCAACACTGCGGGAGCTTAGCAACACTGTCAGTCAAACCTGTTGCTTACACTAGTGGGAGTGACGATGGGGAAAGGAGGCACTAGATTTGTCTGTTATTAATGCTCATGTCTTGAGTTACAGACACAAGAGCGAAATAAAAATACCAGAGACCAAATGACGCACCTGACAGCAGCAGTTACAGAGAGAAGGGCAACAGTTTTCCAAAGTAAAGTGAATTGAAGCCAGAGTCGATGGAGCCTGAATCGCGGCCATAATCACTTCCTATTTGGGACGCGGCGGCTAGTGGGTTAGCTATGTCCATTTATATATACAGCCTATGAGTTCAACCCATAAAATAACCTCTTTGCTGTGAGATAAAGCACTAACCAATCTGAAACTATATATGGTCCCTATAAACTCTTTAAAAGTTTTTAGATAAATATGTTAAATTGCAAAATGAAAGCTTCTGGAAGCAACAGTGAAGTGGAATATAATGCAACATTATGGGACATAGTATTTTAAAGGCTCTATTCCTGTTTCATCTGTAAAGAATTCTGCAAAAGAGTCAACTTAAAAGTGGACTTTGTAACTTTTCCATTGGAGGGTATGTCCCCTGCTTTTCCTGGAATATTCCACAGTATGATATTAAACTTATCCATCTCCATGGAAACAACTTATAGCACTGTAAGGCCAGGTTACAGGTCAGAACTGTGGAGAGGTGACCCCAGCTCACTGTCAGACTCCATACATCTCAATAACATCTCTGGAGAAAAGCAAATGACAAAATCCCCTAGAAAAGTTACATGATTCACCTTTAATGAACAATATTAGTCCCATGTGGCCCTCTTTTCTTCTTCAGGTGGATCGTCTGGCCTCCTCCATATTCAGAGCTGATGTTGTGACTGCGAGCGGTGATGCAGGACCTGACCCTTCAAATGAACTTGTGAAGAAACACTAGCCCCTTTCTAGAGCCATGAGCATGAAAACACCAACAGAAAACAAAGTGATGAATTATGGATAACGCAGAAGCATCTGAATCATTTGAAGACAACAATAGCTTGAGAGTACTGGGCTATTGTGGTCTCCTGGTTCTGACGTCAAACTTTGTTTTAAACATTTATTTGCTTTCATATATGTGTTTATGTCAGAATTTTCAATGTAAAATGGCAGACTTATACAGATGAATTTTATTAGCTTGAAATGCTTTTGGATATTTGTCGAACGACAGAAGAGACAGTGTCTCAGATCAAAAGTACTGCCTTTTGTTCTAAAATCTGTTTTCAATATTGTTCAGTCCGTAGACTCAAGTATATTTTTTATATTTTACCTTCCAGGTTTGTCATAGTAAATTATCTGTAGCTTAATTTGGACTACACCTTGCTCTGCAGTAAATTCATCGATTAAACAGGCTCTAGCCATTTTTTTTTTCATCTAATAAAAAAATAAATAAAAGTATCTTCTGCAAATCAGGAAGTAAAACCCATCATTGCATCACACCAATGCTGTGATGAAGGCAAAACTCCGCTCTGGCCTCTCTAAAACTTATACACTGAGGTGAATAAAGTGAGCAATAAATCCTTCAGACAATTTAAATTAAACTAGCTCTGTTTTTCACATTTTTAAGGCAGCTCTGGCTGAGTGGTGAGTACTCACGCATCATGAAGCACGAAGGTTCCAGGTTCAATCCCCGGGCCTTTCTGTGCAGAGTTTGCATGTTTCTCCCTGTGTCTGAGTTGGTTTGCTCCGGGTTCTCCTCCGTCGACCCAAAACATGCACAATAGATACAATCCTCCATGGCAGTCCTGACAAACCCTAGCAACAACATCTCGGAGATGGGTCCCGGAGCACTGTACTGCTGCGCTCACTGCTCCTGAGCAGGTGTCCCAGCGGCATTAAGGGCAGGGCCGGCCCAGCCTATATAAGCAGACTAAGCAGGTGCTTAGGGCCCCATGGCCACCAGAGGGCCCCCAAGAGCCCATACATATACATATATACATATATATATATATACATATATATATATATATATATATATATATATATATATATATATATATATATATATATATATATATATATATATATATATATATATATCAGCCTAAATATCCCTTTATATAGCGTCCAACTTTATTATCTTTGTTTTGTTTGTTTGTTTGTTTTGTTTTATATATAGTAGCAAATAGTAGCAAAATGATGGTTGCTGCCTACATTTGTTTTATCTATGTGTGTTACACCCCCGAAGGGCGCAGAGAGCAGCTGAGGTTCTTTTGACAAGTTAGATTTAAATATTTCAGTCTTTTGCTCATATAGACAGAAACACAATGAGACAAGGTGATGAGAGCATCGTCATAATGTTGTCAAATGCGAGTC
Organism: Periophthalmus modestus; assembly: GCA_019594935.1. NCBI lineage: Eukaryota > Metazoa > Chordata > Actinopteri > Gobiiformes > Gobiidae > Periophthalmus > Periophthalmus modestus. The sequence goes on from JAIEZT010000124.1 coordinate 7,923,831, forward strand.
ACCAATAGCTAAGTCCAGGTATATTCACTGCCAGGGGCCCAGAGACACACATTCTGATAGGGCCGGCCCTGATTGAGGGATGGGTCAAATGCAGAGGTCAAATGTCACTATGGGTGTGCTCTAACCTTAACCTTAGAGCAGACTGGCAAAAGCACTACTGAGCAACGTCCCTGCAGTGTTCAATCTTGCTCCAGACTAATTGCCCACTCATGGCACCTGCCATAAAATCTTGTCTGTTTACAAAACAAAAGTCTTGAAACATTTATTTGCTCCCTTAAATTCTATTATATGCTTAAGTGCATTGGCCTGCCTACTTTACACGTTTGCAAACACTTAAAATGGTCCATAGGCATTGTATAGTATCTTGTTAGCAGCCTCCAACAGCACGTCCATCACCTTTGACCCCTGTGAGTTGCACTTGAGAGAACACTCAGTACACCCCAGCAAGTCAGGGTCAAAGTTCATCAGGTCCCAAGTATGTAAGAATACAGAGAATCCACAAGAGGATGAAACAAGAGCTGTGCGTATGTTGAGGGTCATTAGACAGATAATGAGTTGTGTTTTCACATAAATGAAATGGGTAATAAAATCATGATACAGTAGAAGAAGATGGTGCGGGGGGCAGGTATGAGAGCATAGGTCCATCTGCAGCCCTCTGATTGGTCGGTTTGGTCCCAGCTGTGGAGTTAATCAAGTGTATTACTGCCAGCTGAGGCCAGACTGGACTCTTCCTGAACTGTCCGTCACTCTCCTCTGTGAGCGGCGCTGCAAAGTTCACACATGTGGAAGCCATTTTGTCTACTTTGTTCATACCTTTCTCTAACCTTATAAAACGTTCTAAATGTGGTGTAAAATTTGGAAATATGGTCTTATGATCCATATGGAATCAGTTATTATATTGCTACATACGATCATATGTATAAAAGTACATATTTCAAAAATAACCTCTCATGCAATGGATTTGGGATGCTGTGCAGATTTTAAACCAGACAGCCGTGACACAAAATGCCTTGATATTTCAGGTCCAGAAATGGAACAAAATACGCTCAAATGCAAATGGTTTGAGGCAGATAGTTAGTAGTTCTTCTGGTGTTTTTGGAAGAAAAGAAAACCCACCTCTTCTCCCTGGCATTTCTAGCTAGACAGGATGTGTTGGTGCTTTCTTGGTGTTTATTGTTCATTTAATTTTCAAGGAAGTCCTGAGAAAACAGTTAAAACATCCAACATTTACAATTAATAAAATGCAAAGTAAAATGTACATTTAAATACTTTCTGACCTTGTACTCCACAAGATTCAGTTACATCTCACCTACTTCCAGTTAAAACAATCAAAGTATGAAACATAAAAACAGTTACAATGATTTGGGGCAGCTGAAGTTGTATTTAAATGTGCTGTATAAATAACATTGAGTTGAACTGAATTTAACAAGTGTCAAGCCAATGTTAAGAAATATGAAAGTATTAAGCAACATTTAGACACATACGAGTTTTAAACCATGCCAGAACCCCCATAATTCCCTCACTGAGCTGCAGAGGCTGCACTAGCACTGATTCATGATTGACTGCAGGTGCTGGGGTTTTGGTAGCGACGATTCAATGTCCTTTTAGGTTTATTTCCAGCTGGTTTTAGTTGTAGGAGTTTCTTATTTCTTATTGGATAATCAGTGTAGAACCAAATCACAAAATGAGAACACAAACAAACTGGACAATGGACAAAACATGCACAAAGTGAAATCAATATCTGATTTGAAAATGACGACCTCGTATCTGGTGACACAGATTTACAGACAGGTTTATGACATTTAAAACCCAAATCTTACTGTAATGAACTGATATTTTGTGTTTAGCTCAGAGCTGACACCTCTTGTTGTTCTTGTATCTGTTTATGAGTTGTTGTTGTTGTTCTGTGTAGCTACTTTTTAATTGGTTGCAATGCTGACACGTTGATGTGAAAGTTGTATTCATCAGTTACTGGTCTGTTTTGGAGACCGGCTCTAGGAGTTGAGTCTGCTGTTGTTTTGCTCTCATTTTGCCGTGGGTTACAACCTCCAGCCCTTGTGTTCAGAAAATAAACAACCAGAAGAAATGTGGTGTGTTTTCTCACACCAGAACGCTACAGGACCATATGTTTTATCTATACATTTAAAACAGATAACAGTATGAAACCCAGTGAATGAACCCAACAAATTACCATCTCATTTTATACAGCACAAATGAATGTCACTGAAGACACAATCCCAGAGCCTGACCTGTGCGATATCAAAGCCGTGCATTGATGTAACTGCAGAACATTGCTCTATTTCCTGCTGCAGCCCCGCGTAGCCCCTGCCCCCCCGTCCTAACCTCTTGTTCACTTAATCAAGGGCCATTTTTCACCCATCCCATGCACTTAGGTTTGTGCCTGACAGCTTGGGTCTTCATCTCCCCAATATCGAAGCACTCTGGACGTCTGATAAGTGCGGCTTTCTACGGAGTCCACTTAGCAATGCATTAGCAACGCCTTAAAACAAAACACGCCCCGGGCCTGTAGTCGCATCAGTTAAGAAGAAATCTGTTAAATAGATGGTCTGACAAACGAATCTTTTTAACCTGAAAATGAAAAGTCAATAACCGTATCCTTAGAGAACGATTATGATCCATTCTGTCTAGTTCAGATTTGATATAGCATTTTATAGATAACAAATTTACCCTATTATTGTTTCTGTTCCCTGTATTTCACAAGATGCATGGACAGGGGACATCTTTTGAGCAGTAATGTGAAGGTGAGGGTAAGGACAGCCAAATAATACAGTAAAAAGTGTATAGAAAGTGTTAGTAGTATGTAGGAGGATGGGAGACGAGGCCAGAGGATACTTTGAGTGGCTTTGTGAGACAATAAAAATAGTGCTGACGCAGTACCGCCAATGTGTGTGTGCTCTTGTCAGCAGAGAGAGAGAGAGTGCTATCCTTCCCGGAGTGCTCGTAAAATAAATAGAAGGAATCAAAGTGAAAAGAAATTTGGTGGATAGCAGGTTATACTTAAAGGCGCACTAACTTTTTCTGGTGGAGGGGATGTTCCGCAGTATGATATTAAAGTTAAAATGGAGACAAGCAGGGGCCACCAGGTCAGATCTGTGGAGAGGCAGTCCCACTCGCTGTAGAATCCACGTTTTTACAAAGAATTTTATAGAAGAAACAGCTATGATCGAAAAAAAATTGGAGAGATATGTTCCACTCGCATGGGACAAGCTTCTCCAAGGACCGCCGGGCGACGGGAGGAGGCGTGGTCAGTCTGAGCGACGTGCCAGGCCCGTCAGGCTGACCACGCCTACAGGAAGTAACAACAGCTTATATACCACACGTCACCACGGAGACCGGAAACAGTTCTGAGGATGGTTCGAAGCCAGAGGCCAACACACGTGAAGGTAAGTGACACAGTGGAGCATTTTTAACAAAACATTAACATCTTCATCCTGTTCTTGTCATCATTAGTGAAGAGGCCAAATCCATGGACCCACAGGTTGGCAGTGCGATTCCACCTCCCACATGTGAATGCTGTCGTCGGGCAAGACACTTAACCCACCTCGCCCCCAGTGTCTGTGTACACTGGTGTATGAATGTGCGTGTGAATCTGTGAAAGTAAAGCACTTTGAGTGCCTTGAAGGTGGAAAAGTGCTGTATAAAAACATGACCATTTACCATTTCCCACTCATGGAGACAACAGGTGAGTAGAAATTGCATTGGAACACTTTCTGTGGCAGGGGTTTCCAAAGTGGGGTCCTGCAGTTCACACTTGGACTGGGCTCTTCATGGAGTTTGGTGATCAATGAGTTGGAACAATGGGCCAGTTTATATTAATAACTAAATACAATCTTATCATATTTTTGACCTCTGACCTTTAATTGTCTAATGTATTTTCACTGTGATTCCACATGGCGTGTAGTTTGGTCATGTCTGCTCTCAGAGTGATAAAGTCCTGACACTGGTGAAGAAAACCGTGACAGATTTCTTGAATTCTAACTTTGAAATATCATCTTGTAATTGTACTAATGAACTTGTGCTGTACATTTCACACAGAGGAGACACAATGTGACACACTACTTTAAAGACTGGGAGACAAACAGAAAACTACATCCAATCTGTTTTAACTCTATGTTGTCTTGAGAAACATGGCGTCCATACAGCGTAGCAGTGGAGCAGTGGAGGAGAGGAGAGAGGGATGTGGCTCTTGGATGATGGATGCACTGCTCTGGTTTTGTGCCCCCTAACGAAGACTCTAATTAGTGTTTGTGTAATTCCACACTGTCTCCTCCGCCTGCTTGTCTTAATTAACTACATTCATCTTCCCCTCCCATTCCCATCCATCGCGCTCCCTCTCTCCCTCTCTCCTCCCTTGCTCCTTGTCTCTCACTCCCTCTCTCCTTCTCTCCTCGTAATCTTTACCTATCTCCTCCTTCTCTACTGCTCCTCCCTGTCTCTCTCCTGCCTCCCTCTTTCCTCCGTCTCTCTCTCTCATCCCTTTCTTCCCTCTCTCCCTCTCTCCCCTTCTCCCCAGCTCACTCTGCCCTCCTAAAATAACACACCGCTGCCTGTACCCCACCTGGACCAGACCTGCTTTTACTTAGATTGTCGCTTTTTCCCTCCCTCCGCTTCCTCTCCTTTGCCATCTTTCTTGTGCGTCTGTGGAGCTAGTTCACCTCAGAAAACTCCTGTATTTCCTGTATTTTCTGTGGGCCTTGAACGCAGCAGACTGCAGAGGAGTCCGGCCAGTAAAGTGGTGGCCACCCTGCGAGTCCCAGAGGAGCAGAGGGTCTGTTTAGTCTACGCTCATTGATTTAATCAAGCAGAGACAGAGTTTTACAAAGTAATGCATTATGTAAGATACAAGTGACTTGCTGCTGAGGCCAATGTCCCTGTTCAAGTGTGTTATACTGTTCATTTCATAACAATGCTCCACATTTCAGACCATCAGGGACTTTCACAGTAATTCCATTACAAATGCAGGACTGACACTGGGACATACACAGAAAACCATGAGAAAATAAATATGCTTAAGAAAGTGTGGAATTATAATTATAAAACACTCAAGTGGAGTTAATAGTGTCTTAAGAGCAGCAGTAGAGTGCCCCATATGATTTCCATTGGTCCTGAACATGTTGCTTATTTGTGTCAGGTTTATTTTATTTTAATGGTTTATTTTAACAGGGACAATGTGTAAACACATTCATCTCATTAAAGAAGTGATGCTATAGCTTCCATCGGCAGTCCCATGTGCATGTCTGACCCTGACACCTGTCTGGGTGTTGTGTGCACAGGCTGCAGTCTCAGTGAGTGATAGGTGCAGCACGGTGCCATGTAAAGTGCATTCACGGAGATGACAGAGCCTGATGCTGGACTCTTACTGTATATGGAAGTGGCACCTGCCATCATTTAGCCTCGCTCTCAAATAGGCTGCACTCTCCTAGGCTTTCAGGTCACAGTCTCTCACATACACATGCACATGCACACACACTTACATGCACTCTCACGTGCACTCTCATCTGCACACTCACTCAGTGGGACATATTGTGCACACATCAGTGCTCATACAATCAGCGAGATGAGAAGGGCCCCTTAGAGCCCGGGAGGAGGTGCCATTCACAATCACCAGTCGAGATCCATCACACACTGTGGAATATATGTATTCTGTATGTGGTCTGTGTTTACACACACGAGCTCTGGACACAGCAGGGAGGCCCTCGTGCTGAGAGCAGCAGAAATACCCTCATTCTTTTGGTATGGACACTGCGCACCCACTTTACCCATAATGCACCATCACACTAAATACATCTCACTATTATCTGTGACCCTATCTGAGCAGGGCGGTCATCTTAGTTTCAAATGGAGAAGGAACGCACAGTGTCTCCATGTGCACACTGACATTGAGAGCAATTACAAACCAATTGGTGCTCCCTCCTGCAAAGGTCAAAGGTTAATCTGACCATGTCTCACCTGACAGTCCTCCCCCACATGCTCAAATACACGTGCACACACACACATATGCACACACACAGCAGAGCAGAGAGAGTAAACAGACACAGAGACAGAGACATGGAGCAGGCAGGAACAGCACTGATATCAACTTTACAGAAGTGTCAGAGGTTGGAGCAAACAGAGTCTGTGAAGAGCCAAAGCACAGGGCTCCTCCACATGGGTGAAATGAGTCTTTCCATCGGCCTGGCCTCCTCTTTGAGATATGTCCCACCAGCCTCTCCCACAGCGAGCGCCGCCTCCGGGCACACAGCTCAGATGGGCTTATCCACTGGAATAACTAACCTTTACCAATAAAAGGGAAATGCAAATCTGACCTTAGATGACAGTCTAAGTTAAATCTGCTCCAGTCTCTATAATCCAGAGACGTGCTGGGCTCCTGACCCTCTCCTCTGCCTCTGCTGCTGATGATGAGATGGGAGACAGAGGCAGACAGCGGCTTCTCACCTGTTCCTCTGCTTCATCTACAGGTGTGTGTGTGTGTGTGCAGTGTGTGGGAGGGGGCTATTTATCACACTGTGGAGACTAAACCCTTGGGACTTGGGATTTCAGAATGATGCAAAATTTGGGACTGCTGCCGTAGTGTTTGACAATTTAAAACTAACTATTACATATTTTGAATGGAGTGCAGTTGAAACCCACCCATGCACACTCACATCATGGGGACCTGCCTCCTTTATGGGGACAACAGTTCTCATTTAGTGCTGCAGCAAAAGTGAAAAACTGGACTCATTTAATTTAAACTGTTTGCAGTGGCCCTCACTTACCTAATGCATACCTGGCATCCCAATTACTCACTGCGATTAACTATCAGAGACCACAGTGGAGTTTTGCTGTGACGACAACTGGTTTTAGTCTCTGGCAACTGTTTTTGAGTGCAATACAAACATCAAAACTAAAAAAAACTTTCATTTGTTTGTACAGTGGGTCTTTTAGTATGTTTGTAAGTGTAATTGTTGTAAATCAATAAATTCATATTTGGATTTGAACATATTTGGTACATGTTCTGGTCTTTGGTCTTGTTGTGAGCACAGCCGAACACACGTCTTACTTAAAACCAGGGCTCTGTTTTTCAGCTGGTGTGAATTTATCTTCCCCTTGACTGCGGTCTGATTTATGTCCAGATGTTTGGTGAAAAATGCCCTGCGCGCTCTGTTTAGGACTGTGATGGCTGTGCAGATTTAGTGTGCTACAGCCTCCCTGATCCCTCTGAGATATGAGACGGAAGAAGGCCTCTCAGAGCAGAGCAAAAGTGAACCCTCCCCACTGCTCCGCACAGTCCGACTTCATTAAAAACACACTTAGGAATCCAAGAAGAGACACAAAATACAAGTTTTAAAGACAAGAGGAGTCAGTGTGGTCTCCTCATGGTCATATTATTATAGCCTCTATCTGATTATTCAACTTGAACGCGCCAATTTCTGAATTAAAAGTTGGAATAAATTAGAAATGTTAAAACTGTTTTTGCTTAATTTGAATCTATTTATAAATTGTAGTTATTAAAGCAACACATTTCAAACAAGTTGACCCAGGGCCTCCAAAAATCAGGAGAATTAATAACTATAGCTGTGTGTTTTGGTCCTGATTTGGTTCTCGTTTAATTGTTTTTAAGATCCCAATTATAACACAGACCAGCTACTGACAGTATGCCAACGTTAAATCTCCCATATTACACAAAACGGACTCTTGTGAGCTTTTGATAATGCTGTTACCTCATCAAAAACATACCTGGAGTTGTGTTTTGTTTCATTCACACATGTTTGAGTAACACTTTATTATCAAAAAGCTCTGTCTCACCTTGTGATGTCATGTAGTGGTAGTTTTCAAGTTAACAGCTACCTTTTACCTTTAGTTCGATAGATATAGGCAATTCCAGGGGTGAAATCATCCAAATGAGTCTCGTGAAGGTGTATAAAGTTTAAAAACACAGTGGAGCACTTCATGTATTATCACATGACATCACAAGGTGGAACAGAGAGTTTTCGGTTTGAGAGAAGAACTTAGTCTCAGTCAAGTGTGCAGTGTTTGTGTGTTAAACATGTGAATGAAACAAGACTCCAGGTCTGTTTGTGATCAGGAAACAACATCTACACTGCCTGGCCACAAAAAAAAAAAAAAAAAAAGGTCACACACTAATATTTGGTTCTTCCGCCTTTAGCTTTGATTACGTCTCGCATTTGCTGTGGCATTGTTTCGATTTCGCTTCCGCAATGTCACAAGATTTATTTCCATCCAGTGTTGCATTCACTTTTCACCCAGATCTTGCATTGATGATGGTCGAGTCTGAGCGCTGCACAAAGCTTCTCTGGCACATATCCGAAGATTCTCAATGGGGTTAAGGTCTGGACTCTATGGTGATTAGTCCATGTGTGAAAATGACGTCTCATGCTCCTGAACCACTCTTTCACTATTTGAGCCCGATGAATCCTGGCATTGTCATCTTGGAATATGCCCGTGCCATCAGGGAAGAAAAAATCTGTTCATGGAAGAACCTGGTCATTCAGTGTATTCAGGTAGTCAGCTGACCTCATTCTTTGAGCACAAACTATTACTGAACTAAGACCTGACCCACTGCAGGAGGCTCGGACCTATTTGTTTTTGTTAAATCCAGGTGGCGACTTTTTTTTTTGGCCGGGCGGTGTAGATCAGAAAACCGCGTAATATGGGTCCTTTAAGCCTAAACAAGAATGTCTGTTTCAGGTAAGGCATCTGGTCTAAAACCTAAAACATCACTTTATATGCTGATTTCCTGTTGATAAATTCATGAGAAAATAAGCTGTATTACGTGAGCGGAACATGTTAAACTGCTGGTCGTTTCAATGTCTGTCTAACAATTGTAATCAGAGTCTCGTGGTGGATATTGACCTGTGATAAACAAGTTAAATAAATAAACTCACCTCTCCTTCAGCAGACTGCCAAACGCGCCTAAATATTTGACATGGAGCAGAGATCAGTGAGGAGCAGATCAAAGCGCAGCAGAGAGAGAGCGAGGCTTTGGCACGAGCCGTGATGAAACGCACCAAACGCCTCTCCCACTATCTCCACAAAAGAGCGGAGAACTATCCCCCTGCTCCTGTCTGCCACTCCAGCCTGGAACAACCACTGTGTTATAACTTATATAGCACATTTAAAATACAACTGCCCAAAGCGCTTCTCACAAAATATAGTAAATATGACCTCAATATGTAGTTTTAGGGAGGAGCTTTAAGGAGCTGTATATCCAAACTCAAATTTATCTTGGTCCAGTACTGATATATTGTTTTCTTAGGGTCAAAATGAGACCACCGTGTGCAGTCTGCATCTAATTCTAAAGCTTTTTAATCATCAGCTGGTAGAGTTGGTGCGCTGTTAGCATGCTAGTTGTTGTTAGCCTTACGACGACAGGCAAAACTCTGGGAATGCTTTAGGAAAATGAAGAGTATGTTTGGACTGCTGCACATTTAAGAGAGTAAAAACAGATAGACAGACTGTATATGTAAATGGGTATCGCTAACCTGCTAGCCGCGGTGTTGAGTATGGGCGGGCATCTGGCTCCATCAGCTCTGGCGCTAATTCACTTTGTATTGAAAAAACTGTGGCCCCTCTCTCTGTAACTGCTGCTGTCAGACTCGTCATTTTGGTCTTAAAATGTTCATCTTGACCCGCTCTGCATGATCCTGATTTTATTTCCCTATTGTGTCCGTAAATCAAGATACAGTATGAACATTAATAACAGACGAATCAAGCGCGAATCGTCACTCCCACTAGCATTAGCAACAGATTTGATTGACAGCGTTACTAAGCCCCCGCTCCATGCTAAACCAGTGATGCAGGCGGGAAGGGGCGTTACCTTCAACAGCCTCGCTCCGGATTGGCTGTTTGGTTGCTATGATACTCGTGGTCGGAATTCCAAATATGGAGATCCAAATTCACTGCTGTAACCGCTAGCCTCGGCGAGCTTCATTTGACCGGATCCAAGCGATATGGGTGATGCCACAGTCCTGTAGTCGACTTCTTTAGACAGTCTATAGGGTGGAGCTTGAACCACCAGGTCGGTCAGAGCAGAGCACAGAGAAGGTTTTACGATGTGGTTTAACGAATTGAAACAAGCATGGCGAAACTAATGACTAATGGCTTCAAACATAATCTCTTGTCAGCGTTTCCTTCTGCATACATAACATAACATAACACAACAACACTGATTAAAAAACATGGAAAAACTCTTTGACACAGCTCTCCTAAATGCACTATTTTTTCCAACTTCCTGTGAGCTGTCAATACTGAGGCGTTTGTGTGTCAGCGCTGTGGACATGCCCATCGGCCCTCTTGTGTCTGCGGATGGGAAAGAACATTGATCAAACCTGGTTCTATTATACTTTAAAAAATGAGACTATAGGAGGAGGTAGAGAGAGAACTTACACACAAACAACTCTTTTATTTCTCTTCATCAGGCCTGCCTTCCGTCCCCTCCATTCAATATTTCATGTGGTTGAGAGCATATCTATTCTGAGGCGGTCTTTTCCTCCCATCTTCTCAGAAAAACCCCGTGCTCCGGCATCACTCTTGCTGTCCACTGCCTCCCTCTGTTCCTCCATAAATCTCCCTCTCTCCTCTTCTCCTCCCTCCTTCACTCTCTCTATATCTCATTGCGCTCCTAATGTTCTGTGCCCCATCTAAAAGTCCTTCTCCCCTGTACTGACTTCTCACTCTCGGTTGGACAAAGAAAAAAAAAAGTTGTGGTACTTTTTTTGTGTAATGTAAATAAACAGGACATAAACAGCATCAGGGGTTGAAGCTGCAGAATAAAAAAAAACAAAAAACTGGCCATAAGTGCTTCTTGATTAAAATAAAAAGAAAAAAAGAAAAATGATGACGCCACATTTGAGATCATACCGATTTTTTTCTAATTAGATAATATGTCCCACTGGGAGGAGACCCCGGGGAAGACCCAGGACACACTGGCGGGACTATGTCTCTCGGCTGGCCTGGGAACGCCTTGGGGTCCTACCGGGGGAGTTGGAGGAAGTGTCTAGGGTGGGAGGGAAGTCTGGGAGTCCCTGTTTAGACTACTGCTCCCGTGTCCCGGCCCTGGACAAGTGAAAGAAAATGGATGGATGGATAGATAATATAGACTCTTCCTTTTTTATCAAAATAAAGTTTGAAATTTTTGTATCATGACACTGGATTGTTCAGGTTATAATCAGAACTAAAACTTAATAATCATGGGAATTTTAGAAGCGAAATTAAGTGCTGTTACATTAACTTTACTTTTTCATTCAGAAAGTTTGATTTTCTAAAGATGGTCACATACTGGAGAGGTGGAAACGTAATGGACATCAGTGACAAAAGAAAAGGAGTTATACAGAGGGTGACAGTAGCTCAGTTAGTAGAGTACTGAGTATTTACAGTTGAGTATTTATCCACTGAGCTGAAGGTGGTTTGAATCCTGCTCTTGACATAAACCACATTGGTTGAGCTGTCAGATCCACTGTCACACAGGTTGGCGGTATGATTCCAGCTCCCACAGATGAATTCTGTCATTGTGTCCTTGAGCAAGACACTTAACCCACCTCGCCCCCAGCGTCTGTGTACACTAATGTATAAATAGTGCGTGAATGAACTGTCCCTTGATGTAGAGCGTCGTGAAGGTGGAAAAGCGCTATATAAAAATGCGACCATGACTGTATGTAATTGTGAAGGAAGAGAGTGAAGACCAGGTAAAGAGTTGAAAGAAGTTTATGTGATCAGAGGAGTGAAGTTACAGACGCAGGCACATGTGTTACAATTCAAGGGAGTTTTTACAGTACTTATAGCCCGAGAAAGGTACTATCTATAGAAAGCTGCTTCTATAAGGACTTAACTCATTTTACATACTGTCTGTAAGCTCATAAATGAATATACTGTTTGCTATTTACAGTAAGATAGAATACGTCACTAAAAGATGCTTCCAGTCACTGAAAAGATGTATTAGAAGACCTCTTGTCAACCTGAAGATGAAGAGCTGTGTCATGTAACCGAAGTAGCAGGTTCCAGTGTAGACATCTTAAAATAAGCATGTGTCATATTCTTGCTGAGAAACAAGTTCACCTCAATGTTTGTAACACAGAGTATTCAACACGAAGTTTAAGAGTAAAACAAATAAAACAAAAATCATGTTTTCATTGACTATTTCCCATGTTGTCAGTCCTTGTGATCCTTTGTTACACTAGTAAAAATCACATTATGGCTCATATAGATTTAAAATACAACTAACACAACTTGTATTACTTTAACTCATGTTCCCTTTTGGATTCTTGACAAAACATGACGTCCTGATTTGTATTTCTGTACTTCTTCCACCCCCTCCAGCCCCTCCTGTCCCCTCGCCCCTATCCCAAGTCTTCTCCTCCGTCCCTCCCTCCTTCTCCATGCTCTCTTAGCCCCCCGTACGCTGTTGTTTTAGGCACAGCGGTAAAAGGTAAACAGAAAGATTGAAAATTCATGTCAGTCAGCACGGGTGAGAGAGGAGGCGGAGGGAGGAGAGGTGAGGAGCGAGGGAGGGGGCGCGGGGGGAGTGTCACTACAATTTACTAACACAACAGTGAACAGCGACGCGGGCCAAGACTCCGAGCACGCTGCCGGAGTGAACCAGAAGAATAGCTTGGCTTCCATTGAAATGCAGTGAACATACAAGCACGGGGAAAAAAAATCAAGTATTCGTAAGATATATGGGGGTCTCGGAAAGTCGTGGTTTATCTGCAGAGACCCAGAACCGGGATGAGAGCCCATAGAACGGCTAACATCCAATTATGAACGCTGAGAAGAGGCTGGGATTAGATTTCGGTGGGCGCATGTATGAGCTCTTGACGGGTGTGTTGTTGCTATGCGTCGGGTTGGAAAAGCCTCATAAGGCCGTCCGTGTCATCGTATTCAGGCAGTAGCGGGGTCATTCTTCATCATAACCTCAATACACAGGTAATCCACAAGTACAGAGAGAAAAGCAGAACTGTGAAGAAGACTTGTCATTTCAAAGACAGAGAAAAAATGTTAAAGGTCGTCTATTACGTAAAATGGACTCTTGGTGAGCTTTAAACCGTGTTAGAATGTTGTTATGTCATCGAAAACATACCTGGATTTGTGTTTTGTTTGAGTAAAAACCTTTATTATTAGTCTGTCTGCATCTCCAAAGCTCAAACTACTCTGTTCCACCTTGTGATGTCATGAAGTGGTAGTTTTCAAGTTAACAGATACGTTTTACCTTATGATCAGTAGAGATCAGCAATTCCAAAGCTGAAATCATCCAAATGAGTCTCGTGAAGTTGTATGGAGTTTAAAAACACAATGGAGCTCTTCATTTTATCACCTCATGACATCACAAGGTGGGACAGAGTGTTTTCAGTTTGAGAGAAGACCTAAACACGCAGGGTTTGTGTGTTAAACATGTGTGAATGAAACAAAGAAAACAAAGAATTTGTGATGAGGAAACAACATTATAACATGGATCAGGAAGTAGAGTAATATGATTTCACTTTGACAATACTCAAGATAGAATAACAGCACTAAAGATTTGACGATAAAGAAAATTATACCACCAAGGTTTATTCAAGAGTGATGAAAAAACAGCACTGTTGCCATCGCAAAAATATCTTGAATGGTCAAAAGTCCTCAAAATGGCTCCTATACACAAGAAGCCCCTGAATAGATCCACATCACACATAAGGTGTATCCAAGCTTGGGAAGACTGCAAATAGGCCTGTCTCAATAGAACATTTTGAAGTGTGATATATTATAACTTAATAGATTACAGGACAAACGGTAATATTGAAGCTCACTCTATGCCACAAAATAACTGAAAAGCATTACAATCAAAATGAACCCGATAGTGTAAGTCATAGTGTAAGTATTTGCGGATACTGGTGCTTGTGCTGTCAGGCAGGAGGGGGTTATGGGTTTATACGTGTCTCCTTGGTAACCTCAGAGCCGTCAGTCATCCATGTGCAGGGTCAGTGTACAGGGTCATTACACATATGGAGCAGACACATCCTTTACCTACAGCCACTCACTCACTTCTGTTCTGCTTTGTTAAGACACAGTCCCACTCTAAACCAGGAAAAAAGCAGGACTAAAGAGATACTAAAGCTGGATTATACAGGACTAAAGCAGAACTAAATCAGGTCTAAACCAGGACTAAACCAGGACTAAACCAGGACTAAACTAGGACTAAAGTAGGACTACGCCAGGACTAAAGGTGGACTAAAACAGGACTAAACTAGGACTACGCCAGGACTAAAGGTGGACTAAAACAGGACTAAAGCAGGACTAAAGCAGGATTAAAGCAGGACTAAAGCAGGACTAAACCAGGACTAAACTAGGACTACGCCAGGACGAAACTAGGACTATGCCAGGACTAAAGGTGGACTAAAGCAAGATTAAAGCAGGACTAAACCAGGACTAAACTAGGACTACGCCAGGACTAAAGGTGGACTAAAACAGGACTAAAGCAGGACTAAACCAGGACTAAACAGGACTAAACCAGGACTAAACAAGGATTAAACTAAGACTACGCCAGGACTAAAAGTGGACTAAAGCAGGACTAAACCAGGACAGAATCAAGACAAAATCAGGACTAAACCAGGACTAAATCAGGAATAAATCATGACTAAACCAGGACTAAATTAGAACTAAACCAGGAGTAAATTAGACCTAAATCAGGACTAAAATAGAACTAAACCAGGACTAAAACAGGAGTAAGACCAGGACTAAGTCAGGACAAAACCAGGACTAAAGCAGGACTAAAGCAGGACTAAAGCAGGACTACAGCAGGACTAAATCAGGACTAAACCCAGACATGTTAAATTGCATACATTTATCTTCCGTTTATTACACAATATTTATTTGAATAGACACCAATCATTACAGATCATTGTGAGGGTTTCAGATTCAGTACAATATAAGTACAATAACAGTAGAGATAGACTCTATGGAAAATGATCCTTATTAATCAGTGAAACAAACATTTCCGTGAATATTCATATATTTTAAAGTGATTCATCATGTAATAGCCTTTAAAGAGAGGGGTGTGGACAGAACAGAAATGAAGAAAAGCAAAGGAGAGGTGCTCATTAAAAAGTTGCATAGCTTCACTGGAAGAAAGAAAGAAAAAGAGAGAGAGGGGGGGGGGGGGGGGGAGAAAGACAGATAGAGAGAGTAAGAGAAAGATGGAAAGAGAGAGAGAGGAGAAGAGCAGACAGGTAGCCCACTAGAGACGCCGCTAACAAAAGGCATGGCTAAAATAGCAGAGTGGATGGAGTGTGCAGCGTTTGCATGGGAGATGGTGACAGAGGAGAGACAGAAGGAGAGAAAGAGAGAGAGAAAGAGGGGGAGACTGGCTGAATGTACAGCTCAAGACGGCAGAAGACACCAGGACTCCCTCATGGCATCTCATCTCTCTACCTCTTCTACACCTCTTCTTCTCCCCATTTCCCTCCCTTTTTTCCCCCAATAAATCATTCTGACTTCTCCTTAACCAACTCATTCCCAAAAGGCAACAAGAAAACTGTACCAATCCCTTCCCAGCTGCAGTGTCTCTCCTCTCTGTGCTTTGCTCAGTGTGTGCTCGTGTCTGTAGTGTCGGCCTGTGTCTCTCCTCCACACGCACAGGCTAAAGTGCACCCATGTGGTTCAAAACTTATCTTAAACTTTCAAATGAGTAGTTTTAAAAGCGAGGGATTGAACTTATAATGAAACTCTAAAGATGGTGGCATATCCTTGTCTGTATTACAATGCAGTAGAATAATTAAAGACATAAAATACAATGTAAATATGTATAACCTTTATTGTGGGTCTGTGCTTGTCCTTGTGGAAATCTATTGCTTTGCCTGGACAGCTCCACAGTGTTAAACAGGTCTGTCTTACATTTATGCAATTACATGTGCTAAAGAAATATGTAAATAATAAAAACATACCGTGACCAGGCACACTCATCACAGATCTGACCTGTAATTTAGCCTGGTGGAGTCCCCTCTTGGTCTTGTTTAAGAGAGAAGTTTAATGCCATACTGAGGAATATTCTAAGCTAAGCAATGACATGGCAATGACAATGTGGTGGACCCTCTACAAACAGGGGTGTCAAACTCAAACTCACTGAGGGCCAAAATTAAAAACTGTGACTAAGTTGTGGCCCAAACTAAATATTTATTGACAAATTTCAACGACATCTGCGTGTTTTTCAGAAGGAGTGGATTAAATCTGAGTGAGGCGACAGGTAGCAGATGCTAATGAGTGTCAACAGAAGTGGTGGGGGCCAGGGCCAACACATTTACAAAGCATTCTGGGATTCATAGTATTAGAGGTGCACGCGCTATACTGGCGCAACGGCCGGCGGGCCAGCTCCTATACATATTTGGTATGATCTTGCGGGCCAAATATATTGATATCAAGGGCCAAATTTGGCTCACGGGCCTGAGTTTGACATGTCTGCTCTACAAGAAAAGTTACGTTGTGTATTTTTAAATCTCACGTGGCTTTGCCTAGTCACATCCAGTTATCCTCAAAATGGATAAAAGTTCAGTTAAGTCTTTACAAAAAGATTAAGTGTCCTACCCAATGACACTTCAGCCATGTCAACAAAAACGCAGAGATCAAACCACGAGTCCTTCAGCTATACTTGACTATAGTGTTATCTGAGTGTGGAGAGGCCACTTAGCCCCAGCCCTGAATGCTTGACCCGTGAGAGGACCTCCTGTCTGTCAGCCCGGGCCCGCTCACAGGGGGCCGTGTACTATATCTATACTAGTGTCGACTGAACTTAAAACATGTTTGTCTGATAAATGTACCACTTTAAGCAGTTCTTTGTAAAAGTTTGTTGCTGACAGATGATGCCAAACTTTCTGGTCTCTGACAGTTGCCTGTAAAGTCAACAACGCCATGTGTCAACAAAGAACAGACTCTGACTCTATAAATCCACTATCAAATATTTATTATGTCGCAGCTAATAAATGTAAGTGTGTATCTCTGCTTTGATCTGCAAACAGGTTTATCTCATTGCAGAAAATGAGAATAAAATGGCATAGCTCAAAATCAATTATATTTTAAAACAACCCACACAGTGATTTGAAACGACAAAATGATCCATGTCGACAGAGACAAGCAGCTCATGTCTCCTGTGTGTTTTTAAGCAATACACTGAATAAATGCAAGACACAAGATACGTTTAATGCCATATAGTGAAACATTCCAGGCAAGGCAATAACATCTCTAAAGAGAGGAGTCATGAGCTGTAAAAATACACTTGATAAACAGTATTTTGATGAAGTGTAATAATTGCTGGGCTAACAAATCTCACAGTGTTTGATGTGCTGTTCTTGAGATGACCTTGTCCCACACACACCACTGAAACTCACACTATTCTGGACAGGTCTTTTACTGTTCAGTATTCAATAAAACTGTCAAGTCTAATTAATTAAAGAACAGGCCTCAACTTCCCTCGGGGGATCAGTCAAAATGAAATTGGAAATAAATGTACGCATCTGCTGGGAAGATCTGTAAATGTCCATAAAATTGACATAAGTTAACAGCATTGGACAGTTTAATTACAATCAGCTAAAATCGAGCAAAAATCACAGAAAAAAAGCACGTGTCGGGTAAAAAGAGGACTACCCCGGGAATCAAACGTGTGCGTAAAATGCGAAACCAGCGTGCGCGCGTGGGAGCAACACTGTGGGGACATACTGCGGAGTGAAGCCTCTGCGCTGGTGCGATGGATGGACATTTAAAGCTATTTACATCGACTTTAGCGGAGGTGAAGGTCGCAGAAGCGCAGAGGAAAAACTTGAGGTGCCACAGTGATGCCACAATATCGGAGGAATGCTCTTTTGTCGCGCGCAGGGGGTGGAGTTAGAAAGTGAACGAGAGCTGCCTACCAAACACACAGAGGCGAGAGAGGACGCAGGGTATAGGAGAGACGCTGTGGGCAGAGCTCCTCACCGTAGCGATGGTTGTCGGTCAGAGGGCGTCTTGAAGAGGCACTCCAAACTGGCTGCGTAAATTGTTTTGCAGAGCTCACGTTTGCGGCTTACTTTGCATGTTTTTTTCTGCACTTGGAGGAGATACGCCGCTGCAGTACTTCGCGCAACATTTTCCTGGGACTTATTTTTGTGCAAAACTCCACAGTTGCTTTTTAAAAAATCGTCTTTAACGGGATAAAAACGGTTTATGCGCACTGCTTGAACAGAGGACGCGCTTGGACCGGTTCCCCGCTTGGTGCACTCCTTTGGCGGGCTCCGATGCAGCTTTTCCCGGTGAGAAGGAGCAGAAAGAAGGGAGACTTATGAGGAGTTGTGTCTAGAGCGCAAGGATGTGGGGCTGCACATGGGGGTTCATAGTATTGTGGGGGAGGGGTTTGCCTATAGTAAATGTGTAACAGAATAGTTTGAAAATCTAACAAGAGAGGTTTTTATTTATGCAAAGCTTTTGTTCCAAATTCTTCCATGTTGATAGGCTGTCGCTGGGATGTTTGAGAGGCGTTGTTCAGTGGTGGGGTGAGTGAAGGGAACCCAGGCTGAAGAAGACAAGCAAGACGAGAGTGGCCACCGGAGAGAGCTCGTGGGACGGAGGCAGAGAGAGTCCGTGCGCGGCGTGGAGGGGAGGAGGAGGAGGAGACAGAGGAGCGGGGAGGATGGCGGTGGTACTGCTTTCTCTCTGGGTGCTAACGAGTTTCACCTGGGCCAATCCGCTGCAGGTGTCAGGCAACAGACACTCGGTCTACTGGAACAGCTCCAACATCCAGTAAGAACAACATTTAGTCTTTATTGGACCCTAACTTTTTCTGATTCTCAAAGGTGCACTGTGTAACTTTTCTGAAGGAGGGTCTGCTGCCACCTGCTTGTCCCCATGGAGATGTTGTTGGTTTACCAGGAATGTTCCACAGTATGGCATTAAACTTTATATTCAGGATGCCACCAGGCCAGATATGTGGAGAGGGGGCGGCCGGCTCAGAGTGTGCATGTTTTGTGCTGCTTTGGAACATTTCAGGCAAAGTAATAACATATCCATGGAAACAAAGAAGGTGACCAACCCTCCACTTTAGTTACATAGTGTGGATTTGGTGTTGATGTGTGAAAACCAAGCTATTTTTGTGGTTCGCATTCAGTTTATGTATTTACCCGAAGTTGCAGTATCCAGCTATAGTGAAAATCTTTGAAATCCCACGTGGTTCTTCCCCCTAAACTTGATCATTTGCTCAGAAACATTTAGCAGACTGTGCAAATCCCCATCCCACTAACAAGCGTCCTCTCTGCTTTCCTACCTTCACCTCTATAGCCTATGCAACCTTTTATTCTTGCTGCCAAGTGAACTACAACCCAACCAGCGTGTGTTTCGTGTGTTCCCTCTCTCCATCCGTCCTTCTCTCCCGCTCTGTCTCTCACTATAGCTTTCCCAAGCCTTAGCTGTCTTGGCCACTATCTGGTTCAATTAGGAGTACTTCTTCATGGTGACCCCATTGTGTAGTAGCAGTGTCACTATTCAATCTCTCCTCCTCTTCTCCGCTGCTGCCTCTCTCCTCTCTCTAGTGCCCTCCTATCCTCCGCTAACTCCTTTCTCTTGTTTACACTCAGTCCGTTGGCCTTTTGGTTATCCCTCTAATCCTTCACTCCTCGCCCCATCGCGATTCAAGGGGAGAGGATAGTCTTTCTTTTCTTTGCTGAAAGCTGTCTTTAATACTGTCCTCCTAAGTCCAAGATCCTAAGAGGAGAGGAGCTATGGCTTGCACTGGCACAGCAGACTTATGGGAGCATGTACAGAGATTGAATACAACATGTCTAACACGGATGGCTATCAGGAGTGTTCAGGTCAAAATATAAGCGTTAGAATTCATCATAAAAATTGTGAAGAATGCTACAAGTCATTTCAGTTAATAAATCTAAAACTTAAATGTTGTTTTATGTGGAGGCTTGTGCCCAAATAACTCCTTTTGTCATTCTGAATGTTAGATTTCAGAACGCTGGTCACATACAAGAAGAATGTAAATGTAATAGACAACTCTAATGAAAGAAAATGAAGGATTTGAAGGATTTGATTGTTGTTTGGCTGTGGGATCCATAACTGTGACAAATGGTGAAATAATGATGTTTCTTCTCAGCATAATCGTAACACTAAAATGCGATATTGTGACAGCTCTAAGTACAATGCAATAAGTAAATACAGTGACTTATAGGTTTTTGATAGTAAAATATTGCTGTGGAATCAGGCCTGGTTTAGTCCTGTTTTGCGGCTGTGTACCTTCCTGCTGTTGCACTCTTCACTCTTGGCATATATAATTTTTTTCACATAAAACTTGAGTGGTTCCTCATAAGGCTGCTCCATGTTTAGTACAGTATTCTACCTTCTATTTCTACAGTATATAATTTACTGTCCATCATTTCTCAAGTGCAGATTCTCTCTATAGTCTCCATTTTGAAGCGCGTTTTCATTTCTCTTTCATTTTCCACATTTCGCACCCTGCTGTTTTTTTATTCTCAAACTTCATGAAATTTATTAGTGATAATGACGATATAAAATGGCAGCAACGACACCACCTTTGTTTCCCAATGTGAGGTTAATGCTAGATTTGATTTGACAGTGTACCACACACAAAAACCCCAGAAAAAAAAAATAATAATGTGAAACAAGTAGATTTATACCTCTCAACTGAACAATCGCTCATAACGGGACAACTACATAAGCCACTGTGTGAAATAATGGACCCGTAAAATATAAAGTTATTGGTTTTGTTTGGATATTGTAAACAATATTAGTTTTCCTGGAAGTGAGAAAATTGTTTCTACTCATTTTCGAGCAGCTCATATTGCTTTCAGGACCTGCATCTCATACATTTTAGCTGATATCTTATACTTTTAATATAGCCTCATCTCATGTAATGTTCCAGGCTTTTTGCTGTGTAATAATTTGATGATAAATGCTAATGAAATCCTACCTTCGGTTTTCATATGAGAGACTAAAGTTGATTTTGATAAAATGAGAGAGGGCTCAGAGGCATTGAGGAATAAAGCACGTGCAAACTGCTCCACTGGCATGCCTAATCTATCCTGAAATGTATCTGCAACTAGTCTGACAGTACACCGGGTAAAAATATGCTGTTATTTTCTGACATGGTGGAGATGGGAGCGCACCAGTGTGAAAAGACCTGACCCTTAACCCGACCTGTGCGCTGTGAGCTGGGTGATCTGCCTGCTCCCTGCCAGTATTCTTAGCTCTGTGTGTGAGTATATATGTGTGTGAGTGTGTGCGTCTGAGGAAAGACAGTGGTTAATTAAAGAATAGTGCATCTCCAAGGACCTGCCTCGTCCCTGATCCTCTCATCCTTCCCCTGCACTAGCCTCCTCCGAGTGCAGGGACAGGCTAAGAGCAGCCAGGAGGGACAACTTTTTCTATTCATCCTTCCATGCAAGCACAAGATATTGCAAATGTATCTTTACTGTTAATGCTTTGGTTTTGCGCTGTTGAGATTAGAAAAAAAGCTAAATGTACCAATCTGTTATTGGGCCACTTTTCTTTTGCAACATAAAGCAAAAAAACAAACAAAACAAACACTGGTACTAGTACTTTTATGTGTTTCAGAACTAATTTGTCTGCACTTGTTTTTGAAAATGCAATTTACTCAAAATGTCTTTATAAAATCTTCCCATTAGTTGCTTCATAGTTCTGTCAGCATTCTTGTAGCAGTCCTCAGCCCTGTAATCAAACGCGTGCAAGGAACTTACTTTACTATAGCTAAAGACGAAGTTTAAGTCTGTCAACTGGACAAATCGTTGTAGGAGTGAAGACGTTTCGCTCATCCAAGCTGCTTCTTCAGTTCTGGTCAGATTGCTGGTGGTCACCAACGATTTGTCCAGTTGACAGATTTAAATTTCATCTTTTGCTCCAGACCTGGACGACTGAGGGTTTACACAAGACATCTTACTTTACTATCACTTTTAAACATCGAGAAACATTAGGCTATTTCAATAAACACATCAGACAGAAGTTTGGACACACCCTCATTCAATGTTTTTTACCTTTTATTTTTACTGCTTTCTACATTTTATATACATAAAGATGACATCAAATATATGAAGTATGATCTATGGGATTTTGTAGAAAGAAAAAAAGGTGAATAATGATACATTTTAAAATATATTTTGTATTAAAATCCTCTGAGTATTCACCCTTTTCTTTGTCAAAAAATATTAAGTAGAGATATTTTACTTTTTTCTTTACTATATAATTCAGTATATCTACCTTTATGTATTCGATGTCTTAAATGCGCATTTAAAATGTAAAAAGTAGTAAAAAGAAGAAAAAAAAAAAAACAACAAAAAAACTTGAATGAGAGGGGCGTGTCTAAACTTTTGAGTGGTTGGTTAAACATACACTGTCAGTCAAACTTTTGAACACACCCCCTCATTCAGTGTTTTTTTTTTTTTTTTTTTTACTACTTTCTATATTCTAGATACATATAAAGCAAGATATTTGGAATTATGTAGTAAAGAACATTTTTTTTTTATACTTTTAAAATAAATCTAAAATCTAAAAATAGAAAATATTTAGGAGAGTTATTCAACATTTTTTCCTTGCTACATAATTCCAATTCATATTTTTTATGTCGTCTGTATGTATATAAAATGTTTGACTGAGATTGAATGAGATGGTGTGTCCAAACGTTTGACTGGTAGCGCAAGTATTGAGCTCCCCAAAAGAAAGTACTTTTATATTTGACAGATCGACATGATGCTTTCAGCCACTTTGATCAATTATAAAGTGCGTTATGGCCCCTAATCCATGACTTCTACCACATGCCACTGCAGCAGCCTTACAACTTTACTCCACTTCCTCTATTTGTTTCAATATTTTAGCACATCCATCGTTGCCAGCGTTGCCATGCATGTGTGTTGCCGTTAGCGATGGGCCTCTCTGGAGTTGGTGGAAGTTGTAGTGCTGTCGGAGGTTTGAGGGGCCAATATTCTGCAGTAGTGTGTCTGTCAAGCGCTGTAGTAAACACAGTGTAAAGCCTGACCCCGGGCCCTCATCAACCACCAGAGACGGACCGGGATTAGCTGCTCACAACGGCATTTATATTCAGGATATTTGTGTTCCAGCTCCACACTTCCTCACTGCTATTTTTAACAGAGAAGTGTGAATGTGTTATTAATAGAACTTCACAATATTACTGCGTTTTTTTATGAATGCAATGTGTGTGAATACAAGGTTTGTATCGAAATATTAGGATTTAATGATTAGTATTTGCCAGGGGTGGGATGATTTTGACAAGACATGAGATGAGATGAGATTTTTAAATAATTTACAATAATCAGATTAGTTCACAATTTTGGTGGCGTGATTTTTAATTTGTTTGCATTTTTTAATATAGTGTTTTTATGTGTTTATATACCAAATTAAGTCGTTTTAATCATATGCTTTTATTGCTGGTGCATTAAGCAATCTTTATGCTTTTATGCTCCACATTTAAACACCAAACCAATTCTGCGGAGTAAATCCCCACATGCTTCACTGCTGATAATTATAATATCCTCAATTTACAATGTGTCTGTTTGCTGCGCAGAGCTGCTCAGTAAAGAAAACCAAAACGCCTAATCATGATCATTTGGGTCATATGTTAAATCGTTATTTGAAACAGTTATTTGTGCATTGTTAAAATTAAAGGAGACAAACTGTCCAAAATAGACTTTTAAGAGTTTTTAACTGTATGTTGTAATGGTTATCCCTTCTCATATACTCGGAGCTGTGTTTTTAAAGTGATTCATGCATGTTTGAGTATTCTCCTTCAGTCAAGATGCCATTACAGCTAAAATTCCCGTTTTCCCCTACCCCCCACATACGCCCACTGTCCTGTACTTTTTATGTTTGTTTAAAAAATTTGCAATTAAGAAAGTTTCCCTTTGGTTGACTGATTTAAAGAGCCCATATTACACCGATTTCTGATCTTTTATTATGTTGTTTCCTCATCACACTCTATTCCACCTTGTGATGTCATCATGTGGTAACACAGGAAGTACTCCACTGTGTTTCTAAACTCCATACAGCTTAACTAGAATCATTTGGACAGTTTCAGGCCTGGAATTGCTAATGTCTATGAAACAAAAGGTAAAATGTAGCTGTTAACTTCAAAAATACCATTTCATGACATCACAAGGTGGAACAGAGCATTTTCAGCTTTGGAGATGTAGACAGACTAATAATAAACATGTGTGAATGAAACAAAACACAACTCAAAGTATGTTTTTGATGAGGTAACAACATTCTAACATGATGTAAAGCTCACAAGAGTCAAGTTTGCGTACTATGGGACCTTTTAACAAGGCTTTTACACCGGATGCCCTCCCGAACACGACCCTACTGACCTCTGATCCTTAGTCGTTTCATTCCACAATGTAAAAAAAATATTCCAAAGTTACGTTTTCATTTAATTCAATAACGCTATCTTACTTGCCTTTTTGTGTTAATATTATGGAGAGCCCTCTTCACTATCTGCCCGCTGTTACTGATATCCCACGGTGCACTGCTGCTGCGTCCCTTCTTTTGGCGGTATGATACGTGTGTGAGTATTACAGATGTCTGTGCTCATTGATGGGTGACCGGAACCAAAACAGAGCCATCGGCGCGTTAAATCAAACATTATCTCCAACACCTGGCAATTAAGCAGCCCCTCAGTGCAGCGGCGCCTCCAGACCACTGTGCACCGCTAATGCAATATCACACCAGCACTTATCCATTTGCATAATAAATGTCACTGATATCTCTTCATTTATCACTTGTGTATTCAGCAGCGATCAGATCAGGAACAAACAAAACGTGTTCCTGACTTTCACCAGTGTCAGGAGGTGAGCTAATCCACTGCTTATTGGAGGTGGATAGAGCAGCAATAAATGTAAAAAAAAAGTCTCGTTAGGGCTGTCACTATAACACATTTTGAAGCGTGAGATATTAATGATGAATATATAACCGATAAATGATAATACTGAAACTAATTTATGCCACTGACACAATGGCCCTACATTAGGATTATCCCAAAAACGATTCTAAACGAGCAACGCTGCTGAAAACACGACTTGCAATAAACTAACAGCCGAATGAGACACTTCTGGAGCTAGATTCTATCAACGTAGTGAGTAATAGAAGTCATTTATTTAAACCTGCGTACCTCAACTCTTATCGTAGTGCAGAAAAATAACAAAAAGTTCCCGTCTAGTACGAAGAAAAAGTACCCGTGATGTATATTGACCCCCAAAAACTACTGTCCGAAGTCGATATAGTACTTATCATGACAGGCCGAAGTATAGTATTATATTTCAAGGACAAGCAAAACTGGATATTTTGGTGCCACAAACGCAATTTCATAATCTGGTAACGAACTTTTAAACTCACACCTGCTCCTGTTTTTAATGTTTTAAATGGATTTTTTTGTTTTTTGCTTGTCTTTTTTTCTGTATTTTGAACAGGAGGCCCATGAAAAGAGTTTAAGTGCTCTCATTGGGCCTCCCTGTCTAAATAAAGATAAAATCAATCAATTAATTAAAAATGAAATTAATTAATGAATAAATAAATAAATACATAGTAAAAAAAAAAAAAATAAATAAATACAAATAAATTATGATCCAAGTAATTGCTGAAGTAAAATTTAAAAAATATATAAAAAAGCTGTAAAGTACTGAGTAACTGTTTGGTTTGGTCGTAAAATCTGGTTTATAATTTAGAGTTAATCTAATCTAATAATTTAATTTGACAAAAAACAAAAGACTTACATTTTGAAACATCTTGCTTTATATGAAATTAAAGTATGAGAGAGACACAAGTAGAAAAAAAAGAGGCATGATCCAAACTATAACTATTCAAGTAAAACTAAAAACTTGGCACAGACAATTTTCAAGTATATAATATATAAACAGTATGTAAAATGCAAGAAATGCAAATGTTGACATAAAGGTAAGTCTTTTGAGACGCAGCAAAAATGTAAAAACTCCACCCTGGCCTCTGAAAGTTGTGGAAAGGGCTTACAGAGTCATTGCAGTGAATACTAATGCTGCCGGTAAAAATGCATTAGGAAAGTGAAGAATAACATAAGTAAAAGTCTGCTGTGATAAAACTACAAATTCAAAGTGTTATTCAAATAAATCTGAGCGAGTAGTCAGATCCTCGTGTCGTAAATGCACGTGGTAATGAGCGCTGGGGTATTCACCTGTCAGAGCGGGCAGAGGAGACGACTGTGAGAAGGCCGACAGGAGAAAAAACAAAACAAAAGCATACAAATGAATTCTGTGAAGAGGGTCATCATAATAACCATCATGCACCTATCCAGGGCCTGATCCATGCGGCGAAAACTGCTCATTGTGAATTTATGTTGGAGAGAGACAGAAAATAGAGCCATGTGAATTAAACAGGCCAATCAAACATCCCCCTGACAGCAACACAAGGCTATCTGTCTCCCAGCCCCACTTAAGAAAAGAACATTTACATTTATGAATATCGCCACAAAACAGGGGATTCGTCAAAGCCTCCCTGAGCCGTGCGCGTGTGCGCGTGATGTGTGTGGTGCTCGTGTGTGTGTGGGGTGCTCGTGTGTGTAGGGTGCTCGTGTGTGTGTGTGTGGGCCATCTATCATTACTGTGTGCTGTGATGGTGTAATCAAGCTGCGACAGGGCGGACGTGTTAATTGTAGAAGGGAGCAATCATTTAGCTGGACAGTGTATTCAGTTTAGCAGCCACAGCATATGTTTAAAATAAGTATGGTTCACATGAGGCCGGGCAGTACGGCAAGTAAATAGGACGGAAAGATTTAACAAAATAAAATCGCAGTGGAATGGAAATTGCCATGTGAATCAAAATTGCAATTTGAATCGAAATCGTAATCAAATCGAAATTGCAACTTGAATCAAAATTGCAATTGGAATAGAAATTGCAATCTGAATCGAAATCACAATCAAATCGAAATTGCAATTTGAATCGAAATGGCAATGGAATCAAAATTGCAATCAAATCAAAATCGCAATCAAATCAAAATTGAAATTTGAATTGAAACTGCAAGTTGAATCAAAACTGTAATCAAATCAAAATCAAAATTGCAATTTGAATCGATATCACAATGGAAACGATATCGCAATGGAATCGAAATCACAGTTGAATCGAAATCACAGTGAATCGAAATCGCACTGGAACTGAAATCGCAATCAAATTGAAATTGCCGTTTGAATCGAAATCACAGCTGGAATCGAAATCGAAATTGGAATTAGTCGGAATTTGAATCAAAATCATATTCAAATCATCACAATTTGAATCAAGTTGATGCAATTAGCAAGTAGCAAAGGCTGCAGTTTTTCAGGTACTGTCATTTCCTCCAAAAACAAAACAATCTCCTGTCTCATTCTGTATAAAAAACATCCAACCCTGTAGTTTATATCTGTTCCAACATGTTCTGAAATACATGTGATTCTTGTGTTTGTCACTTCATCAGCCCATTTCAGCGCTTTTGTCAGTTGTCCTGGTTTTAAATGTGAAGTTTTGAACAGAAGTCCTAATTTTAAAACACAATGCTTGTCAGAAAAATCGCAAATAGATATTTTTCCCAAATCATTCAGACCTAGGATAAAAGATAAATATGATCTGATTTTTTTTTTTTTCCAATGAGAACACTTTTCATCAGCGCCTCCTGTTGGTCGGCCTCCTTTTTATGCTTTGAGTGACAGGTGGATTTAACCAATTACAGTGAAAAGTCAAAAGCTGCTGATGTCTTTAGTTACCTCTCAGTGGCAGGTAGCAAAAATATAACAGCATGAATTATAAGATTGACATGAGTATCTCTGGTCTGAAAAACTAAAAAAATCCGCTGTGAAACTTTTGGCCGATCCCCCACCCCTCGTCCAAACACAATTGCCTTTTTAGTAACGCGTATGGGGCCAGTTAACTTTATGGGCGCCCTCTCCAAATAATAATGTTATCCCAGACACGTAGGCAGCTTTTTATTGTGCTGTCTCAGGTAGCCCTTCAAAACTTGGAATTGAATGAAAAATACTTTTTTGAAACTTTTTATACCAGAGGGTTATCGCAGCCATATACACAGAGATAACAACTCATGTTTTGATGATTGATCTATAGGTGGAATCAACTTATTATTTTTATCCAGAGAAACACATAGTCCATTCGTGTCAAAACAAACTTGGCGGATTACGAGTAAAAAAGGAAGACAGGAAAATAACACGGAGGAATAAGAAACGGCAAGGATTTGTGTAGGATCAACAATGGAAGTACCACGCTCCAAATGTACCTCAGGTAAAAGAAGTTATAGTTTATTCTGAATGAATTATGGTAGAAGTACTGCATTTTGTTAAGTAAAATACAGATACCAGGGCAAAAAAATACTCAAATAAAAGTATCACATGAAAATATCTACCCAAGTATTGAAGTACCTGTTTAAAAATGTGCTTTAAAAGTATTTTGCGCAGGTTTTGAGGTCTAATGAAGCTTCAAATGTAGTGATTTTGATAAAGATTTGTGCTTTGTGACTTTTGTTCAACAGAAGCAAATTAATTGATCTTTTTTATATTTTTGTTTGCTCAAATTATGAACATGTTAAAACTAAACCCTCAGCCTTTTCAGCAGGTCTCAAACTGTAATAAAAAAATACTTTAACTTTTCAGTCCTGTTAAGAAACGTTGTGTAGTAGAAAGTACAGATACCTGCTCTAAGTAAAAAGTATCCACTGTAAAATCTACTTGTACTAGTAAAGTACAGATACCTTTTTATTTTAATTAAGTACAGTACTTTACTACTTTTAATAATAATGATAATAATACATAATAATGATAATAATACATTTTATTTATAATGCACTCTTCATTCCATAGAAGAGTACTACAATAAAACAAGGACTTTAAACCAATACTAAATGCTAAAAATATCAACAATAAGCTTTTCTAAATAAAAAGGTCTTTAGATCAGCTTAAAAAAAAAGTCCAGGCTCCGTGTGGCTCTCAGCTGGACAGGGAGGCAGGTCAAGTCGTGGAACAGCTGAACTTTTACTTTGTTACATTCCACCTCTGCTGAATGATACACGAATTTTTGAGAGGACACAAGATATAACTTAACAGCGACTGACTGACGGGACCGTCCCAAGTTTGGATGGAGGTTTTTCATCCTCTCTGGTCTGATCCTTGTCCCTCCTGGAATCAAACATAATGTGAGGGTCTATCAGCCAAACTAAACTGGGATACAAGAAGCACTGTAGTATTTTGAAATTTCTTAGAGACCCAACATGTTTTTTCTTAGATTTTAACATATTTTATACAAGTTTAACCAATCTGTAGGCCACACATTTTGAAGTGTGGTATATTGGTAAAGTAAGTAAGTGAGTTATCCCCAAAAAGTATTCTGTGTGATTTTAATGTCTTTCTTATTCTGTAAAGCATTTTTGAATTACTTTATGTACGAATTAATTGTGCTATACAACTAAACTTGCCTTGCCTGGCCATTCTAAATGTACAAAATTGTAAAAAAAACAACCCCAAAAACAAACAAATAAAACCCAACAGCAGTTTCAAAAAATAACAGAATGCAACTCTTACAAAGTTTGTGTCTATAATGAGTCATAGAAGTTCATAATTCTACCCCCTACAGCTCAAATCTCATCATGCTGCAGAAAATGATCAAATTATTTCCCACTACTACTAAGAAAAAGTCCCAACGATAAATATTGACCTACAAAAATTAAACAGTCAAATGTTTATACGGCACTTTTCCACATTCAAGGCGCTCGATTTGCTTTACATTGAGGAACCACTCACCCACTCACACACACATTCACACACCAGTGTACACACACACTGAGGGTGAGGGGGGTAAGTGTGTTGCCCGAGGACTGTCATCCCAGTAACCCCAGTCATGTGTCGTACCCATCCCAACACCCCAAAACTTGCCTTCATCGGCTGAACTGAATAATAAAAATCTGATTCTAGTTTTGTTGCGCTCTCTTTCCTACCATAGCACGGCCCTCACCCCAACACTGTATAGCTCCAGTGATGTGTTCATTACTAAAGAATAATGAGCTCCATAGAGTTGTGTGACTGTTCAGGTTGTGTGATATGTTGTGTGCATGGACTTGTATGAAAACATCATTAATTAAAAGCAATAGGAGCACCTGTGTGAAGAATGGCCCGTGTTTGCATAATAAGATCCAGCGTGCCGTCTCTTTCTTGTGCTATAACCGTGTTTGGGTAAATACTTTCTCCTGATTGGACGCCTGTTGTGCGGGAGGTGAGCAGAGCAATAAATGACATGTACAAGAGAAGAAGAAAGGCGTGAATTATTCTTGTATCTGCCGTGTGATTTCTCTTTGGGGATGAGCTAGTTTTCTGTAGTTCCGCTTCGTCTTATCGTAACTTCAGATAGAAACACACTCCCGCGGTGGTGGTATTTTTGGGCATTGTCTGGTTAATTTGATGGGAGTGAGAGCATTTTTTTTTGTGCTGAATATTTCTACAGTTGCAATGTATAGTGTGTGGCTGTAGTTCAGTAAAGAAATGAGAGGAGGTGGCAAAAACTGTGCCGATCTGACCATGTATCAGCCCAAACTGCACTTTCAAAACTGCTCAGGTCTCTGCACTGGCTCCTGTGGCTCAGAGAATAGACCTTAAAGCAGCTCTGTTTGTTCTCTTTGTTCTCTGTTCTCTCCATGGACCAGCACCAAAGTACATTTCTGGCATGTTAGTGCCACATGAACCATCTCGCACTCTGAAGACTTCAGGGACGGGCCTCCTGCTGGTGCCAGAGTCAGGACTAAACATGGAGAATCAGTGTTTCAGTTTTATGCAGCTAAAACCTGGAACAGTTTTCCTGAAGATGTGAGACAGGCCTCTACTTTGACAATGTTTAAATCTAGGCTCAAAACGGTTCTGTTTAACTGTGCATATGACTGAAAGGGTTTTATTCTGCACTCTTCTGTTTTAATGTTAATGTTATGATGATTATTTGTATTTAATAATGTTTTGATTTGTGTGATTCATGCAAAACCAACTATTTAAAGGTCCTATATTCTATATATTAATCTATATAATGCTGTTACTTCATAACAAACAGACCTGGAGTTGTGTTTTGTTTTATTCTCACATGTTTGAGTAATCCTGTCAACATCTCCAAAGCTCAAAATTCTCTGTTCCACCTTGTGATGTCATGAAGTAGTAGTTTTCATATTAGCAGCTTCTTTTTACCTTTAGCTCAGTAGACATTGGCAGTGCGTGGGCTGAAATGATCCAAATGGTTCTAGTGAAGGTGTGTGGGGTTTAAAAACACAATGGAGCACTTCCTGTATTACCACATAACAGGTAGCACTTACCTGAACTGGCGTAAAATCAAAATTGTGATCGAGGCTTTGAAAATGTGCAGTGGCGCTAACCCCGGCTCACCCCGCTTCCTCCCTCTATCCTCTGCTTCCATATTATGAGATTTCGAGCACTTCACTCGCAGAATACCTCATGAGCTTTCATTTATTCTGACAAAATATTCACATTTACGATCTGTTTGAAAAGTTGAAGTGGAACTATCAAATGTAGACGTTTTGCCCTGATACGGTCTCTTATATCTTCAAACTTACATGAGTGGCTAATCTGAAGCGTTGCTGTGTAAATATGTGGGATTGATGCACAAAATCCCCGACTTTGGTCTTGTGTCAAAAGCAAAAGGTTTATTGTAATGGTTTGACTCAAAGCTGCGCAGATGTAACAATTTTAAAGTGTATCTTATTCTTAAAGGGCCTGTATTACGCTGTTTTCTGGTCTATGCTAAAAAGTTGTTTCCTCATGAAAAACACATTCTCAAACAGAAAACACTCTGTTCCATGTGGTAATTGCCAATCTCTACTGAACAAACGTGAAAACTACCACTACATGAAATCACAAGGTGGAACAGGGCATTTTGAGCTTTGGAGAAAGACTAATAACACAGGATTATTCAAGCTAAAACACAACTCCAGGTATGTTTTTGATGAGGTAACAACATTATAATGGCTTAAAACTCTTAAAAAAGGGTCAGTTCTGTGTAGTATAGATCCTTTAAAGGTACAGATAGTTTCAGATGTTGTGTTGGTGCATTGTAAATAGGCCATAGAACCTGTTTTTGCTTTCTAAACCTGATGATGTGTTCAGCACATTAAGACCACAGCCACCTGATCCACATCTAGTGAATTAATAAAATGAAACATAAAGTTGTGTTTCCCACCAGCGGCACAATTATTTTTGGTCTTTCACCCTCAGGGGAAGTGGTGAGGTGGGCTGATCTTTATTCACTAGATACAGATGCAGCGTCTTTGAGCCAGACGGTGTAATGGGTAATATGTCCCTGTGTCTACCTATAAAAATTTCAATTTCAATTAATTTCTTCTTTTTTCTCATTAAATTATTATGTTCTAATGTTGTTTCCTCATCACAAACATATCTTGAGTGGCGTTTTGTTTCATTGACACATATTTAACACACAAACCCTGCATTCTCTCAAACAGAAAACACTCTGTTCCACCTTGTGATGTCATGAGGTGATACAGGAAGTGCTCCACTGTGTTTTGAAACTCCATATACGCCTTCACCGCAATCATTTGGATAATTTCAGCCCTGGAATTGCAAATCTCTGCTAAACAAAAGGTAAAAAAGTAGATATTAACGTGTAAACTACCACTTCATGACATCACGAGGTGGAACAGAGCATTTTGAGCTTTGGAGATGTAGACAGACTAATAACGCAGGGTCACTCAAACATAAGTGAATGAAACAAAACATAACTCCAGGTCTGTTTTTGAGGAGATAACAACACTGTAACGTGGCTTAAATCTCACAAAAGTCTATTTCGCGTAATATAGGACCTTTTAAAGTGCACTATGTAACTTTTCTGGTGGAGCGTTGGGCATCTGCTTGAGTTCATGGACCTATTATTGCTTTGCCTAGATTATTCCACAGTACGGCATTAATCTTCTTCCACGGACACAAGCTGGTGACGTGTTACAGGTCACCGTGAGAATACAAGTTTTTCAAGGCAATAAATACACCTGCAGATAAATAAATGCAAGATCGTCGAGGTTATTCAAGCAGATGGCAAGATTAAATTGAATTGGAAACAATGATTATTATTAGCGAGTGCAAATCTATTTAGTCGAACCACTCAATTATAGCCTTATGTGAACCTTGACTTATAGAGCAAGAGCGCAAATTGCTTCTGTCTCCCTGTTGTTCTCACAGATTACTATTCATTTTTCATGTAGCGCTGCTGTCCTTGGACGCCATTATCAATTCAAATACTGTATGCGCTAAAAGAATAATTAGGATTAGGCTGTTAATCTAATGACATGATCTGCGTTTGCGTGTGGATACGGGACGGCGTTAAGCGTGTTACAGTCTGAGTCGGTGCTGGAGATGTGTGGGTGTCATTGCTCTTTTTACGCAAGACTAAATTAGCGAGCAATTACTAAATAAAAATATACTACGCACAAATGTTACCGAAAATATATGTATCAGCGTCTTCCTGTATTTTTTAATGACAGAAATATGAACATAGGGGGCAAACACGCTTCCCATTTAAACATGAGTCAAACCCATATCAGAAAAAACATATTTGGTGAAAATAAGTCAATTTCTTAAAACGCTTTGGGTGTATTTTGCGCTCTATAATACTATTTTCAGATTGTATTTAAATAATTAGTTTAAATGAGTTTTTTAAGGCAAGACAAGGTTTATTTGCATAGCCCAAGTCGTACACTAAGTAATTGAAATTGCTTTACAGAATAAGAACAACATTAAAATCACAATACAACAAATCAAAACATAAAATTAACATTAAAAGAAAAAAGTGCAGAATAAAAACCTTTCAGTCACATGCGCAGCTAAACAGACCCATTTTGAGCCTCAAATAAATACTTTTGTGTCTGTTCTTTGGTGAAAATATTGCACGGTGGGGTTTTAAGTTAATATGTGATTAAGTCTTATTTATTTCCCTTGTCGTGTGAAAGCTGGTGAACCTGTCCCCTGTCTAATAGATTACAGAGCCTGCCGCAGCCGCCTCTGTGCATCCCAAAGTGCTGATTTGATGCTGTTTTTGGCAGTGTGACCTGATGTGTGAGTATTTCGGGCCATGACGGTTAATAGATGACATCATTAGCCGCGCTCCTGTTTGTCTTTCTGTTCTTCTCGGCTCCATTAGAATACAAATTTGCCTGTACACGAGTGAAGGTTAGTGACTGATGATCTTTATTAGGGCTTGTGGAAAGTGCTGGGTGGACACTGTGCCTCAGATGTTTGTGAGAAGGTCGCTCGTTGTTAGTTTGTTAGCATCGCTCTCCAAAAGGGACTTCTGTTAGCTACACCTGTGCTGCTGATGAGCGCCAGGTGCACCCACAGAGCTGGAATGCCATCTCCACATTCTTACTTTTAACTTCTGATGATGGCCTGATTTGGAGTTTGTTCTTTGTTGGCTGCAAAGTTCAAAGAGTTGATCGGGCAGTGCTCAGGTTTTCTGCCAAGACGATGGCGGAACAATGAATCCTTATTGTGTTTAGTGAATTTTTTTTCTGTTCGCAAAGATCCTATTTTTCAGGAACATTTCAAATTCCAATAAAGAGAAAGTATTTGAGAGCCAATTAAATCTCAGTATTTGTAATGTAGAAAGCAAGAAGACAAATTAAAGAGGGATTTAAAATAAAGGCAATTGCAGAACATTTAAAAAATACTATATATTTCAGTACAAATCAACTGTTCATATAGGGAATAGGGTCAGTTCTTTGTCTCCATGTTATGAAGGGTAATTTTCTGCGTCCTTAAGGCTCATAATTAGAGATAGACACATATTTGGACTTTTTAGCATATCGGCTATCGACTATATCTCCAGCAGAGGCCGATATTTTGTTTTGTTCAATCTGTGGCCTAAAAAATACACACAAACCTTTACTTGAACTCTTTAATACTGCACAAAACATGACTACACAGCTCTCTTAAAGGTAAAAAGGGCTTGGGGGGAGTTTGTAGTAAATTACATCATGGGCTTGGTGAAAATAATCAAAATTGGCCCAACATATCGGCCCCCGGAGCTCATCGGCGATCGGTTGCTCTGTATTCTACATGGTAAATGATCATCACTTTTATTTATAGCGCGTCTCCACCTTTCAAGGCTCTCAACGCGCTTTACATCAAGGGACCACTCAACCTATGGATCAGTGGACGAACATTTTACCTACTGAGCCACAATCGTATTGCATCGGCCATGAAAAAAACCCATATCGGCTGATCTCTTCTCATAATTCGATTCTCTCTCTAGCTCTCGCTTTCTTATACCTTGGCATTTGTTCCGATTCCCGATTATGTTGTGTCGTATTGTCATGCAGTTAGCGCTCCTTGTCCCTTCGGCTTAGATCCAAAACTCTGTCAAAATCATCCCTCTGAATAAATAGCTGAGTCGTTTTTGGACTGTAGCGCCTGATAACAGTACTGCTGGATGTGTGTGAGATTTGCAGAAGTTTCAGTAACAAGTAAGATGTCATGTTTTTTGCTGATTCAAGTTTAAAAAGCACCCTGCAAACTATTTCTTTTGAATGTCAAATCACTGGAAGACCACCTTCTGTTGTTGTCCCGGCTATAATGGAGGGGTTCAGGTTCTCCCAGTTTTAGTCACAAAATATTTACTCTGAGGCTGCGGTCGCACTGGTCCAGGCTTTGTCCTTGTTTAGTCCTGTTCCAGTCCAGGTTTAGTGTGGCATGTGCAAGTGTAAAAATACTCCAATTCTGCTAAGACTTTGACAAACCTCAGGCTTTAAATTCAAAGATCTTTACGCTAAAAACATTAAGATTATTTGGTTAGTATTTTTCAGTTAACTATATAATCGAAATTGAATTATTAAAAAAAGTTGAATTAATACTTCCCTTGAATCTGTACTCAAAAAGCATTGCATTTACTCTTACTGTTTGTCACCTTCTCTTTGCTGTCTCATTTCCTATGAGACAATGTGAATGAAACTGAATGGATTTAAAGAGGAACTAAACACTAAATCCACTTTCTTTCACTGCTAAACTGTGTACATGCTGCTTTAATGGCATTATCTACTGTTCTTTTCTGTCATTGTCTGCAACTTTAGTGCAAACTGGGCAAATTTGCAGCTTTCTGGTCAAAAATGCAAGTCTGTGCTGCCTTCAGTGGCCAATTTCCAGTAGTTGGTGACATCACAAAAGACTGATTTGACTGATTACAAACACCAACAAGGTCCTTATACCTCTTTCTCTTCTTTAGTCCTCCAGGTACTGCCCAGTTTAGCAGCTCTATCTGAAATGTAGGTGTGAGAGGAGTTTAGGTGTTTAATCCCACTTTAACTGCATCAATAATTATGAATAATCGTTATAATTGCAACACTAAAACTCTTTTCTTCTCTTCTTCTTCTTCTTCTTCGCTTTAAGTATTATCTATATAGTTTTCCCAGTCGTCTCATTTGAACCTGTTCTAGTCCCAAACTCCAGACTCGGGGGCAGATGTGCGTACAGTGATAATGACAGTGCCGCCTCTCCTCCGTCTGAAGCCATATGCTGAGGCTGATCACACAGAGCACAGTGGGCCAGTGTTAATAAACCCAACAGACGCCACAATTAGGAAAACTGCGCACAAAGACAATACAGGAGACAGGGCTGAAAAGCAGCTCTTTTCTGCCAAACACGCGGTCGGGAGCCAGCTGTCACACACCTGGACAGAGGAACAGCAGGAGACCAGCCACTGTCTACTCCAGCCTGCATATAGTAATAATTATGCTTGTGTCTATTGGCAACACGCAATACATTTTCTGTCATGGCTTTTTTTTTGAAGAAGAAGAATATTACTTGGTGTTCACTGATTTATGGGATAATTAGTTGACAGTGGTTTTGGGATTAATTAAAGGACATACATTGCTCTATTTTCTGATGTTTGTTATATTGTTGTTTTTCAAAAACATACCTGAAGTTGTGTTTCATTCACACACGTTTAACATATGTAGGCTGTAGGCATATTTAGGGCTGTTAACTTGAAAATGACCACTTCATGACATCACAAAGTGAAACAGAGCATATTGAGGTTTGGAGATGTTACAGACTAATAATAAAGTATTACTCAACACGTATCTTTTGAGGGAGTGACAGCATTCAAACACGACTTTCTGTACCATCTGCACATCTGAGAATATGAAATTACACTTAAACATGTTGTGTTAGCTGTTAATGTCCCATAGATCATCATATTATCATATTACCTTTATCGTTCTGAAAATGGCATATTGGCTGAAACAACATATTAAAATGTGCAATAACCTTCAGTTTCATTTTTGACACTCTGAGACCCCCCTCCCTTTGCTCTCCGCGCTAAGTCTCTCCCCCTTCAGAGTACTATCACATTACAGTTGCTGTGCATTTCACTAATGAAACTACTGC
This sequence comes from Periophthalmus modestus, assembly GCA_019594935.1. Classification (NCBI taxonomy): domain Eukaryota; kingdom Metazoa; phylum Chordata; class Actinopteri; order Gobiiformes; family Gobiidae; genus Periophthalmus; species Periophthalmus modestus. The sequence goes on from JAIEZT010000124.1 coordinate 7,961,264, forward strand.
ACATTGCATCAGGTTTGTCAGGTTGTAATGTATTGTCTTTCAGGCGTATTTATAACACATAGAAAGCTCCAAAAAGTCGATTCTGCATAAAACCCCTTCTTTAAAAAATGTTACCTGTTATGTTAAGGTAAGCTAAGGTGAACTAAAGGCTCTGTACCATCTGAGAATCTAAAAAGTGAAGCCATGGTTTCCTGAAATGCACAGTTCTTTCATTTGTTAATTCTTAAAAAGCAGCTTTTTAATTATGGTTCATGATTATTATACTTAGACTTAGACAAACTTTATTCATCCACAAGGGAAATTACTTAGACACAGTAGCACAAAAAGCAAAAAATAGATGCTAATGAAATTCAAAGACTAAATAATTAAAGTGGCAAAAATAGAGGAGGATTTTTGTCGAATGAGGCACAAATATAACTGGTATTTTAGAGGAAATAATATGTGAGGGGAGATTAAACCAGTGGTTAAAAAATATTGTTTTAAAATCATAATAAATTTTGTAATCTGAAAGTTCTGTCTAAATTATTATCATTATTATTATCATCTTTATTTTAGTATTATTTTTTATTTTTATTATTATTTTTATTATCTTTATTTTTATTTATTTATTTTTTACTAAAATCTGAAAACCAATTTTACATCGATGTGTGGACAGAGGAACAGCTTTCACTCATTAATATGACAGCGGTTCAATCCCAGCGTCGACCTGTGGTAACATTGTGTCCTTTGGCAAAACCGTTCACCAGTATGAATGTTATGAACGTGCATGTGTGAATCTGTGAATATGAAACATAATTCATAACCTTTCCTGCCCAGAAATAATGGACAATGTCACTAAAAACCTAGAGTACAGCTTTTTTCATCAGAACAATTTAGCATGATTTGATTTCTAGAGCAGAAGGCAGAGTTCCTCCTTCTTCACAAAAAAAACTGCAGATTTGGGCTTATTCAGTCTTTGCAGCGACCCAGGGAGTGAGACAGTCTTTAATTGAGGTTTTATCCATTTAAGCTGTCACTAAGAGGCCAACGCTGAAACCTTTTAACCACTCTCCTCCCGGTAATGACACAAATCAGGCGTGTGTGTGCTAGCTAGTGTGTTAGTGCTGGTGAGGAACAGGGTAATTATGCGGAAATTGGGAAATAGCTAAGTGAATTATGGCCTTGTTTGAACAGAAAGCTTTAATCAGGGCACGGAGGGAGCGCTCTGTTCCCTGTAGAGGCACCGCACGGACCCCCGTAGACCACAGGGAGAAGCGGAGGAGGGTCTGAGAGTGTGGTCTGAAGTACAGCTGTCAAATGGGACTGACGGGATAAGGGCCGCCGTGAAGCACCTGTGGTCAAGAAGCACTTTAAGGACTGCAGGTTTCTGAGACAAACGACAGCAAAAAGTGTCTTATAGGCCTGTGACGATAACACATTTTGAAGTACGACATATTGCTGAATCAAATATAGACTATAAACGATAATATTAAAAAAAAAAAACATTAAGCCACTGAAGCAGGATTTCCCCGAAAAACAATGCTATATGTGCAGTATTGTTAATTAATGTGAGTTGCAATAAACACTTATGCACAAGTTATTTATTTCACCTTCTACAGCTCAAATCTTCAGAAAAGTGCAAAAAAAATATACAAAGTCACCCACTAGTACAAAGAAAAAGTACCCACGATCAATATTAATCCCTAAAAGCCGATTTAAACCACAAAAACTATTATAAATCTACAATATTGTAAAAAAAAAACACAAGTTGCAATAAATAAACAGCAGAATGAATTATTTTAGTACTTAGATGAGTAATAGAACTTAATTTATATTGCCATAACATAAATACCCATAACAAATATAACGATTACTTGATATAATAATTAATGTGACAGGCCTAGTGTCTGAAACCTCTGGATGTTGTGGTGGGTGTAAGAAAATATGGATTGGACTGAGAAATTTTGGTATAGTATAGAAACTAAATCCATGCAAACTTGAGCATTTACAAAAAAAATATCACCAGGTTGGGCATAGTCCTGGTGATATGTGGCTCTGTTTCTTTGCTGACTGCTCTTATATTGTTGGATTCTTTTCAAATCAAAGTTTGGTTATACTAGAGGGGGGTGATGTAATTGACAAAAACGACTGACTATTGTGGGAATCCAGAACAAATGTGCTCAAATATGCAGCTAAAAGTCTTAGAAGAGACTTACTGTAAATGGGATGGAAAAGTCTGTTGTTTTATACACCTCCTTTTGCACCTTTCTTTAATTTGTTTTAATTATAAATGAAAAATGTTACCTATCTCCAGAATTCACAATATTATTAGATATACGCCAGATAATGTTATTATCATTTTATTTAGAATGTTTTAACCAATGATCTGGCTGAGTGATGAACTGTGTCTGACTCCTGCTGCACACTGACTCTTCTGTCTCTCATCTCTCCAAAGAATTTTATTTTGAGGAGTTTGCAGTGTTTGTGTTTGTTTTCCACCCTCTTTGATAGAGGGTCAGTGTCCTGGAGTGTACTCCACTCTGTACCCCTGTGCACCTGTGTACCTCTATGGTGTATGTGTATACCCGTGTACTTGTGTATTTGTATACCCGTGTACTTGTGTATGTGTATACCTGTGTACTTGTGTATGCGTATACCCAAGTACTTGTGTATGTGTATACCCGTGTACTTGTGTATGTATATACCCGTGTACTTGTGTATGTGTATACCCGTGTACTTGTGTACCCGTGTGTCCGGGAGCTGCTTCTGCTCTGCCTGTGTCTCTGTTTGTGTTGGATCGATGGCGTCCCGCAGACACTGTGCTCAGTGCTTCACACTTGTATGTCTTCCCATTTTCCTCTCTCTTCTCTTCCTCCCTACCGTCACCTCTCCTCTTCTCTTGTCTTCCTCCCCATCCTCACCTCTCCTCCTCCTCTTCTCTTGTCTTCCTCCCCATCCTCACTTCTCCTCCTCCTCTTCTCTTGTCTTCCTCCCCATTCTCACCTCTCCTCCTCCTCTCCTCCTCTCTCCTCTTCCTCCCCACCCTGGCCACTCTTCCTCTCTCATCTTCCTCCCCACCATCACCCCTCCTCTCTCGTCTTCCTCCCCTTCCTCACCTTTCCTCCTCCTCTTCCTCCCACTGTTGCCTCTCCTCCTGTCTCCTCTTCCCACCCTCACCTCTCCTCCTCTCTTCTCTTCCTCCCATCCTCTCCTCCTCCTCTGTCCTCTTCCCACCCTCACTATTCTCCTCTTCTCTCCTCTTTCTCCCCACCGTCACCTCTCCTCCTCTCTCCTCTTCCTCCTGTCCTCTCCTCCCTCCTCTCGTTGGCGTCCTGTCTTCCTCCTCGTGATTCTTCCTCTACATTCTCATAATAGGCTCGTGCACAGAGCCAATGCTGATGTGGAGGAGGACTTGTACTATTTCTTGGCTGCGTTTTTATGAATGTTTCCGATTCTTGACTCTGGGTCTTGGGCCAAGTGTATTTTTACTGTATTTTTTAGCAGCTTTCCCAGATTTAATAGGATTTGCACAGCTTTGGTGGTAGACTAATACAACTCGAACAGAATTATAAGAATGAAATATTTTTATATGAAAGAGAATACTTTGTATGCAAAAGGGATTATGTCGGGATTTGTGCTCAAAGTGGCACTGCAGTAATTCTAAGGTTACATTGAGCAACAAGACACACAATAGAGTACAGTTTATCTTCCATTAGCAAATGTACACGTCAAGCACATTATTTTTAATCTAGCATTTAGGACCTATAATAATATAATAAACTGACTTTTTTGAAAAACATAATCAGATTAAAATGTTAAAATGTTGTGTACATGTAGCTAGTTAGTCTTCCACTCTGGTCGAGGTGGGCGCATTATGGTAAATGGTCACACTTTTCCACCTTCAAGGCACTCCACACCAAGGAACCTGTGACACATTCACTCACACATTCATACACCAGGGTACACAGACACTACTGCACAAAATGTACATTCATGAAGCGATACTAACAGTACGCGAGCTGGGTTAAGTGTCTTACCCAAGGACACAACGACTGCATCCATGGGAGCTGGAATAATTTACATTTGTCTGAAAACACACTTATCGCTGAATATTACCATCAGGATACTCACAAAATTCATGAAGCTCCTCCATGTTTTTAAAAAATCCATACACTTTTCCTACACTTGCGATTATGTCAGTGTTCAGCTTGCCTCTTCAGGGTAGTTAAGCATTTTTGGGGATACTGTTGTATTTTAGCTTCATTTTTCAATTGAATCAGATGAAATCCTTGGATTTGTCGCTTGATTTAGTCTGAAGTGGAAGCTTTAAGAGTTCAGGATCTGCATCATGTGTGACACCGTTGTATAACTCATGGGAGAACATCAGTGTCTCCATTATAGTTTGACAGAAAGCTTTCTAGAGGAAATGTTTATAAAACACTATAATTTAACATGAGAAACCTGATGCCCTGCCTTTCATGTATTGTTCATGTGTGTTGTGGAGGAGGGGGGAATTGTATTGAAGCATCCGGCAGAATACACATACACACTTCTTCTATAATTTACAAAGATGGGAGTGTGGGCGTGATTGACAGGGTGGATTAGCCAATCAGGGACATGCCTGGCCCATCAGTATCAAAACAAACAGCCACTTAAAGAATAAAAGAAAGGGAAAAACATATGGGACTGAAAAACATCAGATTTCTGCAGAATCATTGACCAAAGCACTAAAATGTTAATGTGAGGGCAGATAAGTTTGTGTTCTAAATGATATGCAACTGTAGATTAGTTTGTACAGTGTTGGTCTTCAGATCTGAAGGTTGGCGGTTCAAGTCCCGCTCTCTACATAAAAAAAATGAAAAAAATAAAATAAAACATCATGGAAAGAGCGATCAGATCCACTGACCCACAGGTTGGTGGCACAATTCCAGCTCACACCAATGATTACGCTTATTGTGTCCTTGGGCAAGACACTTAACCCACCTTGCCCCGAGTGTTATGGTGCGGTGCAGACTGATATCCCTCTGCATAAAAAGTGATATTCTTGCCTTTGCTGAGGAGTTTGCAGTGAAAACTAAAAAAAACTAATTAAAACTCATTCATTAATGTATATAATGCATGTGTGTAGACCTCATCGCTTTGGGCCACGTGGAGCAGAACACTGAGTTTATGCAAATGATGAGAGTGAATGTACACAGCTGTCCCTTATGTGAATGGCAGGAGACCCAACATGGCGGCGCTTTGGTCCACACGCCCACGCTGTCTGCAGGCTGTGCTGTCTGCTCCCACGCACAGGCACAGGGAGGCCTCTTACACCCCCATACCAAGAGAGGTGGGCGATGTGTTATTGTCTGCGAGATATTATCTAAATCTTGGTTTTGAAGATATGCTAAATTAGATTATTGAGTCGAGAAGAGATAATAAAAAAGCTGCAAAAAGATCAAATTGAAAATGAAAAGTGAGTATATTTGCAAAATCTGACAGCATAAAAGCAAGTGAGCCTTGTATTTGACTATTTGTGTAACAGGGTTCTTAACAGGAAAATCAGTTTTTGTGCAATATAAATGTAAAAATATCAAACGACTCCTCATCAGTCACTTCCCCTGGATTTTACGTTTACTGATTTTACAGTTAAAATGTAGTTCAATAGAAAAGACAATTTATTTCAAATGGAGACCTCTGTTTTTGTAAATGAACGCTTATTGCTATGGACCAAACAAAGGTATAGTGAAGATATAGTCTAATATATCAGGTGATCAATATATCAGGCCGATATTTGGACTTTTTAGCATATGGACTATGGGCCTTAAATCTCCAGCACAGGCCAGTATTTTGTTTTGGTTGATTTGCTGCCTGGAACATACATGCAAAGCTTTATATTAACACTTTTATACCAAGGGATAGCTGCAGAAAACATGACTCCACAGCTCTCTTAAAGGTTTGTGGTAAAAAAAAAAATAGAGCTGTGGATCAGTTTGAAGGAAATTTAAATTGTATAACTTGGGGAAAATAATCAGTATCACCCGTATGTATTGGCCCAAAAATATCGCAGACCTTATTGGCCAACAGTTGCTTTGGAATCGGTATCGGTATCGACCATGAAAAAAATACATATCTGCTGATCTGTAGTATAGTGTGATCTTTTTACTTTTTCACTTTTTACCTTTATTTTGCATTCGCATCTGTGCAATACTTGATTCACAGACACATGTTAGCACATTTCTGATGGATTGGATGAAGACTGCATTTTGTTCTTTGCAGAGGACGTTTTACTATCTAAATAATTGCAGCCTTTATGATTTCAGTTTGATTGTGATGCACAGTGTGGCCTTTGACTGAACATTGCACAAATATCTGACGAGGATAATCTCTAAAAAATACAGTGATTTTGTCAATATTACCCTCCCCTACATATAAATCATCATCACCATACACCAACTCCAAAAAAAAAAACCTGTAATAAAAGTCCAGGACGTGTGCCTACAGAGTTCCTAGTTTCTAGTATACCCGAGTGTGACTGGGAGGAACAGTGGAGCAGCCGCAGGAGCTGGAGACAGGGGGCTGTGCTGTTGGGTGCTGCTTGTAATGAATGTAGTTAAAAAGGATTCTGTGTCACTTCCCGAGAGGCGGAAATAAAAGGGGGAGGAGGAGGGGGAGGTTGGGAGACGGAGGTGTGGGAGGAGATGTTGTGAAATAGGATGTGTTTGTGTTGATGGAGTTTTTCAGCAGCGGCGAAACTCTCCTCCCATCCCAGCGAGGACCTGCATATGTGAGAGAGCTCCCTAAGCCTGAGTCGTACCTCCCACTCACATTACCCTCATGTACTGGGCCCATACATATGCATACTACTCCACCTACTCCAATTTACTCTGCCTGGCACATAATCCCCCAGTAAAAGCCATTTCACTGCAAATATCATTGTTATTGCTATGGCTGCATGCATGGATAATGTTACGCAGTGTATGATAATGGTATGATATATGGGGATTCTTTCAATGACATTTTTCATTTCTATAGGGGGTAAGAGGTGGTACGAGACACTGGATTTACTGCTTAAAATAAGGGGTGTGTTACATTAAATCAAAGCAAAGGATTAGGAGGAAGTCAGAGTAAATTAGTGGATAGTTTTTGTTTTGTAACATAAGGGCCAAAAGTGGTACAGAGGGCTAAGCATTCTCCCATGGAAACCGGGGGATTACCAGTTTGTATCCTGCCTGATGTGAGATGCGTGCTGACATTTCATCTCTGTTCTATTTACAGCAATGTGGCTGGTTGCATCAATAAGAAATCTTTAATTCATGAAGCTCCTCCATGTTTTCAAAGCTTCTTAAAACTATTTCATCTTTCAAGAATCAGAATCAGATGCAAATAATTGGTTTTGTTGCTTGATTTAGTCTGAAGTGGGAGCTTTAAGAGTTCAGTATCTGCATCATGTGTGAAACTGTTCTCTGACTCATGGGAGAACAGAACGTCAGTGTGGCCATTATAGTTTGACAGAAAGCTTTTTAGAGGAAATGTATATAAAACACTATAATTTAACATAAGAAACTTGATGTCCTGCCTTTCATGCATTGTTGTATTGAAGCTTCCTGCAGAATGATATAATATGGCTGGTTGTACAGTCATAGGGTGCATGCGTTCACAAACCAACAACAAAATTGGGATTAAACTAGGATTAAACGGAGGGATTAAACTGGGCTCAAACCTGGACCTAAGGGAGAAGGGACCCTCCTGTTTGTTAAAGGTGCGCACGAACATACTGAAGATTCTCTGAGAGTAAATTCCCTTACACCCATAAACCAATGCCACCCACTCTCCGATCCTTTGCAATCAAATCGAAAGATGACACCCGTCCACCCACTCAGCCTATGTTTATAACTGTGGAACATGCTGCTCCCCTGAGAGCTGTTGTAAGTGCTAGCATATGTATTGCACTATGCTACAAGCACGTATACTGTATCAGCCCAGATAATCAAAGCCCCTTGACAACCACATAGCACAAGATGACAAAAAGACAATTTAACTCTTAAGAAACTACTTCATCGGAATAAGAATACAGATCATTGATAGGGAAGGGAAAGGAAGGGAGGGCACCTAAGGATAGAAAGGAGGAGTGTCTTGAAGAACAGTACTGCCAAATCCGAGGTCAATTGTGATGAAAATGGCTGTTCACATGACCACAATAGCCGTTGAGTGACAGGACTAAAGCAGCACGGACCGGCTTATCCCCAGCACACAGGGCCTGGACTGGGGGAAACCACAAAGCCCCCCGAGATGTGTCCTCTCCGGGCTCCAAGGATCACAGAGCACCCACGGTCCCAAGCCCTGGCCCCGAATGGTCCCCTGTATTAGCATATCAATGGTTTCGGCTGCTGGGCCAAGGAGCAGGGCGGCTGGCGATAGTGCCTCTAGGTTAGCATCGGCCTCCACGCAGCAATTCAGCAGGGAGTCAGTGCTAGTTCAATGGACAATGCTAGCTCAGTGCTATAGGTGAAGGGAGGATGTGTAGGATTGTGTCTGAGGCAGGGGCTGTGCCTGAGGGGTAGGCAGGTGGCGGTTGTTTCTCTACATTTCTTCTACGTTTATGGAAAGTATTTTGTATTCAAGTATTTTTATTTGAATGTCAAACTTAACAATGCTTATTTTTTTGTATTTAATGAGAAGGCATGGATGTTTGCCTGTGTTTTAGACGGCAGTGTCTTTTCCTCTACTTAACTGTTGTAGTTTAAGTTGTTTCATTGGGCCAATAGAAGGTGAAGTTGGAAAGACCTCGTCGCAGCCCAGTATGTCAGAGGTGTAACAGGCAGTAACTAAGGAGCTGAAGCTGCTGGAGTCGAAACGAAATGGAGCAGCACAATGTTTGTAAAGGCTGTTGAGACAAAAATAACAGTAACGATAGTGACAGTTGCAGATAAATTGCAATAAATGAATGTGAACTTTTTATGTTTTAGTTAGTGTAGTTTAGTTTTTTTTTTTTTTTTTTAATTACACTTTTGCATTATTGCCCAGTCCTGCCCAACAACAGGGAAGCATTTAGTACTTCCTGTTCCCGCCACGGTCCACTCTCATAACTCTGGAAGCAGAAGTTAAAAGAGAGTAGAGTTGGAGCATCTCTGTTCTGAGATGCAATATCACATGACACTGGCTGTAGATGGCCTTTGATAACATTACAGTGTAATTAGAGATATTACACCAAGGCTGAACAAGCCACAACTCCCCGGTAACCTTGTTATTACGCAATAGGAGGAAATGGATTATGTGGAGTCGGAGGGCGGCCCCTTTTAAATGCACAGAGCGAGAGAAGGAAGAAGCAAGGAAGTAGAAAATCAATGGCAAGTAAAGTCTGTGAGTAAGAGGGGGATGAGGAGTGGAGCTGCAGAGACAGAAAGAGGTCTGGACAGAGATTTTGTCAGTGCTCAGGCAGGACGTGGAAGGAAACAAACAAAACATTGTATCGTTTATCACAAGAAAAAGGCTGCAATAATCCATCATGGCACATTTTGTCTAATCGTTAATGATCTACACAGATATGGCCATTTTTGTGCAGAAAAAAAGCTACTTACAGATGATGTTCTCTTCGATAATCACTATATCGACCTATCGTTCAATATATGAAAGCTGGAACAATATTTTTGGGGTCAGTATTCATTGTGTGTACATTTTCTTTGCACTACTGGAAAATTTTTGGTTATTTTTTGGCTATATGATAAGATTTAAACTTTTAAAAAGGTTGAATTAATTACTTGTATGACTCATTACAGATGCAAACCAAGTACTAAAGTGTTACATTCTGCTGTTTATTTATTGCAGTTCATGATTTTTTTAATGATATTGTACATTTTGAATAGTTTTTTGTGGTTTAAGTCTGCTCTTGGGTTGTGTCACTGGCATAAATTAGTTTCAATATTACCGCCTATATTTACTTCAGCAATATGCCGCACTTCAAAATATGTTATGGTGACAGGCCTATTTCTAGATCACTGCTGTCGACATAAACATCAGTGGCAAAGCGTTTAGATCCACTGAGCCACAGGTTGGTGATTCCAGCTCCCACAAATGAATGCTGTGGTTGTGTCCTTGGGCAAGACACTTAACCCCCCTCGCCCCCAGTGTCTGCGTACACTTGTGTATGAATGTGTGTGTGAATGCTGAGTGGTTTCTTTCTGTAAAGTGCTTTGAAGGATGAAAGGTGCTATATAAAAACGTGACCATTTACCATGTAGAAGAAGCACCATGATTAAGTATGTAAGTATCCCACGAACGATTATGGTCTAACCTTTTTATCACCATAAATGATATTATTGTTTATCGTCCCATCCCTGAAGCCTAGTGCTTTGATTTGGTTCATGTTTGAAAGTGTCAGTCACACCACAGCCTTTGGAGCGTCTTTACACAGCCTGAGAGGTGAGCTCCCGTCACAGGTGCCAGGCGGACTCCTCGTAGCAGCTTTGTCATTTGTAATTAGCCAGAACAGAGACGGCGGCGTGTCTTTTTTCTGATTATTTGGCTGAAGGCTGTCTCAGGGTATTGACAGGCCACTCCGCGCCTATACAAGCCCTGCTGCCCGTTTGATGAGCCGCGAGCTTGATTTCTCTAAGTGGAGTTTGTCAGTTAGTCAGTGGCGTGTCGGGGTGCATGTTGATGTCCCAAGTTCTGCAGAGCAAAACAAGATCTGAAGCAGGCTACATCAGACGCTAAATGACACTTCAGGGGGGGGGGTTGTCGCTAGCTACGCCCGCCTGCCACTATTTTCCGTCAGTCTCGCACTCTCTGTCCGCTGTGGCTGTGCAGAGTTCTGGTCACGGTTAAAGAGGCTTGCTTCTTGGGGGAGGCTTGGGGTCGGGTCTTAAGACGGCGAAGGCGGGGGGTAGAAGGGGGGAGTAAGAGGAACGGGAGATAATAGCGACGGGTGAGGGGAGAGTGGGAGGGTGGCGGGCAAGGATGGACCCCTGAAAAGAAGAAGATAGAGGGTGTAAGGTGGGTTCCTCCTCGGGACTATGAAAGCCATTTTGGTGCCATTGATGTATTCTAATGCTAAGTGTGTAACGCAGGGCCGCGACTGGTCTCTGGGAGAGGCGAAGCTTTGATAGGCCAAACCAAGCACCCAGACCCGATCCCTCGCCGTTCCCATTCATATGCATATCTGTGTGTACAAATGTGGTAGCGCATGTATACTGTGTGTGTTTTTAAAGGCCATTTAAGTAACTGTTTTGAGACATTTGTGCCAGCGCTAGATTGCACTCATTTCCATATCAATGCGCTCATATTTTAGCTTGTTTTTAGCATCGCACCGGCTAATCCTAAGTGACCCCCCTAAAGCACGCTAGTGGATGTTTTTATGTTGGGTGGCTTTATGCGTGTGCACCTAGCATAAAAGCAGGATTTGAATACAGAATACAGAGTTTGTGAGGCCTTAAAATGTGTTTACAAGAGCGTTTTGGTCGTATGCTGTTTATTACATAGACGGGTTAAAGCACAGTGGACTGATATGAAATGTGGTGCAGGCTTTTAAAATTGCCTACAAAAACATGTGGAAGGATCAGAGCCAAGTAAAAGCAGCCAAATAAATATCAAACTAAAACAGGGCGCTGTATTGTGATGGTTTAGGTCAGAGGAGTTTTAGCACTTTTGGTTCAGGTAAACGCTCCGTCCATCTGCTTCTTTCACTGAAAATCCACCTGCTGTGTTTGCATAACATAATTTGTAACCCATAATGTTTGACAATTGGTATCTTTGATTCTCGTAATTGCACAAAGAGTCAAAATCCTTACAAAAAGCATACATCTCTACACATCACTACACAGCAATACCCAAATATCAGGTTTATCGCTGTCTTCACATATTGAATAGTACCGGTGTATATTGAGAGGCTAACAGGACTGAAGAAATGAAAAAAAAATGTCTGGATGAGGCATTAGTGGACTCATTTTGTGGGTTTTGTTTTGTGATTTCAGAGTAGATGCTGCTGCAACAAAACAATGCATTAGAGAAACTTTTAGGTTTGCTGTGTATTGAAACATTTAGCAGTGTCACCATTTTTGTTACTTTTGACAATTGCACTATGAATGTATCAAAAATCTGATGCTAATCGATCCTAAAACTAGTATCAAAACTAGATATTTATTTGAGAGTACCGATAAAAAGTAAAAAAAGTTGCATTCACGGGACAGAAATGAACCTTTCCTTGACCAGCTTTAGAATGATCTTGAGCTGTATCAGAACAAGTATAAGACACATAGACAATTATATGCCCATCGACCATTACAAAACCTACATGTACGACTGAGGGATTACACAGATATAGGGCCACATGGAAATATTAATGTAAGTACTATGATTTAATGTTGAAAATCACATTGTATTTTCTAAAGAAAGATTGTTTTTAAGTATCATCGTGGTATTGAGTCTATTCTTTAATACCAAAATCGAGTTTGGCTAGTGCTTTCACAATATTAAAATGTCAAAGTACTGACCTTTCTTTGACACTGTCTGTAGACTCACTCGATCTAAAGGCACTCTGAAGAAGCCCCAGTAGAACATTGTTGAATTCTGCTTATAGATGTTTGATGGAATGTGGCAAATTATATTCAGATTATAAACTACAGTGATTCCCTATTTGCAGTTGTTGTATTTTTCCATAAATATTAGAATTTTTAGAGTTCATACGAGTCACATTTATTAAAACGCATTTGGTCCTCTCAAGGCCATCTGCTGAGGAGCCCACAGAACACAATGGCGAACTTAAATCCATCTCGCCCTCCTGTCCATAAGTCACATGATACATACGTGTAAGAAGTATGAAGCCGTGGCGTGTTTTCGTATCTTTTTGTCTGGGCGGCGTTCCGGTTCCCAACCCTGATTAAAGCATGAAATTCCTCCCACATTGTAAAGCCTCAGGACGTCCCGCGTGGACAAATGCACACAAATAAGCACACACTCACAAAGCAGGAGTGACACAGGCCGTTAATGAGTCCAGGGGCCAGAGAGGGCGCTCCGGTCGCGACGCTCTGTGGAGGTGTCAACAGAGCCGTGACAGATGCTGCTGGTGAAATGCCTTGCTCAAGGGTTTATTGTCTTGAAGAAAAGCCGATGGTCAGATTCAAGATTGATTATGTTGGTTCTTTTTTCCACATTTCATACACACACAGAGCATAATCTATTGTGGGGCCTTAAGACGCCTCCCGTAGTTGACCCTCTAATCATTTTTCCGAGTTACTGACACTCGAGGAACATCTTTCAAGTTGGTATTCCAAGACCGACAAAGAAGCAGCCGCAGGATCACGCCTTGTCAGCAAAAAATACAAGGAAAAAAATAAAAGGGGAAAAAAATCTGTTTTCTACTGATCTGAGAGAGTGTCATATTCTGTTCTATCATCTTTTATCTTTTATCTCTGACGGTTGGAATCTTTGGTTCTCGTAATGACACAAAGAAATAAAAAAAAGCCACAAAGTCCTTACAAAAACACGCATTTCTAGTCCAAACACAACAATACCAAATCTCAGGCTTATCGCTGTATCACGTTTTGAGTAGTACCGGTGTATATTGAGAGGCTAACAGGACTGAAGAAATGCTACTTATTTAATAAAAATGTCTGGATGAGGCATTAATGCACTCATTATTGTATTAACCCACATTATGACTAAAAGTGTTTTATGTTGGCTGCTCTGGAACATAGCATCATGGTAGTTTTCAGTTTTCTGCTCCAACAGAACGATGCACTTGGGAAATGGTGAGGCTTGTTATGTATTGAAACAGTTCTTGGTTTTTCAGTGTCACCATTTTTGTTACATACCTAATAAGGATGGCAAAAGATAGATACTAATCGATACCAAAAATAGTGTTGGAAACTAGTAACTCATTCATCATCTTCTATCATTTCTTCTAGTACTTTGAATAATATCTACTTTTCCTGTATTGGTAACGTTTTGCCCAACTTAATTCATTGTTTTTTTTTTATTTCTGCTTTGAACCATTATGTTTTGGAAATGTCCTTGGACAAGACGCTTAGCTCTGTCCTGTTGCAATTTTGTAGAGTGCTCTGAAAATTTCATAATGGACAAGGATGAAAAGGATGAAAATACATTTGGTTGTAGTCCTTCAAACTTACCTGGGTTTTTGTCACTGTTTTGTTACAGGGACGAGTTATTTTCAGGTACGATCCAAAAATAACAATGGTATTGAGTGGTTCTTAGATGGCATTCAAACTCGCACACTAAACTGAAACTAAACCTGAAACTAAACTAAACCGAGAATAGACCATGGACTAAACCAGGACTAGAACAGGTCCAAACTTTGTCTACACCAGAACTGACTAAAGTGGGGTTAAACCAGGACCAAACTCTGACAAGTAACACACTCCTACACTCTTTTCTCACTCTACTTTCCTCTTTCTACTGGATTCTTTTTCACTTTTAGACTCCAAACAGTATATGTGTTTTGGTCAAAAGATGCCAGTTTTAGTGTGTGAAAGAGCCCTTCTCCTTCTTTACTTTTGCCTGGTCTGAAGAAGTTGATGGATGTTCGAGACAGTCTGAAGTGTGAGCATGAGTGGCGGCCTCTAAGGGTGGAGCAGGGCGCTGCGTCTGGGCTCAGGACACTGGAGGTTATTTGATCTCATTGTGTTGTTGGAGAGGAGCCGCTCTGGTGTTTTATGACCAGCGCTGTGGGGAGATATTCGGCTTCACCTGCTGCTCCTTAGCTATCTATCATCACTCTCTCTCCCTCCCTCCCTCCCACCCACCCTTTCCCTCTTTCTTTCGCCGACTCTATTCTCGATCTCTCCCTTGCTCATTTTCCTCTCCCTTTTTCCCCTCTCTCTCTTTCTCCCTTTCACCTCCCTTCCCTCCTTTTTGCTTTCTCTTTCTCTCCCTCCAACCCTTTGCTTTGACTTTCTTCTTTCCCTCACTCTCTTCTTTCTTCTTCCCCACACTCTTGTACATTTTCTCCCTTCCCCTCTCTCTCTCCAACTCTGTCTCTCCCTTCAAACCCTTCACTTTTTATCTTTCTCTTGCTCAAGCTCCTCTGCCTCTCGTCCCCCTCTCTCTCGTGCTTTCTCTTCCTCCTCTACACTCAAACTCTCTCCGTCTTTCTCTTTCTCCCTTCCCTCCCTCTCTCCCTCCTTTCGCCCTCTCTAACTCACTCTACCGCTCCCTGTATTCCTTTCTACCTCTCCGTCTCTCCCTCTTTCAAACGCACTCTTTACTTACGGCTACATCTGGCAGTCCCTGAAACACTTAGAGCTTGCCTACACATGATACATGCACAGTCTCTTTACAGACTGCTCCATAAAGCATGTCACTGGAACCTTAGAGGAAATTTTACAACCTCTACAAGTCAGCAGAAGTGTAGAAGCCATACAGGGGCCTGCTGTGACTAAATAACCAAATGTGTTCAGGGTGTACAGTTTATTTCAAGTGGGCGTTTTAAGTGATCTGAGACGATTTCAACTTTTTCACCTTTTTGCCTTTATGATATCTACACCCTGCCTCACTGAAGACATGACTAACACATTAATATTCACAAGGACATTTTACAGTACACGTTCTGGGGGGTCTTTGCATGGGGCCGTTCTGTGTGGGGGTTCGGATGTTATTCTCATGTATGTAGGATTCTTAAGGATATTCCATCTTCAATGGAAAAAATGGATAGTTTGGCAAATAAAGCACTGTACTTCACCCTGTCCTGTAATGTTTTGAGCAGATGAGGAAAAAACAGCAGAGACACACATAGATAATATAGAATATATAGATGATAATATTAAAACTAATTTATGCCACTGACACGATAACCCTAAAGCAGGATTATGCCCCCAAAACTATTCTAAATGTACAATATGGTTAAAAAACACAAACTGCAATGAATAAACGGCAGAATGAAACACTTTGGTTGTTTTTTGTATCTATAATGTTATTTATTCAAACCTCCACAGCTCAAATCTAATCTTAGTATCGAAAAATAACAACAAATTTTCTCACTGGTACAAAAAAAAAAGTCCACCCGATAAATACTGACCCCCAAAAATTATTGTTCCATGTAACATACATTGAACGATAACTCGATATAGTAATGATCGTGACAGGCCTACACATAAAAACACATCTTATTAGATGATGATGATAGATATTTGTGCCGAGAGGTGAATTTTCAATAATTATTAGTGTTTTGGTGCTGTATCTCGGGCTTGCACAGCTAGTTCAATCTTTGCTATCTTAGCCTTCGTCATCAGAGGTATAATACTCCCTACAACAGAAACATAGCCAGACTGTTGGTCAATAAACTTCTCCTGCGTTCGAACTTGAGCGTCATGCCTTTTCTCTTGAGCTCTCGGGCTTCTACAGTTTATTCTACAACCATTACCATTTATATGTTTGCTTATGTTTGTTCTTTACATTATATTAGATCATAACATGTGAGCTACTGTGTCCAAACAATTTCCCCTCGAGGATCAATATAGTTTGTCTAAGTCCAAAAACGTTATACTTGCATTAGTCTAACATATCTTTCTATTTATTGCCTTGTTATTTCAGTTACTCCAATGATGTACACATGAAACGAGAGACAATTTCCACTGTGTACATAACACTATTGGCGTTACCATCCGTGTGATAGAGCACCTCATTGCCGACTGTTTGTGTGTCCAGCGTCGGCCCTTTTGTAAATGACTATAACACTGTGTACATACTTTAAACTAGAGACAAACAACTTCATCTTTTGAGCCCGTGTTTGGAAGTGTAGCTGTGCTGTGTTTTCTTCGTTAAGCTGCTGTTAAGTGTAAAAGCGAACGGGAGCCAGGATTCGGCTAATGACTCTTTCTATACACTTCATCAGATTGCTTGCTCGCAATATTGCCTGGTATCACTCGGCGGCACCATGGCTCTTAATAGCGTGTGTACATTTGTTAGTGTGTGTATGTGTGATCGCGTATTACGTCGTACACCCATTTGAGTTTAATAGGCATAGTGGAACGAGCACAGCGGTAATGCTCCGGCAACATGGAGTAATGACATAATAAAACAATTAAATATGGTGGTGCAGAATTACTTTTAGAACAAGCTGCACCCACAAGCAATTTGGACTGAGACGAAATAAACAGAAAGAGGCTTATTAGAGGTAGAGGGCCACTGTAAATGTGCTGAGTCACACACACTGCGGGGGTTTGAAATTACAGATGAGTTATAAGTCAAAATGTGCATGGAAAGATGAAGTTCGACATTAGCTTTACATAATTTGACCATTTTGAGAATTTTGTTTCATTCAACATTCACGTTTCGGAGCTTGGTGTCAAGGCCCATAGAGAGCTGCAGACTTTTTTGTAAGAATAAGTCTCCAGAACGATATCTCTCTGTGTTTTATACAGATTGATATCAGTCTGGTCCCCATGTCCTCTGTTGCATCTCATACCCAGTCAAATGTAATCGTCCATATCGGATCAGTTTTTTTCAGTGACACATGTGAAACGAAGGAGCTCACTGTTAATCTGAGGTGAGATAAATTTGATTTTACTTGTAAATGATGATGACCAGAGTTTAGTGCTTCGTTCATTGATTCTACAGATGATGTTCTTCAGCCTTGAGTGATTTTTTTTCCTTTCCTTTTACCTCCACCTGTCACTCACGCCCATGTGAAAACGGGGAGATTCACCGGTGACCAGACTCTCATCTTTGTAAAGTATTGAAGAAGTGTGTCGTATCTAGTTATGTACAGTGCAGCACATGAACAAGAATAAACAGTCTGAGACACTTACTGCGCGAAGTGTTGCATCCTCACAGCTTCACTCTGCTGACACAGTCTTAGATTTTATGTTTGTTGTTTTATCTTGATTGTGATTGTTCTTCTCTTGCTGCTCTTGAGCTTTACATTGCAACACTGTAACTTGTGCATTATGGGACAAATGAAGGTACACTTTTATTGATTCTTGTATACAACTAATCTTGCTGAGTTTACTTGTTAAATGTATACAAAACATTTACGAAATTTTCTATAGTTTGTATTATTTTTTTTTAAATCCATACTTAAATTCATACATTATAAAGTTCAACATTTTATTAACTTTTTATCTTCATTTTGTGATTTACATCGCAGCTGTCTTCTGTGCCATGATTTCCATATTAAATAAATAAATAAAAATAAAATAAAATGAATGAATAAATAAATAAATAATAATGATAATAATAATAATAATAACATGAATTAATGGTAATTTGTGATTTTAGCCTCCCATATGAACCCCAAGGAGAAACTGCGTACATGCATTCACTCCAGAATCTTTGCTCTGTTCATCTTTGGTCACTTTTGTATGTTTTACTGGTTTACAGAGATCTGTGGAGGATTAGGGATCGAAAAACCCATTTGCAGAGGTTACCTGCACAAGTCAGCCCATTTGTCTGCTGTGAAATCGAAACCGTGATGTTAAACCTACTTCTCCACCAGCAGCTCTGTCCATACTTTAAACAGGATCACCCCCAACCCCTCATGTACCGGGAGGTCCAAGGGGCCTTGATGAAGACTGGACCAGACGGGACGCAGAGATTGGGAAGAAATGAGGGAATTAGGTAAAAATCAGGGACACAGACGGAGGAGAGGAGAGCGAGTTTAGAGGGCGCACACGGCCAGCGCTCAGACATACTGTTGTGTTGAGAAGACTTATAGACAGTTCAAATTTGTCATTTTTGAAGTTGTATTGTTCATTTGAAGTTGTCTAGCTTAACTAATATTACTACTGCAACCACTGTTATTAGTACTTGTACCACAACCACCGTTACTACTGTTACTACCACTATTACTAAGTAGAAGGCATACCGTATTTTCTGGACTATAAGTGGCACTTTTTTCATATTTTGTCCAGGGATGTGACTTATACTCAGATGCGACTTATACGTCTATCTATATATATATCTATATCTTTATTATTGTCTATATTATTATTGTATCTACTCCTCCTGGACCAGTGAAATTTTAAAATTTCAACATTACGGTTTAAAAGACATCTGAGAAAGACAGAACAAAAATGCTCCTAAAAGAAATGCTTCATATAGCTCAGGGGTGTCTAAACTATGTCCCGGGGGCCAGGTGCGGCCCTCAGACCAATTTTTCTTGGCTCTCAAGCCTTCGGTTGAAATGGCCCAATTGATCATAATCAGTGCTTTTTACTGCAAATTTGAGTAGTCCTACCAATATAACCTAAATAACATCACATTGTATTGTTGTACAGACCTAATATTAATATTTCAAGCCTTATTTAAAGTATGAAGCCAAAACTATGTTAAATCCACTATCTCAATTATCTACTGTATTGACCACGGGCCCCTGTCGAATATTTTTCAAGATATGTCCCTCGGTGAAAAAGCTTTGGTCACCCCTGATGTAGCTGAATAAATATAAATGTGTTACGTTAGCCTTTAAAGATAAAATGTCTGTTCTTGGTCTAGGATTTTGTAAAATACATTTCCCAAAAGATGTGACTTATAGTCCAGTGCGACTTATGTTTTTTTCTTCATTATTATGCATTTTTTGGCTGGTGTGACTTATACTCTGGAGGGACTTGTAGTTCAGAAAATACTTTAATTAGAAAGGAGCAGATATGGAGAAAAAAACATCTTATGTTAGTCTTTTCTTTAACTACAACTACTACTACCTTGACAAGGGGACCTACATGTGCGGCCACGGTCTATAACGGGTACACAGACTTTTGTTTATGTATTTGGATCTCATTAGCTGAAATTCGTGCAGTCAGCGAGTCTTCACTGACTTTCAGTGCAAATATCTGTGGACATAGAGCTGGCAGAGTACGCCAAGTAAATCATCAAGAGTTTTTCCTCATATCGATCAATCATAATAATCAGGCAATTTTATTTTGTCTTATTAAAAACAAATAAAAACTGCTTCCAATATGAATTTCATGAAGCCAAACAAAACAGATGTTATTGTCATTTAGCACACAAAAATACTGCGAGGGACCGAAACGTCGTACTAATAAAAGTGAACCAAGAGTGAGACAGAGTGCAGGAGTCTTTTTAAAACCTTACACACAAAAATACTCAAATCGCTTCCTCCAAAGTCTGAACTCTGCTCCAAACTGCATTTTACCGCACTTTCTCTGACACATGAATGGCTGTGGATTCGATCTGATCACTAAAAATAAAAATGTGATTAATGCCGCAGCTCTAATGGACACAGGACTAAGCCAAGACAAAACCCAGTCTAACACCCCCACCGATCAGAGCCAGACCCACATCCTCCCGTTCTGAATACTTCTATTATTGACTTTGATATCCGGACGTAGCGTAATGAAGTATTGATTATAAAATTGACAGCTCATTCATATTATGCATGTGTTGTGTCTATCGCTCTACTTCCCCATGAGTGAGGCTGACTGACAGTACGCCGCTCTTATCGACAATAGGAATCCTGGCCAGAGGGGGTCCAGAGTGTGTTATTAAATGATGCGTGGAGAGAGAGAAGTGGTTTTAGGATTTACAGTGAGAAAAGAGTGGAGCGCGAGGCATGATGGGAAAACAGGATTAGAACGTGAGCGCCGCAGGGGAGTGCCTGGGCCCACAGCGAGGAGAACCTGAGAGTGACAGAGGGAACGGCAAAGGTAGAGGAGGCCAAAGGAGGGCGATAGAATGTAAACAAGATAATATGGAAATTGTTGTTTTAATCTAAGAAAAATTATATGCTGCCACGTGTTTATTTTGACTTTGGACACTGGACATTTTTAATGGCGCAGCCTCGTGCTTTTTTTCTGCCCTTAAATATGTTTTGGTTTTGTTATTTTACAAAATTTTAATAATCATATGTCGTCCTGTTATATGCAACGTTTCAGTCAGAAGATATAATATTGTTTTAAATTGTAAGTCACTTCTGTCAATGGTCCACATTTTTATCATTCTGAAGCTGATGGATAGAAGTAAAAACAAAACTTCTCTTTCAAACAAGTGTATGAGAAGAAGAAGAAGAAGAAGAGAGGGCTTCAAATATCTCGGTTGAAACAGTCAAAGGGTTTGTGGTGTCTTAAAAACAAGGCGCAAGGATCTTATTTTTTTACTTTAAATGTCACGCTAAAGTGAGTATTTTGACTTTATTGTCTACAAAAAAGTCAATTTTATGTTCAGTCTGGGCCTTTTATGTTAAATGTTACAGTATGATCATATTTTGAGCGAAACTTGAACCTGAAAACATGTTACAGACACGTTTCAGCACATTTTTTTTTAAATACATTTCCAAAAATGTAATAATCTGACTGTCACCAACAATATCAAGAGATCTATATATATTTTCAGAATCCCTCGTGCATCTCGATGAGAGAGAGTAAAGTGTCAGTGTAGGACAGGAGTGAATCAGCTGAATGTGGGTGAATGAGGACAAGGTTAGAGCTGCCTGACAGAGAGGTCTGGTCCAGCTAATAGTCTGTCTATTAATATATATGCTAACGACACCATGACACTGCGCAGAATCCTTATTCATCACATTTAAACGTTTACTTCCTGAATCATGAGCTCTATAAATTATTTACACAAAGTGAGGCCGACTTTTGGATTAGCAAGAAAAGATGACGGCCCAAACTTTAAAGATGTAAAATGAAGGCTTATTATAATACGATACATGGTCCACTGTTATTCGTCATGTCTAAGCATTGTAATGATTCACCATGATGAGTTTATAAGCACTTCTCACATCTTTCAGTGACCAGAGTGGAATTTTGCTGTCACAGTAAAGTTAACAAGGACTAGCATGCGAACGCTCGCTTCCTAATTATCGGACAATAAAACACTTTACATTCAGATACAACGGCACACAGCGGACTTATTTTAACCTCCAGAGCTAACCCTAATTGGGCACAGGGCCTTTAAGAAAAAAATACAATGAAATTTTAGAAAGTAGCTTGACCAATACAAGAACAAAATGATTAGCCAGCCCAATAGTATTTATAATGTTTGAAAAGTCTTTGTATTTGAAAGCAATTTAGTCTCCAAAGACGAGAACTAGTGAAAAACCAACCAAAAATCAATCCTCACTACTAGCATGTAGAAACTGACTAGTCCTAATTTCCATGAAGAAAGAGAAAAGATTGTTATTTTTGACATTTATTAAGTCTGCGGCGCACCCTGCCTGCTCTTGTATTCGCACAAAGGGGGAGCCGTTGAGCACGTTATTCGAGGACACCTTGACATGTGTGCAGAAGAAGGCGTTACAGAAATTTCATTTGGAGAGCGTGAAATGACACCACGTTAAGAGCAAAATGACATTATATTCAACAGGCGGATCGGTCACACTATACCCAGCACTGCCCCCTGCTGGCCTCCTCTCCGCCAGATTGTTTACAAATCTATTGGTTTGTTCTTACCATTTTCTTTCCTCGTTCATCTCAGTTTTTCTCAGTTTTTGTCCTGCAGTCAGAAATATCAAGCTGGGATTTGTTGCAAAATGTGTTTTCCGAATAATGTGTCTCTATTTATTTGCACATGATATAAGACTGTGTTCTCACTTGTTCTGGTTTTGGTCCTGGTCTGTTTGGTCTTACAAGTTAAGTCTTTTTTTGGTTTTTTTTTTTTTTTTTTTTTTGTTTTTTTACTTATTTATATATATATATATATATATATATATATATATATATATATATATATATATATATATATATATATATATATATATATATATATATATATATATATATATATATAAAATAATGATGTATTTGATATTTTTGGGCTGATATATGAGAGCAACTTTGATAATTTACCCCCCAAAATATATGATTTTTAAATGACCACAAACTCAGTTATTGTCCATACATTTCACTCTTCATAATAAATGTATAACAGTGAAAAATGATTATATCATTAGAAGGTACCTGTAATAAAGCATTAATAAACATTACATCGTATACAGTGCCCTCTTCAAACAAGTGTTGGAATAAAGATTTGAGTCTTTTTTTAAGCAGGTGGTCAGTCCAAACCAAACCAAATATTGGCCTAAGCTGGAGATTTAAAATTTTTGCAAAACGTGAACAACCCAACTTGTTAATTTTGAAAGGCTTGCAGTGGTCCAAAGTGGTCCTTGTGCATTCCAAGCATCCCGATTATTCATCGTGAAGAGCAGTGCTTTTCTCAACTTTCAGCGGCCAGAGCTAACAATCTTCAACTAGCATGCTAACTGTTAATTAGACACAGACAGCACACAAGAGAGTTATTTTGTCCTCGATAGCTGCTTATAAAATATTTGTCTCTCCTGTGCATCAGCAAAAAAAAAAAAAAAGTGAATGTTGGGAGACAGATTAAGCATTCACCCCTTAACTACCCCGTTACTTGTTCAAGTTGAGTTCTGAATTCTCTTTACGATGTAAGATTAGACCTGCGTGTGCTTTTAGCGTTCTTCTAATTGACTACAGGCTGTCCTCTTTTCATTTGTATTAAACATCATATATGCGCCATCAGCATGACTAGACTACAATATGAGCCCGGCCCAGACCAAATGTGTATGATTGTAATAGACAGAGCAGATTGAATGGGCCGATAAAACAATTACAGCTCCTCTCCACCTCCTGTCTCCTGTACGCAGCGCCTGTCTCTTTGCATTTCCTAAAGTGTCTGGGCGGTTATGGGCCCCCTGGTGCTCAGAGCTCAGAGCTGGAGTGGCTCTAATAGAGGATTGGTTCTGCAGCATCACTGTCTACACCAGAGCCATCCTGGGCTTATGTAAAGACAAACAGTTAAAGCACACACTGAACTTATATCATATCTGAGCTGTATGAGGCCACAGTACAGAGAGGTGAGCTCACTGGGGCTTCTATTTGCACTGTGGAGGTATGAGGAGGTTGTTACATAAAGGAGGCCTACAAAGATGTACGGCAGCAGAAGAGGGAAGACTCATAATGTGTCAAATGTGTAATATTTTGCTGTTTCTGTGAATGAAGTATTTAATTGTTATGAAGCAATTTGTCAGTAGTTTTTGATATTTATTTGAAATTCATTGTATTATTTTAAGATTAATATTTCTAGTTTTAACCATCAAACAGATACATACTTTAGCAGCATGTATAAAAGTCATATAATATAGTCCATACATGTATTAAAAGCAGTAGGTGAAGGTTACAAACTGTGTGTACTTTTAGACATTTGAAGTGACATTATTATGATCAAATACCAAGTTATTCAAGTGCCACATATGCGTGAAATACATCTCCCTATACTTTATTTGAATATTTCATGTGACTCATTCCTGGAACATCCCTGACATGAGCCCGTCGCGGCCTGGACAGCTCCTACACAGACTGCAGCGTGGGGCTTTTGTTCGGGTTCTTCTCTCATAACGGCCTCCCGCTGGTCGTGGTGCCAGACAAACGCACCGCGAGCCAGCTTGAATTCAGTCTCACACATGAGGCGTGACAGGGCCGCACCTGCAGGTGAGAGAGTCTGCCCCTGTCTCCTGTGTCATGTGATCAAGCCTGAGCCCACAGCCAATCAGACGCGACCGTGCTGCAGCCAGGGAATAACCTGCAGGTCACCCATCGCCGCACACGGGGTTATGGATCTCTAACAGGCATCGACGTGGACCTTTTTGCTCACTCACTGCTGTGGCTTTTTTGTTTTGTTTTAAAGTCTCCACTGTGTAACTTTTTAAACCAAACATAAACTACAATTAAAGCTTTTTTTTTTTTTTTTTTTTTTTGTTACACTGAGAGAAATAGACAGGTGGAGGCCTGTTTTTCTATTTCCATGTAAATCTTGTTCCTTCTGCTTTGGTGTCTGTTCCCAAGGAGAATGTTCCAAAGTATGGTTTTAATTTGTTTTCATGGAAGCATGCAGGTGACCGACACGCCTCATCCAGACAGTTACGCTGTTCTGTATAATGTCACTTGTAATTTAGGATTTTTACTTGGTTGATCAAAAAATATTAATACCCAGATACTTATCGCTATTTAAACTATTGTTAAAAGTACACAAGTGTAGCTACAGGGGAAAACCGACAAGGAAATTGATAGGTTTAGAATGATTTTAATCAACCTAACCATTACATTTTACTGTCAGAGTAATCTTGACTGAGGTTAAAGGTCTAAATGAAAAACTGAAATTTATGCGTTGTAATTTTCTTTGTATTGAGTAAACTATAAATGTGGTACATCTCATGATTTGGCCTAATGTAATAATAGTTCACATTAACACACATCATTTTGAAGGACTGATAAAATATTGTCTAATTGTTGTCAAGGGAGAAATAAATGTTTTTGTCTACACCGTCCATGGCGAACATCGATACAGTGGAAGAGCTGAGCCCAGACCTTTTGTTGATATAAGTGTTGCGTGTAGAAGTAATTGGATCGGTTGTAATTGGTCGTGGTCGGCTGGACTGAAGAAGAGCTAAAGCTGCCTCTGCATAAACACACTGATTAAATCGCTGTTCTTGTCGAGGCCTACGTGATCCACCGCCGATTATTTGTATGTCTGTTTACGGTAACACAATCAAATAGGTTCTGTGTATCCGTGTATGTACTGGGAGATGTGTGAAGGTAAGGGATGGAGATGGAGGAGGTCTTATAGAGGGCAGAGGTGAAAGGTCACAGATAAAATGTGTAGAGATGTGTTGAGCGGTTGTTGCGTGCATGACCCTGTGTCTGCTGCTGTAATGAATCATGTAACAGAGTCTGGAACAAGGGAGAGGCTGTCATGTTCATTAGATGGAACGGGGCGTTGTGCTGCACACGCTCATGAACAAATAAACACGGGACTGCTCTCCCATTATAGTAACACAAAGACTCACTCACACTGGGCACATCTTACAGAAATGCCCTAACACTTTATATAGGGCTGTGTCTTGATAATCAATATTATTTCACCCAGTTTTTAATTGCCAAAAACAGTATGGTGTTGCATAAGGTTAGATTTATATTGGCTCATATTGACGTTATTCCACCCAGACGACTTTTTCCTCTAAATCATCCAAACCATGCTTTCTTTGTGGTGGTTAAGCGGGAATCCCATTTATTTCAATGGAGAATTTGAGAAAAGTTTCACCTCAAAAATATGATCTGAGCTTTGTAGTCCATACAGAACTTATTTCTTGTCAAGACGCAAATGAATACAACCCCAAAGACGATGGCAGTGCCCACGGCAACTTTCGGAATGAGGTGAATAGAAATGTATGAATGTGTAGGTTATGGTTCTTTCATAGCTCGTCTTTGTTAAATTCATGTAAATATGTGAATTTCTGCTAACCAACCAGATCAGATACACACGAAGAAACACTCCATACAACAGGAAGCGCTTTTGTGTATCTCAAGTCTGTACCACGTCATTTCATGTTGGTCTGAACCATCTAGTCAGTCCTACTCAAAGGCCCTCCACATTTTGTATACAAAGAATGAACCTCTTTAATTTCATAGCTCACAGGCTTAAGAAATGAATGTTTTTTCATCCTCTCATTGGTCAGTCTCAGAAATAGTTGGAGTCAAAAGTGGATAACCCATTTCAATGAAGTGGTATGAAGAAGGAGCATCTGACTTTACTTCTTCCAGGTTATATAAAGATACATTAGGAGTGAGCAATGTGACAAAAAATGTGTTTCACTATATTTGTAGCTTTATATTTCTTGGTTTATATGAATCGTGATGAAACCAAAATCCTAATCTGGCTCCTCACCCCTAATGTGACCTTCAAACTTGGTAACATATTCCTTTACTCGCGTGCTCTTCCATCTACTTCTGTATACTTTCACAGACATAGTGAGTAGAACCCCCTCTACAAACAGTAGTTCAGAGTTCAGACAGATGAGCTGCGGCCGTGTTTGCTGAGGTGTAATGATAAACATAACCGCAAACTAATAGATAGACTCACGGATGCAGACGCCCGCCAAGCTGCTTTATCTGCTCCGCTAACACCCAACGCCAGATTGCCTAAAACCTGCGGGTTGGAGGTCGGGACGAATGGTGCGCTAAGCAAATCAGCAACGCACAGACCGGCAATAAGGCTCAGGTTTGAATTTCAATCAGTGGATGACAGCGAGGAGGGCAGGATGGAAGGAGCTCGGAGGAGACCACTGATGAGAGAAGGAGAGATAGAGTATACAAAGTGGATGAGATGAAGGGATGAGTCCAGAAAGATAAGCTAGGACCAAGGAACGAGGAAATGGAAACACAGATGGGGATATTTTACATATAGCGGCAGGTAGATGGGTGACAGGGCGAAAAGATAATTGGAGAGATAGGGTCAAATGTAAACGGATTACAAGTTTACATTACATCGGATTGATCGCTATGGCGCCCAGGTGGGGAAAAAAAGTATTTGAAGAGTATGAAGGACATTGTGCCAGAGTTAGTCCTTGCCCAAAGCGTCTAAAATGTCAAAAGCAGACCCATTCCTCCGCTGTGGTCTCTTGCATTGCTTTCACCACATCTGCACAGGTACATTGTGGGCCCTTAGCCATCTGTGCTCAAGCCCACACAAAACATTCATGAGCGAGGAACAGTTGCCGTGCATTTTTTAAATGGCCGAATCAAAGCGTTGCTAACGAGGCAGAGAGGTGCGCTGTCAAAATCGGTCCTCCGCAGCAGCAGTGGTGGGCAGGTGCACATCTGGTTTGATATTTTTAGAGATGAAAACTAAAGGCAACAGGGACCAACAGCAAAGAAACAATCATTTGACAAGTTTATAAAGATGCAGAACACAGGGCGGGTGATATTGACAAAAATGAATAGCTTAATTATTTTTGTATTATCCGTGTGATGATTATTATGCCAATCTCTCGGTTTGTACAATTAACCACAAACACAAACACTTTTTATGATAGATTGTATACTTGGCATTGTAACTGAATTCTAATTTAAATTGTTGCATAGCTCCTAGGCAGTAATCGCAATATTATGCCATTTTTGACATGCAGATTACTGATTATGTAAAAAACACTTGGTCCTAGTTAAATCCTGGTTTAGTCCTGGTAATGTCTTGGTTTAGTCCTTCTTTTAGTTCTGGTTTAGACATGGGTTTGGACTTTGTCAGTTCAGCTTTGCTTTAGACCAGTGTTAGTCCTCTTTTAGACCTACTTTGGACTGCTTTTGTTCTGTTCGCTCTTGGTCCTGGTTCAGTTTTGGTTTAGACCCAGTTTAGCCCTGGTTTAGTCCTTGTTTAATCCTCATTTAGTCCTGCTTTCGACCTATTTTGGGCTGTGTTTAGTTCAGCAGTACTAGTTCTTAGCTCTCGGACATGTTTATTACAGTACCTTACCCGGCTCCAGGCCTTTCTCCATGTGCATACTCTGATTGCATTGACTATACTTATGGCCTTTTAGTGGCTCGGTGTTAAAATCTATCATTATCAGTAAGAGCTTATTAAAAAGCAGTCGTCCAAACACTGTGAAATGTCAAGTGCAGGCATTACCATTGCTAATTTAAGCGTGGAGTGCTCCTGACCACGGCTCAAGAGGACGTGATGTCATCAGTAAAAGCCCAAGTTAAAACTATGGATTAGCATTTAGCATAATTATCACAAATGGTACCAATAGGTCACTACTGTAATTACCATCTAGTGCTGAGTGGTTTTTGTTCTGCTTGAATTGATAAGTCCATGAACATTGTCTGAGCTTGTTTACTGGGTCAATTTTATCCAGCTCCTGTGCAGTGTTCACATTGGCAATATCCTTTTTTGATTTTGTAATACATTTTGTGTGGAGTTTTTCTTTTTGTTCCATCAAAACATTCATAATAGGCTAATTCTCCAGCTAGGGGCTCAACCACTGCTCCTCACAGGTTCCCCCAGCAGCATTGAAACATGGGTCAAATGCAGAGGGCAAATTCAAAGTAAATACATTCAGGGTGAATTTTTTAACTTTGAGGGGAACAAAAACTGGTCCACCTTAAGGACACAACCCCAAGCCATAAACAAAGTAATGTAGTCTACTCCATTCAGTGCAGTGAAGAGTCCAGTGAGTGTTACATTGGAGAAACTAAACAGCTACTCCACAAGAGGATGTACCAACACAGTCACGAGAGCTCCTCGGGTCCCCAGTCTGCTATACATCTCCATCTCAAAGCCACTAACCACTCCTTTGAAGATAGTGAAGTTCAGATCTTAGCCAGAGGAAAAAAATGGTTTGAGAGGGGAGTTAAAGAAGCTATTTTTGTTAGGAAAGAGAATCCTCCATTAAACTGGGACATAATCTCTCCCCCATCTACAACTCCATCCTCAGATCCAGAACAATGAGAACAATACGTTAAGGGTTGAATAGGGTAGTTCCAGCTGAAACCGAAGACAATAATTGTTTAGAGTTCCAGTGTAGTTAGTTCATATAGATATAAGGCTGTGTCCAACCAGCAATCTGACCAAAGCTGAAGAAGTGGCTTGGATGAGCAGCAAAACGTCTTCACTCTAACAACGATTTGTCCAGTTGACAGATTTAAACTGTCTTTTGCTTTTGTGGGGAACGGAAGTGGAGATGTTTTTGCGTTGCCCCCAGTGTACCACAGTATGGCATTGAGCATGTATATACTGCAAAAAATATACTGTAATCGGGGTCACCTCTTCACAGATCTAACCAGTAATTTGACTTGGTGGTGTCCCCTGTTTTTCTCCATGGTGATGGCCTGTCATGATAATAAATTTTAAACACAATATTAAAAAGCCTGAGCTGCAACAAATACATGGTAGAATGAACCAAAAACTAGTCCTTTTTCAGATTTCTACAGCTTAGATTCTACCATATTACAGAAAAAGCAGCAGAAACCTCCCCATTATTACAACAAACGAGTGACTGATCAGGTTAATGTCATACTGTGGAACATTCCAGGCAAACCAATATCATTTCCATAAAGAAAAGGAGATGACGTACCCTCCTCTAGAAAAGTTACATATTGCACCTTCAATTAGCTTTGGCCTGGTTTCTCCTTCACAACTTTTGGAGTGATTGGTGGAGGAGGAAGGAGTGATGGGGAGATTAGATGCTGTCTGTTTGCTCATATTTCTGCTTTGGATAAATAAGATGGTGAGTTTGTGTCAGACAGACTCCTTTTCAGTGACACGCTGGAGTTAGTGAGAGAACTGTGAACGAAAGTGAGACCAGATGGGCAGTTTCAGATAAACATGTACCCATTAACTGGAGGGTTACTATCAATTTAACATAACTCAGCTATGTTTGCTGTTTTATTATCACTCATAAAGATGTAATCCGGCAGTAGTCCAGCTGTGGTCCAGTGTGTAAATTAAAAAAAAAGTTTGAACTGATCTAACTGATGTAACCTAGACCTGTATAGTCCTGGATAGTATAGTGGACTATACAGGATAGGATGTATAGTGTTTGAAATGCCTTGATCTATATCAGATTAGCGTTGTTTCAAGTGGGCGTGATTGACAGATGGATTAGCCAGTTGGGGACACACCATGTTATGTTTGTATCTGAAATAATAAAGGAAAAATATATCACAGGGGGCTAAAAACATCACGGATTTAAGCAGAATCATTGGGCGAAGCACTAAACTCTGTTAATCTGAGGTGAGATAAAATTGATTTCATTTGTAAATCATAGTTGACCAATAATCTCCTTCATTTCACTTAAACGATAATGTTGAAACTACTTTATGCCACTGAGCAGATTTAAAGCACAAAAAACTTTCCACATGTATAATATTGTTAAAAAACATGAGCTGCAATAAAGAAACAGCAGAATGAAACACTTTGCATCTGTAATGAGTCATGTATGTTGTTAATTCAACCTTTTAGAGCTTAAATCTCATTGTATAGCCAAAAAAGAACCAAAGATTCCCCAGTAGTACATAGAAAAAGAACTAAACTCATGATCATGTGTGCGCGGGCTTCAGACGAGGGTGGAGACGGAGAGATATCATTCTGGATATGCTGGGCAAGGAAATTACAGTTTGCTTTTTTTTATTTGTGATTTTGAAATTGGTGTTGAGTATTGAGCCTTTTCTTGAGCATTGAAACGGACAAAAGTATCATGATAACACTCCTGGAATCTTCCCTGCATTAGTAGTGAGGAGAGAGAAGGCTGTGAAGTCCCATGACAGAGGAGTGACAGCAGAGTGTGAGTGTGTCAGAGGACGACAAAGAACGTGTTCAGGCTCTTCATGTGTGGACCGCTGTTGTCATGTCCCAGCTGTTTGTGCCATTTACATTATTACTGAACCCACACCTCCGGCTTGTACAATATGGAGAGCTGTCTGCATCAGCACTGCACGAAACATAGGTGATGATATGCCACCTCGTCAATAGTAGTGTTACGAATTATTGTGAGAAGAAATTACACCATTACAAAGTTATATAGTGATATCTTTATTCATGGAAACTGCTGAATTTTGTGGTAAAATAAAACCTTGGGATAAAAAATAAAATAAACTTTGGATATTAAGATGTGCTTTTTTGGCTTCTGCTCAAGGCATAACCATAAAACCAACTTTATCTTACCCTATTTGTCTGGCTGAGCAGTGCTAGCAGAGTTATTAGGCCATGCACCACAGATACTCGGATCGTTTAGCCATTGACAGTTCAAGTAAGTCTTCTAGTACAAAAAGTTTTCCCTTATCTTGGTTGACTGTATATATAAATGGACATAGCCAGCCGCAGCGTTCCAAATAGAAAGTGAGCATGGGCGCGCTTCCAGCTCCATCGACTCTGGCTCCAATTCACTTTGTATTGAAAAACTGTCGCCCCTCTCTGTGTAACTGCTGCTGTCAGGGTCATCATTTTTGGTCCTAAAATGTCTTAACCTGCTCTATATGATCCTGATTTTTATTTCGATATTGTGTCTGTAACTCAAGATATCAACGTTAATAACAGACTAATCCGGTGTCTGTTATTCACCGGATTAGTCTTTTCTCGAGGTCCCTCCCACTCCCTGCTAAACAGCCTGGCTCTGGATTGGCTCCTTGGTTGCTATGATACTCGTGGTCGGTATTCCAAATATGGAAGTCGGCTCTAAATTCACCCCTATATCTATTAGCCTCGATTTGACAGGAGCTGAACACTTTGGGTGACGTCACACTTCCTTAGTCCACTTCTTCATAGAGTCTATGATTTCAACTTTTTTGGATTATCAAATCAAGCTATTGTCTGCTAGCCACACCCTCATCAGGCTCAGAATACACACTTTACAAAGGCTAAACCAAATAAGGATCGTAACCTGTATTGCAATAACTATCTGCATATTGATTTTGCTGATATTGGAATAATAAAAAATCTGCAGTATGTTGTATAATCTGCCAAAAGTTAGCACTGAAGCTGATCCGCCATTATGCAGACTGTGGGAGTGCAGTTTTATGTGCTGTTGTGCGTTAGCCCGGCAGTGTTTGTTAGCTTTAATGATGTTTTTTGATGGTCTGGCGAGCGGATATTGAGATGGATGGTCCATATGCTCTTTATGGTCCATGCATATTTCATATTCAGGCAGCAAAGCAGAGCGGCCATTGCTTATATGGCCAGGATGTTACACCGGGACGTGGGCTGACTTTATGAGTGCTCCAATCGCATCCCACCAGTTTGTCCCATTTGAATTCATCTGCAAATAAAACAATACGATTCACTATCCACCTTCATATTCATAAATGCATCAACTTGTTAAAGCACCTATGTGGCCTAGTCTCGGAAGCAGGTTTTATTTCTAAGTCTCACAAAGCAACGCACACTAAAGTAATAACTGTCTGTACAAAAATGCTAACTTTGCTTCTTTCTGTTACCTATTAATAAAACACAATCGAAAAGCTTCTATTTCATTTCCCATTCGCATAGAGGAAAAAGCTACAGTTTTTCTCGCCTGGTTTGTTTTAGCCTAAACAACTTTCTGTCATTGAACAATAAATGCCTCTAACTGAAAGATTTAGGTTTTAAAACAAGATACAAAAATGCGTCTGCAGCACTCAGTCACTACGCATATAATACACGTTTGCATGCCCAAGTTGGTCTGCTTTTCTTGTCTTTGTGATAACAGTTGCCGGTTAAACTCTGTCTGTTTGTTCCACCTCTATAATAATACTATTTAGGCTATGGTCTTAGGATTTATATTTCACTTTAAGAGCTTGGCAAGTTTCCCAAAGCGCTACAGTAGGTCATTATTCATTGATTTTCCAAATTTGTTGGTGGTAAGCACTTTTGTAGTCACAGCTGCACCGGGCGGCAGTAGCTCAGTTGGAGGGTTCGTGCTCTGAGCCGAAGGTTGGTGGTGGTACTCCAGTTACCACAGATGAATACTCCTTGGGCAAGACTCTTAACCTCCCTCACCCCCAGTGTCTGCGTACACTAGTATATGGATGTGTGTGTGAATAGGTGAGTGGTTCCTTGATGTAAAGCGCTTTGAGTGCCTTGAAAGGTACAAAAGCTATGACTAAAATAAGGCATCCTATCAGCCTCTTTGATAATCACGCTGTTCACCTAAACTTTCCATTATGTAGTTATTAAATACAATAGAGAAACTTCACATTTTAATTCCCATTTGCTCAGAAAAGGGACCCTCACCTGGATTATTTTAGCATAAAGAGCTTTTTGAAAATTCTGTCATATTGAACCACAAAAATGTCTGACAGGAACTTCCTCTACATGATCAAAACGGCCTTTTACTTTTTGCCATAATCAGCTTTGAAGTAGTGTGACAATGCTGAGCTGAGTGATGAAAACATGGCTGACAATCTGTGGCACTTACCCCTCTGTCCACCTATGTGAAAGTGGTGAGTTGACGGCTGATGGACGAAGTATCTAGCCCAAGCTCACAACTACAGTATGCAGATATCGGAGAAAGCATCAACCCACCCCAAAACCTTCATTTTAAGTCTATACTAGTTAACAGCACTGTTCTTTGATTTAGTCCTCATATCCCCCAGGCTCTACAAATACATCTACACAAGGTCCACATGAATGCACTGCTGCCGACTGTCACCGGATGATTGACACGTTGCCATGGAATGAAGGTGCTTATTGACTGGGCGAGGGAGCGAGGAAGGGGGCGGGGCCGGCAGAGTGACAAGCCAATAGAGGAAGACGGAAAGGCAGAGGAGAGGTGTCATCGTAGGAGGAGTGAGTGGACGTCAAAAAGATTGAACGTGAAATGAAAAATGGAGGACTAGACGGATGGTGGGACATTGATAAGACTCAGAGCTGGAGATAGAGAAGGGATGTTCCTCTGATGGACTGTCTGTGTTCAGCCAAGAGAGGCCAACTCATCACCAGACCTGACATGTACACCCAAATAACCACAACACACACGCTGTACTATCACATGACGCTACAGCAGATTTATTTAGTTATTTTTAAGTCACTGCCAGAAATCCTTAAGTAAAACATCTATTTTTTTAACGTTGTCATTCTAAGGCAGGGTTTTCATGTTGTTGTATTGTTTCTGCCAGTGCACCTTGTCATCTGTGGCAGGTAATTTTCTCAAGATGGGACATCACACTTGTATGTGCCAGGTTCAGTGTAAACAACGGAAAATAGAAACAACAATTATCTAAACTATATTGAATGATACTTGTCCTGTTTTTATTTGTATGTATTTCAAGAACAATGCACGATAATTAGCAATTCAGTGTAAAAATACCAGAATTATCCAGAGGTTGCTAAGTGTAATGCTACTAAAAGTAAACTTACAATTTGCTTAAGTAGACTTCAAAGTTCATATCAGCAATTTATCTATTTTATAGTTAATATTAATATGATGCATTTAAGAGGTACCTAAAGCTGTCTTCTTCTGTGATTGGTTAAATCCACCTGTCACTCACTCAGAGCATGGACCAGGCTGACCAATAGGACGAGTGGGTGTGTCTGTGTTTGACCATAGCTGCTTGAACAAAGAATTTTTGAATCACTATATGACAGTTTTTTAAGTCACAGGAATCTGATCACGATTCAATTTTTATCACCATATCCCCCAACTCTAAGACCTCCAGAAAAGTACAATGTCTCTAGAGTAGAAGCAAAACAGCTCTTGGAAAAAATCAAGGCAGCTTTGAACAGTCCTTCTATTAATATTATCTTTATTAAATGTCCTCAGTGCTACATGGTCACATTTGTATAATGCACTTTTCCACCTACTCGGCACTCAAACCACTTTACATCAAGGAACCACTCCCCCATTCACACACCGGAGTACACAGACACTAGGGACGAGAGCGTTCATCTGTGCCAACCTGTGGGTCAGTGGATCTGACTGCTCTACCAATGATGTTTGTATCAAGAGTGGGATTTGAACCACCAACCTTTGCCTCAGTGAACAAATGCTCTACTAACTGAGCTCCTGTCTCCCTTCTGTTTATACTACCGTCGTCTACTCATTTGAATACACCAACGACGACTACACTGAAAAATATGTTGCAACTGTTTTTAATTGCAAATACATTTAAAACATATTCAGCGTCATGTGTAAATTGTACTTAGTTCCGATGTTGTGTAAGAAGCACTGACTGGTTTCTGGAGCTGGTCTGCTTCCTCGTGGACTGGTGCCTGCACAGTCCTGTTGTTTTTGTGAGGTCGGGGTAGATATTTCTGGGCATGTCCTTCCCTTCACACATATGAAACAACTCAATTATTCATCGTCTCCGTACATCCAGCAGTCGGTTGTAAAGCCGACTGTGTGCAGGGTTCAAAGAGACATGGACGGGTCTCTCACTCCTCCAGATAATGTTTTAGAGTGCGCTACCTCCCAGGGCCTCACAGCGAGAGCCGAGCGAGCGCCGAGCGAGCTGTTTTTTCTTCTCTTATCACAAACAAAAACAGAAATGTCTGCAGATTAAATGAGCCGCAAAGGTTTGGCATTGTTGCATTGTTTTACTCCATTGATCACAAGCAGATAAATGCTTTTCCTGGATGGCTAATTGAACACTTAGCGCTCAGATTAGCATAGCGGCTTGATTTCACCCTTTGTGCGTGAGTGTAGATGATTATGTTTAATTAATTCTTCATGTTTCAGTGCATTAAGAGGACTCAGTGTTTGAATGTGAACCAGAGCTCAGCCATCAGGTGCCAGACGGGGCTTTTAACGTTAACCATTTACTTTAATGTCGGGCTGTGTGAACACAAATCTTACATAGGCTCACATCCAAACAGAATCAATTAGGAAAAACACAAATTTACGAAACGGAAGAACTGGCTAATTATACTTTAGTTCAGGGGTAAAGTCTTCCATAGAGAGAGAAAAAGCTGCATACTTGAGCATTTATATAAATCAAAATGTTGCTGTCTAGTGATGGGACAGCTCTTTTATGGGATCCGAATCTTTCATTTCAAAGAGCCGTTCAAAAGTATTATAAGACAGACAGACTTTTAACCTTTGAAATTATGCATAATCTAAAAAAAACCTTACATTACAACAATAATCGCACCGCCAACCTGTGGTCAGTGGATCTGACTGCTCTACCGATGATAGTATTTTTTTTTTTTTACAATTCCCAACTGTAGCCTACTGAAAAAGTATACAGGTAATTTAAATTGGCAATAAACTAAAATACACACTTTTTCACCATTTAACCCTTTAAGGACTGAGCACATTATACATCATTATAGTTTGTTATAGGTAGTTCGCCTAGACTTTTCTTTTTTTTAGCCATAAAAATCATGTTAAAGGAAGTATCAGCATGTACTTTTGCCTTTTTTCACACAACTTCTTCTATTTTACATATCCATCCTTATTTTTTCTTTGATGCATCAAATAACTGGGAGAATCCTGGTGGCACCTGCGCTCTGATTGACCATCTTCGAGGGACGACATAAGCACACATTACCACAATGACAGTAACATATTTAAAGAGCCCCATGCCTCTGCCTTGAGACGCCATTTGAATGTACATGAAGCACAGTTGGTTGCAGAGTTACGGTAATGGAAAGTCCGCAACCGCGAGTCTATCGGTGGCGAAAGCATCCGACACTATAAGGTTAACTGTTCTTGTACATCCCAATGTCCAGTTTTGTTGGGGTTTTTTTTTGACAGACTTGCCCTTCACCTCCACACCTCACCTCCTGCATACTTTTTTATGTATCAGTGTCAATTTGTAGTAAAAGTTCCCATTTTCGTGTCCTCTCGGTTTAAACTTGAAGTGAGCACACCACCTCGCTCATGTCCCGGTCACATTTTGCCTGTCGCCGTTGGTTACACCCTGCTCTCTCCATGTTGCTTTTGAACCCATTTTTTTCTTCTTAGCAGATCCAAAATGGTGTTAAAAAACCTCCTTGTGTGGAAAATGTGCAACAGTAATAGCAGATGATTGGTGATAATGTGAACCAGTCATAAGTGGCACTTAATTAGCCATTAGACTGACAGAGGGGAGAGGGTGCTAAAGAGGAGAGAGGAGGTTTTGTACAAAGCCACGGACCCTCACTCTGTACCCCTTTCGTTTTACCACAATAGCGCCCGCTTTTGGGCTTCTTCAGTCGCCATGGAGACTAATGTTGAGGCCAGCTGTGGTTTTGTCTTGCAAGCCCATTAAGGCAGGACTCGGTTGGCACTGGTCTATGCCTTGATTTATTTTTGGCTGCCCCCCTAAAGACGCACAATGGTGGAAATATCCTGTCCACGTCGGGATTGGAGCATGATATCGAACATGGGGCAAAGAACAGATGCAAATCGTCCAGTCCTTTTGTTTTAAGTGCGCAGTGGGATCTCCATTATTGAAATCTATTGACAAAGAAGTATTTCAGAGGCTTCATAGTGGCTTTTCATTGTAAAATACAGAACATGGGGTACTTTTGCATCAATGAGTGTATTTCATTATGCCTTTTTTTTTACTGTGTATTCACACTCACAATAGACCAAAATTAGACTTTTCTTTTGTAAAAATTGGGCTGCCTTTCAGATGTTTTTTTAAGATTCCTTTTTGTATTTGCTGCCAAAATAAAATACAGATAGAGCTCTAGTTTTTCACTTTGAAATATGTAATAATCATGATTATACAGGTTGCAGTATAATCATAAGAAAGAAAACAAAAAAATGTATAGTATATATTATTGTGAGACTTTTATAAACTACAATTCTTTTAAAATTGTGTCTCTATATTCATAAATGTGAAGTGCTTTTATGTCATATTAACTTTACATTTAAGCTGGTCACATACTAGAGCACAGTGTTATGACGATACAATCATTTGAAACTCGATTTTGATACTAAAGAATAGACATGATACTCGATACAGATTTTTTTTTAAATACATAACTCCAGATCACTTTCATCCTGAGTTAGTGATTCTTTTTTTCAGTATCGATACTTGCCTGAATGAGTACCGTAATTTCACGACCATTAGGCTGGGAGGCAGCGCCGGGCGAGTTACGCCACGATTTGTGAATGGATTGTAGATGCTTGGGCTCACGTATCTGCTTGCACTGTTCTTGAGCTTTCTCAAAAGTCGATATCGTTCACGCGGAGCGGTACAGCAACAAAACGGACTCTGATAGTGACGAGAGGGAACCTGGTGTATTTCATAGAGATCTAGCACAGCTGTTCATTTCAGATACAGAGGATGAAGACTTTGATGGATTTGTGAATTCATTGAAAAAATGATGTGAGCACTTTGCTAAATACTTGAATAAAGCACAACCGAACACAGTATGTGCTCTAAAAAGGCAAAGGAAGCAAAACTAACATGCATGTTTTACCGTGGCTGCTCCCTAAGGCCCAGTGCGCCGTTTTTATGTGTTAAATGCAGAAAAAGCATCCGTAACTGAACTGCACCTTATAATCCGGTGCGCCCTATGGCTGTGAAATTACGGTATATTGTTTTGCTACTAGATTTAGTATCTGATTTTGATGCAGCCCTACAAGCATTACAAGAGCTACAAGAGCATTACTGATCTATGGATAGTGAATTGTTGCATGGATATACTTTTGATAACTGTGAAATCATCAGGTTTCTACTCACAATAATTGTAAAACTCACAATAATTGTAAAACTAAAAAATATATTATGACATCCTTCATGCTGATTGGATATCTCTGTGGATTTACTTATTTTGAATCAATGTAATTCACGTCTGAGCTGCCCACACAACCAGCTCACTACCCAAGAAAATCTGTTCTTCTGTTTGGCGCATCTTATTTCTGATGTTTTATAGTATTTAAACCGGGGCCCCCCTGCGTCACTGTTCACTCCGGTTCGACCCAGGAGCAGCCCATAAAGAATGATTTGCCTACAGCGCCTGACGGATGATCCCACTCCTCCCATTGTCCCTGCGGCCCGCTCCTGCCCTCTGCACATCCCTTAAGTAAATATGGCCCAGGAGACAGAGCTGACTTATGTTGTTGTTGTCGTTTTCAGAACACTTTATACCAATCGCTCCAGATGCTATTTTTTCTCCCTCTCTTTTTCTTTTCCTCCTGGTTGATATCCGATCCCCCAGACCCGACCCAAACACATCAGTCAGCAGGACGTGGAGCCGGGCAGGAGCGGAGGCTGCTATCGACTAAAATGAACATCTCCATATTTTGTATGAGCTTATAATGAATTTGAATTATGTATTTAAAGTTCACATTAACCTTATAAAGAGAAAATGCTGCGTGTCATGTGCCAGGTTATAGCAAACATAATTCCACCCGCACTTATTTCTTTAAAATCGATCATAACTGTACAAAATCTTGCTTATAAATATTTTGGTTTAAATATGTGGTTTAAAAGTGCTCTATACTTATTCATCAATCACTTTATCTCCATGTTAACAAGCAGTGCTGCTACCAGACCAAGTTACAGGTCTGATCTATGGAGAGGCGACTCCAAACACAGTAAGAATTCATCTTCAAGTTAGTGTCCGCCATAAAATACGCTGAAATAGAATAAATGTAAGATGCACTGTGGAGCATACTGTGGAACATTCCAGGCAAAGGAATATGATCTCCTTGGAGACCATTTCGCAAAATGGACTCTTATGAGTTTTTAGCCATGTTATAATGTTGTTAACTCCATATAAACATTCAAATATTTGAGTAACCCGTCTGTCCACATCTCCAAAGCTCAAAATGCTCTGTTCCACCTTGTGATGTCATGAAGCAGTAATTTTCAAGTTAACATCTCTATCTTTTACCTTTTGTTTACTAGAGACTGACAATTTCAGGGCTGAAATCATCCAAATGATTCTAATGAAGGTGTATGGAGTTTAAAAACACAGTGGAGCACTTCCTGTATTACCACATGACATCACAAGGTGGAACACTGTGAACAGATCTCCAGGTCTGTTTGTGATGAGGAAACAACATTATAACATAGATCAGAAAAAATGGTCTAATATGGGCCCTTTAAGTAACTCCGTAAAACACAAAAGAGCCAGAATATCGCCTTATGTTTAAAATATTCAGTGATAAGTTTCTGTTGTTTGTATTTCAGATCTTCAGTTTGCTCTTTTTTGTCTCCTGCCTTTAGTGATAAATTTGTTTCTCAATATGTGTGGATCCAGGCCAGGAAGTCGAGCCCAAATAAGGAGTGGAGAGCAGCAAAGACAAGACTGATTGTTATGCAGTAGATTGATCAGGTTTCACTGGCGGACGATCAATGCTGAGGACTCGGGCTGTGTACATGGGGCGGCCTGGTGCGGTTGCCAGGTCAGGAGCCCAGGTCTGGTGTTTGGGGCGCTGAGGGAGAAGATCGATGGGTGGGTCAGAGGGTAATGTCTCACTGATGCTGAGTCTATACACTGGCCTCACACGGGATCACTATCAATCAGGAGCAGCTCCTGTACAGATCCTGTCTGTGTTATGGGGACAGCTATTGTCCCGGTGAGGCATTTGTTGGATTGATAGGTGCAATGTGGATGTTTGGAATATCAGCAAATTTAGCATAGTGATGGATTTTTTGTGTTTTAATTGGCCAAAAAAGGTCATAAACTTTTCCACTGAAGGCACATCATTGTGTCACAGTGGTGGAACATAACGGAGTAGAAATAGTAAAGTACTCTACTTTAGAATTTTTAGGTATTTGTACTTAAATTTAAGTAAAATTTTCAGTGGATATTTGAGAGGAGGTATCTGTACTTTCTACTCCACCACATTTTTAAACAGGACTGAAAAGAAAAGTACTTTTATATGATTTGAGGGGTTATTTTTACCATGTTCGTAGTAACATCCTGACTGAGGTTTTCGAGTTCAAACGTTTGGCTCTGAACAAACAAAAATAAAAACAGAAAATGCATGAGAAAAATTAAGAAATTGTTTCGTATTGCGTATTGCTGTTTTTTTTTTTTTTATCAATATCACTATATTTACACTTAAATTAACAACACTTATGTGAAATATTTTTACTTTTTACTGTTAAAGTACATTTTTAAAGGAGCACTTAAATACTTAAGTAGATTTTTTTTTCATGTGATGGTTTTACTTTTACTTGAGTAACCTTTTACCCCTGCATCTGTACTTAAACTTAAGCTGTGCTGGATGAAGAACTCAGTGTCGTACCTGTTTTGTCTAAATGTATCATGTAAAGTGTCTGTGCTCATTATGATCTGTGTAGTTGAGCAAAATTAGTTTTGCCTCAGCACAGATCATTTGTAAAAGCAGCTCTTAGAGTGAACATGAGATCGCTGTGTGCTGCCTTGTTTTGTGTTGTTGTGAAAATTTTAAACTAGCAAACAGTTTAAATTGAAGTACTTTTGTTTTTTGTGTTTTTAGTTTACTAATCGAGTGCAGTGCCTTGAACGTGTTTAAGGGTCCTATATTACAAAAAATAGATTGTTGTGAGCTTTAAACTGTTATGTTACCTCCTTAAAGACATACCAGGAGTCATGTTTTGTTTCATTCACACATGTTTCAGCAATCTGGATTTATTAGTCTGTCTACATCTCCAAAGCTCAACATGCTCTGATCCACCTTGTTACGTCACGTGGTGGTACTTTTCAGCTACCTTTTTACCTTTAGTTCTGTAGAGATGATCAATTCCACGGTTGAAATGATCCAGATGATTCTAGTGAAGGTGTATCAAGTTTAAAGACACAGTGGAGCACTTCCTGTATCACCTCATGACATCACAAGGTGGAACAGAGTGTTTTCTGTTTGAGAGAAAAACTCAGACTAAATATGCAGGGTTTGTGTGTTAAACATGTGTGAATGAAACAAAACACAACTCGAGCTCTGTTTTTCATGAGGAAACAACATTATAACACGGACCAGAACTTGTGATACTGATTTTGCGCTGGTGGATTAGCATGTTTTTTAGCATTGAGTGTTGCTTCTTGCTGCTTTCTCATGTTGAATCAATACACCAGCAAATACATAATTGAACCAAATGAACACAAACATCTCTGATCAGGAGGAACTTTGTGAATGTCGCTTCAGATTTGAGGGAGGGCTTAAACCTTAGGTCCAGCCGAGCGTAAAATGGGCTGTGGGAGGCAAATGGAATAGACAATGAATTAGCGCTGAGAACTAAAATCGATAACGACGTAAATGAAAGTAAAAGCGGTAAACGCCGGACTTATTCACAGGTTAAACAACATTTGTCTTCATCCAACTTCTCTGTCTCCTCTCTTTTCTCCTCTTCCTCTTATCTCTTTGTCTCATCCTTTCTGCCATCTGCTGCTGTTCGTTCCGATTCCCCCCTTTCCCAATCACTCCCATCTGCGGACAGCACGTATGATGATTAATAGCCAAATACATGCGTGTGCGTTTGAGCACGAGAGAGAGAGATGTGAAAGAGAAGTGAGGCTGGAACAATCATGGCTGCCATTAGGGCATACCACAGGGAGAGAGAGAGACAGAGAGAAGGAGAGAAGGAGTGTATGGGGAGGGAAAAAGGAAGTGGAAAAGAGGAGGCTGGGAGAGAGCGGGTAAGCTGGAAAGGAATAAAGGGAGGGGGAGCGAGAGAGAGAGAATAGCGAAAACAGTAAAGTCAGAGGGAGGGAAAGGGAGAGAGAGAGAGATAGGGTGGTGAGAGAAAGAAATAGAAATAGAAAGCGGGGGATGTGACTTAGGGAGAGAGAGAGAGAAAGATGGAAGAAGAGAGAGCGGGGAGGAGTAAGGGTAAGAGGAGAGAAAGAGATGGAGTGGTGGAGAGAGAAGAGAAGAAGAGGAGAGATAGAAAGTGGGGACGTGACTTAGTAAAAGAAAGAAAGATGGAAGAAGAGAGAGGGGAAGAGTAAGGGAATGAGTAGAGAAAGAGAGTGGGTGGTGTACACAGGTAGAAAGAGGGGATTGGGGAGAAAGAGTGGAGATACGCCGAGAAGGAAAAAAGAGGGAAGATGGAAGGGAGAGAGAGAATGCGGGGATGAGGAGAGAAAGAGAGAGGGTGGTAGAGAGAGGGAAAAAGAGGAGAGATAGAAAGCGGGGATGAGAGAGAGAAAGATGAAAGAAGGGAGAGGGGGGAGTAAGGGGATGAGGAGAGAAACAGAGAAAAAGAGGAGAGGTAGAAAGCGGGAAGTGGCATAGGGAGACAGAAAGATGGAAAGAGAGAGAGAGGGAGAGAGGATGAGGAGAGAAAAGAGAGAGAGTAAGGGGATGAGGAGAGAAAGATAAAAAGAGGAGAGGTAGAAAGCGGGGAAGTGACTGAGGGAGACAGAGAAATATGGAAGAAGAGAGAGAAAGAGACGGCGAGTAAGGGAATGAGGAGAAATAGAAAGCGGGGAAGTGACTGAGAAACGGAGAGAAATGGAAGGAGAGAGAGAGGGAGGGAGGGGGGGGAAGAGGGATGATGAATGGTGATGGAGGCAGAGAGCAAAGTGGTGTCAGGAAGTGAAAGCCAATGAGGAGGCAGTACTCAGACGCTAATGAAAAGTGCAGAGGCTAAACACAAAGTCACGTATGAACTATGGGACAAAAACATTTCAGAGTGTCCACATCTCAAACCACTCGGGCTTTTCAAATCTTTTCCTGCTGTTTTTGTGTAATACAGATACATTCTTAAACTTGAGTCCATATAAGGTCCAATTTCGGGGGTAAAATTGAAAAAAAAAGTGATGAGTCCTGATCAGTGGTGGACAAAGTACTCAATTTTGTTATGTAAAAGTACAAATACAGAGGTAAAAAGTTACTCGAAAGTAAAAGTATCACAGGAAAGAATCTACTTAAGTAAAAGTATTGAAGTACCTGTTCAAAAATGTACTTTAAGAGTTAAAAGTAACAGTATTTCACACTTGTTTTGTTCATTTGTTAGTGTTAAATGTGGTGATATTGATTCAAAATGATACATATTTTGGTCAACAGCAATATGGATCAATGTCTTACTTTTTCTTTCGTTGTGTGTTTATTTTTGTTTGCTCAAAGCTGAAGTTTGAACTCGAAAACTTTAGTCAGGATGTTAGTACGAACATGGTAAAAATAACCCCTCAAATCTTATGAAAAGTACTTTTTACTGTTCAGCCTGTTCAAAAATATAGTGGAGTAGAAAGTACAGATACTGCTCTCAAATGTAGTGAAGTAAAAGTAGAAAGTATCCACTGAAAATGTGCTTATGTAAAGTACAGATACCTAAAAATTGAAGTTGTACTTGTATTATACTTTTTACTGCTTGAATATGGTTCAAACCACACGTCCCTTTAGTATAGCAGTATTCAAATATTATAGTAAGAATCATTTATGAAAAGTATGGCCTCAAGATAAGCAGGAGGCTGTATTATTTATTTAAACCCAGTGTATTTCAGCACCTTTAGCAGCAGACACCAACTGAAATAAATGTTTAATAGGGGCACATTTACATTACAAACCAGGTCAAGCAGCACAGAACCAGAAAACATGAATCATTCATGTCGATCAATGCAAAATGATCATTCACTAAATATTGATTAAATGTCATTATGTTCTATAGTGTTCAGCCTTGGAGCCAGTCTTCACTCATTTATCTCTATTGTTATGCAAACGCCCTCAACG
Source organism: Periophthalmus modestus (assembly GCA_019594935.1). Lineage (NCBI taxonomy): Eukaryota > Metazoa > Chordata > Actinopteri > Gobiiformes > Gobiidae > Periophthalmus > Periophthalmus modestus. Next base: position 8,005,995 of record JAIEZT010000124.1, read on the forward strand.
GGAGCTGAAGACCCTGGAGAAGCGTTCAGTACGATTCTTCCAGGGCTGTAGTCGATTAACAGGTCGATGTTGTCTTAGTGACACAATTTTTCATTCACTGTATCATTATTTTATTATTAGGATTATAAGGATGTATTTTATGCCTTTCCACATAAAGAACGTGACGCTGTTTACTAGCACGTCTCTTTATACGTAGTCATTTTTGCACAAGATTGTAATGATTTTTTGAGCAGTGCCACGACCCCTTTTAGTAGTACAGTACTGCGATCGTGGTTAGATTTGATCACAGTCTAAACACGTCCAGCAGAATTCACAAAAACACAGAAATATGAACTAGAATCACATTTTCGAACATGTTACCACATATAAGAGCTACAGGGATAAGAGTTTTTTTTATGCAGAATCAGACAGGAGATGTTGTTTATGGAGGAAATTATGGTACTTCAAAAATGGCAGCCTTTGCGATTTGCTAATTACGTCCATTCAAAGTGTGATTTCGATTTGATTGTGATTAGTGTTGCAGTCGCAGTCTTTAATAATTCAGTACTTTCTTTAGTCGGCTACGGCCCTAGATTGTCTGTGTAGTTGGATCATGTCAGTGCATCTACGTGAAGCCAGCTGACAGAAAGCCCTGTTAGCTCTAATACTTTGATATATTTTCCAATGATGAACCATCACTCTACTGTCTCGTCCTCCGTGTGTGTGTGTGTGTGTGTGTGTGTGTGTTCTGGCCTTGGGAGACAGTGCCATATTCCAGTCTGTTGGACACACTTGAGACAGATATTGATTTCAATGGGGGAGAATTTGTAGCCCAGTGGAGCGGTTTGCACAGACACAGGTGGAGCAGTGAGCCCTCTGGAGCTGTAGCTGGAGCACGGAGACGTGACGGAGCGATGGGGAAGACAAAAGACCTAAGCAGCATTCAGGCCTGTCAATATCTTCAATGTCAACTTTTATTGGCCTGGATGCGATCATTGGGGAGAGGCCCTCGTGATAACTGCCAAGCCTCTACTCACACATGTCATTTATTACTGAGGAAGGCTTGGGTCACCTCTGCTTATATCCAAGATTCAGTGTTCTTTGGCACTAAATGCGCCCACAGACTACTTTAAACATGGATCCTAGGTCTGCTGTTGGAAAATAACGTATATTTATGTCTGTATATTTATGTATGGTCAGTATATCAAATTGAACACATAGAATTCATCATTTTTGCCTATATCACCCACCACGAGCCCATGGCAACAAATATGTATATATAAAATATGACAACAACAAAGTGATGCATTAGACCGGACATGTTAAATTCAGGCCTGCGGGACAAATTTGGCCCTCGATATAAATATATTTGGCCCGCAAGATCATATCAAATATGTATTAGAGCTGGCCCGCCGGCTGTCGCGCCAGTATAGCACATGCACCTCTAATACTATGAATCCCAGAATGCTTTGCAAATATGTTGGCGCCAGCCCCCACCACTTCTGTTGACACTTATTAGCATCTGCTACCTGTCGCCTCACTCAAATTTAATCCACCCCTAATGAAAAAAAGCAGATGTTGTCGAAATTTTTCAATAACTATTTTGTGTGGCCCACGACTTAGGCACAGTTTTTAATTTTGGCCCTGTGTGAGTTTGAGTTTGACACCCCTGCATTAGACAGACAGAAAGTTAAGAGAAGTGACTTTATGGGAGAAAATGCATATGAATATGGCACATGTGGTGATTTTATTTATTTTTTGTTCATCACCTCATAAAAGGATATATACATGACTTTAGTTAACAATAAACTGCTCTTAAAGGCCCATATTACGCTATTTTCTGATCTGTTATAATGTTGTTTCCTCATCTAAAACATACCAGGAGTTGTTTTTTTTTTGTTTCATTCACATGTTTAACAAGCAATTCCTTTGTTCCCAAGTTATTCTCACAAAAAAAAAACTCTCTGTTCCACCTTGTGATGTCAGGTGTTAATACAAGAAGTGCGCCACTGCATTTTGCAACTCCATATATCTTCACAAGAATCATTTGGATGATTTCACCCTGGAATTGCCCATCTCTACTGAACTAAAGGTAAAAGGTAGTTGTTAATTTGAAAACTACCACTTCATGACATCACAAGGTGGAACAGAGCATTTTGAGCTTTTTTGGAGATGTACAGACTAATAAACTAAGATTACTGAAAAGCGTGCATGAGACAAAACACAACTCGGGGTATGTTTTTGATGACGTAACAATAATGTAACATGGCTAAAAGCTTGCAAGAATCCACTTTACATTTAAGCTAATCATGCCCTGTCACTCACTACTGCAGGACCAATACAATTTTATGCATTTTATTTCTTTGACGACCTGTGAAAACAATAACGTCCTTTCTTGACCTTATACATCCACTCATTATTTTCGTGGGCAAATTGGAGTTTACCTGAGTCCTCTGTTGTAGCTTACTCCTCACCTTTTTCTAGACACCCCCTTGCCCACTGCAGCTGCCTGTGTGATTGCTACACGACACAGAGCCAGTTCCTCCTAACTACCCCTGTGTAAAGCCAGTGCAAAAACGTCTCCTGTCGCCTCATTGACACCGTGGATCCCTGCCCATCTACATTCAGTCCAGAGGTTCAATTATGTGCAGCTGATTGGAGTCAACCCCAACAATGTTAGCATCTCCTCCTGTCCTGAAGAGAAGCCGGCTTAGGCAGTGCGGTCTCGGGAGGCGCGGGCTTTTATGTCCTGATTGGCAATCATTTGTAACGCGGTTGGACAGGGCCTAACCCAGTCACAACCTGGTGCCCATCACAAACGTCCCTTTGATTTCTTTAACCTTGATTTAAGCAGCCGTGCATGCTTTTCCAGCTCCTCGCGCATTTCTGCACACTGCCAATCAACCACCTGCTGCTGCTGCTCCAGATCACAGAGAAGGCAGTTAGCAAGAACAAAGCTCAAGACTAGCACCGGGCAAAGAAACACTCATATACCTGAATCTAGTTACTATTCATTCATATAAGGTCCCTAAGTATCGATTAGCTGCTCACAGTAAATGTTTTAAGAAGATTGGAGAGTTGTATTCTCCTTTTTATCTACTGCTACTAGTATTTTTTGTGTGCAAACGAGGCACATTTGCTGCTTTAAAGTCAAAAACGCCTGAATCTAAGTGCATCCTGCCTCCACTGGCCACTACAATTCCAAGTACTATGTGACATCACAGAAGACTGCCCTGATCACAGCCAGGTGTTTCTGAGTATAAACACATAGCTGCAGGGGGCGGAGTTTGAAGTGTGGATCCCTGTTAGACCAATCAAGCTGTTCCTTACACCTCTAGACCCTGCCCCTCCTCCCCCCCTCACTCTTTCCTCACTCCTCCTTCACTCTCCCCTCGTCTTTCCTCACTCTCCCCTCACTCTTTCCTCACTCTTCCCTTACTCTCCCCTCCCTCCGCTGTCACTCTTCCCTCACTCTTTCCTTGCGCTTCCCTCGCTCTCTCCTCGCTCTTGACTCACTCTTCCCTTACTCCCTCCTCACTCTTTCCTTGCTCTTCCCTCGCTCTCCCCTTGCTCTTGCCTCACTCTTCCCTTACTCCCTCCTCACTCTTTCCTCCCTCTCCCCTCCCTCCCCTTCACTCTCCCCTCCCTCCATCCCCCTCACTCTTTCCTCGCTCTTCCCTTGCTCTCCCCTCGCTCTTGCCTCACTCTCCCTTCACTCACCCCTCACTTTCGCCTCACTCTCCTTTCACTCTCCCCTCACTTTCTCCTCACTCTCACAATACAGGCTTTAAACAGTGAGTCATTATGAAATGTCTTTAAAAGATACAATATTGTTAAAAATGTGCTGTATCACTCTGGAGGGTCCACCACCTGCTTGTCTGTATTGAGGTGTTATTGCTTTACCTGAAACCTCTACAGTATGGCATTAAATGTATCTATCTCCACGGAGACAAGCACGCAGCGAACCCTGTACCAGAAAAGTCACAAAGGCACCTTAATATTATTTTCCATCAATATAAAATTACACTTTTCCAGCCTCACTACTGTGTCAAAGTTGGTCTGAGAAAATGTAGTTTTTTGCTGCCCTGGGTGTTGACTGCCAGGACCACTCACCTCGGCCTCCTCTGACACACTTTTAAAGTGCTTTAACTTGCGTTTCCATGGTTTCCTCCTTCACTGGCGCGTAGGGACGTTCTTGTTGTTTGCTGACCTGTCATACTAAACGGCTTTAATTAACCATTTGCAGATTGTGGTTTAATAACAGCTGCCACCTGAGAGCATTCACACAGCCACTTTACAAGCCACGCTCTGACAATGGTTTAAAAGTTCAACTGACTAATGAGAAAAACTCATCTTTATGATGCACTCTTTACAGTAAAGTTAATCAGGGGTTTAAATAGACACGCAAGTAATCTCTCTGAGTACATCTTAGAGAGCAGTTTTATCATTTTTTAATAAACTTTTATTTGCTATAAATCTTTGAGTGTGTAATTCTTACAATTCTTAATGTACTTTGAGTACAAGTACTGTATAGAGACTGGCATGTCTGCATGTAGTAGTAGATGTAGTAGTAGTTGTAGTTGTTGTTGATGTTGTTGTTTCAATCTGATCTTGGACAAATTGCATGCTGCTGGTGTGTACTTGGGCAAGGCACTTTACCTAGAGTGTGCTGTGTGTACATAATGACTGCGGTGTAGTGCTTTGAGAGGCCTTTCAAGCACATTACAAATGTAAAGCATTATTAGGAGTAGTAGTTTGCCCTGCAGTGAAGTGAATTTTAATTAAATCGGGATCCAGTCTTTGCAAATTGAATTTTTTAAGCAACAGGTCACAGCTGCTCTTCTGTGAGTAAAAGCATGTGGTTCAGGGCAGAGTTCAGACTCGGGAGGAATAAATTTGATGTATATTTTGTGTCAGATGTTTGCGTTTTTGTTAAAGCACATTCCTATTAAAAGCAATTTTACATGTTTATAATAAGGTAGAATCAAATCCAATAGGATTCATGATGGTAGTAATGGTTGAGGTACCAAGAGCGGTTACTAATGGCAAAAATCTCTTGTGAAAAGTTCCCAGTGAATACTGTGATTTCTAGCACCTCTGAATCTGGAGCATTGATCTGCAGTTCAAAGGACCGTGGCACACTGTATTTGGTGAAGATTTTAAAAGACAAAGTCACAAATTCTCATTACAAACTGTGCTCTCTGGTACAAATCCGGAGCTGAGCGCGTAAGCAGAGTGGCTCTAGTTACAAAGCGACTGCCTCCACTTGTGTCAGGGCAGTTTATTGATGCTGCGTCGGCCTGGGAGATGATACTGGGGCAGAGGCTAACTGTGGCGTTATGCTCCCTCCTCTGATTTATACAGGCTACATAGGCTCTGCTCCATCTGCCTTTTACTGTAGGCACATTGATCCAGGGCTGCTTTGATCTCGCTCTTAGCTCGAGCGGCCTCGCTCTCTCCTCCCTCACTACTGCACTGTAAAAATGTTCATTTCCATCCTTCTTGGTTTTGCTGTGTGTTTCTAGGTAGGTTTTGGTACAGGTTTATTTTGAGCTTGTGATGTAATAGAAAAACAAGACTTTGATATGAACAACACAATTTATTATTTATGCCGTTATAATCAGGTATTTCTATGGCTTGGTAATATGAGGAAATAATACTTTTCCCCTCACACTGGACAGTCACAAAGCTCAAATATAAATTATTACAAAATTAACTCACAGTAGCTCAGTTGGTAGAGTGGTGAGCTACGAAATGTTGATGGTTCGAATCCCGCCCTTTACACGAACATCACTGGTAAAGCAGTAAGAGGTTGGCAGCGTGATTCCAGCTCTGACAAATGGATGCTGTCGTATCCTTGAGCAAGACACTTAGCCCACCTCACCCCCAGTGTCTGTGCACACTGCTGTATGACTGTGTGTGAATGGGTGAGTGGTTCCTCGATGTAAAGCGCTTCTTCTTAAGTGTGAAAAAGGTTAAAAAGCACTATATTTAAAAAAAAAAAAAAAAAAAAAAAAATAAAATGGACATCATTGATTAAAATTATAGTTTAAAACAAAAAGGTCAAATTTCTTTGTCCAAAGTCTGAACTTTGCTACAAACCACATGCTTGCACAGTAGGATGATTAGCTGTAGACACTGACTTGTTTGATTTGAAATGTTTGAATCTCAGTCTTTATTAAATTAATTCATTGCACTGTCCTAGGTATGTCTGTGTTGTTTTTAAGCTGTATTATGTGTTGAATAAGAATAGTCAACTTATTTAAATAACTTTTTTTTTTCTAACCAGGATAAAACCACACAAAAAATTATTGAAACCATCAAACAATTTCATTAACATCCTAAATAACATTCCTGGAGCCATTTGAAGCGTGCAGTGCAGATGTTTTTTGCAGTGCTCGCCCCCCTCCCCTCCACCCGCTGGTCCCGTGTGAGCAGACAGCGCAGCTCTTAACCCCGACTGGCCCATGTCTCAGCCAGAACTCCTCTGTGTTTCTCTGTCCATCACCGCTGTCCTCTGGTGAATCTGATCGGGGCATTCTGGGTAATTATAGATGCAGGAGAAGGCCTCAAGGCGTTTAATGGAATACCCAGCAGCACCTGTGTTCACGAGCGTTTCACTGCTGGAAAAACACTGATTTTGGGGGGTAAATGTTGCATGCATGTTACACATACTCTTTATATAGCATATTTTATGAACGGTTTCCAAAGAGCTGCACCGACAGAGTAAAAAAAAACAAAATGCAAAACAAAACATGAAAAAATACATCTTACTATTTCTATTTCAAAAACTATAAAGCCAAAAACAATAAAAGCATAGTTTGAAATGTGTATCCCTGTTAGACCAATCACACTGTACCTTATTCCTCTAGGCTCCGCCCCTTATGTTTGTCTAGACTCCGCCCCTCCTCCTGCAGAATAATAGCAGTTTTAGTAGCTGTTGCAAAACTCAAATCAAAAGTTAAATCTGAATTTCCATTGATCATTTTGCAAGTAGAATTGTTTAAAACTTGAATATTACATGTTTTGTGTAGATGTAGTTCCAGTTTTTGTTCAGTAAATGGGAATAAAATGAACAAATGTACTGCAGCAGCACAGTAGTTCTAGTAGTGGTGGTAGTAGTTGTAGTAGTAGTAGTAGTACCCATTCTAATCAAGTTCTACTCAAATGTTTTGTATTACTTCTAGCAGAGGACAATTCAAGTTTATTGCTATAGCACATTTAAATACAACTTAAACTGACCAAAGTGCGTCACATAAAACACCAGCAAACACCAAACACACAGGTAAAGGGACAGAGCAGTGAACACATCCATCTCACATCTTTCATGAGTTCTACTGTGATGTTACGCTCATGTTCTGCTCATTTTCTTCAGATCAAGTCTTTTAATAAAGAACTTGAAAATGTCAGCACCTAGAAGTGAGTATCCTGATAACAATGGCCATGGCTAAAGTGTATGAGACAAATGTGAAAGAGTCTCACCACAAACGAGCAGAAACACCACTTTATATCTTTTTATGTCTTTGTTCTGAAGATTACAGCATGTGTTTGTTCCATTATTATTCAGCTAATTCTTACAAATAAGCAATGGGGGTCGGCGTAGTCAATTTTGTTAAGTCAAATTGTTCATGTGATACTTAAAAGTATTCAAGTACCTGTTTAAAATGTACTTTAAGAGTAAAAAGTAAAACTATTTCACACAAGTGTTATTTGAGTGTTAAATGTTGTGATATTGATTAAAAATGATACAGATTTTGGCCAACAGTAACAATACAAATCAGTTTCTTATTTTTTCTTATGAACTTTGCGTGTTATTTCTGTTTGCTCAAAGCTGAAGCTTGAATTTGAAAACTTAAGTCAAGATGTTTCCACGAACATGGTAAAAATAACCCCTCAAATCATGAATGAAAAGTACTTTTTACTTACTCCAGTCCAGTTAAAAAGTGTAGTGGAGTAGAAAGTGCAGATATGCTCTCAAATGTAGTGAAGTAAAACATATCCACTGTAAAATTTACTTACTAAAATGTATACTTAAGTACAGTACTTAACTACTGAAACTATTTCATGTCTTTACAATTTGATGTAATTATCACCTCTATAAACATATAATGTTCCCGTTCTCTTGTATCTCCGGTGCAATCGTCGACATATTGTTTCGTACCTGAGTGATGAGCCCACTCAGACCTGCAGAACAGTGTCATTGTGTGTGAGCTCTTTGTGTTTGTGTGTGAGCTCTTTGTGTTTGTGTGTGTCTGTGTGTTTACTGTGTCGTACCTGAGTTCACAGTCTCAAACATAATAGGTTGGCAGATTAATTTGATGTGCTTTCAAGTCACACGTACATTTCCGCGTGCTCACTCCTGGGCTTTTTATCTCTAGGATGCGATTTTTTGTTTTGATTATTGTATCTGCTCTGAGCTGCCCTGCCTCTAGTTTTTCATTTTGTGTTTTCTGTTCATGTTTTCTTTTCGAGCATCAAACTGCTTCTTTTCTCTCAATTTGCATCTGCACCTCCCTTGTAGTAGATTTCGTCTTGGGTTTACTCTAAAAATAGTTCCCTGGAAGCATGGTATACTTTTTATAGCTCCAGTGACTCTCATCTGCAGGCGAATATGTGATGTAATGAAAGTGCAGGAAAAGAAGACGTATTAATCATCTAATTTATGTTTGTTATATTGTGAAAGACTCAAACTCCGGATCGGAGGCGCGCTGTAATGGGGAGATGCAGAGCTGGAGACATGGAAAGCAGTGTTTCGATCTTCATTTAATAATTGAATAATAATCTCCCTGGAGACATGACCTAGAACTCCAGGCAGAGGCAGTGCAGAGTATCAGGACGGCACACTGGCGCCCTCATGTGGCATCTCAGCGTCACTACTTGTGTCAGTGCAGTGGGAGACAAACATGAAACTTAGATTTAATGAATTTTGTTTGGTTGTTTGGCATTATTCTGTAAAATAATGATAACCAGATGATATCTCTGGTATCTGTCTATAAACATGCTTAGTGATAGATGTTTTGTGGTTCGTTTCACAGCATTTAAGCCTAAATCAAGTGTAGAAATTAGGGCTGGGTGATATTGTTGAGTACTCCAGCAATGATGTTGTTGAGAGACCTGCAGAAATGTGCTCAAATGTATTTTTAAATGCTTTTGGTTGAGCTTCAGTTAATATGAAAAAAACTGTAGAATTTCTCACAAACATGCAGATGTATCACTTTATTTATTACAACATTGTTAAGTTTTGGTTTTTTTTAATTCAGATCTTTTTGCAGAATTTTAAGAGTTTTACAATGTTCTTTTTTTTTTCCTTTTTATTTTTTTCTATAATTAACCTGATTTTGCATATCATTGGCTCGACATTGGTAATACTATCGATAATTCAATATTATTATTATTATTATTATTATGATTACACATATTGCAAAAATATCAGTTTGTATTTTTTAAATATTCTTCTTTTTTTTTTGTGTTATTATTTATTTATTTATTTATTTATTCATCAGGTCCTCTTTTAGCTTTTCACGTCTGCCAATTTACCAAACAATCATTTCAGTATTATCTTCTAGATCTGCATGAGGGTTCAGTAACTTTACAGTAACCCATCCTTGTCACACAGGTCTATTAAAGAAGATCCAGCACTGGGGCCTTGAGCCCAGACTCTGCTCACACATAGTTTATATAGAGAACTCCCCTCTTATCCTCCTGTCTCATTTCCTCTTTTTTGGTCCTGAAGTTGATATATGGGTTTTTGGAGAGGGGGTAACAGTGTCCGGGCTCGTGTTGACGGCTGACTGGTTGTGTTCAGGTTGATGTATGAGCGTTGGGGTTAGGGGACGGTGCTGCGCTGACACCCAGAGAAGAGACATGCGCCCTGGGGTGCAGAAGCTAAAGCTGGAGCTGCGGGTGCAGCAGAGGAACACAGAACAGTCCAATCACATCGGCTCTGTGCTGTAAATAAGATGGAGGACAGAAAGTGGTTTGTCAAAGTTGCTCCGGACGGCGATGGAAAAGTAGCTGAGAACAAGCACAAGTTTAAGTTAATGCGTTATTCAGTTATTTTCCAAGCTTTTATACAGTATTTTCAAAATCTCTGCTTACTGCGTTTTAAATGTGTATGTCTAGGAGTATCCAGAAATCCTAATTTACATAGTTGTTTGTTTTTTTTCTCATATATGCAAGTCTGCGGTTTTGACTCCACAGTCTGAACATAGCATTAGATTTTAGTAACTGCTTGTTGTTTAAAATGATTTCAGATCTACTGACATTTCCAGTTTATTCACTCTTCATGTCACATTTATTATAGCGTCCGGCTGTTTTGGGTGTGAAAATGCAAAGTTTTATTTATCACCAGTTTTTTTTAATTTTATTTATTAATTTACTTTTTCTTAAGTCACTGCAAATATTCAAGTATTTGTAACACTCAATTTTCCACTATTTGCAATGTGAATAAGCATTTTACCACCATTTTAATATAGTTACCACTGCCTGTGTCAGACCCGCAGGAGCTGAAAACAATTATGACTGTTTTGTATTTTAATTATCCATTATTAAAAAAAAAAATCTGTCAGTTGCTAAAGGTGCACAATGCAACTTTTCTGGTAGAGAAAACAGCAGCTGCTTGTTTCCAAGGAGGCAGATCAATAACATCTCCATAGAGACCAGAGGTGGGGTACACCCTTCACCAGAAAAGCTACGCAGTGTACTTTAATGCATTCTTCAGTTATTTCAAGAAAGCCGTTAAATTATTTTCAACGTCTCTGCTGACTGTGTTTGTCAAGGAGTACCTCTGAGTCTTATTTACACAGCTTTTTTCTCATGTGTGTCAGTGTACGCTTTTGACTCCAGGGTCTGAACACGGCCCTAGATTTCATTAACAGTTTATTATAGTGGCGTGCTGTTTGGGATGCGAAAATGCAAAACGTTTTCCTAAACAATTGTAAAAAGGTTTATCTTAATTTCGTCAGGGGAGGCACCGCAAACGATCTACCTCCTGCTGTGCACTGAATCGGGTTTTAAGTTGTTGACTTTAATCGCTTTCATAACGCACACTAAAACTATTCAAAAAGCTTTTTCAAATTAAGGGATTTATCCTCTATTAACGAACTCTTCCCTCTTTCCTTTGTGCCTCCAGTTTGCGACGGGAGGGCTACACGATGCAGGTGAATGTTAACGATTACCTGGACATCTACTGCCCCCATTACAACGACAGCACGCGGATGGTGGGCACGAGCGAGCAGTATGTCCTCTACATGGTCAGTTACCGTGGATACCGCGCATGTGACCCCCAGTTGGGCTTTAAGAGGTGGGAGTGCAACCGACCCCACGCCCCCCACGCACCCATCAAGTTCTCTGAGAAGTTTCAGCGGTACAGCGCCTTCTCCCTGGGCTACGAGTTCACCGTGGGACAGGAGTACTACTACATATGTGAGTACACAGCTACTCGGACTTTGTTATACTACTTCTCAACAGACATCAGTGTTATCTATTATTAATAAATATATAATATAACATAGAATAGAATAGAATAGGTTAGGCTACTGTAACGGCCTGCTCACTGACCTCTCCAAACGAGTGTTAAGACAGCTGCAGAACATCCAGAACGTCCAGAACGCTGCTGCTTGGGTCCTGACTAGAACCAAGAAGTACGAGCACATGCGTCCTGTGCTCAGGTCTCTGCACTGGCTCCTGTGGCTCAGAGAATAGAATTTAGCCGCTCTGCTTAAGAACAAGTCTCTCCATGGCCTAGCACCAATGCACATCTCTGACATTTTAGTGCCATATGAACCATCTCACATTCTGAGGACTTCAGGGACCGGCCTCCTGCTGGTCCCAGAGTCACCCCAGGAATCAGCGCTTCAGTTTTATGCAGCTAAAACCTGGAACAATCTTCCTGAAGATGTGAGACAGGCATCTATTCTGACAGTGTTTCAATCCAGGCTCAAAATCGGTTCTGTTTAGCTGTGTATATGACTGAAATATTTATATTCTGCTTTCTTCTCTTTTAATGATGATTATTTATGTTTTGATTTTGTTTGTATTGTGATTTTAATGTCGTTCTTATTCTGTAAAGCACTTTGAATTACTTTGTGTATGACTTATACATATAAACAAATTTGCTTTGCCTACATCACTGTAAATATTCAAGTATTTGTATCACTCAAATATCAAGTAGGTTTAACACAAATAGATATGCCACTATTTGCACGGCCATTTTAGTATAGTTGGCACAGCTTGTCTGAGACCGATAGTTCATGAAAAAAGATTTTGTATTTTAATTGTCCTTACAAAATCTTACAAAAGTAGAATTCTGTTTGTACCTAAAGACTCACTGTGTAATTTTCTGGTGGGGGGTACGCCACATTATTGCTTTGCCTGAAATGTTTCATAGTATGGCATTAAACGTATCTAATTGACATGTACAGGTATGTCATTATGGGTGTTTTTATTGCTTAAAAGTACTTGAGTACTTAAGTCAGATCTGCGGAGAGGCCTGTAAACCATGTTGTTATCATCACATGTAGTAGGAATAGTAAATTTACACGAACATAACTACTGCATACCAACGTCTATATGTGTTTGTATTTGTGCTTAGCCACGCCCACACATCGCCACGGCCGCAACTGTCTGAGGCTACGAGTGTACGTTTGCTGTTCCACGGGTGAGTCGCTCCGTCTCTGTGACCTGCAGACTGGCATTTCCCTCTTCACCTCCTCCCATCACAATGTGACGGCCTTATGCATGTTCCAATCTGAATACTCTCATGAATACTGTGACTCTTCCCCTTTGGCATTTTCACTCCTGATCCCATCTTGTTTTCCTCCCCTCTTCCCCTTCACTACAGAGAGGAGGATGTTTGAAGGCACTGTACCCCTCTCCTCCCTTCTCCTCCCCTGTCCTCCCTTCTCCTCCTCTCTTCTCTCTCTGTGTCAGTATTCATTTATCGCCGTGTTCGGTCAGTGAGTTGCTATGTATAAATATGTGCTGATAACATAACCTCTGTCTCTTTTTTTCGCTCTCTTCTCTCTCTTAATCCCTCTCTTCCTCTCCCTCTCTCACACCCTCTCCCTTTCTCATCCCCCTCATCTCTCCTTTCTCCGCTCCTGCCTCTCTCTTCCTTTCTCTTTCATTCTCATCTCTCTCCTTACCCCTTTGTCCTTTTTGCCCTCTCTCCCTCCCCTCCCGTCTCCTCTCTCACCCCTCTCTCCTCTCTACACAACCCTTCGCACGCTCATATACACAGTCACTTTGATCCCTGGCCTGTCCGGTCCTTTTAACTTCCACAGCGCCCATCTCCCTCTCCCTCTCTCTTTCTCTCCCTCTCTCTTCATTCACACTCACAGCTTGTCTTCAGTTTGATCGCCCCCTCAGTCTGTGCGCTGCAGGAGGTTTTTTTTACCCTTTCACCGCGTCGCTTTTGTAGATGTAATTAAAAGCTTTGGGTTGGAGTGGAAGTTTAACCTTTTGTCTCTCCTCCTCCTCCTCAGCCTCTGATGTACACGACGAGCCCAAACCCACAGACGCAGACTATACGCTCAGTCCAGACCTAAAGATCGATGGTTTTGGTGAGTCATGAATGTTAGAATTAATATGACAAAACATTAAAATAATCACAATAAAAGTACTGGATTAAAAAAGGAAGTAGAATCACAGCTGAACCTGGGTTGCCAGAGCCTCAAGTGAATGCCCAGAACCTCCAGAATTCAGTCATGATTGGCTGCAGGTGCTGAGGATTGAGATCAGAGAGTCCTTTTAGTTTCAAACCAACTGGATTTTAGCAATGAAACTGGCAACCCAAATGAGAACCTCACTGTGAGACTCATTCTGCTTTCTGATTGGATAATTGTCTTGAAAATAAAAACATCAAATGAAAACATCAGCAACTAGGCAATTACAATTACAACTGCAATCTGTAAAAGTAATTGGTTTTAGTCATACAATCTGGCAACCCAAAGTGAGCGGCTTATTCTGCATCAGCTAATAAAGGGATGGAGCAAAGGAAAATCACATAAATTATACTTGTCTTAGGAGATGACATGCATTCCTACTGAAGATACATGGGACATATGTTGTTAAATGAGGTTGGGCTGTGGTGTATTTATGGAACATGGACCGTATATCAAGGATTAGCTGAAAATAAGCCACAATGCACATTCTCATTGTTACAAAAGATTCTATATATACAAGCACTTGAATATAGAGGCTTGGAGGCTCTGGGATAAGAATGAGACAAAGATAGTTCTCTTCAAATCACAGGCATTTTAATAACTCCATTGTCAACCAAATGGGGGCACTGTTCAGATATTTTTTACATCCATAACTGAGGCTTGTCAAACTGCTGACAGTTGAAATGCTTCTTTATTTTATACATGATCCATAGATGCTGTAAACTTGATTAGTTTAATTTAATTTAAAGGTGGAATATACACTGAAATAATCTTATGTCTTATCTGGAATGGTCTCTTGGTCAGTCAATTTTTCACGTATGCTGCCAAAGTTTAAACATGGCAAAAACTATAATTGCATGAGGCAGATGATTACAATAATTAAATGCTAAGACTACATGTTTTTGCACAATACATGTACAGTGCACGTGGTGTATAAATCATCATCCCTAAAGGTTCACTGTGTAACTTTTCAGGTGGAGGTTTCACTGCCTGATTTGTGTATGGCATTGGACTTCTCTATCTCCACGCAGACAAGTGAGCCACCAGGCCAAGTATGGTTCAAGGCATTTTAGAGCAATAATTCAAACAGTGCAGCTGAGTAATAGACATAGACATGCTGAAGGCCATTCTGTGGCAAATCAGTAACATATCCATGAGACAAGCAGGTGCTGTACTTCCCACCAGAAAAGTAACACAGTCCACCTTCAACATTTTAAATGGTTTTAAAAAGACTGAATTAGTTTGATGTATTTTCTAAAATAGACAGCATGTTATGTTTGTTATTTTCTTATACGATTTATTTGTACCTCTGCTTTTAAGTTTTAAACCAAACATGAAAAATAGCCTTCAACTTTCATGCAGGTTGAAATTTTAAAATATACTGGTACCAGATATGTTTTGTGTATTTGTTCATTTAATACCACCATTGTCCGTTGCCGAGTGAGAGCCCCACTGACCTGTTTAAAAGGACATCAGAAGTGACATCTACAGAGACACTGTGTTAACTCCACAGCACCAGCTGGCCTGGCAGGCTGCACGTCCCACTGAACTCATGCATATTCAGAATGCACGCACACTTCTACTCGCTAAAGACCACACCACCAAGTTTTGGGACTTTTCACCAAATTAGAAAAAGACAAAACCTCTTTTTGTAATGTTGAGATGGGGAACAACAGGGAGGTTAATCTCTGTACAACCACAGGGATACTAAAGCCTTAGACAAAAAGGGACATTCTAGCTAGATGCATTTTTGTAACTTGGCTATCTTCCTCACCCTCCGCGGGTGGTCTCACCCTTTTTCTGAGCTCAGGACATCCAGCAGTGGTCTGGGAGGGTCTTGGCTTGATCATTCTCCACTACCTTTGGAGGTGTTTCCCACCTTGACCTTGGGGTTTCCAGTCCAGTGATAAATCTGGGCCGCTATTGCTCTAGTGCTCAAGGCCTGCTCCTGTGCAGCCAGGACAAGTGCCTCTGTCCTTCAGTCCAGCTCTCTCAAGCCATTGATAGGATTTCTGGTGGTACATCCCATGTAGGAGCTTGTTGTCCCATGATGGTACCTCCAGCATCTCTTCATCTGCACTCTTCTGTGAGATATTGACTGAGCACATCATCTGTCGGGGCCTGGTCCTTGATGTACTTATGGATCTTAGATCTCACACTCACTAGTCCTCCTCCTCGTGTCCAGTGTCAGGGGCTGGATTTGGGATGAGATAGGACAGCATACCATATATCCTGAGAATTTTGTCTTGCAATATATATCCATGGAGTTTATGATGAAAAAATAGGATCATTGCCATAGTGATTAACAATAGGAGATCATTTTTATTCTCCTGCTGTTGTTGAACTTTGTGTTGCAGCACTGTAATTGCCCCATTGTGGGACAAATAAAGGTATTGCATCTTATTTTCTATCTTATCAATTTTATACAAAATATTTTTATATCTATATTTATATAACAAAATATCTCTTTTGGATGTGAAATAGTCCTGAAAATGTTGCATAAAGCAGAAAGGTGAAATCCTTCAATAGTTTGTGACAATTTGCCAAGATAAATGTAAATAAAATTGACACATTTTAGACAATAAACAGTGAGTTTTTTTTCCCATTATCTCACAATAAAGATTATTTATTTATTCAGTCACTTTTAAAAATTGAAAGTTATAAATATTGATAGTGGCACATAAATGTACTTAGAAGTGATGGAAAGAGCTGGAACAATAAATAGCCTTATACTGTATTACAATACTAAAGTTCTTTAGTCATATAATAAAATAATAATAATGATAGATAAATAAATTGCATTTTCAGACATATTCTGTAATGACTTTGTGCTGTGTTGTTCGTTCTGTCAGGATTATATAACACCCACCACATACTGCATCTGCTGCTGTTGAAATTGTGGGAAATTTCGTGAATTTTGGGGGGAAATCTTGACACTGACTAAAAAAATGATATGACAAATGTAAAAAAAAATCAAAAAAACATTAAAAAATACCTGCTAGCATGACGGTGAGGCCTTAGCTACAGTCAGGAGGGGGAGCTTTCACACACCAACCGGTAAAATACGGCGCTGTTAATCTGTGTAGGAGCAATGCATTGTGGGCAATAAATTTGTCAGTTTTTGCAGGCGTCATAAGGGAAGTCATCAGAACGGCTGTGAGCTGCAAATAGCTGCAGGTCAAATGAGTTTTTCTCTGTCATCCTTCTATCATCCTCTCTTCTCTTCTCTCCCTATGCCTGCCTCATCCTCCCATTTTACTCCCAGCGCTGGAGGACAGAAGCAGTGAAGGGGAAAACTACTCAAATGCGGTTTATTCACCTTTTGATGTGTGAAATTGAGTTTGCCTCCACTTTTTATTTATTTTTTTTGTAGATGGTAACGTTTCTATTAGGATAACATCTGTGATTGAATTAGTTTTCAGGCTAATCGATTTCTGATCTAATTATGAGCAGCTCCGAGTGCTTTTTTGTAACACTCACCTCATGAAAATTCCTACAGTGACGCTTTTCTTAAGCGTCACTGTAGGAATGCATATTTCTCCAAGGTATTTTTGAGCAAGACAGCAGTTATAATAAATGTAATATAGATAAGTTTATTGTCATGCTAGGTCAAGGGTGTCCAAACTTTTCTCATTAAGGGCCACAAATAAAAACATAGACCAAGCTGAGGGCCAATTGAGGGCCATAGACTGGTCACCAATACAGTGAATACTTCAAGTCTGCATTATTATTACAAGTTAGGCTGAACCACTAGACCTTTATTCATGCTTAAATCCTCAGTGGGACACATTAAATATTTGATATGAGCTTGTTAAAGTAGATTTTCAGAAATGTACAGTAAAATGTATTGTTTAAGGTAATATGGGCTGATTCACCTGGAAGACCAAGGGCCAAGAAAAATTGGTCTGAAGACCGCATTTGGCCCCCGGGCCACAGTTTGGGCATGCTGTACCAGGTAATAACATGTCCATGGCTACAATCGGGTGGCACATCACACACACCAGAGAAGTTCATAATGCATCTTTAAAGTGCATCTATGACACGACGGCAGGTTTTAGCAGTGCTGAGTTTTAAAACATACAGAGGAAACTTCAATCCACACAGGCAGACACATTTAAGATGGATTAAACTGACAGAAAATGATTTAACAAGGGATTTAACATTTCAATTAGCACATATACTATTGCTATATAGGACCCTGTGGTGACTGGATTTCTTGTTGTCTTGTTGCGTATGACATATCCCTTGTAAATGCAGCCTTTCTGATTTCCAATTTGAACAATTAAAATTCCAATTCCATTTTCATTCCAATTAAAGTTATAATTTTGTCTGAAACTTTTAATTATAACCCACCTCTTTAACCTGACCATTCAGACCAAAGCAGCGTCTCTGGTTCAGCTGTTGTCCCTTTGTGAATATCGCTCTAATGAAACGCTGTGCTTTTCTTATCACAAGTGCTAAAATGAATAAATGAAATTATGGCTAAAGCAGTTCTAGTCAAATGGAGAAGGTCGATATAAACATGTTTGGGGACAAAAGGGTTTTATAACCTTAACTACACTGCTACTGCTTCTAAAACCTCTGACATGAATGAAACTTTTTGAAAATGACAAATGTATACCCAAAAAATTTAGTTTTTTATCTATGTGAAGTATTGAATGTGTTTGAATTCAGTTACAAATGCATCTGAAAGACCTGGTTGAAATCATAACATTAACATCTGTAATTGAATTAGTTTTCAGGCTAATCGATTGCTGATCTAATTATGAATAGTTCTGAGTGCTTTTTGTAACACTAACCTAACGAAGCACTGGTTTTATCATTACGTGTGCTAAAGTGAATAATTGAAATGTATTCCTAAAGCAGTTCTAGTAAAATAGAGCAGGTCTATACAAACATGTTTACTTCTTTTAGTCTCTTTAGTCTTCGTTTCATTCATTTTGGTGTTTTTATAGTTTGAAATAACACAATTGTCAGTAAAGTTCATTGTTTCCACTGAGAAATAAAACATAGACAAACTACAGTAACTATTTGCGTTGGAGTTTAATACCTGTATAGGCGACTGGAGTCCTGAAACGATCCAAAATATGATATGAAACCTACGTAATGATGACTCGATGTTGAAGAAAGTGACACTTTGGAGAGGAGACCAGGCAGCTGCAGAGAATAAATGTCAGATGAAAAGACAGGATCAGAATACAGGAGTGCAGTCATTTTGTGTTAAACGCTTTGGGATCCTGGGATAATATTGCGTGAATTACAGTAGCAATAACACAACACAAATGACTCTGCTCCTCTGGGCCCCTCTTACCTGCAGTGCCGTGTTACCAATTAAATTAATAGGAAGTCCCATGTGGTTTGAGGGATAGAGGAAACCTGCAGGGATATGTGAAATGAACAGAAGCACGCTGTCAGAGTGTACACACACACACACACTTAAAACTTTAATTAGAATACTACAGAAGGTATGTACACACTTTACACTATTAATATTGTTTCTTAATGGTGGGCATTTTATGGACAAAGTGAGATCTGAATCTGATTGGAGTTTGACAGTAATTTTGCCTTTTATCATAAATGTGTAATTGGTCTGGTGCATTATAGTGGAGCGTCTGCCACCTGCTTATTTCTGTAGAGATGCTACTCAACTTATTCTCGAAGTTGCTGTGGGTGATGCCATTGTCATTTGGGTTGTATTATTTTGCACAGGGCTGCGGATCTTGACAGCAAATAAGTTCTAAATGGACTACAGAGCCGTTTTAAAGCCTCTCAGGGAATCTGTGCTGTGTCGACTTGTTGGTCACATGAACAAAGAGCATTTTACACAAATTAACCTACTTTACATCATATTTTAGTGGCAAAACTTTTCCCAAATTCACATTGAAATTGATGGAATTCTCGCTTAACCAGAAGCGCCACCACAAAGAAAAAGCACAGTTTAGTGGCATTTATAGCAAAAGTGGGCGTAGGAGAATAAGGTCAATTGCTTTGCTTGGAATATTCCACAGAATAGCATTAACTTCTTTATTTCTCTATCTGTCTGGAGGCAAGCAGGTGACGCTACCAGGCCAAGCTAGAGGTCAGCTCTGTATATTGGCGAATCCACTCACTATAGGAATGCGTATTTTTTTCAAGGTATTTTTGAGCAATAAAGGCACCAGTTATTATAAATACAATATAGTTAAAATGTCTTAAACATGCATACATGGCAGGATGACAGGTTTTAGCAGCGCTGAGTTTTAAAACATGCAGAGGAAAATTCAATCCACACAAGCAAACAGATTTAAGATGAATTGAGGATTAAACTGACCTAAAATTAATTTAACAAAGGTGTATACATTTTAATTAGCACATAATTAGTATATAGGACCGTGTGGTGACTGGATTTCTTGTTTTGTTGCATATGACATATACTTTATAAATGCAGCCTTTCTGATTTTCATTTTCAACTATTTCAAATACAATTTCACTTAGACAAAATTATAACTTTAATTAAAATCTGAAACTTTTAATTATAACCCACTTCTTTAACCTGACCACTCAGACCAAAGCAGTGTCTCTGGTTCAACAGTGGTCCTTTGTGAAAATAGCTCTAGTATTAGCTTACACTTTGCACATGTACCCCACAGATGGGCTTGTGTTAGCTTGTGATTAGCTGCAGTGGCAGAACATTCATTTTGTGTGTGATCAGGTTTCCGCAGCTTTACCGTCAGCTCTGGACATTATAGAGCAGGAATCACAATCTTTTCTTAAGTGGCTTTTGTTGTAGCAATCATCAGTCCTGTGTGCGACAGAGGCGTAGAGTTACAGTGGACAGTAAGTGCAGTCATTTTCATGATTGTCTAGAATTTCGGCCACTTTATTTCTTATAATGGCTTTTAAACAGTCAAATACTGCTGAGAAGAGCTGAAATAAACAAGATACTACCTGTAGAGATCTGTTTTACAAAATGATCCTGTCTTGCAGTTGCGAAGCTGCAGTGTGTTGGCCTGGACACTAGGGCTTGCCACTCCAGAGATCTGACCTTTAACTTGGCCTGTACTATTATTTTAGTACAGTAGTCTCACAATTAGTCTTATTTAATAACTACAGCCTTGTGCTGGACACAGACTCAAGATTTTCAACACACAGCAGCTGCAAAAAAGGCCAATTGGTGAATACGGTCCTTCATCACATTTATATATTTTAGTTTAGCTTTCTCTTGGTTAGGACAACTATTCAACTATCTATGAAACCTTGCGAGGTGACTGTTGTTGTGATATCAGCCTATACAAAAGTAATTGAACTGACTTGTCCACAATTTCCTAGTGTGCAGCATCCTCAGTCTTTACACTCTCATTATTTTCTTATAAAACTAAACTAAAAACAAATTGTAGGACTGATCCCCTCCCATGGACAGGCAAGGGGTCCATAATATCCAGATTCAGAGGGTCAGCACAGGGCATGCAGACAGTTTCAATGTTCTGATGTGTATATCTAAGGGTTAAAGACATTGATTGATGTCATGACGTTGGTGAAACTGTGAAAATGTGACACATTCAATGTAAAATTATATTTAGCACACAATATGTACATTGCTCATATTGAGGTTTCATAATGTTGGAAGCATCTGTATGTTATGCAACTGAAAATGCCATTTAAAGATTTCATCATTTACACCGCCGGGACTGCCAAAATTACACACTTGATAGCATGAATGTGGCTAGTGCAAAAAAAAAAAAAAAAAAAAAAAAAAAAATCATACCTAAAACATGCACAGTGGAAAAAATTCTCCAGCTAAGGAAGTCCAGACCAAGCCTAGCTGAACATCGGGAGATGAGTCCCCTGCCCACTGCTCCTGAGCCGGCAAATGTAGAGGACAAATTCCCTTAAGAGTCACCTTGCAGCAGATACAGTAAAAACAGGCCTGTACATTAACTGTCTTATTATTTCAGACAGTTGTTTGAAGGATTACATTATTTTAGCTGGCATCTTTCTGGGCTGTCGTGCATCAGATTAGGGCAAAATAACACATTTACAATTTTGTATTGTACAATGCTGCATAACACTTGTTTAGCGCTTTTCATGACATACACAGTTCAAGACAGACAAAAACACAAGAAGAGGCAGTTTAAGAGCAGTTTAAATTGATGTGGTTGTTTGAAGGAACTTTTAAAGCAGTTTGAATATGTACAATTGATGTTCTCTTACTAATAATAGCACTGTACGTTTTGACATCTTAACGCAACTCCCTTCCATGCTCGTCTATCAGTTGGGAAACACTTACACAACACACTAAGTTGAGCATTAAGACAGCTGCAGTAAATCCAGAACGCTGCTGCTCAGGTCCTGAACCAGGAAGTACGAGTTCATGCATCTTGTGCTAAGGTCTCTGCACTGGCTCCTGTGGCTCAGAGAATAAACTTTAAAGCAACTCTGCTTGTGAACAAGTCTAACCATGGACTAGCACCAAAGAACATCTCTGACATGTTAGTGCCATATGAACCTCATTCTAAGGACCTCAGGGACCGGCCTTCTGCCGATAACCTGGAACAGTCTTCCTGAAGATGTGAGACAGGCCTCTACTTCGACAATGTTTAAATCCAGGCTCAAAACGGTTCTGTTCAGCTGTGCATATGACTGAAAGGTTTTTATTCTGCACTCTTCTCTTTTAATGTTCATTTTATGATTATTTATGTCTTGATTTGTTTGTATTGTGATTTTTTTTGTTTTTATCCTGTAAAGCACTTTGAATGACTGTACGAATTGCGTGCAAAATTGCCTTGTCATGTCTATAATAATACATGAGACTTGTGTAGCACTTTTCACTCATTGGTTCAAGACAGACAAAAACACAAGAGACAGTGGTTAAAATTAATGTGGTAACTTTAAGGTAGTTTTAAAGTTGTAACAAGTAATGGTTTGCTAACGTTGAAGTGATCTTTTTGTTAATACCGTACTAATAATGAATAATGCAGCATGTTTTGATATATTTACACAACTCCCTTCCATGCGAGTCTCTCAGTTGGAAAACACTTGCACAACACACTAAATTGTAGGTGCATATTTAGCAGTGCTAGATAAATACAGGCTATTTAAGTCTGTACACAATAAGTCTTCATTCACTATGATTACCTATTGTTGTGTTAAATATAGAGATTGGCACACAGCACACGCTCACTCTATAACTTGTATGTGTGTAATGGTGTTTGTTTGACAGTTCGTGACAGCACATCTCTGTCTGCAGACTTGTAATAGCCCCATTAGGTCAGAGCCACGCGCTTTAACCGGTTGTACCAGATTTTGTCCTGTCTGCTGTGCGTCTGTGTGTGTGCGTGCGTGTATGCATCAGCAGTGTCCTGGCCTCCGTGGCAGTTTCAGTTACACAGCGGTCAAAGCGTTTAACCTGCAGCTCGGACCTCATTAGAAGAGCTATGGAGGAGCAGCTCAGAGCATCTTAAAAACCAGGTGTCAGACAGACATTAGGCTGCAGTGTGACCCGCCAGCAGCTGCTCATGCCCCACTGAGATACAGGCTAGCATAGATTAACCCCCTTTAACCAGTGCTGCGGAGCAATGTGTTTCACCCACTCCAGTAACTTTTTTAGATATAATTGTACTTCTAAGAGTAGTTTTATCTAGGGCAGCAGGAGTTATCACATTCAGCACAAAATTAGCAAATTGCTAAAGTATTTAAAGGCATAATTGACTCTTGTGAGCTTTTAGCCATGTTATAATGCTGTGACCTCCTCAAAAACATATGTAAAGTTGTGTTTTGTTTCATTCACACGTTTGAGTAATCTTACAGTATTAATCCGTCTATATCGCCAAAGCTCAAAATGTAGTAGTAGTTTTCGAGTTAACAGCTCCTTTTACCTTTAGTTTAGCAGGCATGAAATTAGGGCTGAAATTATTCAAATAATTCTAGTGAAGGTGTATGAAGTATAAAAACACAACGGAGCACTTCCTGTATTACCACATGACATCACAAGGTGGAACAGAGTGAGAGAAGAGAAGAACTCGGCCTAAATATGCAGTTTGTGTGATAAACATGTGTGAATGAGACAAAACACAACACAATTTTCTTTCTTACTTGTCCAATTTATCATACAATGGCATTTAACTACATGGAGACAAGCATGTAACACCACTAAGCCTAATTAAAGGTCAGATCTGTGGAGAGGCGAGTCCAATCAGTTACAATGCATGTTTTTCAAGATATTTCGTACAAACATGAACATACAAATGACATGAAAATGAATAAATGTTATATATAATACCGTGCAACATTCCAGGAAATTAGCTGGCTTACCCCCACCAAGAAGGTTACATGGCAGACCTTTAAATGAACAGTGCTGCGTGAGTAGTCTACCACCTGTTTTAACCCAGATGCCCTGCAGTCTGTCGATTGTAATGAGCCAGTGAGTTCATCTCTTAGTCATTTCTGGAGTCAGAGTTTGGGTGTGCTTAGGTGCACATGTTGTGAGGTACCGTCTCATAAGTGTTTAGTTCATGTGTAACTGAAATGAAAATGGTTATTTTGGTCCCATAGCAGATGCACAGGCTCCTAGTGGGAGTAACAGTGCACAGTGTGTATGAGAGGGGGTGTCAGACGGAGAATGTGTCACTTTATCAGCACAATTAGAGCAGTTTACAGGGCAGCACTGTGGTATTGTTTAAAAAGGAGAAGTTAAATCAGACGTGTCGTATCAAAATACCTAATGGGTATGAGGTAGGACTAGAAAGTGAATGGTGCATTGAATCAGAATCATAATGTGGCTGTGACTGTGGTTCGAGTTTACTTTACTATTGTTGCATCACAAGTTTGACAGTAACAGGATTTCAACTGTCTGCGTAATCCCTCAGTCATCCAGGTATGATCCATCCAAGAAAAATTTAATTCTGTCTTGCAATAAGGCTGCTTTTACCATCTCTGACAATGTTAAAAATATGTTCTACATGTCTGTCCAAATGTACAAAAACAAATTGACTGATTGGCAACTTTCTTTTTTTTTTAAATTATTATAATAACCAGAAAAATAGAAACAATTGTATGTGCTTTGAAATACACACATACGGAATTGTTACATATTGTCTTTTTTTTTTTTTTTTTTAACTCTAAAAAGCATTTTGAGATGTTTTTAGCCATACATGTTTATCTACAACTTGAACCCTATACTCATTAATTTATATTTACTTTTAAAAACAAGCAAATTTTCTATAGTTATTTTTTGAGTTATGTCATTTATTTACTGATTTTTAAAATATCTTGCTCAGTATCTTGTGTTTTACGTATTTTAAGGTTAAAATATTACGCACTTTTTAACTGTTCTAGGCCTATATGAATAAACTTTGACCTTGGCTTGATTTATTTACTTTGCTAATCCTTCTTTGCCTTGATTTCCAGAAGACGACAATAACTTCGAACCGAAGTTGGAGAAGAGCGTGAGCGGCAGCAGCCCGTCCCGCGATCGGCTCCTCCTCACGGTCACGATGCTCCTTCTCGCCGCGCTCTTCGTCTCCTAGCGACGACCCCGCCATCGGTGTCACCATGTCAACTCGCCCCGGGGCGGAGGCAGGTGCAGGACAGGAGGGCATGGGGGCGAAAAGAAAGACGAAAGAGAGAAAGGAGAGAGAGACAGAGAGAGCGGGACCAGAAGACCAAAATGATTGAAGTTTTCTAATAGTGTGAATGTGCGTGTGTGTTGGGTGTGTGAACTGTAAGCCTTAAGGCAGAGACTGACAAAAGCAGAACTGTGTAATACGCTTAAGTCAGTCAAAACAAGAGTGTGGAAACAGGCCACAAGTCCAGCCTGTTTGATCCTGCACACAAAGCATTTAAACGGCAAGAATGGCGCAGTCGAAACAAAAACAAAAATAGACATTGAAATCCACCCATCTAATTAGTAATCATTCAAAGTCTTTTTTTCCATGGATCCGATTGGCTGTACACATTTCCTTAGGGCTAGTTGCCATAGTTTCTTGCAACAAAACTTCAAACAGGACTAAAGTGAATTGAAATTGCCTTTTTGTGTTCATTTTGAGGCTGGGGAAAGGGAAGAAGCCCAATTTAAAGACATAAGGAACCAGATGACGAACAGTTCTGGTTGTGTATGATCAAAGTAGCTTTTAGATGAAAAACACACATCCCTGGAAGTACAACGCCAGTTTTAGTTGTCATCCCCGCTCTGCTTTGACATCCTGTGGGCATCGTCAAATCGTCTAAAAAGGAAAGACACGGACTGGACGGGTTCTGGGGCAACATATAAAGCATTTAATCAACCAATTGTTTGTGTAAGAGATTTTAATGTGCCATCTTGTTAAAGGTCCTATATCATGTGTTATACAGACTTTTTGAACTATTTTTGACCACCTTTACATTAGGAGTGTGAAATTAATTAAATAAAATCATGATTTCAATTATTACAGATACAAAAATCAATATAATCAACAATAAGTCTACTGTTCAGAATGATATGAGCACTTAAGGTCTAGACATATTTTAAACCCTTTATGGTTTACAATAATGTCTAATTTAGTCCCGATTCCTGACCTTACAAAACACATCGCCAGCAAATAATTTCTTCCTGCTGTTGTGCTATGAGTGGGGCAGTTTAAATTAGGTTTAAAACAATAACTGCCAGCTTCCAAATTGAGATGCATCTTGTTGAAGGTAATTTGAGCTTTGAAGAGAATGTTGAAGATGTAATGTCTTTAGAAGAAAAGGCTCCTCCATGTTTTTAGAGTACCAATGATGTCACAAGGTGGAACAGAGTGTTTTCAGATCTGGAGAGATTGAGAGTCTTATATGCAAGATTACTCAAACATGCATGCAGCATTACATTATAATGTGGTTAGAAGCTCAATAAGTCTATTTAGCATCATATAGGACCTTTATGTTATTGTGTTATTGTTTCTTCTTGTAATTTCTGAGGTTATCGAAGCACATGGCGGAGGGGGACTAGGAGAGGAGCCATGGATATACTCAGCAATACCGACTTCGCCTTCTCAAAATACAGAAAATAAAGAAATACTTATGTTTATTGGGAGCAGAAAGACATAAACGTTCATTCAAAGTGGTGTACTGTCAGTGTACTAGACTCTTTCTATGTGAAGTCACTTCTCACACCATGTAATGTATGGGTGCACTATAACGCTACATGTATCTGTCCGAATGAGATGTTACTATGTCATTTGTGCCTGTTAGCATTTTCACCTACATCTTATCTGAAAATATCAAAAAATCAAAACGACTAGAAAAACTTACAGAACTTATGGTGAGGTAGGAGACTCAAACTTCAATATAACAACAACTCCACCATCCGGATAGCCGTTTCCATAGCAACTAGCACCTTACCATGGCTTCCCTATCTGGTCACCGACGGACTCCAGTAGGGCCTAGCTAGCTTACCATAGTAGCTGACAACAATAATATGAAGGCGATGGTACTGCTCTTGAATGACTGTGAAAGAAACCCACCGGCATGTTGAAGAAAATCTCTTGTAAATGTTTGAAAAGAAGAAAATGACAAAGGATGGTAAAGCTATTGTGCCGAGAAGGTGAAACGTTGATGTAAGCATTTTTTGACAAACTTGAATTGCAGTTTTGTTGTGGTTGTGTTTTTTATCTGGTTTGTTTTGTTGCTGTGATGTATATTTGGTTGAACTGAAGGGGGAAAACTGTGGTACTTGGGCTGAGGTACTATTTGTCGAATTTCTTTTTTTTTTTTTTTTAAGAAGGAAAAATATTATTGTGAAGAGTGATCTGTTATTTTTCACTTCCATTACATTGTTTGTCATTTCTTTCTCATTCTAACTCCAATAGACTCTGTGCACAGCATTGCGTTATCTAGCTAGCTCACTGTGTCTCAAAACAGTCATAAAACATAAAATAAATAACCTCTTAAAATTCAAATAAATTAACATAAAGGAGGCCCCAGGGAAGACCCAGGACACGCTGGAGGGACCATGTCCCTTGGCTCACCTGGGAACGCCTTGGGGTCCCACCGGAGGAGCTGGTGGAAGTGTCTGGGGTGAGGGAAGTCTGGGAGTCCCTGCTTAGACTGCTGCCCCCGCCACCTGGCCCCGGATAAGCAGAAGAAAATGGATGGATAATTAAAATAAGGACTACCCAATTATTTGCAGAATAATTTGTAGCGTTGTTTTAATATTTATTACGCCTCAAAATTTGTGTTAGTGTTAGCCCTGAGACGCAAATATTTCTCTTCGCAAACTCATAAGTGTCCTCTGGTGAAGTGTTCTTTTTATTTGTGTAGTTTTTCACATGTCAGTGACATCCACCGGCAGCTCCCTGTCCACTGCCTCATCTTTAAATATTCATTTTAGCATGACTCAGGAAAAACCTCCTTAGAGATAAAATTGGACAGGAAGTAGTGACGCCAACAGTGACGTTGCCCTGTGCACAGAGCCTATTGGCACCTAGATCAGGTATAAAATTAAGACCACTGACAGAGGATAGGCATGTTATTGGATTATATTGCATAAAGTGAACACTCTTCCTATGTGATAAAAGCAAGAAAAAATAGAAATACATGGGGACTTACCAAATTTAAGAAGGTTCAAATTGGAGTGAGTGGACGTTGGGTCACAACTAGTTGCTACAGTATTTAGGAGGTCATAATGTTATGCCTGATTGTGTGTTTTTTTGTCAATACAGTTAAAGCCACTGATTCACAACTGTACACCAAAAGTAGAGGTGAGCGATATCGCAAAAAAGGCCTATGTAACGGTCACGATGATGATTTTTATTTTTATCACAATTAATTTACATTTCTCTATTTTGCCTTAAGTTGGTTAAACCTATCTATATCACAGTATAAGGATCTCACTACGGGGTCGGATCACAACTTGTTTTATATTGTCATATACACTCACCCAATGATGTAACAGATAGTTATATACAGTATTGTCATCAGCCCATGTGCGCAGAGTGGCTCGGGGTTGCATTGGGTCTTATGATGTGGTTACTAGATCTGTATAAGAAAGTTTATCACTCTTCATAAAATTGCACTTATAAACTTAGACACGAAAGCAAGTCAGCGTGTGCGTGGAAATGCATGTGTCCATTTTGGTTCATGAGTGCCGAAAGATGTTGTGATGGCACATTACAGCACAGCATAGTAATAGCATGCTAATAGGGTAGGAATAGCATGGGATAACAGAGGGTTGATACATTTTGCTGGCCTGTGTCATTATTACTAAGAATATACTAACCATGTTCTTAGTCCAATGAGGTTCACCTGGTCTTCTGTTAATTTATTTTTTCAGACCAAGGTTTTTGTTCTTCCTTTGAGTGGTCACGGGATGTTACAATTGCGCCATCTGCAGTCTGCCTTCTTCAGAACAGTATTCCAGGTGTGTGAGAATAAAAAGGCCCCCCTCGTCCCAGTTTATTGTCCCATGGGCACATTTCCGTACATTTCAATTTCCTCCTTAATCCAGTGATGTTTTATTGTCCTCTGTCCCAATGCTCCATCCTAGTCCACTAAAAGCCTGTTTAAATCAGATGACCAAACACATCACAGCAATGTCATGTGACCACTCAGGAAGAGGAAAAAAAATCGCCATGTTCTTGGTAATGGACAGGCTTCTTCATATTCAGTTAGAGTTTTATCATGAAACAAAGAGTGACCGATGTTTCAATGAGTAGTTACCATGTAATTAGCAGAAGTACATTTGTAGTTAGCATTTTATTATCATGCTACAACTGTGCTGTATGTAACGTGTTATAATCTTTTAGTTTCATGCGAGTTGAATGGTGAAATGACTGAAGTTTTGTTTCTGCTTTTTCAGTGCGTGTGACTGAATGTTGTCTGGCAAAACAACAAAAGCATTTACTAGCGTTGGCAACAACCATTTACAATCATGTTTACCTTTGACTGGAATGACTTTAAACGAACTTGAAAAATACTGTAAACTGAACAGACTGTAACAGAGGTTATAACAATGATCATAACAAAATAATAAGCTTACAAATCTTACTTTTACCAATGTGCATCTGTGTCTTTATTTGTCCCCAGCTTACAAGCGCCATTTTGGTCTTTGAAGATATGCGCTAGGCTAATCCTTAACAGCAGATGGAAAAGCCAGCGCCTTTCTACCTGCTGCATTCACTCCTCTGAAGATAATGTTGTTTGCGAGCTAACAGATGGCATTTTTACATATCAAAGTTAGCGTAGCGACGTTCCCCACTGCAGTAATACCTGTACATACGCCGATTAGGCCAGATGAATGCTTTAGTCACAGGGGTGGTATTTGAATGACAATGGAACAGACTGGCAATGTGTGTGATAATGGGATATGGAGGCTTCATGCTGGCCCTGTGATCACAACAGGTGTTATCAAACAGGTGAGTACAGTTACCAGATATCAACAAAATGTGCAAGAAAAAAGAAGTAAAAAGTAGTTACTATGTAGAAAGTGATGCGACGCTGGAGTCACTTATCAATGGACAGAATCTGAGCGCGAGTCAGTGTTTGTGTAGGATGGACATTTTCAAGGACAGATAGTAGAACATTACAAAATAGACTATTTGAAAGTTTTTATGAGTCACTAGAGCATATTAAATGTACTTATAAACGTATATCAAGCAGAAACCACAGGCACATGGTAAAAGGATAGGTCAAATGCTGAAATGTTGGGACATATAGGTCTACAATACAAACAAATGCAAACCATATTATATTTCTATTGTATCAAAATAGTTTGTCACTTCAAAAGACAAAAAAACAAAACCAAAAAAAGCATGAAGAATGTCTGAAGATAGAATGGGATGTGCATTTCCTTTCATATTTTTTCAGTGCATTTGCCAATGGTGGATGATAAGAGCAGGCCCCAAAGCAAAGTTGAATATCAAATTATAGAGGAACCGTAGACTTGTATATCTGGTTATGACGTAATTTTTAAGTTTTAAATACCCTATGTGATATTTCGGCTGAGTTAGACATAGGCCTGGTATTAAGGAAAGTGTTGATGGTTACAGAACTATTACATTATTTATCTAAAGCACATTTCCATTCATCCATTTTGTTCCGCTTATCCGGGGCCAGGTCACAGGCTAAAGCACATTTTTCAGGCATATTTTCCTTTTCTCCAAAGATATTAAAACACTGCACATAACTTCATATTGTAAGTGGTTTATCCTTTATGCAGGATCTCAACCTGATCACTAGGTGCTGCTGTTCAGTCACTCAGTTCAGACGCACTGTTCTGATCTGATCCATCTACCTCTGATTTGTAATCCTTTATCTAAGTGTACCAATCCACTCCAGTCCGTTGAGTAACAGCAGACACACAGAATAACACGTATTCTATTGTATTGTGATATAACCGATCAGAAGCACCACCCAGGCCTATGTATTTGTATGCATGTGGAGAACACGAGGTACTCATCTCTTTCACAGGTGTTACTACTATATGTGCACTAAAGCTTACCACTCAAATTATGCAACTGCTAGGCCTGTTCATGCGTAGATTTAACAAATGACTGTTCAGCGCCAAGGTCTCCCGTCACGGACACGCACGCAGCCTTTCTATGGGCTTTCATTTGGCGCAGTGAGTCAAGCTGAACGATAGGGAAAAGTCAACTCTGTGTGTGTTTGTTTTTGCAAGAAACCAATGTCATGCGTGGCCAAGCCTGTAAATATAACTATGTAATGTCCATGCTCTTGAAGTAAGCCTGTTTACTATTCAAAGTTGTGGTAGTAGAAATGACTCTCGTAAGATCACTTGCTTGTTTCCATGGAAATTTGATTGCTTTCAGTCTTCTATATAGGGATAAACAGGCGATGCCACCAGGTCAATTTACAGGTAAGGCAAGAATTATGTTTTTAAAAGCATTTTTGAATACAAGAAACACTCAGAACTGAATAAATGCATCTCTACGGCGGCAGAAACCCACCAGAAAAGTTACATAGTTAGATAGCTAGTGTAGGATCAAATTATGTAATATGTCAAGTGTATAACAACCACAACTTTTACTCTTTTACTACAATAAAGGTATGGCAGTAGAAAGTCACTCAAACAAGTTCAATTTCTTTAAATGTAACTGAAAACAAACCTCCCAGACGAGTCAACACAAGACGGCTGTGTGCATCCATGTCAACAGAAACCTTGGATAACAACACAAGTGATCATTATGAAGAGCAAAAGGTCAAACCTGAATCTTCAGAAACATCATCGCTAATTAGCCATGACTCATACTATTCCACACACACAATTAGGCTAAAGTTCAAATACATTGAAACCCTGTAATAAGTGTTAATTTTACAGAAGCTAGACATAATAAAACTCGATACGGTTAATTACATCCTGCAAGGAGCAACAATTAGGCAAACACACCCATGTCTCTCGTGCCCTTGTCATCACAACAAAATAATATCATGAACTCTGCAACCTATGGCGTGAAGAGCTGTATATACTAATATATATAATATTAAAACAGTGGGTCAGGTGATGGGGAGATCGCAGCAATGACCAGTACATTGTTGTTGTGTCCTTAAGCAAAACACATCACTGTACACCCAGGGCAGCCATGGCTACAGTGCTGCTCTAGGGACATAATACTAGGGTAGAGGCCCTCAGACTGACCTAGTCTGGGGGCCTCTGAGTGAGTTGACTGTACCAACTTATACCATTAAGTCTTATAAGGCTTCAAATATATAGATTTTGATAAAGATTTATGCTGAATTTTCTTCAATTGAATCAATCATTTTTTCTAGCCACTTTTATTTTTGTTTATTTTTGTTTTCTCAAACTATGAACGTGTTAAAAATTAACCCTAAGACTTTTCAGCAGGTGTCAGACAATAATATAGTGGAGTAGAAAGTACAAATACCTTCTCTCAAATATCGTGAAGTGAAAGTTAAAAGCATCAACTTTAAGATCTTCAAGATATCTAAACTTTGTACTTAAGTATTAGTACTTTACTACTTTTACTTCAGTACATTCCACCACTGGGGCTGGCCAATATGATAATAAAAAACTGAATTGTGATCTCAATGTCCTGAGTGAGTGACAAGTGCATTTAACCAATTGCAATAAAGTGTGAATATTAAGATGAAGCAGACGACTTTACCCTTTATCTTCCTGAAACTTTACCTCTTCAAGGCAATATAAAGATGCTAACTTTTACATTAATTATGATAAAATCAAAATTTTTTCATATTTTTGTTTGTTTTTATGCATATTATCCACCCATACGCCACTTTGTTTATTTACTATAATAAATAAAATGACAAAAATCATTACTATCTACCGTGGGGAACTGTTTGCTTTCAGTTGAGCACCTCTGTGTGCCTACACGTAGAGTTGTAATGTCTCTCCCTCCGGGCTTTTAGCGTATACAAGCAGACGGCAGGAACATGTGCACACACGTTTGTGCTGCTCTGAGCTCCATGTGAGCCCCAAACACCAGATCCACAGAAGGTGATGCACAGTGACTCAGCCCATGTCACGTTGAGGTCCCCGAGGCCAAATTCAAATGAAAAATAATCACCAGAAAATAACACCCACCTGCTTAATCATCCAGTCTGCTCCTGACGGTGTTGTGGTTGGTCAGGCCTCTGTTGGAGATGTCATGTCTAGTAGTTCACTTACCCATATGCTCCTTTTCAAGAGGCTCAACGAGCTTCATTGTTTAGCTTTTGTAGCCACAGCTGCCCTGGGGCTGAGTGAAACAAACACAGCCAGCAATCTGCGAAAGCTGCCTTTTCAATCACCACCAGTCACACACCATTTTCCCTCTCATATGCTCAACAGTAAAACTCATTCATATGTCTTCCTATTAAACTTTAAATATATTTTTACATGTGTTATGTTCCGTCTTGTTTGCTAATGACTTCTGCTTTTCTGGTGGAGGGTCTGCCACCTGCTATTCTCCATGTACTGTTTATCATACTGTTTGCCTACAATGTTCCACAATATTTGCCCGGGATCCAGAAAACGCACACTTCTTCAATACTTTAAAAAGATGTGAGACTGGTCACTGCTGAATCTCCCCGTTTTCAGATGAGCGTGATGGACAGGTGGATTAGCCAATCAGGGACTTGCTGATATCAATCTGTATAAAAATAGATATAATTCTGGATTTGCCAAACAACCACAGTGTGGCATTTATCTATCTTCTATTTATTAAATTACAAGTGTATTCATTGCTAAAGTCATTCCTTGAAAAACATGTATTCTTAATTAATGTCACAATGGGTTTACCCCTCCTCAGATATGACATGTAACTTGACCTGATGGCTCCAATGAAAAAGATAAGAATGAATAAGAAAGTTTTATGCCATACTACGTAACATTCCTGGCAAAGCAATAGCATTTCTATGTAGACAAACATGTTGCTGACCGCTCCATTCTTGTCAAAGCCGCTGGTAATATCAGGTGCCACAGTGGGGCAACAGTGGCAAAAAACGTATGTCCTTTGGCAAGGGACTTCACCCACATTGCCTAGTACGCAGGGCCGGCCCTAGCCCTTAGGGAACCCTAAGTTGAATTTGCCATTGGGGCCCTCGCCACTTCAGTGCCACGTATACATATTTGACAAAATTAAGACATCATCACAACCAGTTGTAAAAAGACTGAAAATTCAAGAGGCTCTCAACAGTGGTAGCCACAAGTATAACAGTATAAAAACATGTAAAGAATTGGCGCAGATGACAGATAATTTTTTGTTTTTATCCTGCACTTTTTTTTTTGGTTTCTGGTGAATTTTTATGTGTTCCATTAGACTAAAGTGGGCTTACATTTATCAGTTTTTTTATTTCATAAAATACAGAATTGGATACCGATACCAGTATCGGGAGCTAGTACTCGTACTCGTCAATGGACTGCCGATACCAAGAGCTAATACACTGTAGCTGTGCTGCCTCTTGTTTGACGCTTTCAGCTCATCCCTCAGCTGAGCTGTGAGCTCTGAGCGGAGGTGACAATAAAGATGCACATTAACTGTAACATTAAGCACAGCTGTAATCATATGTGACGGTCACATGAAATATACAAATATTTAGCTCTTTAACTAACATAACTCCTAAAATGGTTTTATAGTTCACAAAAGGTATCAGCGCAGTGCTTGTGTAGTAGCATGCTACCGTTGCTAAGTGGCGATGCCGATTACTTGCTTGTGCTGCATTGTGACTTATTGAAACTGAAAAACACATTTATCGACTGAATAGAGCGGGTCCAGGGCTTTCAAAGACACGCGTCATGTCCATATTGGTGAAAGTGTGGTAGTGGTAAAAGTAACACAACAGTCACTGTTATGCTAGCAGTGGCTCGTTAGCAGTTAGCTCGTTAGCAGTTAGCGCAGCTACAAAGACTAAGTGGTAAATATTAAAGACAGATGCTAACTACAATGAGTTCAGTAAATAAGAATTCTAAGATGAAAAAGTGGCTATACTATAAAAATCCCATGAAATTAAATTTGATTTACCACTGTAATCAAACACCAGTAAAAAAATGTCTGTAAACGGTATTTTTACTCAGTATCGGCAAGTACTCAAAATGAAGTACTCGTTTTGCAAAAAGTGATATCGGTGCGTGAGCATTCACAGCACATTCAGGAGTTGTTCACAGGTCGTTCTTTCGTTCAGCAGATGTAACAGGTTTCTGCCGTAATCAACGTTGTTAATATGACACAGGAGCAGTGACCTGCTTTAACTGCACTCACATCATCTGATATTTAGAGACAAAAGGACGAGCTACAACCAAAAACAGCCAGTGTAATAAACTGACTCACCTGTGTCATCTGAGGTGTGTCCTGTCTGCCGAATTAAACACGTCCAGTCTCACAGATTTATCTGCAGGTCCGATGGGGTAAAATGGGACATATTTCGAGTCCTCTCTAAAAGTCCTGCCCCCAAAACGATCTTCCTCCGGCCTCTTCGTGCATTGTTCCGTACTTTAGATAACCTTAACTTCACTAACTAAAGTCTTTTAGTCTGTATAACACCCATTCATATGTCCATCTGCTGCCTCAGCCACCCAGAGTGCACCTGGAGGGAAAAGGGTCCTTGACGCTGGTGCAAACACTTAGCTGTCCACACCAATGCCCGCCTCAAAAAATGTGAGCCCCTATCTAGCTACTGGAAATAAAACACATATAATTATTTAAGAAGGATATTTAGATTAGTATAAGCAATGAGCGCCATTTAGTTTTCAGAATTTATATTTTCAATATAAATGTATGGGCTCTTGGGAGCCCTCTGGTGGCCTCGGGGCCCTTAGCAGTTGCTTAGTCAGCGAATAGGCTGGCCCTGTTAGTATGGAAATGGTGTGTGCATCGAGTGCTGGTGGCCAGTTGGCGCAGATTAGCAGCCTCGCTTCCGCCAGTCTACCCCAGGGCAGCTGTGGCAACAATATATCTTATCACCACAGAGTTTAGAGTGAGTGTCCAAAAAAGTGCTATTTAAAACAAATACATTGTTAAAAGTTCCACAGTGTGCCTTAAAGAGAAAATTAAATCTGAAACCACACCCACACAAGGTTGGTGAAGTGTCTTGCTCTATGACACAATGACAGGATGAATTATAAGGCAACTATTTTCTACACGTCTAAGCCAAAAATCTCCCTCCTGCTTGGAAATATTTGACTGGTCAGACCACTGTTGTATATAACATGTCTTTTTCCCTCATACTTGTGTTGCGTGCCTATTCTCTGCTGTAAGTCCTTCTGACAGTCTGATCCTATAGGACCCTCTGCGTCGCTCTGGACAGATCCCTGTGGCTTTAAAGGCAATTCCATCACTGATCACTCAAGCTGATCCTTCTATTTCTCAAACTAAACGCCTTAAGGTTAGAGTCATCATCTGTGTCATTTTATATTTCTGATTTTCCGAGTCGAGTAATAGCCATTTCCTGGAATATGACTACGAAATATATGTACCAGTAAAATGAAAATGCTCCACTCAAGTGCTGGATTATTAACCCTTTCAATGCCAGACCAGAGAGCTCTATTTCACAAATCCCGAGGCATAAAGACATAAAAACAAAGCTGGATGTATGTAAAGGTACAATATGTAATTTGTTTGGAGGAGTGTATCTCCAGGGAGAGAAGCGAGTGATACCACCAGGCCAAGTTACTGGTCAGATCTGTGAAGAGGGCCCCCCGCTCAAAGTAAAAACACATGTACTTAAAAATGTAGGCTAGATAAGTTTAATGACATACAGTGGAGTATTCCAGGCAAAGCAATAACATCTCCATGAAGGAAAGTAGCTGGCATATCCTCCACCAGAAAAGTTACATCATGCACCTTTAACAGTAACTTAATTCAGACTGTATTAGACATATTTGAAAGGATTCCCAAACATCTGCAATGGAAAGGAACTGATGAGTATTTGTTGGTGTGGCTTTGGATCACTGGTTCCAGGGTGGAGTTGCGACGTTTTGGCAGAGGTCTATAACACACTGTCCAGGTTTTGTATGTATTTTCATCACGGCAACACTTGAGCAACAATTTGAGAAGCATGTTTTTATTCATTACCAGTAAACACACACTTGCAGTTGAGATAACAGCCATGTGCTTCCTGATATTAGTGTCACAAAACACTAACGACTATGTTGTCTTGGTGATTTCACGTGTCACAGTTTGGCTCACTGGTGTCACGTTTTCACAGGGAGGGCACAGGGCTGGGATGCTCCGTGCAGTTTTGTTTCAGTCGTCATCAGTCACAAAAAGGCTCCCTTCTCTGGAGCTCATCACTGACGCATTTACATGTAGCACACATATTTGGTTTGGATTACAGATTACAGTCAGAGTTGGCTCTTGCTTCTCTTTACATTACCAAAACGTGACACAGAAATGATGAAATGCCATGCTCACGATGCTCACGACTGACTGAATAACAATAACATTTCTTATTAGCTTTAATCAGAATGCCTTAGTAGTTGTCAGGCATTGCTTTGTCTGAAATGTTCCAGACATAGATTGTATAAAGAAGTAGACTAAGGGAGTGCGACGTCAGCCATAGCGTTCAGTCAAATGAAGCTCATTGAGACTAGCAGTTATGGAGGCAAGTTCCATATTTTGAATTTCTATCGCAAGTATCTTTTCTCTGGTATTAATGTTCATAATGGCAAAATAAAACTGTATATATATATATATATATATATATATATATATATATATATATATATATATATATATATATATATATATATATATATATATATATACAGTTTATATTTATATACACACTCCAGTCCATGTCACCGATAAGACTCACACATCACAATCATATATAGGTGGGTGAAATACAGTATCTTGCCCAAAAGCACAGAACTTGATCTTGACTGTAACCAAAGCTAATGTGTACGTCAGATCCGTCACATGTGGCTCCATGGGTTTTGCACCTCTTCTTTTCTCTTTTCTCTCCTCCCTCTAAACGGCTGCTCCATCAGTCGTTCAGTCGTCAGTCCCCGTGTCACCATGGCTTCCCCGTGTGTGTCCCTGTCCTCCTCGTCTATCTCTCTCCTCTCCCCCCCCCAGCTCCAAACTGTTTATCACACCATCAGCAGCTCAACAGCATTAGCACAGCCCAGTCGGTTAATGCGTAATGGGATCATTTCAGATGGAGGGCAGGGGCCTATATAACTCTATGAGAAATTTTACTGGTTTAGAAAGAAATAACTAAACTTTTGATTTACAAATGTTGAACCTTATTATCTGTCATGGATTGGGTTCATAAATTGACATGCTAAAGTTATGGCTTATAGTCATTCTATTTTCATTTCATATTTTTGTTTGTTTATTTGACATAGAAGATGCTGAACTTTGTGTTAGTTTTAGTCTCATGTGGATGGGGCAAAGAATACAGATTATTAACCATAAACCATTTTGGTCGTTAAAAGACTAATTCTATTATAGAATTCTGTATTGGGGCAAGACAAGTTTGCCTGACAGTCCCTCTCTTACAGTGTTATGGTGCAGTCCCTCTAAAAATGTATATAATTTACTCCGTTTTTTTTTTCTTTTTGAGTGTTGGTAAGAGACAGGAAAAGCAGTAAGCACATTTTGTTTGCCACACAGTATCCATGTTGCACTCTTATCTGCCATCATCTCACATGGGCCTACTGCAGGTCTTATGGGACTCAGACACTCTTAGATAGACTTAATGGATTTAAACAGACAGATTAATGGGAGCTGTGCAGTCGTGTCTTCCTCCTCAGATCTGTAATCTCCAGATTATCTGACCAGAGATTTCCTGTGGAGATGACCTTAAGCCTCCGTCCTGTATCTGACTGAGCAATGTGCCAGGTCCCAGACAAAAACAACAACCAGTCGAACCCGTTTCAACTGACAGCAGACTTTACACACTGTACAGGGCAAACATCAAAGCCCAAAATAAAACTAAAAGAACGACTGTGGAACTTTCTGGTGGTGGCATGTCACTTGCATGGTTCGATGGAGAGTTTAAACCACCCTTCGGAACATTCTCTGTGGAGATAAATACTTTTTATACCATATTGCAGAATACTGTAGCAAAAGGAACAACATTTCCATGGAAACAAGCGCATGTTTTTATATTTTTCAATGAAATACAAAACATCCAAAATGAAAAAGAGAAAGAAACAGGAAACTAACTGGCAAGGTGTAGGATTAGCCCCTTCACCCAGGCCCAGGCAGAACATGCAAACTCCAAACAGAAAGGCCCCAGTTGGCCCGGGTATTTAACCCAGCACCTCGTGGGATGAAAATGCCACTCTACCACCTCCACACCAAGTCATATGTTTAAGAAATGTCAGATTTGTCGTCAGAGCCACCTCAGATGTGGCAGTGGTCCACTTGAGCACCGTCAGAGCTGTGGTCTTACCCCTGTACTACGCCTCTGTGCTGCGTAGCTCTGTGTGATGCTGTGTTCTGTGTTGGGCTCTGCATGTGTTCATGTATTTGTGGCTCTCACGTGGATTTCAATATGCTTGTGTGAGGCACATGTCAGGTCAGGGTGACGTTCCTCTCCACACAGCAGATATATGCAGCGATATTCTGTTTACATTACAAATTGTCAAGCTCCCATTTGCTATATATAGAAACGCACAGGTATCATTGTCGTATAATACTTGAAGTAGCGTGAGAGTTTGAGAGGCAGGAGACTCTGGAGTTCTAATGCAGGAGAAGTTTATTTACCATCAGTACGAGACCCACAGGAACACTCAACACATCGTGGCAGGAGGAAGGAATTATTTGCCTCATGAACAGATCCTTTTCTAAACAAACACAACACAATTTCAATGGACAAAGGAGCAACAGAATGTCATAAAATGTGAAAATTGTTGGGTGTTTGGTAAATAGTAATACTTATCTGAATGTAAGTCACATCAGAGCATAGTAAGGAAACATTTAGAATTGTATTTGTTGTTGAAACTGTATTTTTCTGTCCCTTGTAATGGAGAAATAAAGTAGGCAACGCAAGGCAAGGCAAGTTTATTTGTATAGCACAATTCGTACACAAGGTAATTCAAAGTGCTTTACAGAGTAAGAAAGACATTGATACAAATCATACAAATCAAAACAATACAATTTAACCTGTTTTACTGTAACCTGAACAGGACTTTAACCTGTTTTACTATCAGGACTTTAACCTGAACCACGGAAACCTTTCTTGGTGAGGGACTTTAACCCTCAATATCACGCACCAATTGGGGACTCTAACCCCGTGCTTTTATTATTTTTGAGGGACCCAAAACTCCCCAGGGAAGCGCTGTGTGCACCCAGCCATTAAGACATGTAGGGACACATCTGCCCACTACACCAGTATAGCAAGACGAAGTTCAAATCTGTCAACTGGACAAATCGTTGTAGGAGTGAAGACGTTTCGCTGCTGATCCCAAGCCGCTTCTTCAGTTCTGAACTTTGGACCTAGGATGTACTTTGGACCATGAAGAGACTTGTAAAGCAGAGCTGCTTTAAAGTCTATTGTTTGAGCTACAGGAAGCCAGTGCAGAGCCAGTGCAGAGACCTGAGACTTATGTGCTCGTACTTCCTGGTTCTGGTCAGGACCTGAGCAGCAGTGATCTGGATGTACTGCAGCTGTTTTAAGGCCCGTTTGGAGAGGCCAGTGAGCAGGCCGTTAGAGTAGTCTAGCCTACTGGAGACAAATGCATGGATAAGTCTCTCTAAGTCTGGTTTTGACAGT
The DNA here is from genome assembly GCA_019594935.1 of Periophthalmus modestus. NCBI lineage: Eukaryota > Metazoa > Chordata > Actinopteri > Gobiiformes > Gobiidae > Periophthalmus > Periophthalmus modestus. Next base: position 8,046,767 of record JAIEZT010000124.1, read on the forward strand.
ATACCTTTGATTTTTGCAATGTTTTTTAGATGGTAAAAGCCTGCAGATGTTGCTGCAGATTGATTTGATGTGGCTGTTGAAGTTCAAGTCTGAGTCCATTATTACCCCTAAATTTCTAGCCTGATTTGAAGGTTTTAGAGAAAGAGACTGGAGGTGACTGCTGACACTTTCTCTATGTTTCTGTGGACCAAAGACTATGACTTCAGTCTTGTCTGAGTTTAGCTGAAGAAAGTTGTTTTGCATCCACATACTGATTTGTTGGATGCAGTGACAGAGTGAATCCACTGGTCCATATTCACCTGCTGCCAGTGAGACATAGATCTGAGTGTCATCTGCATAGTTGTGGTAGGACACATTGTTGCTGCGTATTAACTGGCCTAACGGCAGCATGTACAGATTAAACAACAAGGGTCCCAAAATTGACCCCTCGGGCACCCCACAGCTCATGGACATTTTATCTGAGACACATTTTCCAATTTCAACAAAGAACTCCCTGTTTTCTAGATAGGACTTGAACCAGTTTAGTGCCGTGCCAGAGATGCCCACCCAGCCCTCTAGTCTCTGTAAGAGGATCTGTTAGAAATACTAAAGTCTTAGCATTTAGATCCAATGTTGATCAGTAATTGCAAATGAATTATGGTACTGTACTCTTGAGTTCAGTTGGTCATGACATTGTTTTTTAAAAGACCTATTGTCAAGTCAGGCCATGCTTCAGTTGTAGGGAGTATTATAACCTCTAATGATGTAGGCCAGATAACGAGGACTGAGCTGGAGGTGTTCTTGGTACAACAGTGAAACATATCTACCAATTAGCTGTGTAAGGTGGATAAAACTTTTCTTTGGACTTTATATGTCCTTAGTATACACTGGGGTCCTGGGGTGACGCACATGTGTTGTGTACAGCTGACATGGGTGCAGACAGAGGAGATGTGGCAGTCATTACCACCCCCAGTAACAAGTATGCAACATACACAAATGATCCATACAGTGGGCTAAAGGTGGCTTACGCAGAACGGCATTATGGGAAAAGGCAACATCAGAATTTAATATAATGATTTCACATGTTGAGCAAGGGCCTAGTCACTGCAAATCCACCACCACCATGTTGAATCGTCTTGTTTGGCGATAGGGGCGCAAATTTTACCTAACTTTTTAAACAAAATTGTCCTTCTCAGAGTAGTTTTCAAACACCATAATTTACTCTTACAGTGTTATACTATATGGAGTAAACATGATTAACTGAGATTCAGGAGCAGGACCATGCCTCAGCCTCCTCCTGCTCCTCTCCAGCGAACCACAGCTCACCTCAACCACACCTCTAATTACCCAGAAGCCCTATTTATGCAAGCCTATCCCTGCAACTCTGTCTGTCTCCGCCCTCTTGAACCCTCCTGCCCTCCCACCCCGTGTCTCTTGTTCATCTCTCATCCTGAAGACCTCACCATTTACAGAGACAGGGGAGGTCTTAAAGACAGACCCTCCATCCTGAGTCTTTTCCCAGCCATCATATCTATGCATATTAACAGTAAATATATTTATTGTAGACCATTGTTGTAGAGTGGTCCTTTCTAGTGAATCTTATTTGAGAAAAAATATGATATATGCTTTATAGTGACGAGATATTGTGCATTTCGCTTTACCATTTACATTACTAACTTCAGTAATTTCTTGACAACTACTTTGATTAATAAAGTTTTGAAATAACAGTGAAATAGCAGTATTATGTTAGTCTATCTTTACCCCCCATTGTCTTTCTACTGTTGTCCTGTTGGCAGTCTGCAGCCTCCCTCACTGCAGGGGGCAGACCATGGGGCATATGGTACATCATCACGCCCTTTTGTGTCCCTAGATTCCCGCTTAATCTGCCTCTGCCTCATTACCCCTCTTATTATCTCTGTATTCAAACTTACAGTAAGAGACTTGTTTACGACTACTGCTTCTGTCTGTAAGCACAAGCGCGGACTAATGCATTACAACAAATGTGTTTTCATAAGGACCCTCGGAGTCTAAAGAGATTTATGTGTGGTATTTTGGTATGGATGTATGAAAATGTTACCGCCGTTTGCCTTGAATGAACGGCAGGTCTTCAGAGTTCATTAAAAACCTTATCGCGTTTCACAGATGGACACCAAGCGCAAACTCGGCTTCTTTAAATGCTTTATCAGAATGTGCCCTTATCACTTCAATTCAATCATTTTTAATTCAATTTTACAGCTACACAAATGTTGAATGTGGTTGTCAAGGCGATTGTGCAATGAATTTCCTCCAGTGGCCTTGGCGATACAATAAATGGTATGTATTAAAGTTAAGGCAGAAACGTTTGACTAGTTCACTGTTTATTCACACTGGATGTATTAGGCTCATTTAAAGAATAAAGATAAATGTACAGAGTTTGCAGTTATTGTTATTATATGTCTGTCTCCTATTTCTGATTAAAGGTTATAAACTGTTGACAGCATATTTCTGAAAGCAGACCTATTATACAAAATTGACATTTCAGAGCTTTTAGCCATGTTATAGTTATTTCCTCTTCTCATTTACCTTCTCGAAGTTGTTTTTGGAGTGATTCGCGTTTGAGCAATCTTTAATCAGACGCCATATTCCCGATCAATCCCCTTTCCACTGCTCTGTACTTACTTTGTTCTTCAAATGTATCTTCTTAATCGGTGAGACGTGCAGGATTTGGCAGCGTCACATAGTCATTTTGGTACAAATGAAGAAAAAAAAAATAAAAATTGCTTCTCACTAGTGTTATCTGCAGCTATCCATCTGAGGGACCGACAGCTCCCACTGGACACCATGACTTGTTTCTTTTATTAAGTTGTTTTAGATGAATATTGTAATTTAAAATGTGGAAATGATAACATAATGATCCACGGGTGTTGTAAATTATAACTATAGAGGACACACAAGCACCATATGTGTTCTTTAAGCATTATTAGAGTATCAGAGTCGACTTGTTTGATGACACGTGAGCTGCAGGATCATGAGGTCACATGATGTCTGGACGGGCCTAAGCTCCAGCAGTGAGTGCATCTGGAAAAGCACACATGACCTCTCTCTCTATTCCCGCTATCTCTTTCTCTTCCAACTTCTCTCTCTCTTTCTCTCTCCTGTCTGTCTCTCATTGCCTCCTCTCTCTCTCCACTTCTCTCAATCCCTCTTTCCTCTCCCTCTCTGTCCTCTCCCTCGCTCTTTCACTTTCTCCCTACCCATACTTCTCTCTCTCTATTCCTGTATTCTCTCTCTCTCTTTCTCTCTCCTGTCTGTCTCTCATTGCCTCCTCTCTCTCTTCTCTCTCCCTCTATCTCTTTCCTCCTTATCCTTTCTCTCCTCTCCTTCCTTCCTTCCTTCCTTCCTTCCTTCTGTCGTTCTCTCTCTCTCTCCATGTCTATAGTCTCTCCTTCTCTCTTCCTCTTGCTCTTTCTCCCTCCCGGAGTCTCTTGCTCTCCTTTCTCTCTCTCCTCTCCTCGGAGTCT